>OZ025302.1:0-1200000 GCA_964019185.1 Maratus speculifer | reverse complement strand
CTTCGTTATCGTACAAACGCACCTCATTTGTTACGCTTCACGTGCAATTTCCAACTTGTTTTTTCTTTCTTTATTATAGTGATTCCCGAAGACGTCCTCCTAATGAAGAACATATTCAACAAAATTCTCCGAAAATGCATTACAAAACTCTGGAGCTTCTCACTCCCTTTACATGTTCCCAAATTTTCCCGAGGTATCCTTCCCCCCCCCCCCCCTCTGTTTGAGGAGGTTGGGCGGCGGTGTAGGGCAGAGTCAAAAGCGATATTTCTCCCTCTCTGATGAAAATCTGCGGCAACAAATGAGAACGTTATTGATTCGACTTTGTGAGCCAGAGTTGGAGGGGAAATTATATAATTTTATGTCCAGAATTGGACCAAGATTTTTGTGTATGTTTTTGGCCAGGACTGTGCACTGTTAGCTAGGTTCTAAACTTGGACTTCTACTAATAAAATAAATTAGGACTTCTATTCTTTTTTTCAGAAAAAAAAAATAATTAGCAACATTATGCGCAATAATTGCATCATCCGACTGTTTTTGTGAAGTTACAACAATATGCGCTCTGTACAACCTGGGGTGCAAAGAAGATTTGTTATTCATTGATAAGGTCACACAAAAGTATTCCATTAGAGAATGGTATAGGGGGAAACACTATTTGGAGCGAGTTTTAAACTGTTTCAAATTTAATGGAATGGGTATACGTTGCTGAGGTTTACTACAACTCACTTTCTGTGTAATAGAAAGCACGTAGTATTTACAGGGACACACAAAAGATTTCGGATTCTTACAATATATCGGAAGTACTTTAATACTATATATTACATCAATATCTGACTATTTTTAAAACTTTGTTACATTGCGAACGCACCTCATTTGCTACATTTGGCATGCAATTTCCGACTTGTTTTCTTTTTTAGCACTTTCCAACAAAGTTGAATGGCGATGATTTCCACAAGTAGGAGAAAGATATTTCTCCAAGGCGACCGCTGTGCAAGAGTGAAAGAGGCGGGTCATCCCGAGGAATGACGGATGAGGGAAAACGGGATAAATAGAGCGAGGAGATGCTCTAAGGGACTTCTTCTTCTGTTCGGATGCTGATCGTGGAGACGGGGGAGTTGGCCCTCGGACTCAGAGAGAGTAGTGACCAGTGTTTTACTCTTGGAGAAGAATTTTTAGGCGGTTAATGCCTATGGTAAAGAACTTGTGGAGAACAACTCCGGATAAACTTTTATTATATTAACGAGTGGCGGTAAAGCCATTTCAAACGCCGTATGAACAATCTTTTCAATCTGTTGTGGAGAACCCATCTTTTATTTTGTTATAAGTGGAATAGATTTCCTTGTAAGAACTAAATAAATTCTAGTGAAATCTGATCCAGCCTCTTGCCGCTATTTTTCGACCCGCTACCACACAACGCCGACTGGAGGTCTTATAACGTCATTGAGGTTTACCCTAGCACGAACCCTATTGAAAATGAAGTTTCTACCATGATTAATTTATCTACAGAGAGAATCAAAAGTTTCCCATTACATTACGGCCTACGGGAAAAAAATCGTTAATATACTCGGATTGCCATGAAATTTTAGGACATTATTTACGTTTACCCTAGCACGAACCCTATTGAAAATGAAGTTTCTACCATGATTAGTTTATCTACAGGGCGAATCAAAAGTTTTCCATTACATTAAGGCTCATGGGGAAAAATCGTTAATATACTCGGATTGCGATGAAATTTTCGGACGTTATTGACGTTTACCCTAGCACGAACCCTATTGAAAATGAAGTTTCTACCATGATTAGTTTATCTACAGGGCGAATCAAAAGTTTTCCATTACATTAAGGCTCATGGGGAAAAATCGTTAATATACTCGGATTGCGATGAAATTTTCGGACGTTATTGACGTTTACCCTAGCACGAACCCTATTGAAAATGAAGTTTCTACCATGATTAGTTTATCTACAGGGCGAATCAAAAGTTTTCCATTACATTAAGGCCCATGGGGAAAAATCGTTAATATACTCGGATTGCGATGAAATTTTCGGACGTTATTGACGTTTACCCTAGCACAAGTCCTATCGAAAATGAAGTTTCTACCATGATTAGTTTATCTACAGGGCGAATCAAAGTTTCCCATTACATTACGACCTATGGGAAAAAATAGTTTCAAAGGAATTTTAAAGATGTTATACCCTGTCAAACATATTGAAATATGCATTCTATAAAACATAAGGTGAAAATGTAGCTATTATTCATTTAGAGGGCCACACAAAAGAATTCCATTAGATAATGGTAAAACGGGGAATTGCGTGCGACATATTTTAAATATATTAAGCTGTTTCATGTATAATAAAATTGATATATGTCACTGAAACTTAATATAAAGTATACGCTACTGTCTTGCATAATATGAAGTACATAGCATTTACAGGGCCATACAAAAGATTTCAAATAGTATATTCTTTCAGAAGTACCGTATATGTGTCCGATTTTGGCTGATGGAGGGATGAAATGCATTTTAATTATGATATTCGCGTTTATATTTCGCCAAATATATGCACATTATATGGTGTGTATAAATGTTATAGTTGATATACAGGGCTACCCAAAAGAGCTCACCAACGTTACTGAATATGAGCGTAAATTATTTAAACGTGGTTCTTAAATAAGCTATGCATTTTTACGCTGAGCTGCATTCAATTTACTGAGAAATGTTTGCAGAGTATAGATAAAGGGATATACAGGGCCACGCAAAGAATTCGGTACATGAACGCCTATGAATGATGATTTATGAGAATGTGATTTCAGTTGTTTTAAAAGTGTTTTAGTTTACAATAAATTTTTTGCCTAATTCTGACGTGTAACAAAGGTACAGTGTAAACTACAGGGCTGAACAAAAGTATTCAAGTATGTTTCCATCTAATAGTATGAATTGCTGAAAAAGAAAGTTCAAGCTACTGGTTATTTTCTTGCTAAGCTAAATTTTCTCATTATATGAACTACCATATGAAATACAGGGCTGTTCTAATGTACTGGAATACATATTTGGGTGTATTTGGCTATACACTATTATTTCCCTAAATAACAAAGTTTTGTTAAAGATTTCATTAAGTGTTGGAAAGTACTTCATAATCTATGCTTAACGCATGATTTTTCTTACTTGTTTTTAATAAATTAGCAACATCATGTGCAATGAATTGCCTCATCCAACTATTTTTGTGAAGTACCATTTTCAAGTTCCTTTTGAATGCTGTTTTGAAGTTGTTGTAATCCAATTAAAATTTCCATAGTCAGTAACAATCTACTCTTTTATAAGATACGTTATTACCTAAATGTTTTAAATGTGTTAATATTTTGTGATGCTTTATTTATTAATAATTAATAAAACTCAAAAGAAAAAACTTTTTTACACAACTCTCGGTTATCTCATTTTTCAACGATGAAATTAGAACTTTTTTTCAGATCACAAAAGTGCCAGCCTATCAAAAAAAGAAAAAAATCATTTATAAATAATGGAATGCAACCGAGATATCTCTCCCTATAAATATCTCTAGACATAAATTTCTTCCATGTGATTAGCTTTAGAGAAGGGGTGTTTTCATTTGACTGAAGTATCCCCTTAATGACCCAAATCGATCAAGGTACGATCTAGATAATACCAGGATAGATTGCAATTTCTTCAGATCAGAAAAGAATTCTGCAACACACAGAGTGAGCAAAAAATATTTTTTGAAATATTTTTTCCATTTTATTTTGTTTTTCTGTGAAATATGTGCGGCAAAAAATTACTTAGGACCGAAGAAAAAGATTTAATCTTTGTATATACTCCATAAAACAGACTAAAGCTTTAATGAACTGTAGGTTATTTAATTAAATCACAACTCTGCCTCTCATGGCTACGTTTTTTTACAAAACATTCTATAAACTCGTATAAACAAACGCAGACGATAAAAGTCAGTGCCAAAATTACAAAGCATAAATAGGACCGAACAGATTGTAATTTTTTTCAGATCACAAAAGTGACGCTCTATCAAAAAATTCTTCAAACACAAAGTGAGAAGAAAAAGTTTCAAATTATTTATTCCATTTTATTTATTTATTTATTTTTTTATGCGTGTGAAATACATTTTTCTTGAATAAGATTCTTTTGAACAGTTACTAACCCATTATGCGTAGTATAAGGTAAGTCCTTTTTTTTTAACAGAACATTTTATAAACTCGTATAAACAAATGCAGACGATGAAAGTCAGTGCCAAAATTACAAAGCATAAATAGGACCGAACAGATTGTATTTTTTTTTTTTTTTTTTTTTTTTTCAGATCACAAAAGTGAAGCTCTATCCAAGAATTCTTCAAACACAGAGTGAGAGGAAAAAGTTTCGAATTATTTATTCCATTTTATTTATTTATTTATTTTGTATATGAAATACATTTTTCCGTGAATTAGATTCTTTTGAACAGTTACTAACCCATTATACGTAGTATAAGGTAAGTCTTTTTTTTTTTTTTTTTTTTTTTTTTTTTTTACAAAGCATTCTATAAACTCGTATAAACAAACGCAGACGATAAAAGTCAGTGCCAAAATTACAAAGCATAAATAGGACCGAACAGATTGTAATTTTTTTCAGATCACAAAAGTGACGCTCTATCCAAGAATTCTTTAAACACAGAATAATAAGAAAAAAGTTTTGAATTAATTCCATTTTATTTATTTTTTTGTGTGTGAAACACATTTTTCGTGAATTAGATCCTTTTGAACTGTTACTTAGCCATCATACGTAGTATAAAATAAGTCTTTTTTTTTTTTTTAAACAAAACATTCTATGAACTCATATAAACAAACGCAAACGATGTACCATAAATTCTGCAAACAGAGTGATAAGGAAAAAGTTTCGAATTATTTATTCAATTTCATTTATTTGTGTGTGTGTGAAATACATTTTTCGGGAATTAGATCCTTTTGAACTGTTACTTACCCATCATACGTAGTATAGGGTAAGTATTTTTTTTTTTTTTTACAAAACATTCTTTGAGCTCGTATAAACAAACGCAGACGATAAAAGCCATTGCCAAAATTACAAGGCATAAATAAGACCGAACAGATTGCATTTTTTTTCAGATCACAAAAGTACCATTCTACGAAGGAAAACTTACTGGATTTATACGAATTTGCAATATCAAAACGTCAATTACGGAAATTGTACTGTTTCTCGGAAAAAGGAAACTATTCTGTAAAATTTTACGGAAAAAATTGTGTATACTTTTTATAGTGTTCGATATACTCGTATAAATAAACGCAGACAATAAAAGTCGATGCCAAAATTACAAAGCATAAACATGGCCGAGCAGATTGCAATTTCTTCAGATCGCAAAAGTGCCAGTCTATCAAAGAATTCAAATACCGTGTGAGAACATAAAAGTTTTGAATTATTTATTCCATTTTATTTTATATTTCTTTTTTTGTGAAATACGTGAAGCGAAAAATTACTTACGATCGAAGAAACAGATTGAAAAAAAAAAAAAAAAAAAAGAATCTGAGAAAGAAATTACTTTTGACTCCTTTTTGCGGCCATTTTTTATCTTCCAACAAGAGGAGGAAAAAAGATAAAAACCTTTTTCGAACTTTTGACAGGGAGAGTGAAGATTGGAAGCGACCTTTTACATCCTTTGGCACTTTTCAAAATAATGAAGAGTAGGAATTAAGTACAGTTTGGAAATGGGAACAATTCCAGTGTTAGAGGGGCAAAAAATAATATTTTTCGTGAATTAGACACTTTTTAGCTGTTTCAGGATTGAACTTTTAGCACAAGGACTGATTACAATTTTTTTTCAGATCACAAAAGTGCCATTCTATCAAAGATATACAGAATGAGAAGAAAAAAATTCGAATTATTTATTCCATTTTATTTTGTATTTATTTTTTGTGAAATACGTGAGGCGAAAAATTACTTACGATCGAAGAAACAGATTGGAGAAAAGAAAAAAAAAAAAAAAAAAAAAAAAAAAAAACGGAATTGGAGAAAGAAATTACTTTTGACTCCTTTTTGCGGCCATTTTTTTTTATTTTTATTTCCAACAAGAAGTAGAAACAAGAAAAACTTTTGAGGTTACTTTTGACGGGAGAAAGAGTGAGGAGGAAATATTGGTTGCGACCTTTACATCCTTTGGCGCGCTTTAAATTAATGAAAAATAAGAACCACAGTTTAAAAATAGGAACGATTCCACTGTTAAAAAGATACTTCAGTCAAATGAAAAGATTCCCTTAGCCAATGCTAATTCCATGGAAGAAATTTATAAAGGTATCTCCGTTGCATTTCAATATTTTTAAATGAATTTTCTTTTTTGCATTGGATAGCTAAGTTCGATCTGTATGCAGGCCGTTAGTTTACCTTTTTGATTTTTTTTTTTTTTTTTTTTTTTTTTTTTTTTTTTTTTAATGAGGACGCTTTTATTTTCGGAACTGGTTTGGAAGCCGAAAGCACCCTCCTAAAAATATCTGCTACTAAAACCGAAAAGGTAAAAAACGGCCTATATACAGAGAAAATCTCAGCCATCCAAAGCGAAAAAAAAAAATACATTTTAAAATATTGTAATGCAACCGAGATATGCTTATAAATGTCTTCCATCGGATTAGCATTAACGTCTTTCTATTTAACTGAAGTAGCCCTTTTAATCATTCCGATCGATCAAGGTACGCTCTAGATGACACGAGGATAGATTATAATTTTTTTCTGATCACAAAAGTGCCACTCTATCCAAGAATTCTTCAAACACAAATGTGAGAAGATAAAAGTTTCGAATTATTTATTCCATTTTATTTTTTATTTTGTTTTCTATCTGTGAAGTACGTGAGGCGAGAAATGACTTACGATCGAAGAAAAAAACTGGAAAGGGAAAAAAAGAGAGTCGTAGAAAGAAATTACTTTTGACTCCTTTTTGCGGCCAATTTTTTTTTTTTTTTTTTTTTTTTTTTTTCCAACCAGAGGAGCAAAAAGAAAAACCTTTTCAAACTTTTGACAAGAGAAGTAGAAAGATTGGATGTGACCTTTTACACCCTTTGGCGCGTTTCAAGTAAAGAATACAATTTAAAAATTAGAACGATTCCATTATAAAGAGGCTACTTTAGTCAACTGAAAAGATTCCCTTAGCCAATGGTAATCCTACGGAAGAAATTTATGATGATACCTTGGTTGCATTTCAATATTCTTTGCATTGGATGGCTTATTTATTCATTTATTTTCATTTTGCTGCTGAGATCGATCTGAATGCAGGTTGTTTTTAATGGCCGTTTTTTACTGTTTTGATTTTGGTTACAGATATTTTTATTGTGGATACTTTCATTTTCGGAACCGGTTTGGAAGAGTAAAGTACCCTCCAAAAATATATCTGCTGCAAAATCGAAAAAGTAAATAAACAGCTTGTCATCTCAGCTATACAATGAAAAAAGAATAATCCTTTAAAAATATTGAAATGCAACCGAGATATCTTCATAAATTTCTTCTATAGGATTACCATTAGCGAAGTTTGTCTTTTCATTTGACTGAATTAGACCCTTAGCGACCCCCGATCAATCAAGGCATGATCTAGATAATACGAGGATAAATTATATTTTGTTTCATATTACAAAAATGCCACTCTAACCAAAAATTCTGCAACACACAATGAGAAGGAAAAGTTCCTAATTAAGGATGCGACCTTTACATCCTTTGGCGAGTTTTGAGATAATTAAGAATAAAGAACACAGTTTAAAAATGGGAGCGATTTCACTGCTAGAGAAGCAAAAATAAGTATTTTTCTTGAATTAAATCCTTTCTATATGTATCAGGATTGCAATTTTGGTTTAAGGCTCCTGTCCCTGCCGGCGAAGACACTCACGAGCAAATGCTAAGCCTACGGAGAGGGATTTTTCTAATATCTCGTTTGCATTTCAAAATTTTCATTTTCATTTTTTTTTTTTTTTTTTTTGTATTGGAAAGCTGAGATCCATCTCTGCATTGCATCTTTTTAACTTTTTCAGTTTTGGTTGCAGCTATTTTTTATAATGACACTTTCATTTTCGGAACCGGTTTTTTGAAAGTAACTTTGTATAACATACCTGCGAAAAAATTGAAAAAGTAAAAAATATGCGATAAACCTCGGCTATCCAATGAAAAAAAAAAGATTGAAATGCAAACGAGATATTAGAAAAATCCCCCCCCCCTCATAGGATTAGCAATAGCCGTGTTTTCGCTGGCAGGAACAAGGGTCTTAACGACTTCGATCGATCAAGGTACCCTAGATGACACCAGGATAAATTATAATTTTTTTTCAGATCACAAAAGTACCACTCTATCCAAGAATTCTTCAAAAACAGAGTGAGAGAAAAAAAGTTTTGAATTATTTATTCCATTTCATTTTATTTATTTTTTTTTTTTTGTAAAATACGTGAGGCGAAAAATTACTTACGATCGAAGAAAGAGATTGGAAAAAGAGAGAGTCGGAGAAAGAAATTGCTTTTGACTCCATTTTGAGGTCATTTTTTTTCTTCCAACGATAGGAACAAAAAGAAAAACCTTTTACAAACTTCTGACGGGATGGGAGAAACAATGAGAATAATGAGTGTGCGGTTACAGTCATAGATGAGTTATATAAAACAAAAAGAAATTAATAATATGAACGTAACGACTGATATTTCCTACACATATACTCAATAAAACGTAGAATATTACTCAAATGAACTGAAGTTTATTTAGCTAAATCACAACTCTGCCTTAGTGATGGGCGATTCTGGAAATTTTGAGAATCGATTAAAATCGATATCGTATAAAACAACATCGATCATAATAAGAATCGATTTCTCAGTTCCAGAATCGATACTAGAATCGATATTTCGATATTTAGGTTCACACAGAGAAGATCCAAATAACTAATTCCAAAACTTAGACAATCAGCAGGACCGTAATTACCGCCTCCCCCCCCATCCCCATTTAGGGAGGCATAGAATTAAGCTATTGCAGATTTTAGAGTCGGATATTAAGAATTTTAAATTTTAAAATGATTGCCACTTATGGTTTTCACTTACACAAAAACTTTGACAAATTTGAGAGACATAACTCAACTAATAACAACACTGAGTAACTTGGGATTAAATCGAGTATAAAAAGTGCCAAGAGCGTGTAACTAGGATGGGGAACAAGGAGTATAGCCAAAAAAAAAAACCTTTTTTTTTCTATTGCCAACCAAATGTTACACGAGATAGTTTGGAAGAACATAAAATATGCCCGATTCTCAAGGGGGCAGGTAACCCCCACTCTTGACGGAAAGGCGACCATAGCCCAAATGTATCTTTTGTCGAAGTTTCAAAATGAGGATTTATAATAAAATAGAACGAGAATTGGACATTTTAAAAATTGCATGCATACTTTGAACGGCCCATTTAGTAAAGATTGGGGAGGAAAGGGGGGGACGAGGGATTAGAACGGACGAACTTGAAAAAAAAACATAATTAACTAATAACCCAAATAACTGAGCTTCTAAACAAAAATATAGTGTTTAACTTAGTGTTGAATTCATGGGGTGGCCCGCGGGGAACATGCACTCTTTGAAACTATAAAGAGTGCCAAGAGCATGTAACTAGGTGGAGAGAGGGGTAGTAACAGAAAAAAACGAGGAGATAAAAGCTTTATAACGATATGTTACATGAGATGGCGTGGAAGAAACAAAAAATATGCCCCCCACCCAGGGGGGCAAGGTGAACCCCAAACGGACAAAAGGGCGACCCCGGCCCAAATGTATCTTTTGTTGAGGTTTCAAAATATGGATTTATAACAAAATAGAACGAGGATTAGACTTTTTAAAAATCGCAGTCATAATTTGAACGAACCTGTAAGTTAAGATTGGTGAGGAAGGGGAGGGGGCGGTAGGACGGACGAACATGAAAAAAAAAAAATAGTGGCACTCTGAGAGTGCCGATAGAAGTGAAACCTTGAACAATTACGTGTGTATTTTTGAATCGTTAAGATATATATCTGATTGAATCGCCAGGAAATACTTTTAAATGAATATAAAAAGGTTCTATAATATTAAAGAACATATTAATGTCTATAAAAAAAAAACCGCGCGATACCATATGTCCAGCTATTGTAGTTAACTCACTATAACTACTTTCTTACATTTTAAAACGCGATAAATACATCAACCAAAATTAGACCATACTATCGATACCTTAATCCTTATCCAAATAAATCATTTTGTATTAATGCCTGTTACATTATCTGTAGATTACTTTTTGAATTATTCAAATCGGACATTCCATTCAAAAGATATTATGAATTTAAAGATGACAATCTAAAGAAATAATAGCGCTGCTGAGTACTCGGTGGCCAATAAGCTTAGGGATTACGTGTACAATCAAACGATTGCGGGTTCGAACCCCAGTTTCGCTAATATGTATCAATGTTTTTTTTTTTTTTTTTTTTTTTTTTTTTTGAAGAAGTTTGAAAAATTAAAATTTTAACACATTATGGGTCCGTAACGTGACCTGAAATGATGGGAGAAAATTTCTTTTGCTAGATTTGAAATGTATGAAGCATAAGCTTTCAATAGACATATTGTATGAAGGAAAACCCCCTCTCCCCCCCCCTATAGAGAAAACCGGAAAACTGAAAAAGCAAAAAAAAAAAAAAAAAAAAAAAAAAAAAAAAAAAAGGCGAGAAATGTTTAGCTATACTAGAATTTTTCTCATCACTGTAACTCCAATTGAAGCAAAGTTATAGCCTTTTAAAGATTGAAATGAAGTGAAGAAATAAGCAAAATTAGGTGAGTGATCGACCGGGGGGGAGGGTCCACAGCTCTGGGGGTGCCATGTAGCTTAAACTTTTAAGCTAAAAATGGTAGAAAATTAAATGAGCGAAATTTTAAGGTGTATACTGGAAGAGGGTGCAAGCCCCCCCCTCAATTTTTTTTTGTTTCTTTTGAAGAAACAAAAAAATATGCCCCCGGGCGGGGCGCAGACAAACCCCAAACGTTCGGAAGGGCGACCCTTTATTTATCTTTTGTCAAGGATTTAAAATGTGGATCTAAAATAAAATAGACCGAAAATTGGACATTTTTTAAACTGTATGCATATTTCGAACGGCCCTGTAAGTTAAAACTGACGTGGAAGGGGGGATTAGAAGAGACGAGCGTGAAAAATAAAACATAATAAATTAATACTTCAAATAACTGGACTTCTAAACAAAAATATAACGATTTAACCTAGTGTCGAATTAATGGAGTGGCCCGCAGGGGATTACCCCCCCCCCCCAGAAGTTATGAGATTTATGCTTTTTAATGCACAAATTGCGATTCCCCCTCTCTTACAGAGCTGTAAAACATGATGCTTTCCTCCGGAGTCGCAGAAAAATACCTGCATTCAACACTTAATTTAGCCTAGAAAAAAAGAAAAAAAAATCGAAATCGAATCTAAAGATCGAAATCGAATCTAAAGATCGACATCGAATCTAAAGATCGACATCGAATCTAAGATCGACATCGAATCTAAAGATCGACATCGAATCTAAAGATCGAAATCGAATCTAAAGATCGACATCGAATCTAAAGATCGACATCGAATCTAAAGATCGATCTTACGGGCAGAATCGATTTTACATTTTTACTTTCTTTTGTAACTTTACAAGAAGAGAGTATTAGATTCGTGAAAAATTTTGACTTCCCGTTTTTGATGGATTTATATATTTTAGAAGGTCTTTAACACGATTTCATGGTTTTTAAGAAATATCTGTGTGTCTGTGTGTGTCTGTCACTCTGTGAGTCTGTATACGACAAAAATTTCTGACCGTTCTATCTCAAGAACAAATGCACGGAATTCCACAAAACTTTAGATTCAGTTTGATCTTGATATAAACTGAATCTAATTAATTTTTGGTGCATATGGCCTAACAGGTGGCGCTGCTATGCTGCATTTTTTGCGATTTGCGCAACAGCTATATCTGAATAACGAATGAACGGATTTTCATCACATTTTAGGTCCAGTTACTCTTTGACATGAATTGATGTTTTTTGCATTTTGGTGTATATAGCTTCTCAGATGGCGCTGCTATACTGAATTTTTCACAATTTCCACTCAGCGCCATGTGAAAGGGGGGGGGGGCGAAAGGAAGCGGTCGTTCCGAGCACGGAAATTTAGGGGGCGCCAAATTTTTACTACTAACATCACTTCTAGCCTATCACAAGAAAAAGTTAATAAGGGGGGGGGGGGCTAAATTGGAACTTTGAATCGGGCGCAGTTCTCTTTTCGAACGCCCCTGTTTCCATTTTAGCTTTATCTCAAGAACTAATGCACGGACTTTCATAAAAATTTAGATTCAATTAGTCCTTGATATTATTTTATGCTAATTACATTTTGGTGGAAATCGCTTAAGCGATGGCGCTGCTATACTGCATTATTCATGATTAACGCAATAGCGCTATCTCAAGAACGAATTTTGATCAAAATTCAGATTCAGTAAATCTCTGACATAGATTAGTGTTATTTAGTTCTTGGTGTAAATTGCCCAACAGGTGGCGCTGATATGCTGCATTTTTTATGATTTCGCAATAGCTGTATCTCGCGCTTTCATGGATTTTCATCAAAATTCGGATTCAGCTGGTACTTAATAAAAATTGATCCTGATCAATTTTTGGTGTACATCACTCAACAAAAAACGCTATTTTGCAGGGGGGGGGGGGTTTCTGAGGTTTCTTTAATTCTTCTATCTTAGAAACTAATACACTGAAATTTTGGAATTGGCACATCCGTCTATTTTATCTTCGACTTTTGAAGGAAAATGAAAATTATATTACCTTCAGAGAAATCGATTAAAAATTTTAAAGTATCGATTAAATCGAGTTGGCCATAGTATCGATTAAATCGATTTAAAAAATCGAAATCGCCCATCACTACTCTGCCTCTCATGGCTACTTTTTTTTACAAAACATTCTACGAACTCCGATAAACAAACGCAGACGATAAAAAGTCAGTGCCAAGATTACAAAGCATAAATATGACGGAACAGATTGCAATTTTTTTCAGATCACAAAAGTGTCACTCTATCCTAAGAATTCTATAAAACCAGAGTGATAAGAAAAGATTTCGAATTATTTATTCCATTTTATTTTGTATTTATTTTTTCTGAAATACGTGAAGCGAAAAATTACTTACGATCGAAGAAACAGATTGAAAAGGAAAAAAAAGAGAGTCTGAGAAAGAAATTACTTTTGACTCCTTTTTGCCGTCATTTTTTTTCTTCCATCGAAAAGAAAAAAGAAAAAAACCTTTTCAAACTTTTGACGGGAGAAGGGGTGAAGAGGAAAGATTGGAGCGACCTTCTTTACATCCTTTGGCGAGTTTTAGAATAATGAAGATTAAGAAATAAAGTTTAAAAATTGGAAAACGATTCCACTGCTAGAGGGACAAAAATAAATATTTTTTGTGAATTAGGTTCCTTTTAGCGTTTCGGTCATCTGACTAAACGTCTCTGTCCTCTGACTATCGCAGAATCCGTACACAAAACTACATAAGTCAGAGACAGAGAGTTCAAATCTTGTCTACAGCTGAATACCTCTTGACACATAATAAAATTTTGAAAAAGTCTTATTATGTTAATAAAAATATCTTTTCATTTAATATCATTTGTTCATTTTTTTCCTCTTGTAATTGTTGCAAGCAAGTTTAAATAGATATTATGCATATATGTGACTTATAAATGAATGGATTAAACAAATCACGTGAAAAACGGGTTTATTTGTTTTTATTACATCCTATTTATCAAATCTATTTTGACACGCAAAGTGATTTTTTTTATCTATTAAATTCCTATTCATTTAATCTTTTTATCGACAGTATTCGCTTGTTAGTTTAATGATACAGTGTTTTGAAGGCGAAACCCTCTGTGCGATTTTTTAAACGAAACCCTCTGTGCGATCTGCGTTCACACTGACCCACTTGTTTCAGATCACAAAAGTGCCAATCTTTCACAGAATTTGAATAAAAAGTTCCGAATTATTTATTGCATTTTATTTTGGTTTTTATCTGTGAAGTACGTGAGGCGAAAAATTACTTGCGATCGAAGAAACAGATTGGAAAAGGGAAAAAGAGAGAGAGTCGGAGAAAGAAATCACTTTTGACTCCTTTTTGCGGCCATTTTTTTTTTCGAACTAGCAAAAGGTAAAAAACCCTTTTCAAACTTTTGACAGGTGAGATTGGATGCGACCTTTTGCATCCTTTGGCGCACTTTAAAATAATGAAGAGTAAGAAGTAAGAACAGTTAAAAAATGGGAATGATTCTGCTGTTAGATGGGCAAAAAGAAGTATTTTAAAAAAAAACTATTTAGGGTTTCGTTTATCTGACGAAACCCTATTTGTCTTTGTCCTTTGTCTGTCTGTCACAGTTAGGTACACAAAAACTATGATAAGTCACAGAGTTCAAATTTTGTGTGCTTCTATGGCTGAATACCTCTTATCACACAACAAATCATACAAATTTTGAACAAAGACAATTATTTTAATTTTTTTAATAGCATCAGTTCATTTTTAGGTGCGTTCGTAATTATGTAAATACGTAGCATCTATTGTTGTCGCTCAGTCCGTCCGTCTGTCTGTCCGCATATAACAACGCAGAAACTACCCAAACGAATCGTTTGAAATTTAAAATACATAATTATAGCATAATTTTGTCGAGTCATTTCAAATTTTATGAAAATCGGTTGCATAGATCAATGACAGGGACAATCAAAAGGATTCCGTTAATTTCCGTTAAAGGATTCCGGTCAATGGGGAAAAAAGTTTCAAATGCATTTTAATCGTTTGAAATTTAAAACATATAATTATTGCGTAATTTTGTCAAGTCATTTCAAATGTTATGAAAATCGGATGCATAGATCATTTACAAGGACAATCAAACGCATTTCATTACATTACGGTCAATGGGGAAAAAGTTTCAAATGCATTTTAATGATGTTACACTCATTCGAACATAATCGAATTGGCATGAATCTATGAAATATATACTAAAGTATGCATCCTGTACAATCTGTGATGCAAAGAATTTTTATCATTAAATTACATGGCCACACAAAAGTATTCCACTACATAATGCTATACGGGGAAACATTGTTTGGGGCGTGTTTTAATTATATTCAACTATTTCACATTTTATGAATAAAACATATGTTGCTGAGGTGTAATTAAAATTACTTCCTGCATATTTACAGAAACACAAAGATTTCGAAGTACGCTCTACTATATCACCAAGATCTGAATATTTTTAAAACTTCGTTATCGTACGAACGCACCTCATTTGCTACGTTCACGTGCAATTTCCAACTTGTTTCTTCTTACTGTTGCACGCAAGTTTAAATACATATAAAAATTATTACGTATGTAAGATAAATTAACGGATTCAATAAATCACGTGAAAAAACGCGCTTATATGTTTTTATTTCATCCTATATATCATCTATTTTGACACGCGAAGTGTATTTATTAAAATCCTCTTCATTTAAATTTTATATTGACAATTTTCGTTTGTTAATTTAATAATAAAGTGTTTTGGAGGAGTTATTAAATGAAACCCTCTGTGTGATCTGCGTTCACGCTTCTCCATTTGTTTCAGATCACAAAAGTGTCACCCAATCAAAGAATTCTTCAAGCACAGGGTGAAAAGGAAAAAGTTTCGAATTATTTATTCCATTTCATTTTGTGTGAAGTACGTGAGGCGAAAAATTACTTACGATCGAAGAAACAGATTGGAAAAGGGGAAAAAAAAAAAGAGTCGGAGAAAGAAATTAACTTTGACTCATTTTTGCGGTCATTTTTTTTTCTTCCAACGAAAGATAGAAGAAGAAAAACCTTTTTTGAAACTTTTGACAGGAGAAACGCGAGATACGACTTTTACATCTTTTGGCGAGTTTTAAAATAACGAAGAATAAGAATTGAGTACAGTTTAGAAATGGGAATGATTCCAGTGTTAGAGGGGCAAAAAAGTAGTTACATTTTGTGAATTAGATCCTTTTTAACCAGGGAGAACTCTCCACATGAGATTTTCTCTCAGCATCGTACCTTTTTTAAGACTCTTATTTAAACACCTTTTCCTTTTAATTAAAATTTCAAAATGTTATTTCAATTATTTTACCTGTTTTTGTGAATAGAAGTACTATGGCAAAAAAGGATGATATTAAACGAATGTAAAATGAAAGAAAAGCAATTGAGCATTGTGAGAGAAATTCTCCCGGGTTAACTGTTTCAGGATTGCAGTTTTAATGTCACGCCAAACACATTTCTTCTCTATATTGCTTAAGCATATTTTTAGTCATTTCGTACCCCTACCTCCACTTTGTAAAGAAAAATAAGGCCATGCTACCCTCCCCCCCCCCTTTTTTTTTGCTTATGTAAGATTTTGTGACATTCTCAAATTAACGCTGTTTGCCTTAGAAAGCTACAGTTAACGATACATTACTTTATTAATCCAGTAAATTGAAATAGACATAAAGAGGTTGTGATATCGAAGGAAAACAAAATCAGTTTAATATATATTGCATACTTATTGCGTCAAGCAATTCATAGAATACGAAATAGTTTTTATTATGTAATGCATTATATTTTCGCATTGAACAAAATAAATAAATAAAAATGTTTAAGAAATACAACAGGCCTTAACTTATTTAGGCACATAACTAAAAATTTTAACAAGAATCACAGGAATATGATGTGTTGGGCATTCACATTTATAGTCTGGTGTGATTGAATCTTTGAATCGATATTTATGCATTGTCAGATATTATGTTTTTAACGTTGTGGTCGTCTAGAATGTTTCTCGTTTTTAATCCTTGTTTATTCACTATCTTTTTTCTCAAGTCGTACAACATCCTTTTAACAGGACCTCACTATCAAGTTTCTGTGCCCAGGGCATTTTCTATTTTTCGTGCTCTACTTGGGTTTTTTTTTTTTTTTTACTTATTCAAAAAAACATGTTTTCTGCAAAATTAAAAAGGGTTTCAGGATTAAAAGTAAAATATTTATTCTATTATTTATTGAAATGTGCTTTTAACCATATACTGATGTGTATTTTTGTCATTTTACCATATCAAATATATTTTTTTCCCAATTATGAATTTTTAATGGAAAAGTTTATTATGAAAAGTTTCGTACCCCTCAGAAATTTCGTGCCCGTGCGATTGTCAGGGCCTGCCTTTGAACGCTCATCCAAATCATGCTCTATTGCAGTTTTCTGTTAAACTACAGTTTATTTGTTGTCTAATGCTTACGATAGCATTCTTCCGACCCCCTCTCTTCCCCTTGTCAAATAAATAAATAAATAAATAAATAAATAAATAAATAAAAATAAAAAATACCCCACTTCCCTTTAATGCTTATGCAATACTGGAACAACCCCTGTCTATTAGTCTAATAAAACCTCATAAAAATAGATTGGCGAATGTGTCAAAAGATTCGCATCGCCAAAACTCTTTTCTCGGATCTATCTCCCCGCATAACTCTCCATTATCACCATCATTCTCCCGACGACCATCAATACAAATTAAGCGAAGACATTGTTTGAACCAACACGGGGCCATTTTTCTTCATTTCACAGCACGCTCCTCTTTAACTGGAGTGGGATAAAAGAGAGAAAAAAATAAAAGTAAAATTCACAGCAAATTTTCTGAAAGATAATGGGGAAGGTGTATTAATTAATATTTTTTCCGCCATCCTTTGACAAAACGTGCGAGTTTTTTTTTTTTTTTTTTTTTTTTTTTTGGGGGGGGGGGGGGGTCTTAACGAAATTTCCTCGCATTTTTTTTTTTTTTTTTTTTTTTTTTTTTTTTTTTTTTTTTTTTTGACGAAATTCACTTTTTTTATCGCTATTCTTTGACAGAACTCGTATTTTTTTGTTTTTTTCACAATTCATTAAAAAATTTCGGGTTTTTATCGCGATTTTTTGACAAGATACGCGTTTTTTGTCGACCTATTGAGGAAATTCGTGTTTTTTAGTGATACATTTACAATATTTGCGTTTTTTCCGCGATTTTACCATGATTTTTTTTTTTTGCGATTTTCTGCAAAATTTTCGGGTTTTTTTTCCTCAATTCTTTGACGAAATCCCTTTTCAAAAATCCTGCGTTTAGTCGGAACTTTCCATATTTTTAATCATCCGTTTTTCGCCTTTTGTCGCCAAGTGGAGATTGGCGAGTGCTTATTTTTATCTTTACCGCTGATGGAGTCTATTAGTATAATAAAAATATGAAGAAGTCTTTTCCTTTGGATCTATCTCCACATACAACTCTCTATTATCACCATCATTCTCCCGACGACCATCCATTCCAAATTAAGCGAAAGACATTGTTTCACCAACACACGCGGCCATTTTTCTTCATTTCACAGCACGATTCTCTTTAACTAGAGTGGGATGGGAAAGAAAAGAAAAAAAAAAAAAAGGCGAGAGCACCTTATTTATCCCTTCTTCTCTAGGAAAGGCGAACAGGCCACCGGGGAGCCATAAACGAGTCCTAGGAACACCAGGCGAGAAAGGGCCCATTACGCAAACGCAATTATTGACTGAAAAGGAAATAGGAAAGGAGATAAACAATGAAACAAGTCGTTACTAAAGGCTGATTTTAAATAAAAAAGGTCAACATTGTGATACAATTTTTAATTAATTAATTTATTTATTGGAAATACATAATACTAGCAGGTGATGTTGTTCAGAAACTATATAATCCTTCTCAGTTTTGTACTTTTTTTGCAAACGTAGTAAATATTTCACAACAAACTGCCAATGGGCGTTTAGAACAGCACTTTTCGACAAAAGCAGAAAAACCAGTTAACGAAGGAAGAAAAAAAGGTGTGATCTCGTAATCGAAATCGCTTATAACCCGATAGGTAGTTGAATAATCACAAATTGAAAAATTAAATTAGATTCGAAATCGCTTGCATAGTCAGGCCTTCCAATTTCATGTCTTTCCTTTAAAAAATGAATTTGTGAATGTGTCAAAACGTAATAGTTGGCATAAAGGAGAAAAAGATCGTTCCTTGGAAAGGAGATAAACAATGAAACAAGTCGTTGTTAAAGGCTGTTCTTAACCCTCCTGAATTCGTCTGGTACATTAAGTACATTAAATGAATAAATAAAAGGTGTAAATCTACATCAGAAATCTGTGTGATGACTGAATTTTTACCTGTACAGAATTTCATCGTTACATATATCAATACATAATAGGTATCAGTACATGTTATGTACTGATGTTATAGATGATGTTTAGCATTACCTTTTGTGTTTCTGCATTAAAAAAATAAAAAAATAATAATAAAATATCACAGGAGCTATTCATTACTTAACACATAATCCGCATAAGTCAATTTGATGTCTATACGTAGATGAAAAATCTTTCTTTTAAAGTTGGATTTTCCTATCCACTCATTTGTCCCTGTCCTATTGAACCCGTCTGTGCATTAAAAATAAATAAATAAATAAAATAAAACAAGTAAGAAGAATCATAGATTATGAAATATTTTCCAACACTTCTTAAAATCTTAAACGAAACTTCGTTATTTAAAGAAATAAAGTTACTGTTTACTAAATGTGTATTTCAAACTTCTGAATGAACCTATATTTGATATGTTGGTTGATATATATACTATATAATGCAGAAATTTGGTTTAGCAAAAAAATGCCTTGCAGGTTGAAATTTCTCTTTCTGCAATTTATACTAATAGATGGAAACATTCTTGAATACTTTTGTTCAGACCTGTAGTTTACCTAGTACATTTGTTACATGCCAGTACTTGGCTAAAATTTAGTTCAAACTAAAACACTTAAAACTATGTACTTAAATCACATTTCCAGAAATTAGCATCCATAGGCGACCCTGTATATCATTTCATTTATATTCTACAAACATTTCTTATTAAACAGAATCTTAAAGAAATCCAAAACACAAAAATCTTCAAATTAAAAAAATACAAATTTTTTTTTTTTTTTTTTTAATAAGATAAAAATAGATTCGTGAATGTACCAGGCCCCTTTGGATTTAAAAGAATATCCCTTACCCACAACAAAGCTTATCGGATAACACATCCCGTTATCCCCACGAGTCTATTATCCTATATTTCTATCCATCCTCAATAAAAATGGCAGCGAAGACATTGTTTATGCCGCCTTTCTCGCTACTAATCTTGAGTTTATGGCCAGCCAATACTAGAAAAGAAAAGGGTTTTACTTTCTGAACAGCCCTCGAGGGAGTCGTCATCATTCTTGTGACGTCATGAGCGCCAGGCAGCAACGGAATAATATACTTTTTATTTTCTTCCATTTTTACTAGAAGAACGTACAGTGCAACCTCGATTATCCCAGCTAAGCTTTTAAGGAGAATACATAACATTTTAAGAAGAATTTGACACAAAATAAGAGAGAATTAGCAGCCAAATTACTAAGCTACAGCCAAGTTGGCATCCGTTATGGATACATATTTTTAACCGCCAAATTTGGCGATACTTTGGATAATTTCACCAGGCTTGGCGAAAATTTGAAGCTACTGCATATTAATGGTATTTAAACATTGCGTGGCCTTGCACGGCGAAAATGGCCGCAATTTTGAAACAAGATGGCGGATGAAGCTGGCCAACGAACTCGGTCGAGACACTTTTGTAAGGAATTTATTTTTTGTAATGAAAGCTACCGAAAAGGAACTATTATAACTTTTCAATTGCAAATCAGCAGTTTTCGTAAAAATTATCGTACCATTCATACATTCGGCGTAGGCATCGAACTCTATGATAGAAAATTCAATGCTAATTTTTTTTTACGCTTGTTAGAAGAGTGATTTAGTGAATTTATGACTATTCTTTTTAAAATTAGAAGCAACAGGATAGAAGGCCAGTTCCATGGCTTTTTGTAGTGTAAGTCACAGTAATGTGTAGTCATGCAGTGTAAGTCATTATGCTATGCCTGTCGGCCACCATTATTTTGGAAAAATTTTTCTTCGCCTTATGAGCTAGTGAGACAGCTCGCCAGTCAAAAATAGTAGCGTGTGACTTAGGCTAATTGGTGTGATTTTTGGATTTAAAATATATTATGTTACTCTTAATCTTTTATTTATGATTAATTTTGTAGTTTTTAGCCTTTAAAATGTTTCAATTCATAACTATGAATTGGGTACGAGCATTAGGAGAGCATTGTTTTTTCAAATTATACAATATGCATGGCTATTGGGCGATCAATATCTTAGAAAATGCCTTCGAATTAAAGTGTCCATTTATAAATAGGTTTTAAAAATATTAAAATGTTCCTTTCGGAAACGTGAATGTTCTTTTTATAAATCGAACCTATCGTCGGTAAGAATGTTAGAAATCAACCACTCTAAAAACACAAGAGCTGTGTAATGTCCTCTCCACTTTATCAATAGATGGCGAGTTGTTATCCGCAAAATAAATGGCGGCCTACTTCCGTGAAACGACTATCGAGACATGGCATACATCTAGTCCCATTTCTCTCTCGACATCTTGGAAATGGCATAATATACGAGGTAGGAAGTGGAGATAGAATTGCAGTTACTTTTACAACTAGCGTTAAGGGTGTATTCCAATCCCAATTGCTTATTTCTGGCTTATTTTAAAATTCATTTTTCGCTCTCCAACGCATCCGACTGGAACTATTCTCTAATTTAAAAACTACACAATGTGTCATGCTAGTCGATTTTATGATGAATGCAGAAAATAGTACAAAAAAAAAAAAAAAAAAAAAAAAAAAAAAAAAAAAAACTGATAAAGTCGGCATTTTAAATCAAGTTTTCCGAAACGAGACGAAAAGAAAAAGAAAATAGTAAAGAAAGAAAAAAAAAACAACTAAGAAAATAGTTGTTCATAAATCAAATTCTAATGAATGGAGTGAAACATGAAACCACATGAAAGAGATGTGATAGATACATCTCTTTTAAAATAACTTGAGCACGTTTCATGTTTTTACGTTTAAAAATGAGTCTGAAAATTTCGAGCTGTTGAAGGTGGAAAAATATTTTTTCGTATACACCTTTAAGGGGGTAGTAAGGTATTTTTTTTATTTTATTTTATTTTATTTTTTATTTTTTTATATTAATGTACAACATCTTAAGATTATTCTGCAAAAATTTGAAAGCAATTGAAATAAAACTGACGGAGATATACACTTGTAAGTCTCCGCCCTCCGATTTCACACTGAGGAATGTGGCCGCAATAATCAGCTACCAAGTAGCTGCTACTGCTTGACCAATCTATTTATGAGGATTTGCTCAAGGTAGGGAGGAGCTCAAACCTATTTATGAGGATTTAAGCAAAGATGCACTTCTGGAACGATGTGTTGGAGGTTTCACTCAGAACAATAATGAAAGCCTTAATCAACTTATTTGGAAAATTACTCCAAAAACAGTGAATGGCACCTCCAACGTCGTTGAAATTGCAACTAATGTTGCAGCATGTACATTTAATGAAGGCTGTTTTTCTCTGCTGTCATTTTTGCAAGAAATGGCCATAAAAACTGGAACAAGTTCTCATGAATGGGCGCGAACAACAGATAGTCTTCGAGTATGTAAAGCAGAGCGAGAGGCTGCAAAAGAGGCAAAGAAGGCAGGATTCGTCGTAGACAAGAGCAACAAGATGCTCTGGACATCATCTCCGACAGCTTTTCGCTTTATGGGCCTGGCATTGATGATTCTGTGTAAGCATATGAAAAAAGCAGTAATTTACAAATATCTATTTCGACAAAAACGTCTGTGAAACTTTAAACGTGTTTTTCTAACACTTCGCTTTTTCGAAGCCGGTGAACTCTGTAGCTCAAAATCTACTGAACCGATCTTTTTTAAATTTTACACACTCTTTCTTTATATAAATTACGAGAGAACGCTGTCGAGTTTTTTTATTTTTTTTTATTTTAACTTACTTTTAAAAAACAAAATATCAGATTTTTTTTATGAAAAATCAGTATTTTGACTTCCGAGCCTTGTAAAAAATTGAAAAATCAATAAAAAAAAAAACAAACTCGACGGCGTTCCCTGAGAAAACTTATCAACTAATTAAATCAATTTGGTTTTTTAATTTAAGTTGATCCAGTCATGAGTTATGCGGTTCACCGCGAATCAACTTTTTTTTAGGACGTCTTCGAAGATTCGCTGTCATCGGCTCATTTTTAAATATTTCTTAATGAAACTTTCACAGAATACTCTTTAAATGACATATAATTATACTATAATTATACAAATAAATAAATATTAATTGTATCCTTACGAAAAATGATAGAAAATATGCTTTTTTTCCCTCGAATTAACCTTACTACCCCCTTAACGCCAATTTGTGGTAGATAAATTGAGTTGAGCTGTCTCTGACGTCACCACGGATAAGGGTTACTATTAGTCTAATAAAACCTCGTAAAAATAGATTCGCACCTCTAATTTTTTTTTTTTTTTTTTTTTTTTTGGTTTCCCCCTTCTCTTTTCACAACTCTCCATTATCACCATAATTCTCCTTACGATCATCAATACAAATTAAGCGAAAGACATTGTTTCACACACGCGGCCATTTCTCTTCATTTCACAGCACGCTTCTCTTTAACTAGAGTGGGATAAAAGAGATAAAAAAAAAATAAAAAGGCGAGCGCGCCTTATTCCACTTTCCGTCTAGTAAAAGGCGAACAGCCCACCGTGGAGCTATAACGAGTCGCGTGCCGTAGCTAGGAATACAATTATTGGCATAAAAGAAACAAAAAGGTCGTTCGGTGGAAAGGAGATAAACAACGAAACAAGTCATTATTAAAGGCTGTTTGTTCTCAAACCTCCGCCTATACCACACCTGTCCTATTGTACCCGTCTGTACATAAAATAATAATAAATAAAATAAGACAAATAAAAAAGATGTAAATCTACAAAAGGAGTATTTACAAAGTTTCAAAAATTTTAGTTTCACACCCAATAAATGCATTTCTTTTCTATCTTGCTCTGAACTCTGTTGTTTGTACCCTTCACTGCCCCGTGCGCCACATCTGGCACGTATCTAAAAAATATTATAATTCTGGTTATGAACAGTGAATTTTGCCTATAGGATCAAGAACAGTCCAAAGAAGGGAATAATAGTTATTTTGACCATGTCAAGATGGCTGCATTTGTCACAAGATTAGAATTTACCCTTCGGAAATAAATGAAATTTCCATCAATCTATAAAAGCAAAATTTACTTTCATTGTGTTTACTGAATACTTATAAAAATATTAATGTAAAATATATTGCAGAGTGTTAAGCAAATGAAATCAATTCATTTAAGCCCATTGAACTGCAAAACAGAGGAATACTCTATTTAACAGTCAAACACAAATCAGCAAAGCAGGCAGTATAACACAATCAATTTTTTTTCTTTTTACATTTTAATAGCGATATCATTACTTAACAGGAGGGGGGGGGGGGTTCGAGGGCGATCGGAAAAAGGGGGGGGGACAGATCCAAAATTATCAAAAAGTCGATAAAGTATATTTGCACCCTTATCAACCCTCTATACAAATTAGGCAAAAATATTGTTTTCACCAACACTCGGCCATTTCTCTTCATTTCACAGCACGCTTCCCTTTAACTCGAGTGGCATAGAAAATAAAGAAAAAAATAGAAAGGCGAGAGCGCCTTATTCAGCCCTCCTTCCCTAGGAAAGGGGAACAGCCCACCGGGGAGCCATAACGAGTCGCGTGCCGTAGCTAGAAACACCAGGGCGAGAAAATGGCCCCACGCAAACGCAATTATTATTGGCATAAAAGGAGAAAAAGGTCGTTCGATGGAAAGGAGGTAAACAATGAAACAAGTTCATTATTAAAGGGTGTTCTTAAGGCTCCACCTACCACACCTGTCCTACTGTACCCGTCTAAATAAAATAATAATAATAAATAAAATAAAAGTAATAAAAAAGATGTAAATCTATAAAAGGAGTCTTTAAACAGTTTCAAAATCCTGTGTGATGACTAAAATTTTATCTGTACAGAAATTTATCAGTACATAACATTTACACCTTGTATACACATTTATGTGCTGCACCCATCATCCGTACAGGACATTTTATCAGTACGAAATTTTATCTATACAGGAAATAGACACTGAATATAACTACAAAACGACACAGACAGTGGTAAAAAAAGCCAGAGAGTATACGCACTAAATAGAGGGTATACTTTCAAATCAGACCTAGGATGTTATATACTGTAGTTTTCTAGAGAAACATAGGGTATACGGTGTTCCTTAAAAAACTCCAGAAGGTGTACGGCGTATACTACCGTATACCCTTCACTAATTCCCTGGGTACAGATGTCCTATACCGCAAGACGTGGAAAATTTGCTTGTGAATATTTCTTAAGGCGTTATATTTACGATTTATTCAGATATTTATATTTATCATTATGCTTATTATATATCATATGAGAAACTGGTGGAACCAGACAGAAAAGTAGAGCTCGATCTGAAACATTTTATTGTAAAGATTGGCAAATCTGGAGAGACTAATATATTCGGGACGTACATCAGGGCGATCGCTAGTTTCATCGCCCCTCCCATTTACCGCTTTTCAGTGTCTTTAATTTGTCTAAATTTTCTTTTAAATTTGTCCGGTTTCAATTTCTCTCTCTCTCTCTCTCTTTTTTTTTTTTACTTTTTTATTTGGAGTCTAAGACATGAAGACGTTTCACGGGGTTCTTCGCACACCGGTGTCAGGTGTGAAGCGTTAAAGTGTTAACATCTGCAAAGTTTAAGGGTGTTCTCAATCGCTCTGCTCAATAAGCGTAAAACGTTTCTACCCATTAACAAATGTATTTTTTATAGGAAACATGAAATTAGACGGTCTGGCTATGGAAGCACTCTTGAATCGAACTTAATTTTTCATTTTACAATCATTAAATCACCTACCGAGTTATAAGCTATTTTTATCACTTGATCAGGCGATTTTCTGCCTTTCGTCGACTGCTTTTTTTTTTTCTGCTTTCGTCGGAAAATGCGGTTCAAAACATCAATTTTGACGACTTGTTCTGAAATACCTATTGAGTTATTTGAGAGTTATTTCAGTTATTAACACCTGCTAGTTTCATGCATTTCCGAACAAAAACGAATCAAAACTTATGTCACAAAGTTGCCATTTTTGATTTAAGAACACCCTTCAGAACCTCAGGAATCTTAAGGACACAAAAATTTTCAAATTTTCTTAAAAAGGAAAAAATATACGATTTTTATTTCTAAGAAGATAAAAATAGATTCGTGAATGTGCCATATCCCTTTGTATTTAAGAATATCTCTAAACTATGACAAAGCTTTATCTGATAACACATCCCGTTATCCCCACGAGTCTATTATCCTATATTTCTATCCTATCCTCAATAAAAACGGGAGCAAAGACATTGTTTATACCTCTCCTAAACTTTATGGCCAGCCAGTACTAGAAAAGAAAAAGTGCCTTATTTTCTGAACAGCCTATACCAGGGAGTCGTCATCATTCTTGTGACGTCATGAGCGCCAGGCAACAACGAAATGGTTTATATATACTTTCTATTTCTTTACAAGACAAAAAGTAGAGTGCAACTTCGATTGTCCGAGCTCATTCGAACCGCTAGTTTCCATATTCTGCGAACAAATCAAACAAATGAATCCCAAAAACTGTGGGATAAGGAGGCGAATTATGACCACTTTTTGCATTTTCTATATTGTTATTTTTTTTAGTTTGTTTCTGTTTGGAAAAGTGTCTTTTTTTCTTTTTTTCCCCCTTCTTTTTCCCTTTTAAATATCACATGATCTTTTTCTTTTTAAGTTAAAAGATGGTATTAAAATATTCCGTAAAATTTAGGCGCATAATGTCAATTACGGAAATTGTACTGTATTTTTATAAAACTGAAACAATTCGGTAAAATTTTACAGAAAAATTCCTGTATATTCACGGATATTTTTTAGTATAAAGAATGTCTTACATTATCATGTGCCACTCCCCACTAAAATGATAACGTTATATATGCACAGCCCCTAAAACCATTCAAATTCCAATCTTCCACGACTCTGGATAAACTTTGAATGTCCATCGTTTTTCCAATTCTAAAAATGCTTTTCATCCGAGACAAATGCTCCGCAACATCCTGTTCTATTCATCCTTTCGACTACTCCATTTCAGCTCGGGTGATTCGGGTCTATACTCACTCATCCTCTTTTATTTATTAGTAAACACAAGCTTCATTTCCAATATGTATGATTTTCGAAACCCTGATTATATAGGCATACACATATTAAGAAGAATAGGGATGTCAAGCTTTGGGGCATTCCATATATTGAAATTAAATAATTTTATACTAATTTTGTGATTTTAATAATAACTTTGGATTTTCATAAAAATAGATAACAGACAAAAATCATCTACTTAAAACTTTTAAATATTACAGTCCTTTTTAGGTGCGTTCGTAATTATGTAAATACGTAGCACTTATAGTTGTCGCTCAGTCCGTCCGTCCGTCCGTCCGTCTGTCCGCATATAACAACACAAAAACTACCCAACCGAATCGTTTGAAATTTAAAATACTTAATTATTATATAATTTTGTCGAGTCATTTCTTCCGTTACATTACGGTCAATGGGGAAAAAGTTTCAAATGCATTTTAATGATGTTACACTCATTCGAACATAATAGAATTGGCATGAATCTATGAAATATATACTAAAATATGCATTCTGTACAATCTGTGATGCAAAGAATTTTTATTATTAAATTACAGGGCCACACAAATGTATTCCACTAAATAATGTTATACGGGGAAACATTGTTTGAAGTGAAGCGAGGAGCGCGGGTGTGTTGGAGTGTCGAGATGTTGGTAGGGTGTGTGGTAAAGTTTTCATTTAGAAAGCTAAGGAATATTTTGGTAATAATCTTTAAGTAATTAATCTTATATATATTCATTTCCTGTACATAATTCAGAATATTAAAAAAATTAGTAATAATCCAGCATTTTTAGTTCAGCTAACGGTCACCCAGACATCACAATTATCTCCATCAAAAAATCATTATCACAAAAGTTTGGGAAAATTATGACCATATATTCACTTTTTATCCCCCCCCCCCCCCGCCTTGTACACAGTTTTTTGGGGAAAAATTATGAACGCTCTATTTCCTCTTTATGGGGGTCATTAAGAGTGTCGGAACTCCAAACTGACAAATCCGTTTATTAAACATTTTGGTACACTTTGTTTCAAATTGGATTTCAAAAATGCTTCAGGTTTGTGATAATGAATATCTAAAAGAAAAAAAATATATACATTATCAGGACAGTATCTAACAAGGAAGGTCTCCATACGGGCATACTCAGAAAAATCTGAAAAAATTACAGAATGTTCTTCTCATGTGGATATATATGTTTATAAAAAAAATTTCGGCGGAACTTCATTGCAGTGTCCGTAAAAAATTAATGAAAATTTCGTTTATTTGGCGATTTATCTCCGGTTGGCGAAAAAACGAAATTTTGAAAAATACACTTTTACGCTTCGAAAACTGTTAAAAATCTGCTGCATTTTGTTGCAACGCACTCCACCGCTTGTATATAATATCTCTATCCCAACCAATGAGAAAGCTTCATTTCACGGCCAAGTAACCGTTTTCTATACAAGCAAGGGAATGCGTTGCAGCAAAATGCAACAGATTTTTATCAGTGAATACCTTTTAAAGAAAAAACTTTCTATGTTCAATTTATTTAAATAAGTTTAGTTTAAATAATTTTAGTTTTGCATTTTTACTTTACTTTAAGTGTAATTTTGTCATATACGTTTATATGTACTTATAACAAAATGAAATTAATATATTTTATCATTTAAAACACAATTTAAATTGATTAAAGTTGTTCCAAATTGAAAAATACAGAGATAAAAATCTGTTGCATTTTGCCGCAACGCACTCCCTTGCTTGTATAGAAAACGGTTACTTGGCCGTGAAATAGAGCTTTCTCATTGGTTGGGATAGAGATATTATATACAAGCGGTGGAGTGACGTTGCAGTAATTCTCATTCAGCATTCTCATTGGTCAGAAGAGAGATATTCTATAAAAGTAGTGGAGTGACGTTGCAGTAATTCTCATTCAGCATTCTCATTGGTCAGAAGAGAGATATTCTATAAAAGTAGTGGATTGACGTTGGAGTAAATGCTGCAGATTTTTAACACTGAAGTCAATTAAAATCAATTTTCAGATTCGTTAAAATCGTCTGCTTTTGGCGAGGAAATGCACTGCTTGCCAAATCCCGCGTCGCTTTCAGCTTTTCACGCCAATTATTCCAAACTATTTTATTTTTTTACATATCTAATAATGTAATTCCGCCGCTAATTTTCACTGATCCTTTATTACCTACATGAATAGTTTAATTCGTATTTTTTTCAAAAAATTCTGAGTATGCCCCCAATGGAGACCTTCCTTGTAAGCGTGAAATAAAACTTTACCACGCACAATTTTCTTCATTATGGGAGTGGACATAATTATCCCGCCTGACCCTATCTCAGATATAAAAAATCTCGGTAAAGAGAAAATAAATAAGAAACACAGTAGCTACAGGCAGTAATTTAATCTTGCTGCATCAAACAGAGAGAGAAAATTTGATCCACCTACATTTTTTTTAGCCTTTTTTACTTCTAGCTACGGCCGTAGCTAATGTCCTCTTCACTTTATCGATAGATCTATCGATTAAATTGAAAAATGCAATTGGTCGATATTGTTACTTTCAAATATTTATCTCATGCAATAATGCTTCGCGAATCCAAACAAAGCATGACTTTTGCTAGTTTTTAAAAAACATAACCTACCGTTGGGAAAAATGTTAAAAATCAACAACTGTAAAAACCAAGTGCTGTGTAATGTCCTTCACTTTATCGATAGACGGAGAGTTGTTATCCACAAAATAAATGGCGGCCTACTTCCCTGAAACGACTATTGACATCATGACATATATCCACTCCTTTTTCTCTTGGAAATGGCGTAAAGGGTGGGGATAGAATTGCAGTTACTTTTACAACTAGCATTAGTTACTTTTACAACTAGCATTAGTTACTTTTACAACTAGCATTAATGTTGTTCTCAACTGCTCTGTTCAACAAGCACAAAACTAACTTAATTCATTTTTTAGCGGAGAAGATATAAAATTTATATCTTTTAAAATCATTTAAAATTATTCGCGCACAAAAGCATTATGAAAAACGTTCTAAATTGAAATTTTAAAGCAAACTCGAGAAATAACGAAACGTTAAAAAAAATGTTGATGTCAAAATGATGGTGATAGTCATTTATCATCGATGGAGCCGCGCCCCCCTTTGTCCTAAATTAAGTCTATCGATATTCATTAGATCCCATCGATCCGATGTTGGCAGGGATAGTTGACTGCGTCGGATGAAGCGTTCCATTTCCAGTCAAAGTATAGCTTTGAATGGAAATTTGAGTGAAATACAGGGCCATAGAAAAATCGAAGAATGTTGAAAACAGGATTTCAAACAGCTCAACAACTACTCATCCGATTTATTTCGTTCTTTGTGTAACATTTATGTTTTTTTATTGTCTTTGTCATCCACTCTTTAAAAAAAATTATCGATCATTTTTATAAACGTTTCATCAGAACGACTATTTCAAGAGTCCGGAAAAAACAGTTCCGGATCATCGAGGTGTCTGATATTCAATAGGCTTCGTACCATTCTCACATACTAAGTATATACAAAATTTCAAGTCTCTATCTCAATTTGTTCGGGAGATAGAGCGTTTACAGACAGACAGACGGACGACTTTTTTTTTTCTAAAAATATGTTGTTTTGTAATCACCAGTGTCTGAAACGTGTCAATCCGGCTAAATTTGGACAACTCGTGATCAGATAGATTGTGTCATTTTATTTATTTTTTCATTCATTCCTTAAAATATTTTTATTTTATCCTTAAAACATTTCATTCCTTTTATTTCTTAAAATATTTTTATTTAAATGGGAGATTTTTATAAACGTTTCATCGGAACGACTATTTCAAGAGTCCGGAAAAAACAGTTCCTGATCATCGAGGTGCAGGGTTCTCGCTGTCTCTCGCCATTGCGCCAAATTGCGACTAAATTCTTCATTTGGCGAGTAAACACGCGATTAGATTCGCCAAATTGCTAGTGCTCAATTTTTTTCTTTTTTATATATATGCATAATATATATATTTGTAGCGTATAGTTGAAACTAGATTAATAATAATCGATTAATAATTAAGAATAATAATATAAGATAAATAATTAATAATACTAATATAAAAACCTAGGTTATTTTAGAACATATTGAAAAAAAGAGTGTACATTGAAGGATTTATTTATTTATTATTATTTTTTTGTGTGTGTATGTATATGTGCTACACGGCGAATCAATTTTGCTAATACTGTTTTCATTTGGCGAATGTTTTTTATTTTTAATTAGCCAAATTACTAACGTTGGTCAAATGTCAGCGAGAACACTGTCGAGGTGTCTGATATTCAATAGGCTTCTTCCCATTTTTACTTACTAAGTATATACCCGATTTAAAGTCCCTATTTCATTTTTTTCTCGGGAGATAGAGCGTTTAAAGACAGACATACGGACGGCAATTTCTCTTAAACTATATTTATTCGAATCGCCAGTATCTTAAGCGTGTCAATGCGTTAAAAAATATTTCTTTTTCTCTTTTCAAAACGACTGCAAAACTTACTCCATACTACGTATGATAAGTATGTAATAACATATCGGTTGTTAAGAATTGTATATACCATTCTGTAGCGGAATACTTTTGTGTGGCCCTGTAAATTAATGATAAATGTTCTTTGTACTACAAATTATACAGAATGTATATTTTAGTATATACTTCATAGATGCCTATATATTGTATTATGTTTGAAATAGTGTAACACCATTAAAATGCACTTGAATCCCCTCCCCCCCTACTGATTGTCCCATAACGGAATACCTTGGATGGTCCCTGTAATTATATTATGCATCCGATTTTCATAAAATTTGAAATAACACGACAAAATGATTGCAACAATTCTATATTTTAAATTTCAAATAATTCGATTGGGTAGTTTTTACTCTCTTATATGCGGACAGACATATGAATGGACTGAATGACGACTATGGGTGCTACGTATTTACACAAGTACGAACGAACCTACCCAACAAACACATAACTGGTGGGCCACTATAGGCGTAGTTAGCGGTGGCCCAAAGTGTTTGATAACGGCCCGCCATCTTTGGCCGTAACGGCTCCGTCAAAAAACTGTCACGCTGGCCAGAATACGGCCACAAGATGATACAAGAAGTTGCCCAAAAATGTGCCATTAACATTGTATTGAAAATATCAGACAGCCACAATTATTCTTTTAAAGGCCATTAAAAATAAAGGTTGGCCAGGAGATGACCCTCACCCAGCCATTTGTGTTTGTAAGAATTAAATTTAGCCAAAAGCTGCCATAAAAAAGCCTTTTCTGGTGTATTTTCAATTTTAACTAGCCAAAAGCCTGCTAGTTTCGTGCCATAAAGATTACTTAAGAATAAATTCAAAATTTGATCGATAAAAAATATTTCTTGGGAGATTGTTTAAATGATAAATGTTTTTGCGTGAAAACAATATATTAATAATTATTTAGGTAATTTTTTCAAAAGCATTATATGTATATATATATATATATATATATATATACTTTTTGGAAAATTTTCCAAACTTATTATTTGATAAAGTGAATTTATTAATTTTTTTTTTAATTATTCTATTTTAAAAATTCATGTGTAATGCCATTTCTAAATAATTGCATTTCATATAGCTTTTAAAAATATTAATTGAAAAAAAAATTAAATTAATTAATAATTTCACTATGCCAAGTAATAGGTTTTGAAAATTTTTGAAAATTTTAAAATAGTAAATTCACAATTCTTTTGAAAATTGTACCTGCATAATAAGTAATACATTGTTTTTCATGTAAAAACAGTTATTTAAAAAATCTTCTAGAAAATATTTTTATAGATCAAACTTTGAATCTATATTTAAATAATTTTAAAATTGTATAAATTGTTATACATTTTAAAAGTTTTAATTGAAAAGAATAAATTATTTATTTAATTCGCTATACCAAGAATTGTGTTTAAAAATAATTCAAGATAAATAAATTTATGTATGTATATTTTGAAAAATATACTGAATGATTATTAACATTTTTTTTTTTTTTTTTTTTTCAGGGAAAACAGTTTGTTATTTAAACAATTTTGTAACAAGAATTTTTCATAGAATAAATTTTGAATTTACCCTTAAACATTTTATATAACCTTAATATGATCTGTTATGTGTGCTACATTTAAATTTCATGTATTTGTAAATATATATATATATATATATATATATATATATATATATTTTCATTTTATGTGATTTTTATATTTATTAGTAAGCCTATTACCAGTATATGCATATTTATTAAAACTTATTAAATTATAATCTGAGAAACAATCATTATATTTGCACCATTTAAATATTTTTAAATTTCACATTTAGATTTTTTTTTTCACATCTTAAGAAGAAATTTTACTCACACGAAAAACACACTTGTTAATGCTAATCATATCTTAATTAATAAAATTTTCTATACTAGTCGAAATTTTACGAGCATTAAATTTTGCGAATAATATTTTTTTTAGAATAAAAATGAATTGAAATTACCAAGCTTTCACAGTATTTTTAATGACATAATCGGAAAATAACATTAAAAAAAGATTAAATTTCAAACTTTAAGAAAAAAATAAAAATATATGGTTGATATTTCGTAATTTACACAAAATGTTAATATTATAAAAGCAATCTATTTTAAATATTATGTAATATTATCCATCCGCGGTTTTAAAATATCAATCATTATTCGAAAAGGTACAATAATAACAATAAGAATAAATTTTATACAAATTAAGATCATCAAGTTTTAGTGGTATTTTTTAAACACATGCTCTGTATTGCTAATTTAAACTAACGTGTGAAAAGAAAGCATATTTTACCTGTTAAAATAAACATAAATTTTACGCATATTAAACTATTCAAGGAGTCGCAATATGTTTATCGCATACGTGTACATCGTCGTAAAATGAAAATAATTACTTCGAAAAAAGATGCGACAATAAGAATAACCTTTAACTAAATTAAAATTATCACATTTTTGCGATTGCTTTGCGCCAGATATATCACAAGTAAATATTCTGCATTTAATAAAAATGTCTCATAGATTTATTTTGCATTATTTTACAACGAATTTATGTTAAAAACAATGATGCAAAAGAAAATTCAGAATATAATTTAATAAAATTTTAATGAATAAATACATACTAGGTAAGACTTACCATTTATAATCTGGATAATATTCTTTCGAGAATTTCTGCAGTCGTTAAAGTCAACAACATACTCATACTACAGTGCAGAGAAGAATGATAAGGGTATGTCGGTATGTCCAGATTCTCCTCTACAGCAATGCCAACCCCCTCAAAATTCCAAGAATCCCGTCACCCCATTTTGCCTCAGGCAATAGTGACCTTGAGCGCAAGCAGTACTCATCACTTTTGCTTCCAGTATACACCAAATGTTTTTTAGCAGTTGTAATGGGAAAAAAAGATTTCTAGGGGGATATTTTTTTGCGAGTTGTTATTTATCAAAATCTATAATTATAAATTAAATAGTTTAAAAGAAAACTTTTGTCTTCAGTCATGTCTTTTCAAACTTATTTTTTTTTTACAAGATTTTTTCTCCTCTGTTTTTGAAATATAAAGAAAGTTTTTATAAATTTTCATCATCTGCTGAGAAATGGGGGGGGGGGGGACGAAATTGTCTTTTAACGAAAACGAAAATGCCTTTTAACAATCACAATAACAATACATCAATAACAATAACAATCATTAATAAAACAAATATTTTGTTTAAGTTCACAATTATCTTCTTAAGAAATTAATTTTTTAACAAAATAAATATAACAATACAAATACAGTATACTATCTAAGACGGACTCTGTATAAAATGGAAATTAGTTTAACTCTGAAAGTTTATCAACTTCTTGTGAATCCATAGACATAGAGTAAAATTTCTCTAAAATGAAATATTGTCTACTATGGATAATTTTCTCTGTCCCAATAGATTGCGTCTTAGACAGAGTTTACTGTAAATATGAATTATATCATATAAAATATTGATAATAAATATTTAAATATATAATCTATATTTACACAAATAACTTTATATAATGTTTTGTTTTCACAAAAGATTTCGTTCAGCTATAAGGCGACTGCCAAATTCCTTGTTCAACAACGCTAAATATTTATGCAATTTCTGACTCATTTTTAAAGGAAAAGGCATTAAACTGGCTAGCCTGATAACTAAAGCGATTTGAAATTGAATAAGTTGTCCATTTTCTTATAAATAAAAAAAATATTGGGATGTAAGCGGTTGTGGTCACGTAACAATCGTTTTCCTCCTGTCTCGCAGTAGTCAGTCATATCCAGAACACAGATTCAAAACACCCAATTTAACAGTATTTGCTGATTTTTTATTATTATTATTATTTTTTTTTTTTTTGCATTTACTAAAAAATATAAACCACCTTTCGATTCATAGTTTCTGAGTAACAGCTCCTGCAATTTCATTCGTTTCCGAACAAATATGAATTTAAATAGATGTTTTTATTAGATGCTTCTTCAAATTGGAATTCGTTCAACGTTTAAAGGTTTATTTATTTTTTTTTTTCTTTAAAAGAAAAATTTTCATTATTCTATTCAATATGACATATTTTGCTTTTGTATATTAAGGAAAATGCTTTCAAATGAATTTCATTCCAGCATGTTTATAAAAACATACATATATACATTTTAATACGAAATTTACAGAGAAGATAATTTTATTCGTAATTTTTAAGAATGTGTGAAAAAGAAGTCGTTTAACGTACATTTTAAAGCATAAAAAATAAATTCCACATTTTATTAAATACTTTCACCGAAACAAACATTTTGAATAAGAAAAATTATGATCTTTCCTTAAAAAGAGAGAGAGAGAGAAATTAATTGTATTTTTAAGCCAATTTTAGACATACTGCAATCGCCAATAATGCGTGTGTAATGCAAAAGTTTGAAATTACTGAGAGTGGTGAAAGATAGACTGCTTTAAGTACAATCTAAATGCGTTTATTTATTTATTTATTATAAATCATTTTAAATATTTATTCAATTTCTTTCTTTCTTTCTTTCTTTCTTTTTGTGAGTAATGGATGTAATAAGGCGTCGCTGAAAAAAAATACTTGGAATATTATATACATTTTTAAAACCATTTCTATTTTTTTTTCAATTTGTTCAAACTAAATAAAAATATGCCATCTATTTCACTGTTTTAAATATATATCTCGCATAATTTTTATATGCTTATTTGAACTCAGATTTAAAATAATTAAACTTACGCTGAAAGAAATGGAGACAAAAAACATTTCCTCTCTTTAAATAAAAATGCTGGTTAAACGATATTAGCCCTCTGCTTTCTACAAAATGGTGGGCCGTTACATGCTAGCCAGAAACCGACCCTTAAAAGTTGGCCGGCAAAGTAAACGCAACAGTTCTTTCATCGCCGATCCGTTAGCGGCTTGACGATCGCTGCCGCAATTAGCGGCGCGTCATTTATGGCACAATACTGTTTAGTCACAAATGGCCGTAACTCTTTCTGGCCGCAACGAAACCAGCTTATGGCCATAAGTCGAGTGTCTGTGGGGTAATAAGTGTGAGCTTTGAATGAACAAGTTCTTCCTTTATCTGCAAGTTGTTTTCTCTCATTTTGCGTGGGTATATCGATTGGAGGTCATTTATCATCGATGGCGTGGAATAAAGAGAGCCAACGCCGCATCCCCCTTTGTTCTAAATTAAGTCTATCGATATTCATTAGATCCCATCGAAATCGATATATGGAGGCAGATGGAGGGACGGGATAGGGCAAAGCCGTCTGGAGACTACAACCCAAACCCGTGGAGAGCACAGGAGTTGTTTAAAACATAACAATTCTTTCTTTTATATATATATATATATAGAGAGAGAGAGAGAGAGAGACTCATTATCACAGCATACATGAAAAAAAAATACATATAGTTTAAAGACGTGGAATATAATTATAGACAAAGAAAAACGGTTGGTTAATGAAGAAAAAATTCCATTTTTTTCCCTATTTGACCTCAATATAATGGAATACTATTGATTGTTCTTATTATCCGATTTTCATAAAATTTGAAATTACACTACAAAATGATGCATCTATTACATATTTCAAATGTCAAACAATTGGGTTGAATAGTTTTTCTCTGTTATATATGGACAGACTGAACGACGACTATTCGTGCAATGTATTTACATATTATGTATTATAAGTAATACATACAATGTATTATTTACATTATATACAATGTATTATATATATTACATTATATACAATGTATATAATGTATTATTAATACAATGTATTATTTTTTTAGTACATAAGTGCGAACGAACCTAGTAAGTGTGAGCTTTGAATGAACAAGTTCCACCTTTATCGAAGTTGTTTTCTCTCTCTCATTTTGGGTGGATATCGATTGGAGGTCATTTATCATCGATGGAGCCGCATCCCCTTTGTCCTAAATTAAGTCTATCGATATTCATTAGATCCCAATCGATCTGATGGAATTAAATTTAAAATGAATTGTTAATAAATTGCAAAAGTTCTTAAAATAGAAAGAAAAATATATATTATGAATGTTAGAAGAACCAAACCCTTCAACTGGCCAAAAATCTTACTAAGTGCATCTCAGTATGAGAAATTCAAGGACAGGGTTTCGAACTAAGAACTTCCTGTTTATTAGCAAGATGCTTTACCTCCAAGCTAAGGTGTCTACACGAAGAACGTTGAAGTTAAGGTTTCCTTTTAAAATTTAAATCGAAAAAAATGAATTTCATTAAAATAATGGATTTTTTCAAAAATTTTATGCTTTGTCATGTGACACGAGATATTCAGCTGTAATTGAATTTTAAAGTCTCTGACATATACAATTTTTGTGTGCGGACTCTGTGACGGAGCCGAATAGAGTTTTGTCAGATGAACGAAACCAGGCCCTGTTTACCGAGTAAGCCCGTGAAGCCCGTGCTTACACATTGAAATACAAAGGGGCCCCCAAATTTACTTTTCAAAACTAATTTTTAGAAAAACAAAATTCAATTAATAAAAAAAAAAAAAAAAAATTAACAAAACTTTATCTAATTTGTGAAACTCAAATGTGAAAACACCACATTTCCTTTATGTTTGGGTGCCAGATGAAGCATGTGACGTCACGTGCAAGGGGTCTTATTTGCCGATCTAATCTCGCTATCGCATACGCATTGACGTCACTACATAAGGAGGCGGGGATACATGCGATTCACCTATTGTAAGACAGCTGTGTCCTTCCTTTATGAACTTTGCACATTTCATTGAGTAAAACTAACTGAAACCGTATTTGTGTTTCAAACCGCTTGTTTATTGCTTGTGCTCGAATCCTCGTGATATATACACGTGTTAATTTGCAATTTTTCATATTTTATGTTTTTAAGTTAATTTTAATTTAATATGCCGTTTTAAGCACAAATAAAAGCTGTATGGTAAATTAATGGAAAAAAAAAGACAATATCAATCTGGATGTTGCAAGCGTAAGCGGCAAGCTGAAAATGAGATAACTAGGAAAAAACTTAAAGATTCAATGCAGAATTTTCTGTTTGGGAAAAAAACAGAAACTCTCTTGGAAACTGACCGATATGTGCCGGTACCAAACGATCTTCAGAATAAGAATGATACATGTGTTCCCAATGATGAATTTCCCAAGGACAATCAGTTAACTGTGGATAGTTGTGTGCCGATACCAGGCGATCATCAGAATTACAACAAGGATATATGTGTACCAAATGATGAATTTCCAGAGGACAATCAATTAACTGTGGATACTGCATTTTGTAATGTTGGTGAAATTCAAGCTAATACTTCCAGTTGCAATAATGACTCTGGCGATTCAGTTGAAACTGACACTGGACCATCAGCATCAAATACTGATCCTGTTTATAATTATAATGATGTAGCATTGTGGCCTCCAGTCAGTGATACATTAAGAGAGTTTTTTATTCTAAATAAACCCTGTCAAAATATTGATTACTTGGAAAATTCTACACGAACACTTGGTGGAAAGGAAAGAATGTGCTCCTCTAATAATTTCTTCCGTGTGAAAAAAAATGGAGAAAAAATCCGAAGAGATTGGTTGCTGTATTCGCCAAGCAGTAAAGCAGTATTTTGCTATATTTGTAAGTTATATAGTTCAAGTGACCAAGCTCTTTGTAAGAATGGTTTTTCAGACTGGAGAAATGTCAGCAAAAGGTTGTCCTCTCACGAAAATTCACCTTTTCATAGAGAATCTGTGTATTCATTTTCACAGCGCTCAGCAATAATAGGTCGTATTGACTGCAGCCTTGTTGAGCAACATAAAGCAGAAGGAAATTACTGGAAACAAGTATTGTACAGAGTTGTAGCTGTTGTAAAATTTATTTCACAGAGAGGGCTTCCCTTCTTTGGAACTAATGAAACATTTGGCTCTGTACATAATGGAAATTTCCTCGGAATCATCGAATTATTAAGCACTTTTGATTTATTTCTGGCTGAGCATATCACTACTCATGGAAATAAAGGTAAAGGAAAAGTTAGTTATTTTTCTTCAACAATTGTCGGAGAATTCATTGAACTCATGTCAAAAAAAGTGTTAGATGAAATATTAGCTGAAATTAAGAAAGCTAAATATTTTGGAATTATTGTTGACTCTACTCCAGACATAACACATACAGACCAACTCTCTTTAGTTTTAAGATATGTTGATTTACAAGGAAATCCAATTGAACGATTTTTAAAATTTATACCAATACATGGTCATAGTTCTCAACATCTTCAAGAAGTTGTTGTTAATACTCTTCAAGATCTTGGTATAGATTTAAAGTATTGTCGAGGTCAGTCATACGACAATGCTAGTAATATGTCGGGAAGATATTCAGGCTTACAAGCTAGATTAAAAAAAAATTTCCCTCTTATAGAATATGTACCGTGTGCAGCCCACTCTCTGAATCTTGTGGGTACAAATGCCGCTGAAAGCTGTTCTTCAGCCGTTTCTTTCTTTGGCTTAGTTCAAAGTTTATACAACTTTTTTTCTGCGTCAACTCACAGATGGGAATTGCTGAGTGAGAAAATAGATAATAAGTTAACATTGAAATCTTTGTCTACAACAAGGTGGTCTGCAAGTGCAGATGCTGTAAAAGTCTTAAAAAAGTATTATACAGACATATTGAGCATCTTATCAAACATCTCTAAAGATGTTAATGAATCTGCAGCCACTAGAAGTGAATCACGTAACCTATTTTCAAAAATTAAATTATTTGAATTTGCTCTCATGGTTGTTATATGGGATACTATACTGCAGAGAATGAACAGTGTGAACAAGACTGTGAAATGTCATGTATTGTACCCCTATATGAATCATTAGAAAATTTTATAAAATATGTGAGAGATAATTTTGAAAGCTATGAAAATGAAGCTGAACAATTAGCCGGTGCAAAAAATTATGAGTCTAAAAGAAAAAGAGTTACACCAAAAAGTAAATTGCTTGACGATAGTGGAAGTGCTAATGTCCAATTGTCTCCTAGAGAAAAATTTTTGTACCAAACGCATTACGTTATATGCGATTCAATCATAATGGAACTCAGCAAAAGAAAGCATGCTTATTCCTTTTTAGAGTCGAGATTTGGCTTTATGTGCTCAAAAAGCATGTCAAGGGAAGATATTAAAGATGCAGCAAAACAATTTTTTGAAATATATTCCAATGATATTGATGAAGAATTCTCAGAGGAATTTGTACAATTCAGTCATTTTATCTCAAAAGAAGTAAAGACTGAAGAAAAATTAAAAATGATAAAGTCTTTAAAAATTGAACACACTTTTCCTAGCGTCGAAACTGCTTTCAGAATCATGCTTTCGATTCCAATTACAAATTGCTCCAGTGAACGTTCTTTTTCAGTGTTAAAACGTATTAAAAATCGTTTACGATCCCGCATTTCTGAAAAAAATCTTTCTGGATTATCTCTTCTTACAATTGAGAGTGATTTGACTGGAAAAATTTCTTTTGATGATATCATAGAACAGTTTGCTTTAGCTAAGAGCAGAAAAAAACCAATGTAATGTTTTTAAGTATTGAAGTTGCATAGATGTTTACATTATGTACTTTTAAAATTTAGCCTTAAAAAAATCTTCATGTGTTTCTGTAGTAAATAATTTTTATTTTAAAGTTCTAATAAGAAGTAGCTGTCCTTGTTAGTTTTAAATTGATTAAAGTAAATAGCGAGCTATGTTAGTGAAAGTTAATTTCCTCTTTCATATGAAACTTGATATTTAAAAATTAAATACTGGTCTTCCTACTTACGATATTTCAGAATTTTTATTGATTTATTTCAAATTTATCCTTCTTCATTTTTCAAAACAATGTCATTTATACAGAGATGTTCGCTCATATTTCTTCTATGATGAATTTGTATACTTTGGCTAAGTGTGAGAGTGTGATGAGAATTTAACAGTTTGTCATTTTTACAAATTAAAATTCTGGTTTTATTTATTTATCAATATTGTCCCATAATGCTCTAAAATTTGCTTTGAAATTATCCTTTTTTAAATAAAAATTCAGGTTTTATATATTATTTATAAATATTGCCCTATAATATACTAAAATTTGTTTTAAAATTATCTTTTATAAATAAAAATTCAAGTTTTATATATTATCATTTATAAATATATTGCATTGACCGATTGACCTATAATGCTCTAAAATTAACTGGCAAGCTCAGCTGAATGAGCGAAGATAAATATTGAATGATGATATGGATATTCATTAAACGTCAGAAAAAGATAAGAGCCAATTTATTCTATCAGTTTACAAGTGTTTATTTATTTCTGGTTAAGTACTTGTTTTTATAAAATAGGATGATTTTGATCATAATAGCAAATTTTATAAATTAATGAATCTAAATCATGTATGTTATTTTTAAATGTTTTTATTTATTGATCATAATGCATAAATTCATTTCTTGTTAATTGAAACTATATAAGCAGCAACGATTTGATTTAAAATGTTACTTGCTTGTCAAAATACATAAAGATTTTAGTATAATTAAACTTCTATGGATTTAAATGTTTAAACTTTCTAAAAGGAGTTTTACAGTTGTAAGAAAGAAACTTACTTTATTAAATATTTTAATTAAATCTTTTTTAATGTCTTTTTCAATTGTCAAAATTTGATTGTGTTTGCTGTCAATAATTTCATGTGTTGATAATTTAAATCTTCGAGGAATGTAGTTTTGAAAATTCACTTATGTGATAATAGACAGCCAAAGAAGTTTGCTATTCAAATATTTCTTTGCGTTTATTGATATCTGCATTTTTTTTTTTTTTTTTTTTTTATGTCATAGATGTGTTATTTACACTCCACATTGGCACAGTATCAACAAAATAGCAATTTTATGTCTCATATCATAACATTTCATAAGGAAACTGGCTATTTTCCAAATTATTCTGCAAATTTTTTTTTTGCAGAACAGAATAACTGTTACCAAATCATTTATTTGATGTAAACAGTGCCTTGATTTGTGTTGTGTGTGTTATAGGAATAGCTTCAATCATTAATTATTAAAAATTTAAATACATAATTAAATGCTACATAAGAAATATGTTTAAATTTATTTTAAAATTTCATACTGAATTACTTGAAAGTTATATTTTGCTTGCTTCATTTTAAATACAGATGTAAACTATAATGTCTTTTTTGAGAGTAATCGTTAAGAATATGCCTTGCTAAAATTTTCAAGATCATTCCATAATTTCGGCTTCTCATTTAAGTTAATAGAGATAATTTTTTTATTTACAATTAAAAATATAACCACAAACTTAATTAAACAATATTATTAGAAATAGAATAATAAATTTATATTGTACCAGAAAACTCCCTTTAGACAGACTGTAACTGAATTTTTTATTCTCTCTATTTTTTTTTTTTCTGTTTATACAATAAATAATATAGAAACATTAATTAAATGTTATGTATATCAATGCTTAACATTTTAATCTCAAATGTTTAAGACTGTAACATGTGCTAAAAAATAATAGAAAATTTAATCTGTTTTAGAATATTCCATGCATCAGGTGTTTTTGCTGTCTCCAGAAAAAAATAAAAATAAAAATTTACCTAGCAAAAAAAAAAGGAGTAAAATTTTAGTGGCACCTCATACAGTTGTTACTTGTGTGGAAAATATAGCTTGTTATGTTGTTTTGGGTGGATTATAAAGTTTTTCCATCTTACTTTGTACTTCACTTTTTCACATCTTGTATATGTAGATATTTTTAGATTCGATTCTTTAAAATCAGAATTATTCTGAAAATATGGTATTCATAACTTTAAAAATTTGCCAGCATAACACAAGCAAAATTTAAATTTTACTTCATATTAATTGATTTTAATGATCTGATTTCTTATAATCGGATGCTAAATTTCTAATCTAATCTTATGTTGCATACTTTTAATATATCTTTTATTTTCAATTGTGTTTATACATTTTAATGTTCTAAACATTTAACTGTTGAAATTGATCATCATTACAAAACTATAAAAATATTTTGTTTTAAAATATAACGATCATTTTCACATCTTAAGACTTTTTTTTTTTTTTTTTTTTTTTTTTATGGCGATAAAATCTCTTGAAAGTAACTTTCAGATAGGTGATTATGTTTTTGAAAATGGCATTTTTGGAAAAGTGTGTTAAATTTAGCACCAATTTCATTCTGCAGATCACAGACATATCTGTTTCTATCCTGTCTGTATTCATAAAAGGTGCAAAAATGAAATATCTGGAATTAGTTATTTAAATAAAAGAGGAAGTAATTATAAAATGGCTGATCTAAAATAGTAGCAAAATTGTGTTGAAGATAATTATAAGTTTGTCAATTTATTTTTAATCCCTGAACTGTTCTTAGCACTAAAAGATGCTACAATTTATAAATTATGAAATAAATTTTGAAGTTCAAATATTCACAACCTGAGTTCTATGATTGTTGATTCATTTACGAAATTAATTTGTCTTGTATGATTATGTACTATATATATGAATATAAAGCAGGGTTGTTAAATACCCGAGTTTTTTTCATAATAAACCCAACCCACTGTGTTTTTTCATAATTTTGGGGGGTTTATCAGGTTTTTTCGGGTTTTTTCAGGGTTTTGGGGGTTATGGGAGGTGGTTCAGAATGCTTGAAAGAAATCTACTTATTACTAAATTTAAAGTAGCTAATTGATTACAAATATATATAAATCAATGACAGTAATCAAAATTATGCTTTGCTTTTAGATAAATTGATTATTAGTAATAATTTATAAAGTATTTTTTGTTATTACTAAATAATAGAATAAGTTAAGTAATTCTACATGTCTACATAATTAAATTAGGATTCTAAGCATACATGGTATTTTGTTATGAGCTTCTATTGTATAACATAGAACAGATTACACATCAAAGTATTTTTTTAATGGGAAAAAAATTGTGTTACTTACACATGCTACAGAAATTAACTAACAATTATTTCTTTTAAAAATTGTGGTGGTTATAAACTTTATGAGTGGTGTACTGATATTAAGAAATATATTATATATGTAATATAAATACATTTTATGTGTAATTTAAAGTTGAAATTTTGAAAAAACCCACTTGGGTTTTTTCAGAAAAAACCCACCCGGGTCTTTTGGGCTGGGCAAAATCATAACAACCCTAATATAAAGTACTTTTCAAATGTATAAATAGGTTGATAGTTTAATATTAAAAAACCCATTCAAAATTTTGATAGTAAAATATCTCATTGTTCAAGCATATGAAAGAGAATTTCGTAAATGATTAAGCAAAATAATTGAGTAATAAGGGGGGCCCCCTGTATGATGCGGGCTTCCACTAACTCCAAGTCTTAAGCGGGCCCTGAACGAAACCCTAATAAGTGGGAGAACGTAGCTAAGGCTCTGAATGAATAAGTTCCTCCTTTATATGCGGACAGACGGACGGATTGATTGGTTGACGGCCCATGTCATTAAACTATGCATCCGATTTTCATAAAATTTAAAATGATTCGACAAAGTGATGTAACAATTCTATATTATAAATTTCAAATGATTCGATTGGTTTGTTTTTGCTCTGTCACATGCGGACAGACGGAGGGACGGACGTATTTACGCAAGTACGAACGTACCTAATAAGTATGAGTTTTGAATGAACAAGTTCCTCCTTTATCGAAGTTGTTTTCTCTCATTTTGAGTGGATATATCGATTAGAGTCCATTTATCATCGATGGCGTGGAATAAATAGAGCGAACGCCGCATCCCCCTTTGTCCTAAATTAAGTCTATCGATATTCATTAGATCTTATCGATCCGATGTATGGAATGGAGGCAAGATGCTGGGAGGGACAGACAGACGCATTGGCGTATCTACACTCATCAGTTCGGAGTGTGTGTAAAAATTAATAGTGTTAAAGTTTCTAAGAGGGAATCATAAGAAAGTTTACTTTTCTGATTTAACACTTTACCTACCGAATTATTTATCAAGAAATGGCTTCACAGCAATAACTATCTTCTTTAACATCTGAAGGTAGACTGGAATTTTTAGATTGCGGAATTTAGATACATTTTTAGCCATTAAAACAGATTAAATATATCGGTAGCCATAATTTTTACTTTCTTCAATAGAAGAAAGTATTGTAATCGAAATTTTTTTTCGACTTCCGGTTTTCGACGGATTTACATATTTTAGAGGTCAGAGATTCCAAAAAACATGTTTTTACAAAGTGTCCGTGTGTCTGTGTGTGTGTCGCCATTCTACCATCAAAAAATGCATGAAGTTGTGCATAGAATTAAACCAAATTTTTTGTGTAAGTATATGACTATGGTTAGTTGGTCCTCCATGAATTTGAAAAATATCCGCCGGATGGGGGCGCTGCAATCGCGATTTTTGTGCCATTTTCAATATTGTACCGACCAAAAGTATATGAAGTTATGCATCGAATTGAACCAAATTTTATGTGTAAGTGGAAGATTATGGATAGTTGGTACTCCCTGAATTTGAAAGAAATACGCCGGAAGGGGGCGCTGCAATAGCGAATTTTATGCAATTTTCAATATTGCACCACCTAAAAGTGTATGAAGTTAATTCTAGAACTAAACTAAGTTTTTTGTATATGATTACTTTTTAGTGGGGCAAGTAGGATCTCCCTGAATTTGAAAAAAAAAAAAATCTGCCTATCATTCTATTGTCCATCGGCTCGTGCATAGATGGAAATTCGTTTTTACTCCAATTAATTGATTGAAGCAGAAATTTAAGATGAAAATCAAAGTTGGTATGATATTGAATTAAAATTATTAAGGGTGTATTCGAAAAAACGCTTTTCCACCTTCAGCAGCTCGAAATTTTCCGATACAATTTCAGACACATTTTTAAAAATAGAACACATGAAACTTGCTGAGAGTATTTTTGAAGACATGTACAAGGTGCCGTGTGATGTATTTTAACGCTCCATTCATTAGAATTGGATTGATCGGCATGACCCATTTTTTCGTTCCCAGATCTCCCGCTTGGGAAAAATCGGTTCAAAATGCCGCTTTTGATTGCTTTTTTTGCAATATATTCTGCATTCATCAAAGAATCGACCCTCACGGCACGTTGTGTGTACTTTCCAAATAAGAGATTCTGAAAGTTTGATGCACATGAGAGCAATAATGAATAAATCGGGAAATAAGCAGTTTCAATCGAAATACACCCTTAAGAATCCTTGTTTGTCCCCACCGACAAAATTTTACTGTAACATTTGCTTATTTAATAGGAACATTTTCTCGATTCAATAAACATTCATATTTCTGTTCTTAAAAACTGACCACTAAGCATTAAACATTTCGTTAAAGGGGTTAAGGGTATTCTTAAATCTAAAAGGGACACTTTGTGACATAGGTTTGAATTCATTTTTGTTCGGAAATGCCTCAAACGAGCAGGTGTTGTAATTCAGAAACTATGGAATCGCACTCATTTCTCTGCTTCTGTGCAAACGTATAATAGATACACCAGAAGAAGCCGTCAAAAACGGTGTTTTGAACCACATATTCCGACGAAAGCAGAAAAACCGGTAATGAAAGGCAGAAAATCGCGCGATCACGTGATCAAAATAGTTTGTAATTCGGGCATAAGCTTTGTTATGGGCGTATCTAGACTTATCATTTCGGACAAGGCTGAGATATCACAATCAAAAACGTAACAGTTTCTAAGAGGAAAATCATAAGAAAGTTCACTTTTCCGATTTAAACAGATTTTTTTTTTTCATAGCAGGTAATGCATATAATATACAGAACCTGCTAAGATGGAGTCCTATGGGAATGCATAAAATTAAGCAGTTTTTAGTCTTAAATAGTATAATCTTAAATGGTGTATGTTTCTGGCTATAACCAGCAGATCTTCCTTGAATTTGAAAATATTCCGTTAGAAAGGAGCATTGTGCTAGCGCTTTTCTCGATTCTTCGTCGTTCTGTTGTTCATCGGTTCGTGCAGAGACGGGAACTCGCGTCTTGCTGAGCCGATATTATAAGCGAATAAGGGAACACTACTGATTTTAATCATTATCGTGATCACTCGAAAAAAAATGACCAAACCGATCCGGATTATGCCGAGATCCGGATTAGCGGGGTTCTACTGCACTTTAAACTAGGTATTCCACCAATATCTGAATATTTTTAAAACTTCGTTGTAGTACGAATTTTGTAGGATTTTTTCTTTTTTTCTTTTCTTTTCTCTTTTTAGGTGCGTTCGTAATTATGTAAATACGTAGCACCTATAGCTGTCGTTCAGTCCGTCCGTCCGCATATAACAACGTAAAAACTACCCAACCGAATCGTTTGAAATTTAAAATATATAATTATTACATAATTTTGTCGAGTCATTTCAAATTTTATGAAAATCAGATGCATAGATCAATAACAGGGACAATCAAAAGTATTCCATTAAATTACGGTCAATGGGGAAAAAAGTTTCAAATGCATTTTAATCGTTTGAAATTTAAAATACATAGTTATTACATAATTTTGTCGAGCTATTTCAAATGTTATGGAAATAGGATGCATAGATCAATTACAGGGACAATCAAAAGTATTCTGTTACATTACGGTCAATGGGGAAAAATGTTTCAAATGCATTTTAAGGGTGTTACACTCATTCGAAATTAATAAAATTTATATGCAAATATAAAGTACATATTATAATATACATTTTACATAATTTGTGGTGCAAAGAACATTTGTTATTGATTCACAAGGCCACACAAAAGTATTCCATTACATAATGAGTATAGGGAGAACAATCTTTGTTGCGCATCTTAATTGTAATCAACTATTTACAATTTTATGAGATTGATATATGAGAGTAATATTTTTTACAACTTCATTATCGTACGAACGCACCTCATTTGCTTCGCTTCACGTGCAATTTCCAACTTGTTCTATCTTATAATGATCCCCAGTGACGTCGTTTTAATGAGCACCCCCAACAAAATTCCCGAAAATGCATCCCAAAACTCAATTACAAAATTCTGAAACTTCTCTCTCTCTCTTTCGATCTTTCTAAATTTTCCCGAGGTATCCTTCCCCCCCCCCCCTCTTCTTCATTGAGGAGGTTGGGTGGCGGTGTAGGGCAGAAGCAGAGTCAAAAGCGATATCCGATATTTCTGTCTCTACAATGAAAATCCCGATTGCGAATCTGCGGTGCAACAAATGAGAGGCAATGTCGGTGCACCGAAGTTGCCTTATTTTATGGGGGGTGCCGTGTTTTTGGAAGGAAAATTGTTCCCTCCAGAGATTCCAAAAGACATTTTTTTGCAAAGTGTCTGTCTGTCCGTGTGTATGTCCATATGTTGCCATTGTACCATCAAAAAGTGTATGAAGTTATACTTAGAACTGAACTGAATTTTTTGTATGTGATTATTTTGGGGTATGGCAAGCAGGTCCACCCTGAATTCGAAAAAAAAAATCTGCTGGAAGAGAGTGCTGTGAAATCGATTTACGCACTATTCTCTTTATTATACTTTCAAAATTTTATAAATCTATTATGCTGATCTGTATTCCAATTGATCCAAGATTTTGTGTATGTTTTTGGCTATGGCCAACCGATCTTCCTTGACTTTGGAAATATTCCGTGGGAAAGGAACATTGCGATAGCGCTTTGTTGTATCCTTTTTTTCCGATTCTTCGTCGTTCTGTTGTCCATCGGGTCGTGCAAAGGCGGTAACTCTTGCGTCTTGCTAATCCGGCTCTTTGCAGACAGCTGATGATAGCAAAAAAAAGGGGGGGGGGACAATCGACCTTAATAAATGTCACGGTCCACGTGAACTCGTTTTTATTCCGGATTCATGGACTGAAGCAGAAATTTAAGATGAAAATCAAAGTTAGCATAGCATTGAATTAACAATAAGAAAGTATTAACATGTGTAATAAACTTTTTCAAATATTAAGGTATATGTATGAGATAAAAGAAAGTTTTGGTATTCCCGTATTCAACATTTTTTTTAAGTGCCCCCAAGGGTTATCCTAAAGCACACAGATTTAAAGTTTCGTGTTTCTACTTTAAAAAATGTGTATGAAAATGCATCAGAAAATTTCGAGTTGTTGAGTTTGGAAATATATTTTTTCGAATACACCCTTAAGGCGTTTTTGCGTTGATATAAAATCCACTGTGTGAAGTGATTTTTATGGCACCCACAACTTGATCCCTGTCTCATAGACACAGAGACTTCTCTCAATAGATGGGAGTTCATCTATCACGGGATAAGAGCGAACATCCATCCCCCCTTCTGTTTGCACCGAAAGGAGAAGTCTCCATCGATATTCATTTGGAGATCTCTGCCCAACAACACCACCCACCCTCTATTACTCCTACTCTCCGCAATCCCCCAGAGGGAGAGAAAGAAGCTGGATTTGAGGGAACGATTGTATTCCAGATTATATTTTATTTTATGTTCTTCTTTTTGGTGTGACAGTGATGTCAACAATTTGTTTCTTACATGTTTGGTATCACATTTTGGTTTTGACGGAAAATGTTTAAGTGGCATTCGTAATACAATAGACTCTCGATTCATTGAGATCAAACTATCCGACAAATCTCACGGCTTTGGATACAATTTATTCTGTTGATTTATCCTGTAGCGTTAAGGGTGTAATTCAATCCAAACGCATCCAATTGGCAAAAATATCTTATTTACAAAGTGCACAGTCTACCGTGCTTGATAAAGGCAAAAAGATATTGTAAAAAAAAAATACCATCAAAGTGGGCGTTTTGAACCGATTTTTCCGAAGCGGGAGACTTGCGAACTTGAAAAAGAGTCCTACTGAGAAGGTAATTATTTATAAATGAAATTCTAATGAATGCAGGGGAAAAGGAAATCAAAAGGCCTCTGTTTAAAATTCATTTCATCAAGTTTCATGCTTCTACTTTAAAAAATGTGTTTGAAAATATATCAGAAAATTTAGACTTGTTGAGGGTGGAGAAATATTTTTTCGAATACACCCTTAACAGAAAACACACGTGTTCGACAAAAATTTCACATTTTTCAAAGAGAAAAAAAATGTGCCCCGAAAGTTTGTTTTAAAACGTTTTCCCGTTGATTTAAAATCCGCTGTGTGGAGTGATTTTCGTGGCACCCTTTCCTAACAACTTGATCTATGTCCCAGACAGAGAGACTTCTCTCAATGCATAGGAGTTCATCTATCACGGAATAAGAGCGAACACCCATCCCCCCCTTCTGTTTGCACCGAAAAGAGAAGTCTCCATCGATATTCATTAGGTGATCTCTCCCCAACAACACCACCCACCCTCCTCCATTACTCCTAATCTCCTCATTTGGAGAAAAAAAAAGCTGGATTTGAGGAATCACGGGATTCGAGATCTTAACTTAGTTTTTAATTTTGTTATTTTTTCTTTTTGGAGAACGAGTGATTTCGACAATTTGTTTATTACATTTCTGGTGTCAGATTTTAGCTAAGGGACATTCATAGTACAATAGACTCTCGATTCATCGGGACTGCATGATCCGGATGAGTCTGGACAATAAAAATCTCACAATATTGGATAGAATTTATTATGTTGATCCATAATATATTGTTAAAAGCCCACACTAATCAGTCAAAAATACCCTTATGATAATGTTAAGTCTATAGGAGTATTATTTTCAAGTATCTTGCTCCAATTTTAATAATCTTGAACGGTTTTTTTTTTCAAAGGATGGCTGAGGATGGCAAGTTTTTAATTTTTCGATTTCGGTTATATATAATTTTGATAGTTTCAATTTCAAACCCGGTTCCAAAAGTTAAAGTATTTTTATTTATTTTTTTTTTTAATCTAAACCCAAAATCGAAAAAGTAAAAACTAGCCTTAAAACTAATCGCCCTCAGCTATCCTATGCAAAAGAAAAAAATCAAGTAAAAATTATAAAATGTAAGCAAGGTATTTGAAAATAACGCACCCGTAGACTTTACATTATCAGCCGGGTCTTTTTCAGTGACTAGTGTGGGCTCTTAACAAATTGATCCATGTCTTAGACGGAGAGACTTTCTCTCAATCGATGGGAGTTCATCTATCGCGGAATTAGAGCGAACACCCATCCCCCCCTTCTGTTTGCACCGAAAAGAGAAGTCTCCATCGATATATTCATTAGGAGATCTCTCCCCAACACCACCACCCATTCTCCTCTATTACCCCTCCTCTCCCCAGAGGGAGGGAAAGAAGCCGGATTTTGAGGGAACGATGGGATTCGAGATTTCATTTTATTACTTACCCATCATACGTAGTATAGGGTAAGTCTTGCAATCGTTTTGAAAATCGATTTTTTTTTTTTTTTTTTTTTTTTTTTTTTGACAGATTTACACCTTTCAGACGCTAGAGATTTCAAAAAACATATTTTTAGAAAAAAAAAATTGCCGTCCATCTGTCTGTCTGCCTGTCTGTAAACGCTCTATCTCACGAACAAATTGAGACAGAGACTTGAAATTTTGTATGTACTTAGTATGTAAGAATGGGACAAAGCATATTGAATATCAGCAACCTCGATTATCCGGAACTATTTTTTCCGGATTCTCGAAAAATTCGTTCTGATGAAAGGTATATAAAAATTTTCGAATTTTTTAATTTTAAGGAATGCATGTAAAAGGCAATAAAAAACCACAAATTTTGCATAAAGAACGAAGTCGATCGGATTATTAGTTGTCGAGATATTTGTAATCCTGTTTTCCACATTCTTCGATTTTTCATGATCCTGTATTTCATTCAAATTTCAATTCAGAGGTATATTTTAATTGAAAATGAGACGCTTAATCCGATGCAGCAAACTGTTAGTTAATATGATTATTATTTTTGGAGTTATAAGGATGTTTCTTTTACGTAGTTTGGTACTTCTTGAGTAGTTTGGAGTTTTATATAATTTGTTGAAATTGGTGCAACAGCAATTCATTAATAGAGTATTACTATGTGTATTAACAACATTTAAATTTAGTTTTGGATTTAAAATACATTGTATAAATAGTTTTCAATATATTTTATTTTCATATGCATATAAATGATGGGTAAGTATTACGGTGGCCTCCAACGACTAGTTTTTTCTTTTTGGAATGACAGTGATTTCAACAATTTGTTTCTGCCATGTTTGGTGTCGGATTTTGGCTTTAAGTTGGGTCACTACGTTATTCGTATTCTGTTGGAAAAAGCCGACAAAGCTCATGATCAGGCACTGAGTGTTTTGAGAACTCAAAACCACAATTCGCATTTATAATACAATAGACTCCTGATTCACCGGAATTGGATTATCCGAGCTGCGGAATGACCGGGACAGTAAAAACCTAACGGTTATGGATACATTTTATTATGTTATATGTTCTTTACATCTGATATTAAATTTCCGCTGGGTCATACCTATGTAACAGTGTTTGATTCCCCCTTCTCTACTTGCTTACTTTCTGATTTATTTTTAAATTCATTTTAGCTCTCAAATGCATCCAACTGGCAAAAATTTCTTATTTAGAAATTACATAATATGCCGTGCTTGTCGATTTTTCAGTAAAGGCAGAAACCGTGAAAAAAAAATACTGTCCAGTTTGGCGTTTTGAATCGAATTTTCTGAAGCGGGAGATCTGGGATCGAAAACAATGGGCACGCTGTGAAAATAACTGTATATAAATCCAATTCTAATGAGTTGAGCGAAAAATGAAATCACATGGCCTCTTTTACGTTTCTTCAAAATTCATCTCAACCAGTTTCGATGTTTCTATTTTTAAAAATAAGTCTGAAAATGTATCGGAAAAATTTCGAGCTGTTGAGATTTGAAAAATATTTTTTCGATCCATCGATAGCTATCATATCGCTACCATCGCTAGTCAAGTGGCCTCTTAAACTTTTTTTGCGCTGATTTAAAATCCGCTGCAAGTAGTGAATTTTGTTTACCCTTTTCTAACAACTGTGATCCCTGTCTCATACACGTAGAGACTTTCTCTTCACTCGATGAGAGTTCACGGAATAAGAGCGAACATTCCTCCCTGTTTGCACCGAAAGGCGAAGTCTCCATCGATATTCATTAGCTGGGATCTCTCCCCAACACCACCACCCACCCTCCTCCATTACTCCTCATCTCCCCATCCCCCCAGAGGGAGAGAAAGAAGCTGGATTTCAGGGAACGGTGGGATTAAAAAAAATTTAAGGAGAAGGAGTGATTTCAACAATTTTCTCCTTGATATCCGATTTTGGTCTTGCTGGAAAATATTTAAGGGTGTTCTTAAATCAAAATGGGCAACTTTTGTGATTTAAGTTTTAATTTATTTTTGCTTGGAAATGCATGAAATTAGCAGGTGATGTTATTTAGAAACTATCAAATCTCACTCATTTTTCTGATTTTTTTGGTACTACTTGGTTACCCCGTCGACCAAAACTCTATCGCCAAATTATAAGATTAAATGCCAATAATGGATTGTCATAAATGTCACAATGGCCAGCTATTAAAAATTATACGTCTCTTTTACGTCATCGAAAAATCTTTCTTCGGGTGTACAAATAACAAACGTTATTTGTTTATTATTTGTACAAATAACAAACGCGTGTACAAATAATAAACAAATAACCTCTCCATGGAGAAAGAAAATAAATAAAATAAGATTTCTTTGAGTGGCGGAGGATACTTCATCGATCGGCTGCTAAAGCAAGTCATCATTCATTTTGTGGGGATAGTGGTCACGTGATCCTCAATTTGTCTTTTCCCTGTAATTACAAGAGGCGCCGATCGAATGATCTGCCTTTTGAGGAGACATAGAGGAAAGAGTGTCGATAGGGCGACGCTCGATAATCCGACACCTCGGAAATTCCGAACGCCGGTGTACGGGTGTGCTTTCCCTAACGAAAAGGGGGTCAGTTTTTATCCAGGCCTTTCTTATCCAAGCATTCTGGGGTTATCCAGAAAAGAAAGAAGCTGAGATGAGAAAACTTAAGAGGCAACTTCATTCAAATGAAAAGACCCATTTGCTAACATTAATCCTATGGAAGGAATTTGTAAAGACATCTCCTCGGTTACATTTCAATATTTTTTAAATGATTTCTTTCTTGCATTGGATAGTTGAGATCGATCTGGATGTAGGCCATTTTTTACTTTTTCAATTTTGGATGCAGATATTTTTTAGGAAGATATTTTACAGCTGTCTCAGGCGTGCACGAAAATTCACTTATTTAAAATGTCGAAATCCAAATGAGATATTAGCCAATAACCTCCCCACAGAGAAAATAAATAAAATTAAATTCTTGAAGTGTTAAACATTCCCCTTTGTTATAGTGTAATGGAGTTCATTGTAAAAACGCTGCAAATAAATAATAACTATTCTTTTCACCGCATAATTTGACAGAATTTAGTGCATTTCGCAAATGCATATATACTTGGATATTTTTGACAGGGTGTAACACTTACAAAATTCATATGAATCGTTTTTTCTCCAAAAGCGGTCAAGAAACAGAATGCTTTTGACTGCCCCTGTAAGTAAACTAATCATGCTCGAAACTTTATTTTCAATAGGGTTCGTCCTAGAGTAAACGTCCACAAGTTAAAAATATTATAGCAAGCCGAGCCTATTGATGAGAGTTACAGACGGACAGACAAACCGAAAGCATAAACACATTTCCCACTTTGTTGGAATGTGTTAGAAATGTCGAAATCCAAATGAGATATTAACCAATAACCTCCCCATATGAGAAAATAAATAAAATAAGATTTTTGGAGTATAGTGGAGGATACTTCATCGATCGTCGGCTAAAGTAAGTCAGTCATCTATCATTTCGCGGGGATAGTGGTCACGTGGTACCCCAATTTGTCTTTTACCCTTTATTATAAGAGGCGCCGGCAAAATGTCTCGCCTCGCAATAAAGCTGTTTTCTTCCAAATTCTATTATATATAAATTATATCTTCTTTACGTCTAACATTAAATTTCCGCTCGTTCATACCTATGTAATAGTTTTTGATTCCACCTTCTCCAATAAACGAAATCTTATAAACTCTCGAGAGGTCGTCGATACTATCGGGATCGATTTTGGTATTTAAGAGCATCTGTAACTTTGAGGGAGGCTTATTAATTAATTAAATAGCTTTAATTACTTTTTTACTATGGTGTTCCTTTAATTTTGTTTTCAAGTGTCCCTTATTCAGAGGTAAATATATTTCAATTCAAAGATATATTTTAATTGGGTAAGAGACACTTAGGGCGATATTACGGTACCTCACTTAAGATCGACGTAGAGACTTACGATGTAAACAAAGTGCAAACGGTATTACGGTAGCGGAGTAACTTAAGACAACTTGAAAGCAGTCGTAAGTTTAAACACAAATGGATGCGCGCGCAACCACAACAAATGTGACTACGGCCTCTAATTGGCTGAGAACAAGACGACTTACCGCCTAAGCGCGAGGCACCGTAATACGAAGTTACGATCGATCGCAGGAACGCCTATCCTACGATCGAGCGTAAGGTAAGACAGAGCGAGGCACCGTAATACCAGCCTTAATCCGACGCAGTCAACTGTTATTTGTATTATTATTACTTTTGGAGTTATAAGGATGTTTCTTTTACGCCATTCGGCGTTTTATATACTGTATCGAAATGGGTTCATGAACAATTCTTTAATAGAGCATTACTATGCGTGTTAAAATATTTATATAGAAGTTTAAATTTTATTCTGGAATTATAAATAGTTTGCAGTTTTCACAGGTTAAGGGACTGGGATCGGAACTTTTGTCCGTTAAACAGAGGTGTCCCTGTATGAGTATCACTGTATCACCAAATGAGATATCAGCCAATAACCTCCTTGTGGATAAAATATATACAATAAAATTCTTGGAGTGTTATTGCATATATTTTAGTATACATTAGGTAGATTCATGTCAATTCTATTATGTTCGAAAGAGTGTAACATCATTAAAATGCACTTGAAACTATTTTTCCCCACTGATTGTAATGTATAGGAATACTTTTGATGACTTCTGTATAATAACAGTACTTTTTTTTTTTTTCAAAATTTTATGATTTGTTGTGTGATAAGAAGTAATCAGCTGTGAGTACATAAAATTTGAACTTTCTGACTTGTATAGTTTTTGTGTAAGGTGTCTGTGACAGACAGATGGACAGAGGACAGAGACGAATAGGATTTTGTCAGATGAACGATACCCTATAAATGTCGAAATCCCAAATAAGATATCAGCCAATAACCTCCCCATGGTGAAGATAAATAGAATAAGATTCTTGGAGTGGAGGAGGATCCTTCATCGATCGGCGGCTAAAGTAAGTAAGTCATTCATCATATTTTGCGGGGAAGTGGTCACGTGGTCCCCCAATTTGTCTTTTCCCTTTTATTACAAGAAAAGGCGCCGATCAAATGACCTGCCTTTCGAGAAGACAGATGAGAGGGGCGGAGGGTCGATAATCCGGCGTCTCAGAAATTCTTTCAATTATAATTATTTTGGTGTTTTCCATTTCCATCCTGTATCATTAAAATTATGTAAAGTAAACAAAATTCACATTTTTTAATAAAATAAAAACACTAGAAAAAATAAATCCATAATTATTTTCGATTAAAGGTTAAAGTCGTGTAGCGTGCAAAAATAGCCAGATTGATAAATATTTGCAAATTATGTTTCAATTTTCATCGGATATCACTTAAATTCAGTGATACACTAAATTTAAAATAAGGGGGAAAGTAAAAGTTTGGCCACTTCAATCAATATATCTAAAGTAGCATTAAAAAAAAAAAAATCACAAGAAATTGAAAAGTCGATGTCCAATCTTTAAACAATTTGGATATTATTATTCCCACTTTTATCAGAAGTGTCGAATGACTTTAATCACGTTTATTTATACTTAATTTCACACTTCCACTGGCGTCGTGATATGTACAATCCCCGATCATGACTGTTTTGGGGGGGCCCTGGGCAAAGATAATTAGGAGTCCCCCATTCGAACTGTTGGAAACATTATTCAAACAAAGTAGAACCCGTCAAATGTTGAGGAAAGGAAATGCTTAAGAAGGAACTATTTCATTGATTTGTAATAAACCTACAAAATTAGTTATAATAAAAAATGCACCTTATATTGGTAAATATAACTTTTAAACTAAAGTTAGCAAAATACTATTTCTATAAAACTCAGTTGTAGGAATCGTTAAAATTAAACTTAAGTCGTGCATGTAAGCAGTAAAAATTAATAAGCATATGTTATTATGGTGAAGTTATCAATTAAGGCTCTTATGCTAGTAAGAAGGGGGGAGGATTGTACTTTGTGCTTATATATAACTAAATAAATAAACAACGTTAAAGAGCACAAATATTATAAAATAAAAGATGTTAAAAGCATACATGTTTCGGGACTTCTTAAGTCCCATCATCAGTGCTAAAAAGTGTAAAACGTAAAAGAAAGTCACATCGTAAAATAAGCCGTGTAACTGAGCTCGCCGCTAAGGCGAACTGACTAGGAAACGTCGCAAAGCAACAGTCAAAAAAGAAAATCAAACATCTTAATCATCTCAGGTTTCTTTTGAACTGTAAACATAATAAAATAGTCACTGATTTTATTTCTGTGCATTGTAATTTGCACACTTCAAACAAAGTCGGAAAAATTATTTTCCGCACTAAACTCGCGCTTTTAAGATCTGTTATACAGGAGACCCGTCGTAAAATTGCCTTGATTGAACATGAACTATATGATTTACATCTTTTTCTGTCTAACTCCCACCACAATTTTGTGTTTATCGATAACCGGTCCTGGGTCAGTGCACTGAACAAATCTAATAAACATATTGCTACTTTGAAAACCAAATTTAACTCGCTCTCGAGTAAACATAACGCATGTGTCTGCATGTAACAACACAAAAATATCCAATCGAATCGCCCAAATTTAAAATACATAATTATTACATATTTTTGTCGAGTTATTTAAAATTTTTAGAAAATCGGATGCATAGTTCAATCAAAATTATTCCATTACATTACGGTCGATGGGGAAAAAAGTTTCAAATGCATTTTAATGATCTTCGAACATAATAAAATTGACGTAAGATTTGTTCATCAATGAAGAATATCTGTAATATGCATTCTGTACAATCTGAAGTGCAACTAATATTTGTTATTCATGACAGGGCCACACAAAAGTATTCCTTGACTTGATGGTACAGGGAGGGGGGGAGAACATTACTTGGGGGCGCGTTTTAACTGCGTATTTAACATTTTGTGAAATAGTTATGCAATTCACTTTCTGTATAATAGATATAAACATATATAATAATTTTCAGATAGTGTTGACAGAGACAGGTTTTGACACTTACTGTATACCATTACACCAAGATCTGAATATTTTTAAAATTTCGTTTAGTACGAACACACCTCATTTGTCATATCTGACGATCAAATTCCAACTACAGTCGAGTCTCTCTATAACGAAACTCCATACATCGAATTTCTCTATATAACGAATTTTTAGTAGGAACGGTCACCCTTTTCGCATGATTACATTAAAAACAGTCTCTATAGAGCGAAATATCTATCTCCATATAACGAATTTTTTCATAAAATGTTCTTTATTTATTCAGTTTTAAAAAAAGCTTCGAAATCATATGGAATGAATTTTCCATCACTTATTTTTGATTTGTCGTTCAGTGCTGAGGGTTTTTTTTTATATTACTTCTCTCCTTGTTCTTTAAATCCAACGAATTCATATCACCTCCCACACACCTTTCCACATCCTTCTCAAAACAGAGTCAATTGGATTGTTACACATGCAAGAGAGGAATCAATGAGAGGCACATAAGAAGAGACCTTCAAATGGAAGAAAATGTTAACTACAATTTTTCATTCCTTGCTAAAATTTGAGCATTTGTTTTGAGAGCGTAACAATTTTAAAATCAAAACAACAAAAAATTACAGATTTCTTCGTCTGAAATTAATGCAAGTCTTCCTCATTTGATTTTCATTAAGCTTTCAAATAAATGTCTGTTCTCTTTTTTGAAACAGCTTAAATAATTAAGAAATAAAATGTTAGGTTAATATTTAATTTTAAACATTTCGAATTCTTTATTCAAAAGATCAAAAATAATATTTGTTCAAATTTCACACATTAAGTACGATTTTTAACATCATTCTCTATACATCGAATTTCTCTATATAACGAATTTCTCTATTAACGAATTTTTTACTTAAACGGTGGATTTCGTTATATAGAGACTCAACTGTACTTACTTTTGAAGTACGCAACCCTAAAGATTATTTAAAAATACAGAAATACGAACTCTATATTTTATGAACACTCCCCTCATAGAAGCATTTTTGCTTTTTAAATAACAAAACTCCAAGAACACGCTATCTATAACAAAAGACCAAACAAAGACAAACCGCACAGGGCGCATTTGCTCCCGTTTTTTCTAAAAATAAACGTAATCCGGGCGCAACTACTTGTTGAGGCTGTATATTTCTCAACCGTCATTCAATTTTTCTTTCGCTTCCTTCATTCAGTCCGGGAAAAGCTTAGACTTTTTTTTTTTCCGTTTTCGGAAGAAGGGATTTTTCCTCCTTTTCCCGTTTGGTGGCGTGGTGTGTGTGTGTGTAGGGGGGGGGGGGAGGCGATGAATTTTCGTTTGAAAACTCAATGAGGCGGTTTCTCGTTATGAAACAAGTAGACGGATAATAAAAAGAATGAAAAAGTCGGAGCGACGGATTTTAAGTCTCCTACTGAAGGAAAGAATGCCGTGTTACACGCATGTCCACAAAAGAACAAATTGCGTCTTTCTCAGTGACCAATTAGTCTATGGGTGATTATCCCACATATTCACTTCTTATCTCGCCAAGGCACTTAATTTCTCTAATTCGGCAAAGTACCAAATTTAAATTGCATTTTTTTTTTTTTTTTTTTTTTTTTTTTTTTTTTTTTTTGTATTTACATAACATAAACAGCATTGCATTTATAACATTGCATATTTGTATATAACATATACCAATTAAAAAATTTAGACCATATTTATTTTTTCTATTTAATCAACAAATTTCTGAAAATCATATGAAATTCTATTGTGCATGTAACATCTTCAAAACTGTGTAAGTCGAATAAGTGAGCATCTACATAACAATTGTTTAAATGATTATCACTGAACAAAACTAGTTGTTAGGGGGCCACCGTAGTATTTACCCACAATGGATATCACAGATGCATAACAATTCTATTGTGTTCGAATGAGTGTAACACCATTAAAATGTATTCGAAACTTTTTCCCCCATTGGCCCTAATGTAACGGAATACTTATGAAAAGAAAACATGCATAAACTATTTATAAAATGCATAGACATTCCCAAAACAAATTTTAAATGTATATTTCATCAGAACGACAATTTCGGGAGTCCGAAGGAAATAGTTCCAGATCAGTGAAGTTACTGATATTCTTCCGATGATCTTTGTCGGCGACCCCTACCCTACGTCCCTGGCACTAAGCAGCGCGCTGTCGCTGATAAGCCACCACGAATAGCGCCAAACGACTTTACCTACGATCCGTGTGCCTTAGACTCTAACTATAGTCACGGCAGAAAAAACCGGCATTTCAAGGACCTATGCTTCCTTTTCATTTTCCCTTCGTTGTCATGGTATTAGAGGACGCTATTCCCTCGTCTCGTTTTTTTCCACGGCACTTCCGCAAAACAAATTTACCCATGCAAGAGTATGAGTTACAGCGTTATACAATCAACTGGGTCTCTCAAACGGTGTGGAAAAAAGAAGTGCGGTCAGTCGGTCACGTGGCTGTTACCATAGTTACTAACCTAAGATAGAAGCCGAGGAGTAACCAACAAAAGGGGAACATTCGTCTTTGAAAAGACAATTTTTCCTGCCGTGACTATAGTGGACGACCCCTACCTACAACCAGAACAGTCTTACTCTCTTGCGCGTAAGCGCTGTCGTATAGCCCCAAAAATAGTCCCAAAATCCTTTACATACGTCCCAAATGCCTCTAAATAGAAAAGGGAAAAAAAAAAGAAAAATCGAAACCGGACAAATTTAACAGAAAGAGTAGGCACGTGAAAGACATTGAAAAGCGGTAAGTGGGTGGGTGGGGCGATGAAACTAGCAATTGCCCCTGCCTACATCCCATATATATTTATATATAGGCTTCTTTCCATTATTACATACTAAGTACACAAAAGAACGAATAGGGCTTACCTTCAATAACGGATTAGCTGTGGGTGAATATAAAAAAATACGGAAATTGCGCTCCTCACCATAATATTATTAAATTAATGCGCGCCCCACCACTGGCCGAGATGATCTGCTCTCGACGGGAAGTGCTGGGTTCAAACTCAGTAGCGCCCGTCAGCCTAACCGTCCGAAGTTTTCCCTTGTTTTCTTTGAACCTTGGATTTCCTTGCGTAAATATGGTTTAGGCTCCCTTAGAAACACTCCTAAGGAGGGTATCTCCCCCTTAAGGTCTATATCCCTCGTGTAGATAATTGGCCGTCATTAACAAAACAAAACTGAAAACTTCCTCCGCACTTTATATCACGTGATATAAATTGCGGATGGGGCTTTATACACTTACATAATTATAATAAGAATAATAATAATACTATAATATACAGTATTTAATGATCAAAAATTTAAGATACATACAACTTTTTTTTTTTTTTTGGTACTCCTTAGTTATATCTCGTCGACCAAAAATCTATTCCCAAACTTTAAGATAAAGTACCAATAACTGCTATTAGTAAATGTTATATTCACTTGGCATTAAAAACAGGACCGAAACTGGAGACAAATAGGTTCGGGATGTAGGTTGGGGTGATCACTTGTTTCATTGCCACTAATAGATTTTCAGTGTCTTTAATTTGACCCCTTCCTAGTTTAAATTTGTCCGGTTTCAATTTCTCTCCTTTTTTTTCCTTTTCTATTTAAAGTCCAGCGCATAAGGGTCGTAACCCTCATAGCATGGGCCACAGTGACGTCACTGTGAGTCACTTTGTTCACATCACATCTGTGACCAAAACGCCACCACTCAGTGACGTCACATTGAGACTAAGATGTGACTTTCTTAAAATTTTTTAGAAAATTACAAATATTCTTTAAAACATGTCATTTACTCTAAAAAACATATTTATGGCAATTTAAATATCGTCGCTTTTGTCACAGTTTCGTCACAATGTTAATGTCAAAGTAGTCACAAATGACACATTTTTCACAAATTGGTCACACCGTGACTTCACAAAGAGGTCACAATGTGACGTCACAAAAAAGCTCTAAAACGGCCATAACGACTTCACATTTTAGTCACGTGACGTCAAATCGACAATCGAACCCCGGGCTCCAGAACGAAAGGTGGCGGGGCGATTTTATTTGTCGTTTCATACAAAAATGTATGCATACATATATAATTGGCAGGCATAAACACAATCAACCAATGTTATATAATGCGATTTATTTTGATTACATTCTAATAAAAAAAAATATCCTTATAAGTATTTTCAAGAGACATTACATTTCTAATTTAATAACACAAATAAAGCAACTGAAAGACTTCCACCCCACTTTAAAACGACCTCTGAGATTTTAAAATGGGGTCATAAATCTCATGGTTCTCCTCCTCGAAAACTGTAAGTTTTTCTTTCGCACAAAGAAAGATTCGACCGCGAAAGAAGCTAATTTCTCCCTTCAGCGATTTTCTTTCTTTGCATTTTCTCCTGAAACAAAATTAGGAAGAGAAATATATTTGCGAAAGGTACGTGCAATGTTCTATATATATTTTTCATTTGACATGAGCCTCTCTTTTTCTCCGGTCGGTTTCTGCTGAGAATTTTACAAAGGAAGGTGTTCGGTTTTGTTGGGTGTATTTCCATCCAAACTGCTATTTTTGTGATTTATTTTATTTTATTTATTTATTTATTTATTTATTTTGATAAAAGCAAAAAATATTGCAAATAAATGTTGACAAAGGTGACGTTCTGAACCGAATTTCCCGAAACGATATATCTGGGAACGCAAGAAATGGTCATACTGAGAAAATAATTGTTTATAAAATCATCTCAGCAAGTTTCATGTTTTTACTTTTAAAAATGAGTCTGAAATTGTCTTTAAATAAGTTTAAAATATTGAATACTCCCTTAAGGCATCTACCTACATTTAAAACGTCTGTTTTCGATGACAATTCGCATTTTTTGTTTTTATCTTATAGAATGAACATATTTGTTTTATGTCTTTATGTTTATGATATTTTAAAAAAATAAATAATTTTATATAAATTATTAATATTAATTTCTTTACCGTCTCTTGTTGCGTGTTTATTTCTTTTTTTAAACTTTACGTCTCCTCTTTGCAAATTACCTTCTTGTATTCTAAAACCATCCAAAGTTTATAAAACACTCCCCCCGTGTCTCAAAGGAAAACTCATTTGCCCCTCCAACGATTTCGTTTTGCTCTGGAAGTTTCCAACATCCTCCCACCTTGACTGCCAGCTGGAAAAACATCGATTCCTCCTAAACAAAGTTATCTAAGGCAACACGAAAGAAGTGAAACCTATTACATTTCACTCTTTTTTAATTTCAGAATTTTTCTTACTCGATGTGGAAAAAGGGGTTTTTGATTGCGGTTTTTGTATTTAGTTTCTTCTTGCCTCTATCAAAAACGGCAGACCCCCTCCCCCCCGATAAATAATTTTTTCGGGGAATATCGATTCGAAGAACAGATTGCGTTTGGGATTCAATTCTGGATGCGGTATATTAAGCCTCAGCGACGTATATCAATTTTGTTATTCATAAAATAGTTTAATATAGTTAAAATGTGTGTCACACAGTTCCCGCCCCTTTACCATTATGTAACGGAATTGTTTTGCGTGGCCTTATAAATGAATAACAGCTATTTTTTTTTCACCGCATATTTTACAGAATGCTTATTTTACTGCATTTCGTCAACGCAATTAAATTTAAATATGTTTGACAGAGTGCAACATCTTCATGTTTCATTTGAAACGATTTTCTCCTGTAGGCCGTCATGTAACGGTAAACTTTTGATTGTCCCTGTAAATGAGCTGAATATGCTAGAAACTTCATTTGCAATAGGGTTCGTGCTAGGGTAAATGTCATTACCTTCCAAAAATTTCAGGGTAATCCGAGTATATTTACGAGAGTTAGGGCACAAATAGGCGGACATACGGCCAGACAAATCAAAAGCAAAACACTTTTCAACATTGTTGGAAAGTGATAAAAAGAACTTAGTTTTTTTTCTTCCCTCAAGGTCACTTTTAGTGCATTTCAAAAATATACATGTTTTCTACATTTTTGTAAATTTTAATAAAAACATGGTTTTTAAAGAAAAAAAAAGACATTTATTTAAAATATTATTATATTTTAATTTTTTCCCCTCTCTTATTGCGGGTTTGAAGTGGATTTTATTTCTTTTTTTAAACATTCCCACTCCTCTTTGCAATTACATTCTCGTGTCCGAGATAAACCTTCCTGAAGTTTATAAAACACTCCTCCGTGTTTCAAAGAAAAACTCATTTGCCCCTCCAACGATTTTGATTTTCTCCGGAGTTTCCCCACATCCTCCCACCTTGACTCCCAGCTGAAAAAAACATCGATTCCTTCGAAACAAAATTATGTAAGGCAAGAAAAGGAGCTTGTTTCATTTCACTCTTTTTATTTTCAGGGTTTCTCTTAGTCGTTACGGGCGGGAAGGGAGGGTGATTAATTTTTGTATTGAGTTCCTTCTTGCCTCTGTCGAAATGACAGATTTTCTTTTTTTTTCCGATAAATAATTTTTTCGGAGTATATCGATTCGAAGAACAGATTGCTTTTGGAATTCAATTCTGGATGCGGTATATTAAGCCTCAGCGACGTATATCAATTTTGTTATTCATAAAATAGTTTAATTTAGTTAAAATGTGTCTCACACAATTCCTCCTTTATCATTATGTAACGGAATTGTTCTGAATGCGTTTATATAAAGCCTCAGCGACGTATATCAACTTTATCAATTCATGAAATAGTTTAATATAGTTAAAATGCATCCAGAAGCTGATTAACTACCACCCGGGCCCCTAAGGCTTGACTTTCTGAGGGCCCCCCTTTCACTCCTTCAAAGAGGTATATACTGCAAAAATTAAATCACGTGGTTGCTTCATTAATTCATAAATCATTGATAATAAAAATATAAATGATTGCGACAAAGAATTTCGCACATATTTTGTCTTTTGTATTAAATATTAATGTCCGACCAGTGTAAAAGAATACTTTCTTGTTCTTTATATTAGGAAAATTTTAGCACCGGGCCCCCTTTTCTTCTGGGCCCCTAGGCTTCAGCCTACTCAGCCTAATGGGTAATCCGCCTCTGAAAGCATCTCACACAATTCCCCCCTTTACCATTATGTAATGGAATATTTTTTGTGTGTGGCCCTGTAAATGAATAACAGTTATTGCTTTTGACCGCATATTTGACAGAACGCCTATTTCAGTACGCTTCTTAAATGCATATAAATTTGAATATGTTTGGCAGGGTGTAATATCTTTAAAATAAATCTGAAACGATTTTTCCCCATAGGCCGTAATGTAATTGTAAATTTTTTACTATCTCTGTAAATAAACTAATCACAGTAGAAGCTTCATTATCATAGGGTTCATGCTAGGGTAAACATCAATAACATAAAAATTTCATAGCAATGGGAATAGATTTACGTGAGTTAGAGCCGACAAAACAGTCGGCCATACAAACCGAATGCATAAACACTTTTCTACTTTGTTGGAATGTGTTAAAAAGCTATTTACTTCCTACATATGCAAAACATTTTGTAAACCAACACAAAAAAAAACTAGTCGTTGGGGGCCACCGTAATACTTACCCATCATGGATATGTATATGAAAATAAAACATGTGAAAACTATTTACACAATGCATTGCAATTCATAAACAAAATTTAAATATTGTTAATATACATAGTAATGCTATATTAAAGAACTGCTGATGTACCCATTTCGACAAATTATATAAAACGCCAAACTACTCAAGTAGTACCGAACTGCGTAAAAGAAACATCCTTATAACTCCAAAAATAATAACTCTATTAACTAAAAATTAACTGCGTCGGATGAAGCGTCTCATTTCCAATTAAAATATACCTCTGAATTGAAATTTGAATGAAATACGGGGTCATAAAAAATCGAAGAATGTGGAAAACAGGATTACAAATATCTCGGCAACTCATAATCCGATCGACTTCGTTCTATATGCAAACTGTGTGTTATTTTATTGCCTTTTACGTCCATTCCTTAGAACAAAAAAAATTCGAAAATTTTTATATACCTTTCATCAGAACGAATTTTTCGAGAGTCCGAAAAAAATAGTTCCGGATAATCGAGGTTGCTGATATTAAATAGGGTTCGTCCCATTCTTACATACTAACTACATACAAAATTTCAAGTCTCTATCTCAATTCGTTCGGGAGATAGAGCGTTTACAGACAGACAGACAGACGGACGGACGGCAAAATTTTTTTCTAAAAATATGTTTTTCGGAATCTCCACTATCTAAAACGTGTAAATCCGTCCAAAAAAGATGTATTTTCGATGTGTTTCAAAACGATTGCAAGACTTATCCTATACTACGTATGATGGGTAAGTAAAAAAAAAAATTATCCAAGTTTCTTTTTCTTTTCCCAAGGTCCCTTTTAGTGCATTTCAAAATATGTTTTCTACATTTTTGTAAATTGTAATGAAAACATGTTTAAAGAAAATGAAATTTATGTGTATTATTATTATTATTATATTTTAATTTCTTTTCCTTCCCTTGTTGCGGATTTAAAGTGGATTTAATTTCTCTTCTTAAACATTCTAACTCCTCTTTGTAAATTACCTTCTTCTTGCCTGAGATAAAACCTTCCTCAGTTTATACACCCCTCCCCCCCGTGTTTCAAAGGAAAACTCATTTGCTCCTCCAACGATTTTGATTTGCTCTGGAAGTTTACTCACATCCTCCCACCTTGAGTCCCAGCTGAAAAAAAAATCGATTCCTTCGAAACAAAATTATGTAAGGCAAAAAAGGAGCTTGTTTTATTTCACTCTTTTTTAATTTCGGAATTTTTCTTAGTCGTCGCGGACGGGAAGGGGGGGGGGGTGATTGGTTTTTATATTGAGTATCTTCTTGCCTCTATCGAAATAGACTATTTTTTTTCTGATAAATAACTTTTTTGGAGTATATCGATTCGAAGAACAGATTAAGTTTGGGATTTTCATTTCTGAATGTGTTATATTAGGCCTCAGCGCCGTATATCAATTTTGTTATTGATAGAATAGTTTAATGTAGCTGATAAATGTGTCTCACTCAGTTCCCCTCTTTACCATTATGTAATGTAATTCTTTTGTGTGGCCCTGTAAATGAATAATAGGAATTTTGTTCATCGCATACCTTATAGAAGGCATATTTTAGTGCACTTCGTAAATGCATATAAATTTAAATAGGCTTGACTTTTTAAAATTCATTTGAAACGATTTTTTTTCTTTGGACCGTAATGTAACGATAAACTTTTGACTGCTCCTGTAAATAAACTAATAATGCAAAAAACTTCATAGGGTTCGTGCTAGGGTAAACGTCAATAACGTTCAGAAATTTCAGGGTAATCCGAGAAATTTAGAGCGCGGCCAGACGGCCAGATTAACAGCTTTCAACTTTGTTGGAAGGTGTTAAAAATGAACTTCAAGCAATCGTCGCTTCTATACAGTACTTTGGATACAGTATCGCATTTTAAATCTTTAATGTGTCCCTGTAAATACTATGTTTTTTCTGTTATATAGGAAGTAACTTTTAATAGCCCACAGCAGCGTATATCAATTTAATAAAGTGTTAAAAAGTGCTAGCTAAACTCTTTTTCGTAAGGTCACTTTTAGTGTATTTGAAAAATATATATGTTTTCTAATTTTTTGTAAATTTTAATAAAAGCATGTTTTACAAAAAGAAAAATAAATTACATTGATATTTATTGTTTTTGTTATATTTTAATTGTTTTCCGTCTCTTGTTGCGGGTTTAAAGTGGATTTAATCTCTCTTCTTAAACATTCCGACTCCTCTTTGCAATTAATTTCTTGTGTGCAAGATAAAACCTTCCAAAAGTTTATAAAACACTCCCCGTGTTTCAAAGGAAACTCATTTGCTTCTCCAACGATTTTGATTTGCTCTGGAAGTTTCTCATATCCTCCCACCCTGATACCCCTAGCTGAAGAAACATCGACTTTTTCGAAACAAAATTATGTAAGGCAACAAGAAAGAAGTGAACCTTGTATTATTTCACACTTCTTAATTTTTGTGTTTTTCATACTCGACGCGGGAAGGGGAGTTGATACGTTTTTACATTTAGTTTTTTCTTGTTTCTATCGAAACGTAATTTCCCCCCTCGATAAACGATTTTTTCCGAGAGATATCGTTTGGGATTCATTTCTAAGTGTGTGATAAAAAAAATAGTTCATAATTATGTAAATACATAACACCTATATTTGTCGTTCAGTCTGTCTGTCCGCATATAACAACGCAAAAACTACCCAACCGAATCGTCTGAAATTTAAAGCATAGAATTGTTGCATCATTTGATCGAGTCATTTCAAATCAGATGGATAGTTTAACAATCGAAAGTATTTCATTACATTACGATCAATAGGATGAATAAGGATGTTACACTGTTTTGAATATAATAGAATTGACATGAATCTATGAGGTACAGACATTCTGTACATGCGTATATCTGAACATATTTCTGCCTAAAATGAACATTCTGTACAATCAATGGTGCAAAGAATATTTCTTATTCATTGAACAAGGCCACATAAAAGTATTCCACTACGTAACGGTATAAGAAGAAACATGGTTTGGGGTATTTTTTAATTGTACTAAACTGTTTCACATTATATGAAATGGATATATGCTGCTGAGTTTTAATACAAATTACTTCCTGTATATCATTTAGTATTTACAGGGACACACACAAGATTTCAACCACTGTATACTATAACATGAAGACCTGAATAGTTTTTAAACTTTGTTATAGTACAAACGTACCTCATTTGCTACACTTGAAATGCAATTTTTGACTTGTTATTATTATATTTTAATTTTTTCCCTTTCCTTGTTGTGGGTTTGAAGTGGATTTTATTTCTTTACTTAAACATTCCGCCTCCTCTTTGCAATTATCTTCTTGTGTGCGACATAAAACCTTCCTCAGTTTATAAAACATTCCTAAGTTTAATAAAACACTCCTCGTGTTGCAAAGGAAAACTCATTTCCTCCTCCAACGATTTTGATTTTCTCCGGAGTTTCCCCACATCCTCCCACCCTGACTTCCAGCTGAAAAAAACATGGAATTCTCGCAAACAAAATTATGTAAGGCAAGAAAAGGAGCTTGTTTCATCCCAGTCTTTTTAATTTCGGAGTTTCTCTTAGTCGTTGCGTACGGGAAGGGGGGGGGGGGTTGATTAGTTTTTATATTAAGTTTCTTCTTGCCTCTATATCGAAGCGGCTGATTTTATTATTATTATATTTTTTTTTCGATAAATATTTTGTCGGGAGAATGTCGATTCGAAGAACAGATTGCGTTTTGGAATTCATTTTTGAACGTGTAGTAAAAAATAACCTGTCATGTATGGGACAGTTTTTTTTCTTACAAATTTCTGCTGTTTGGACATTGTTATTTTATCCCCAAATTAAAAAAAAAAATATGCTCATGAAAAATATTAAAATGACGTCCCCATAGATTTAACATTGTTATCCGGGTCTTTTTCAGTAACTAGTCTTGATGCAGAAGAAAAGGCCTCGGATAGAAATACCGTTGAACAATGACGTCACAAATTCGTAATAAGCCTTTATGTCAAGTAGGTGTTGACAGAAGAATCCTATTGGCTGTTTATTTCTAACATAAAATATTGCATATTTAAAGAATAAAATACAGTACTCACTGTGTATCTTGAGAGTGACCACCTTGCTGATTCCCGCTCCAATGCCGTTACTGGCTTGACACAGGTAGTGACCAGCGTCCATTTCGCTGACCTCCTGGAGAGACAGGGATCCGTTCTCGAAGACTTGGCGGCGATAGGTGGACATTACCTCCCGGAAATCCGTCGCTTGAGAACCTGGAAAAAAGGCGTATTATAAACAACACATTGTCAAAAAGTCATCTATTATATATGTTACCGTTAAAGCGTATAATTAAGTTACTTCATGCCTAGTTATTTCATGATATTACCTGATAAATACCTAGTTATTTCATGAAATAACTCATTAAATTACCGTTAACGTGTGTAAAATTATTGAATTTTCTGATTAACTAGTTATTTTTAACCGACTTCAAAAAAGGAAGAGGTTATCAATTCGACGCGTATGTATATATATATGTCGCCAAATTTGGCGAACAAAAAAAGTCGCCATAAATGAAGCCAATTTCATTTTGATATGAAAATGGGAATTTGATTTCGGCGGCTTATTTCTTAAAACTTTCTGAATGGGACTTGCACTGTTAGTTAGATAATTTTTCAGGAAAAGTTTTGGTGCATAATGTACCGTTCTGTTCTTTAGTTGCAAAATTATGGGGGATAGGACGCACAGTGCCAGATTTACGGCACGTCATTCGGAGCACGGGCCCAGTGCCCCTAATTTTCAGGGTCCTCCAAATGATGTTGAAGGTTTTTCAATTATTGTCCAATATCTGATGTAATGAAATTTTATATTTTGTTCCACATCCTATTATGTTCATATTTGATTTTTGTAACGTTTTATATTTTGTCTGAAATTTCCTTTTATTACAGTGAAAATATTTTCTTTTTTCTTTATCTCTTTAAAAATATATTGTATTTTTAATTCTTGTTTAATTCTTTTTTTTTTTTTTTTTTTTTTTTTTTTTTTTGTTATTTGTCGGATTATGTGAGCGTAGCTTGCAGGCTGCAGAGCACCCTAATATTTTAAGTAATTGTAGCTTGGTGTAGTCGAAAATGTATTATTAGATTTTGCATTTGTTCATTCCAGATCTATAGACTTGCATAGGAAAAGATAATCATAAAAAGATCATTTGCACCACGCTATTTATTATAAAACGTGTACTCATTTAAATTTCATAATTGTGAAATAATTATTTAAAAGTAAGTTATTGATTATCATATTTAATTTTCTAATGGATATTTTAAAGATAACTAACTGTAGCTATCTTTTGCATAATTTTTTACTCGAGTGAGTATTGGTGCTTTGAGGCAGTGCTGAGTTGAGGGGTGGCCCGGGAGAGACAACCCCTTCCCCCCCCCCCCCCCGATGAGATGCTTCCCCTGGAAAATTTGGGATTTTGTTTTTTCAGTGGTTAAAAAATGCAATTACGCCCCTCCCCCCTCCGGAGCCTCAGAAGTCCCTCCCGGGTAAAAGTCTCTAAATTAAACACAGTGGTGTAGTCGTAAAAAAAGTCAGACGGTACTTTTTTTTTTCAAGTTGCTTAGAAAAATTCGCAATTTTCATTTATAAAAGTACTTTTAGACTATCTCTATGAAATTAAAAATAAGGATGTGTCACTATCATGTCTGTCTTTGTTTTTTACTTACCCATCATACGTAGTATAGGGTAAGTCTTGCAATCGTTTTGAAAATCGAAAAATTTTTTTTGACGGATTTACACGTTTTAGATAGTGGAGATTCCGAAAAACATATTTTTAGAAAAAAAATTTTGCCGTCCGTCTGTCTGTCTGTCTGTCTGTCTGTCTATCTGTAAACGCTCTATCTCCCGAACAAATTGAGATAGAGACTTGAAATTTTGTATGTAGTTAGTATGTAAGAATGGGACGAACCCTATTTAATATCAGCAACCTCGATGATCCGGAACTATTTTTTTCGGACTCTCGAAAAATTCGTTCTGATAAAAGGTATATAAAAATTGTCGAATTTTTTTGTTTTAAGGAATGTGCATAAAAGGCAATAAAATAACACACATTTTGCATATAAAACGCAGTCGATCGGATTATGAGTTGCCGAGATATTTGTAATCTTGTTTTCCACATTCTTCGATTTTTCATGACCCTGTATTTCATTCAAATTTCAATTCAGAGGTATATTTTAATTGGAAATGAGACGCTTAATCCGACGCAATTAATTGTTAGTTAATAGAATTATTATTTTTGGAGTTATAAGGATGTTTCCTTTACGCAGTTCGGTACTACTTGAGTGGTTTGGCGTTTTATGTAATTTGTCGAAATTGGTACATCAGCAGTTCTTTAATATAGCATTACTATGTATATTAACAATAATTAAATTTTGTTTATGAATTGCAATGCATTGTATAAATAGTTTCACATGTTTTATTTTCATATACATATCCATGATGGGTAAGTATTACGGTGGCCCCCAACGACTAGTTTTTACATCTTATAAAACTAAATTCAGGCCTTCAAAATAAGTCAAAGCTTGTTTTAATATCTTAAAAGAAATCTAGCAATGTCTCTCATTTCCATATTTATTTATTTTCTTGTTGTCCTTATTAGGTGCGTTCGTAATTATGTAAATACGTAGCACCTATAGTTGTCGTTCAGTCCGTCCGTCTGTCCGTTCGTTCGCATATAACAACGCAAAAACTACCGAACCGAATCTCTTGAATTTAAAAATATATAATTATTACATAATTTTATCGAGTCATTTCAAATTTTATGAAAATCGGATGCATAGATCAATTACAGGGACGATCAAAAGTATTCCGTTACATGACGGTCAATGGGGGAAAATGTTTCAAATGCATTTTAATCGTTTGAAATTTAAAATACATACTTATTACATAATTTTGTGAAGTCATTTCAATTTTTTAAAAAATAGGATGCATAGATCAAATACAGGGACTATCCAAAGTACTCCGATACATTACAGTGAATGGAAAAAAAAGTTTCAAATGCATTTTAAGGGTATTAGACTCATTCGAACATAACAATATTGATATGCATCATAAAGTACATATTATAATATATATGTTTGATAATCTGTGGTGCAAAGAACATTTGTTAATGATTTACAAGGCCACACAAAAGTATTCCATTACATAATGAGTATGGGGAGAAAATTGTTTGGTGAGCATTTTAATTGTAATTAACTATTTACAATTTTATGAGAGTGATATTTTTAAAACTTCGTTATCGTACGAACGCACCTCATTTGCTAAGCTTCTCGTGCAATTTCCAACTTGTTATATTCGCGATTTAAGTTTCTGGCACCTTACCTTACAAACATTTTTAGACAGGTCTCTCATGGAAAATCCATAATTTGAAATTTAATACACGTACCTCCAGAATTTATAAGAGTCTTTTGCCTGTAAAATTCCTTCACATTATGTTGAGGTACTAAAACTGTGCGATACTATTGCCGTATGTTTTCAGTCAGGTAGTTCATGGCGCCCTTCATTTAATGCCAATACCTGAGGTGCGCCCCTGCTCACTAAAAGGTTGGACAGCCCTGCCATAGAGTGTGTATACTATGGTTTACTTGAGAAACAGGGGGTATTCGGTGTTCTGTTAAAAAATCCTGAAGGTATACGTCCTATACCACCGTATACCCTTCACTACATCCCTGGGCGTATAGCCTCCACTACATCCCTGGGCGTATACCCGCCACTACATCCCTGATTCAACACTGAGCTTTAGTAAAGTAACTATCTTTTTAGGTGCGTTCGTAATTATGTAAAGATGTAGCACCTATTGTTGTCGCTCAGTCCGTCCGTCCGCATATAACAACGCAAAAACTACCCAACCGAATCGTTTGAAATTTAAAATACATAATTATTACATAATTTTGTCGAGTCATTTCAAATGTTATGAAAATGGGATGCATTGATCAATTACAGGGACAATCAAAAGTATTCCGTTACATTACGGTCAATGGGGAAAAAAGTTTCAAATGCATTTTAATGGTGTTACACTCATTTGAATATAACAGAATTGACATGAATCTATGAAATATGTACTAAAAATACATTCTGTACAATCTGTGACGCAAAGAATATTTGTTATTAAATTACAGGGCCACACAAATGTAATCCACTAAATAATGTTATACGGGGAAACATTGTTTGGGGCGTGTTTTAATTACATTAAACTACTTCACATTTTATGAATAAGATATACGTTAATGAAGTATAATAAAAATTACTCCCTGCATATTTACAGGAACAGAAAAATTTCGACCACTGTACTGTATCCAAAATACGCTCTACTCTATCAGCAAGATCTGAATATTTTAAAACTTATAGTACGAACGCACCTCATTTGCTACGCTTCACGTGCAATTTCCAACTTGTTTTCATCTATTTTAGTCAATTCTTTTGAAAATGACAAAGCAAAAACCACCTGCGAAAGTGAAATGCATTTTACGAAAGACAGAGGAAACCGAAAATCCAAACCCACTCCACTGTATCTCCTTCCCTGGAATAACGGTTGCCACAGCAACACGAAAGACCCCGTTTACTGTCTTATTTTGCATAGAAATGAGAAACCAGAACTTGTCGATGTGTGGGAGGATCAAAGAGATGCCGCCACGAAATACGTGTGTCAATTTGAAACGAGGGGAAAATAGAACGCTTGGAGAACATTTTTGAAAATTTGGGGGGATTTGGTTATGCTACGAAACATTTTGCCTTCCGTAAAAGGTGCAAGCGTATTTGAGTGATACGAGGGACGCTCTGAAATTTTTGAGATACAACTAGGTTTTTAAAGTTATACATACAAAATTTTGGTGTGTTCAAAGTAGTCTCCTCCAGCACTTTTGTAGACTATTTTTACAGAGATTAAATGCCTCAAGCCATTCATTTCTTAAAATAGATGAAAAAATGCATTTACAGCCACACCAATCTCTTCTTCTGAACGAAAGCGACGTTCACGTAAGTTCTTCTTTAGATTAAAGAATAACCAAAAGTCGAATACGGCGGATGTTCTATCACTTTAAGGGTGCATTCGAAAAAATGATTTCCACCTTCAACAGCTCGAAATTTTCCGATACATTTTCAGACACATTTTTAAAAGTAGAAACATGAAACTTGCTGAGGTGATGCTTGGAGAGATGTATAAGGTGCCGTATGAAGTAATTTTTCGCTGAATCAATTAGAATTTGATTTATAAGCAATTATTTTCTCAGCGTGACCCTTTTTTTTCGTTCGCAGATCTCCCGCTTCGGAAAATTTGATCAAAACGGCCGTTTTTGACAGCATTTTTTGCACCATTTTCTGCATTTATCAAGGAATCGACAATCACGGCACCTTGTATTGTTTCTAAATAAGATAATTTGAAAGTTTGGTGCATTTGAGAGCAAAAATGAATCTAAAAATAAATCTGAAAAAAGGCAGTTTGGATCGGAATACACCCTTAATCAGTTTTTAAGAAACTCAACTGTTAATCCGGCTGTATGTGAAGATGCATTGTCATGGTGAAGCATTAGGCTCCTAACATTCACTTCTTCTAGAATTTCTGGAAGACATTTTGTGGTATACCAGTTTGCTGTCTTCTGTCCTTCCAACTTGATGGCTTTAACCAATCCCGTACTTCTGAAGAAAACGGCATACATCACTTTTTTCAGTCCGTTGTCCTTTAACCATTGTCGGCGCGTGGGATCACCTTCAATACTTTGCTTTCTTGACATGTTGGAACGTCAAAAAACGGTATTCATCACCCGTTGCAATTTTAGAAATGATGCGGTTGCCACCACCATTTACCAATAGGCCATTTCCTCCAGCATCAACAAACAACTCAACTTCCAGCTGTGGTAGGCAGAAACACAACGGAACCAGCATTTAAAACTATGGCGTTAGCGGAGCATAATTATTCCAAATTACCATTAATTTTATCTGCTTACGCTGAAAAGTTAGATGAGGTATCTAAGAATAGATACAGAGAAAAACTAACTATTCTGTTGCCGAATGTGAGTATTTTTGTTATCTTCCCGACCCGTATTTAATTGAAAAAAATAGATTGGCGAAATGACATGTCCGCATGGCCAAATATTACTGCGGCCAAAATAACAACTTATTTAACAAATTGCCCCGGTTTGAATACAAAATCGGTGGCTGCTTATGATTTTGTTGTTTCTGGTGAGTAAAGGTTTTGCATTTTTCCCCCCCACCAATTACTGGTACCTATTTAAATAAATCATTTAGTAATAGATGCTGGGTTTGATAAATTGTCTGCTTAGAAGATTTCTTTTTGTTGTTACTGCTAAAAATAAGGCTTAAAATTGAAATTTTAAAATCTGAAAGTGCTATTGAAAGTCCAGTTTAAAGATTAATTAAAAAGTTGAGTTTAAACTCCTCAGTCCTGATGTCGCCTGGAGGCGACACTAAAGATCACCCTTTAAATTAATTTAAATATTACTGGAATTGTTAAAATTACATCTAGACTTTTTAAATAAGTGTGTGCAAATTAGAAGTATGGATATATATACTGATGCATCTTTGGAGGTGTTTTCTAATAATTTTAAATTAGTTTTTGTAGTGCAACGTAATGTTTTTATTTTTTCATCTTTCGGAATCCGAAATATGCCTATCGGGCTCACTTTTTTATATCTGAATGTGCAACCGATCGCACAACAACTTGTTACCATGGCAAAAATTACAGGAAATAATATATATATATATATGTGTATAAAATTAAAAGGAAAAACGATGACAATGAAAAAATCAATGCTGGACAAGTGTTTAGTGATTCGTAGAGTCCGTTTCTTTTGCCTACCGCCAGTTGCTCTTTAAATCTCGTGACGTCACGAGGAAATCGTCTATTCAAAAGTTTCTTTACTGATTCTGACACGCTCCTCTTTCTGGTGCTCAGTTAGATTATGGGGAACCCAACGGAAAATTACTTTAACTTACCCATCATAACGTAGTATAGGGTAAGTCTTGCAATCGTTTTGAACACATCGAAAAAAAATTTTGACGGATTTACACGTCTCCGATAGTGGAGATTCCGAAAAACATATTTCTAGAAAAAAAAAATTTGCTGTCCGTCCGTCTGTAACCGCTCTATCTCTCGAACAAATTGAGATAGAGACTTGAAATTTTGTATGTGCTTAGTATATAAGAATCGGACGAAGCCTATTTAATATCAGTAACCTCGATGATCCGGAACTATTTTTTACGGACTCTTGAAAAATTCGTTCTGATGAAAGGTATATAAAAATTACACGTTTCAGACGCTGGAGATTCGAAAAAACATTTTTAGAAAAAAAAATTTACCGTCCGTCCGTCTGTCTGTCCGTCCGTCTGTAACCGCTCTATCTCCCGAATAAATGGAGATAGAGACTCGAAATTTCATATGTAGTTAGTATGTAAGAATGGGACGAAGCCTATTTAATATCAGCAACCTCGTTTATCCGGAGCTATTTTTTTCGGACTCTCGAAAAATTCGCTCTGATGAAAGGTACATAAAAATTTTCGATTTTTTTTTTTAATTTTAAGGAGTGGACGTAAAAGGCAATAAATTGACACAAATTCTGCATAAAAAACGAAGTCGATCGGATAATTAGCTGTCGAGATATTTCTAATCCTGTTTTTCACATTCTTTGATTTTTCATGACCTTGTATTTCATTCAAATTTCAACTCAAAGATATCTTTTCATTTCAAATGAGACACTTAATTCGATGCAAGAAACCGTTAGTGAATATGATAATTATTTTTAGAGTTATAAGGATGTTTCTTATATGCAATTCAGTGCTACTTGAATAGTTTGGTGTTTCATACAATTTATCGAAATTGGTTCATCAGAAATTCATTAATAGAGCATGATGATGTGTTGGAATTGTAATGCATTTTATAAATTGTTTACATATGTTATGTTTTCATATATTATGTCATGCATATCCATGATGGGTAAGTATTACGGTGGCCCCCAACGACTAGTTTTCATATGCAGTTCTTCATGAATAATTTTGTGTATGGCTGCGGATCCAATATTAAGTTCCTTCTTTATCATTTGATAGGCACAGCGATTATCATCCATTAACATTTTTCGTATGGCAGACACATTATCCGGGATTACTGCCGATGGCAGCCTTCCTATGCGTTCTTCATTCTGACGAAAATTGCGACCTCTGCTAAATTCTTTAAGCCATGTGAATACAGTAGCACGAGCTGGCAATTTATCACCAAATTCTAATTTCAACCGTTGAATGCATTCTTCTTGATTTAATTCTGCTTTAAAATCGTAGAAAATCATAGCGCGAAACTGTTCCCGCGTCAACTCCATTTTCTATTCTGTTTAAAATTTTATTCTACGCTAAAAAAGTTGAAGTAAGTCAGTAAAAAATCGTCTGCTGTGTTAAAATTCTTTGTGTTTTGAAATTAAACGGTTATTTTTATTTTTTAAATTCTCGTCTGCGCGTATCTCAATAATTTCAGAATAACCCTTCGTATACCCGTATATAAGTCGTCTCTCTTCCCTCCCAATTCTTGCGGAAAATTCCGAAAAAAAAAATGGTATTTTCGTGTACATGTCGGACTCTATTTCTGGTGCAAAATCTATGGCAACCACGAATGAGAAGTACTTTTCTTCGTCTTTGAAGAGGACCTTGGTTTTGCAAAGAGGAGGAGAATTACAAAACTCTTAAATGTATGAATGGCTGTGAATGTTAATCATCCAAAGATATCTAAAAATCGTGTTTTATTCATACGCGTTAACGTACCACACGACTTTTGTTCGTGGCCGTCCGTCTGTCTATCTTTGTGTTTGTAAATGCTCTATCTCCCGAACAAACTGAGATAGAGACTTGAAATTGGGTGTGTATTTAGTATATAAGAATGGGGATAAGCCTATTGAATATCAGTATACTCCGTGATCCGGATCTATTTTTTCCGGACTTTCGAAACAGTCGTTCTGACGAAAGGTACACAAAAATTTTTGAATTTTTTTATTTAAAGGAATAGATGTAGAAGACAATAAAAATACAAAAAATTTTCATAAAGAATGAAGTCGATCGGATCACGAGTTGCAGAGATATTTGTAAACCTGTTTTCCACACTCTTTGATGTTTCATGACCCTGTTTTTCATTCGAATTTCAATTAAAAGATATATATTTTAATTAGAAATGGTAAGCTTAATCAAACGCAGTCAATTGTTAGTTAATATCAACCTCGAGAATCCGGAAATTATTTTGTTCGAACTCTAGAAATATTCGTTCTGATGAAGAGTATATAAATGAATGTATGCTAATAGCTTATAAGTTATAGTCTCCATTAGCATAGAAGTATATTTTACATACTCATATTTTCTAGTCCCTTATCTTTGCCCTGTGTGAACGTACGTTCCATTTATCGGCTGAACAGTGAGAGAGAGAAGTGAAATGAAGCCATTTGCCGTTCGCGTTTCTATGGTAACCAGGAATGACTGAAGTACTTTTTATTGTCTTCGAAGAGAACTTCGGCTTTGGGAAAATTCTAAAACTCTTGAATGTATGAATGGCAGTGAATGCTAATCATCTAAAAATCGTGTTTTATTCATACGCGTATTAACATACCACGTGATGGCCGTCCGTCTGTCTGTGTATCTGTCTGTCTGTAAACGATCTATCTCCCGAACAAATCGAGATAGAGACTTGAAATTAGTACATAATTATCGAAAGAGGCCTATTGAATATCATTAACCTCCGTAATCCGGAACTATTTTTTTCGGACTCTCGAAATAGTCGTTCTGATGAAAGGTATATAAATGGATGTTATGATTATATAAATATTATGATATTAAATATGATATTAAATATATGTTAATTAGGATGAGCGAAGCGAATCCTCTACTAGTCCACTCAAATGACACTTTGTCGTACACTTTACAAAAAAACTATACAGTAATTTCACTTGAAATTAAACACAAATATAAATTATGATCTGTAGATTTGCAGAATATTTTTTTTTTTTACAGAAATACTTTTCAAAAAATTATTATTTTAATTAATTTATTTTACATGCATTTCCAATGCAGACGCATTTTAGCAAATAAATAAAAAATGAAACGCGTATATTTTCAGAAAAAAATATAAATCATGGAGTAAATAATTATAGATAGAATCATGATTAATTTAATAAATGAAATATGTTTTCATCACTCCGCAAAATCGTTTGCACAGATGACACTTAAACATTTTAAAAGAATTGTATTATGGATTTTTTTTTTTTTTTTTTTAGTAAAGTGGCAACAAAAGAATTGTAAGCAAATAAAATTAATTTTTAAATTTGCCATATAAATGAAAAATTAAAAGAACTGCTTAAAGTTGTTGCCTCGATTCAAGCTCTTTATAAATGTACTAAAGCAAAGTTGGCCGATTCAGAAACTATAAATGGACTTTAATCATTTCTTACTTTATCATTTGGATTTAAAGTAATGTTACGTTCTTATTTGTGGACCGAAAAAGGTTTAGTGAACGGTACTTTAGACTTTGTTGCGCGTATTAAAGAAAATCACAAGCCATCAGACCAGATACCGCGAATAATCATGGATAAATTTGAATACTGCAGTAATTTAACTTATAAGAATTGGTGCGTACCAATTCCCCCAATAATTAAATTCTGGAAAAATGGAAGCATAAATTGCTCAATAAAACAATTTCCTTTGCAATCAGTTTTTGCAGTTATAATTCATAAATCTCAAGGTTTGACATCAGATAAAGCAGTAGTAGATATTGGGGATAAAGAGACACCAGTTTGCTTAACGCACGTAGCGTTGTCGAGAGTGAAATTCCTTCAAGGTTTATCATTTAATAGAAAATTTCCTTACGAGAGATTCTACAATATAAAAAATTTTCATATGCTAGTATGCAGAAAAAAAGAAGAAATTAGAATTAAAAAAAAATTACATTTAACAGATCTTAGTATCAACGAGAGTAGATTTTAATGTTTTTCCAAATATTTTGTTTGAATGTATTATTCTAAGATTGCTATCAAAGATTATTTGATGTGAATTACAAAGATTGAAAACATACCTATTTCAAATCATTTCAGATAACTCCAGAGGCTATTGGGAAATGTAAAAACATCTTTAAACTTTTGCTTAAAAATTAAAAAAATATTTTGTAAAATTTTGCTTCGAAAATATTTTTATTTATACCAGTCTTATATCACAGATAAAAAATTCCGAGGAAATTCTTAATTATTTGGCTGAATTTACATTTCTAAAATTTAAATACGCCAAAACATAAGATAAAGTTTTTGCTTAATAAAGATGCAAAAATAATATAAAATAATAATGTTATTTTCAAATATTTATCTTATGAAATAATGCTTCGCGAATCCGAACAAAGCACGGCTTTTGCTAGTAATATAATATATGCAAATACCATATAAGTTATAAGTTATATTATTGTCTATTAGCATATATTTTACATACTTATATTTGCTAGTCCTCATCTTTGTACTGTGTGCAGAAAAACACGAATAGTTCTCCACACATTCCATTTATCGGCTGAACAGCGAGAGAGAAGTGATATGAAGTCATTTGTCGTTCACGTTTCTATGGTAACCAGGAACGAGAAGTACTTTTGTTTGTCTTTGAAGAGAACTTCGGCTTTGCTAAGAGGCGAAAATTTTTAAACTCTTAATGTATGAATGGCAGTGAATGCTAATCATCATTTATTCTAAAAATCGTGTTTTATGCATCCGCGTTAAAATGTCACATGATGAACACAAGCTCACGAACAAAAGTTTATGCCTTGGCCTCCTGTTTGAAAATTCATTTCAAGGAACAAACGAGGCTCAACAAATAAATGCAAAATGTATTCCTCCATAATGTATAGCTCCTTACCGTTCTGACGTCATAAGAATAGAATCCTGCATTTCATGATGCTTATTCGGTAAAATTAGTTGACACAGGGCTGCAGATAAAAATTTGTAGCCCTGTATCCCTCTGTATATGCCCACAATGTGTTATTTCTTTTGAGCAACAATTAAAGTGTCGTTTCTAAAAAATAATGTTTAGTTATATAAGCCAGTCTTAAAACAAAGCAGACATATCGGATAACTTCTATTGGATTTTTTTTATTCCTTAAACTGTTGAGCATTGCAACTTTTTAATTTTTACACCATCGACTAGGAAAAAAAAATTCAATAGGCTTTCACCAGTGTTGAATTCAGGGAGTGGTCCGGGGCAATCACCCCCGGAGCAATGGAATACCCCCTCCTGGAAAATTTGAGATTTTGTATTTTCAATGGTCAAAAATTGCAATCCACGTCCGGAGCCACAGATGTCCCTCCCGGTGAAAAGTGTCTGAATTCAACACTGGCCTCCACGCATTCCATTTATCGGCTGAACAGGAGAGAGCGAGAATTGAAATGAAGCCATTTGCCGTTAGCGTTTCTATGGCAACCAGGCACGAGAAGTACTTTTGTTTGTCTTTGAAGAGGACGAAAATTCTAAAACTCTTTTAATGTGTGAATGGCAGTGAATGCTAATCATCCGGGAATTCTGAAAATCGTGTTTTATTCATACGTGTTAACGTGCCACATGATGGTTTATGCGTTGGCCTCCTCTTTGAAAATTCATGGAACGAACGAGGATCAACAGATAAATGCGAAATGTATTTATCCATAATGTATAGCGCAAAACGTGTGTCTCCTTACCGCTCTGACGTCAAAAGAATGCAATCCTGCATTTCATGATGCTTATTAGCAGACTTATATGAAACCAAAAATTTTCTGCGCGCGTAAATATTGGGTTAAAATCTTTCTGCAAGTTTTAAGGTTTAGTAAAATTTGTCTTATAATAATTTGACATGGACGAAATTGGAGTTTTTTACGCGATTTATAAACGGAATTCTTTTTTTGCGCAATCTGTCGACGAAATTCTCGGGTTTTTAAGCGATTCATGTACGAAATTTGTGTTTTTGCACGATTCATGGATAGAATTCGAGTTTTTTGCTTGATGTTTTGTCGAAATGTTCTGAAAGAAAAAAAAAAGAAAAAGTATTACATGATGCTACAGGTTCACGAAGAAAAGTTTATGCGTCGGCCTCCTGTTTGAAAATTCATGGAACGAACGAGGCTCAACATATAAATGCGAAATGTATTTATGTATATAATGTACAGCGCTATACGTGTGTTTCCTTACTGCTGTGACGTCATGGGAATGCTGCATTCCATGATGATCATTTGCTAAAATTAGCTAATACAGAGCTCAGTGGCACATCCAGGATTACGGTTTGGAGGAGGGCTAGAAAAATTGAGAAGCTTATAGGTGTCCAAATCTGCTGCCTGTCTTTTCCTTTCATTTGATTGGATGGGATGTACCGGATCAGGTCCTGGATTACATTTTTGTTGAGAAATTATTGATGTCACGTAATCTCGATAGTACGGCAGTAGTTTGGAGCTACACAATAAGATAAAAAAATACGCTCTAGCTAGTGAATATTAACTGCCAATATAATTATTCTTTAAACATATAAAGTTAGTTAGAAAATTGGCTCAGCAAATGAATGCGAAATGTATTTATCCTTAATGTATAGCGCAAAACGTGTGTCTTCTTATCGCTCTGACGTCATAAGAAGGCAATCCTGCATTTCATGGTGCTCATTCGCTAAAATTATCTGATAGAGGGCTGCAGAATGTTATCTACATCCAGTGTTCTCGCTGACATTTGACCAACGTTAGTAATTTGGCTAATTAATTAAAAAAAAAAAAAAAAAAAAAAACATTCGCCAAATGAAAAAAGTATTAGCAAATAGATTCGCCGTGTAACACAAAAAGAAATTATCTTTAATCCTTTAATGTACCCCCTTTTTTCAATATATTTTAATATAATCTAAGTTTTTATAATTGCTACAACGATTGTTATTAATCTAATTTGAACTACCCGCTACAAATATATTAGCAATATGTATGTATTAAAATTTGTATATGTATGAAAATCGAAAAAGAAAAGAAGCAAAAAGCAAAAACTAAGCACTAGCAATTTGGAGAATCTAATCGCTTCTTTACGAACAAAAGTTTACGCGTCGACCTCCTGTTTGAAAATTCATGCAATAAACAAATAAATTCAAAATGTATTTATCCATAATGCACAAAACGTGTCTCTCCTTACCGCTCTGACGTCATAAGAAGCATCTCATAGTGCTTATTCGCTAAAATTAGCTGATGAAGGGCGGCAGATGCAATCCTGTATCAACTTGTATATGCCCACATTGTGTTATTTCTTTCAAGCAAAAATTAAAGTGTCGTTTGTAAAAAATAATGTTCCGTTATAAAAGCCAGCCTAAAAACTAAGCAGACGTGTTATCGTACGGTTGCGTACAGATAACTTCTACTACATTTTTTTTTTTTTTTTTTTTTTTTTTTTTTTTTTTTTTACTTTTGGGCATTGCATTTTTTTAATTTTTACACCATTGTATAAGAAAAAAAAACTTTTAGGAACAAAATATATTTAAATGCAATGTGCTTGAAAACGTCATCTCCATTTATTGTTGAGATAGGGGAGAGGGGTGAGGGGGGGGGGGGTTGCTTGTGAACAGTTTTTGCTTTTTTGACCATTTCTCAAAACTGTTATAAGCTATGGAAACAAAAATCGATTTATATGAATATTTATACTTTGTTTGTTCGTTTTGTGAAAGTTTTGAATGTACTAATCAAGAATTTCTCACGTCATTGTGGTTGTTCCTAATAATCCCTTAATTAATTTATATATTTATATCGTTTAATTTAATATTAAGTACATTCTAATTATAATGACCAAAAAAAATACTACAACATTATTTCCTTTGTAATAGTACACCTTTAAACAGGTTTTACCTTTCCTGCTTTCCATAATTATAACTCTGGATAGTTCGAAAATTTCTTGCGGTCCCGAAGAGTTCGAATTAACGAGAGTCGACTGTATCTAAATTTGTTCACGTGTGCCCCGGTGGAGGAGTAGTTGTGAACATACCTGAACCACACGAATAAATACTAAAGACATAAAACGAAACTCTTTTCAACGGAATGTTTCCATGGCAACCTGCCACGAAAATTGGCTTTCGGTTTTCCCTGTTTAGTATAGAAATAGTGATCAAAACACCAAAAAGTAACACGCCAAATAAATATACACCAAAATTGAATCAGATCTAATTTATATCGAGGTCTGCCAGCATCTAAAGTTTTGTGAAATTCCATGCTATAGTTCTTGAGATAGAGTGTCCACAAATTTTATGTCACTTACATACTGACTGACATTTCTTAAAAGCATGCTTTTTGGAATCTCTTACGTGGCAATCCCCTAAAACGTGGCAATCCGTCGAAAACCGGATATCAAAAATTTTCATGAATCCAATATTTTTTTCTTCTAAACATAGAAGAAAGCAATAAAATGTAAATATACATTTTCTAAACAATCCTTTGGAATATGGAATACTTTTTTGTAATCTTTGACCCCTCCTGTAAATCCATCGAAAACCAGAAGCGAAAATTTTCACGAATCCAATATTTTCTTCCTGTAAAGATGGAAGAAAGTAATAAAATGAGTAATTTTCTAAACAATTCTTTATAAAGGTGTGGTTATGAATATAAACCTCACACCAGACGATTTTTTATAGTTTTGAACCGAAAGTAATAAAATGCTAGTATAAATTTTCTAAACAATTCTTTTCAATGGCGCGGTTTATGAATAGAATTCCCACAGCAGACAAATTTTAAATAGCCTCGAACCCAAGAGATGCAGGGCCGTAACCAGCGAGACATGCCAGGGGGGGCTCTGAAAATTTTCTGGGGGGCTAATATTTTTTAACAATTCATATCTTAAGCAAACTAAATATAGCAAAAACTGATAAAATGGACCTGCCTATAGTGTCTAGAGTGTAAAACCTCTCTATAACGGAATTTTTCTATAAGGAAATTAATAAATGCAAAATACTTCATGATCATCGGAAAATAAATACTTTTTTTAAATCAAAAATAAAACCTTTTTGAAAAACTACTGCAAGGTTTAAAATATTATTTTTACACAATATATTTAATAAGAAATTAAATTAAGAGAAGGCGTATTTACCATGCGTATTATTATATTTATTTTTGTGTACATTAATTTGACTTTTTGGTGTCTATGCAAGTCCAGCCAAGTTCAATATAAGTGTCCAATAGATACATATCCAATTATCTATGAAATTTTTTCTGATTTAATATTTAGTTTAAAAATTTTAATCTTACCATTTTTGTAACATTTTATCTTACGTGTTTAAATGTATATTTTCAAGTAAGATTAGCAACTATAACTATGGTTAGTATGAAATAATGCGTTTGTACTGGCCATTATGGGGGGAGGGGGGGGGACCAACCAAACACACAGATTTTAAAATATGGGATTCTAAGTTAGAGTTGATTGATTTAAAATTAAATTTATTTTCGCAATGTTTTTGCTGAGTTTTGTTATAATTTTTAAAGGACAATTATTTTTTATCTTGGTTAGATTGGCACCGACTCCAAAAAATCAAATTAATGTACATAAATATTAATAATACACATGGTAAATACAATGCTCTTAATTTAATGTAATCAGTCGAGTCTCTATATAACGAAATCCACCGTTCCAGTAAAAAATTCGTTATATAGAGAAATTCGATATATAGAGAATGATGTTAAAAATCGCATTTAATGTATGAAATTTGAAAAAATATTATTTTTGATCTTTTGAATTAAGAATTTGAAATGGTTAAAAGCAGGGGTGCAGAATATGTCCGATCCCGCGATCTAGGATCAGGGGAAATTTTGGCAATCTAGGGAAATTTTGCATAAAAATCTACAATTTATTTTGATTTTAACAATGAATTACATAATTACTCAAGACAGAAAAATTCTCACTGCAATTAGAAAGATCCATATGGTGACCTTTACAAAACTGATCTCAGAATAATACATACTCACGCATATATTGAGAAAGTTTAGAAAAAAAATCTGTACCTATGACAATACAGAATTTATGTAAATCTATAACATATCGTAAAAGTTTGGGGAAATTTTTATATGGATTGGGGGAAATGTTGGGAGTAAAAACATTTTCTGCACCCCTGGTTAAAAGTAAATATTAACCTAACATTTTATTTCTTGATTATTTAAGCTGTTTCAAAAAAGAGAACAGACATTTATTTGAAAATTTAATGAAAGTCAAATAAGGACGACTTGCATTAATTTCAGACGAAGAAATCTGTAATTTTTTGTTGTTTTGATTTTAAAGTTGTTACGCTCTCAAAAAGAAATGCTCAAATTTTAGCAAGGAATGAAAAATTGTAATTAACATTTCCCTCCATTTGAAGGAATCTCTTATGTGTCTCTCATTGATTCCTCTCTTACATGTGTATCAATCCAATTGGCTCTGTTTTGAGAAGGATGTGGAAAGGTGTGTGGGAAGTGGGATGAATTCGTTGGATTTAAAGAACAAGGAGAGAAGTAATATATAAAAAAACTCAGCACTGACGATAAATCAAAAATAAGTGATGGAAAATTGATTCCATATGATTTCGAAGCTTTTTAAATCTGAATAAATTAAGACCAATTTATGAAAAAATTCGTTATATGGAGATAGATATTTCGCAATATAGAGACTGTTTTTAATGTAATCATGCGAAAAGGGGACCGTTCCCACTAAAAATTCGTTATATAGAGAAATTCGATGTATGTAATTTCGTTATAGAGAGACTTGACTGTATTATGAAAAAAATACTTTGCAATAGTTTTTGAAATCGGTTTTCTTTTTGATAAAAAAAAGAAGTTTATTTTTTAGTTAAAAATTAACAGGTTTTTTTTGCATATGTTATGGTAGAAATTACATACTTAATGAAACTTAATTTATTATTCTTATTTTAATTTCCTACTTTTAATATCTTTAACTGACGGCAAATCGTAATTTATTAAATTTTATTAATATTTTATTTTCTAATACTATAATTATTTATTAATATTTCATACATCAAATAATTGCAGATATTTTTGTCGTAATCTTATAATAAACTTAACCTTAATCATGTTTTTTTGCTTAATTTTTTTATTGTTATATGACAAATTGAAAAAAAAATGTTTTCATTTAACACACAAACAAAAATAAAATAAAATAATAACTAAAAATAAAATAAACATTTTTTCTTCTAATGTACACCCTTGTAACCCATAACATGAAACAATTACTGGATTTTTTTATTCCACATGAATAAATTGACATTTTTTATCTTTGTAATTTTCAAATGTTCTAGTTTCCAAGTGATATTTCATCGTTAACTAAATCTACTGATAAGTATGTATTGTCAACAAGCAAACCATTAAATTTTAGAAACATGGGTTTTTAATGATTATGTCTTAGTCAAGATTTTGAACATCGCTTGACTAATTATCGGTCAACTTGAACACCATGTGTGAATGTCCATTCATTCTGCGTAAGATCGTTGCTTTGAAAATATAACGATGTACTAACACATGTGGTGACCAGTTAGTGCATCTGGACTTAATTTTTATTAGGAGAAAGAAATGTTCCTTTAAAATGTGTTTCGAGAAATGCATTATACCGCTAGCAAGATAACAGAAAACAATTAATCTAATAAGGTTCCGAATACAAAATTCTTGGCGTATTCCCATTTTATTCAAGGCAGTTAAAAGATCTAAAAAATTTCTTTTTTTTTTTTTTTTTTTTTTTTTTTTTCTTTTGAGAAAAGTTAAAATATGGATTTTGTTAAAAAAAAAAAGTAGAAAGTAAAGAAATTGTTAGAGGGGGCTCTAGAGGACGCTAGGGGGGGCTCAGCCCCACCTGCCCCCCGTCTGGTTACGGGCCTGAAGAGATGTCCAAGTCAGTCCTTTTTGACAGTTAAAGTTATCATCCTCATCCTTTCGAGAAAACTAAAACCCTTCCGAAAACTGTATTTGTGTGTAGAAGAATTGAGATGAATATTGGAGTCGAATTTAAAAATAAATAAAACGAAACTCTTTTCAACGGAACGTTTCCATGACAACCTGCATCGAAATTGGCTCTCGGTTTTCTCTGTTTAGCATTAGAAATGCAGAAAAGCGAAATACATGTTGCATAAGCGAAAAGAGGATAGAAGACGGAAAACAACCTTCAAGAAAGGAATGGAAAGGGGAGGGGGTAATAGTACCGCAAGATGTACTCCCATTTTTCATAAGTGGAAAAGAAATAGTTAATTTTACTTATTTCCAGATAGACCGTTGAATCTTTTTAATTTTATTAACAGGTAAGAAAAATCATGCGTTAAGCTTAGATTATGAAACACTTTCCTACACTTCCTGAAGTCTAACAAAATTTCATTACTTAGGAAAACAAGGTTGTCCGAAAAAAGTCATAAGTAGTATTGTAGTACCCATTTTTCAGTACCCAGTAATCACCCATTTTTTAGATCACAATTTTATCAATTTTTAAAACCATGATGCCCAATTTTGTGATAGACATTGCATAACATTAAGAAAAAAAGTATAAACACAACAACAGAAATATCAAATAACTTTTATAAAAGTAAACACAGTTTTTGCTATGCTTGACTCAAAAATGAGCTAACGATAAATGAGCTCGTTAGCTCGAAAATGAGCTAATGAAATTACGAATAATTTCTTGTATCTATGTTGAAACTTTTATTGATTTACTTACGCAACAAGAAAGAAGGCATTTAATTTTTTCCACATTTTTTATTCACAAAATATATTTTGTCTTTATTATTTATGTATATTATAACTTTGATTGGATCAAACATGATATCGACTAGCAAAAGCCATGCTTTGTTTGGATTCGCGAAGCATTATTTTATAAAACAGATATTTGAAAGTAACAATATTTTTTTATTATTATTTTTGCATCTTTATTAAACAAAAACGTTATTTTATGTTTTGGCGCATTTTAATTTTTTATTTATGATGTAAAACTGGTATAATAAGATATTTTCGAAGCAAACTTTTACAAATTTTTTTTAAATTTTCAACTAAAAGCTCTTTTAAAGATGTTTTTACAATTTCAAGTAGCAACTGGTGTTTTTTAATTGTTTGAAATATGCATGTTTCCAATCTTTGTAATCATTATCCGATAATCTTTGATAGGTATTTTAGAATAATATATTTGAAGAAAGCTTGAAGAAAGTTACTTCTTCAAAATCCTATTTTCTAGAAAAAACATTTGAAATCTGCTTTCGTTGATACTATGAATTTTTAATTGTAAAACATTTTATTTTAATTTCTTCGTTTTTATACATGTTAGCGTATGAGAATTGCTGTAATTCTCTCCGCGTGGGAGAACTTTTTACTTTCTGCGAATGGCTCAATTAATGGAATTACCTTTTAACGAAACGCTCTCTCATTCTCGCAGTGACGTTTTCACGAATAATTATTGTTGTGTTTGCGAACTTATTAAAGTCTTATTTTTCTATAAAATCCTTCTGATTAATGAGTCGATATTATTTAGCCACAATACGACCGTCGCAAAAATATTTATAAAGAGCTTGAACCAACAACTTCACGCAGATCTTTTAATTTTTCATTTATATAACAAATTTAAGAATTAATTTTATTTGTTTACAATTATTTTGTTGCCAGTTTACAAAAAGAAAAAAAAAAAGAAAAAATCCATAATACAATTCTTTTAAAATGTTTAAGTGTCATCTGTGCAAACGATTTTGCGGGAAAATGAAAACATGTTTTATTTAATAAATTAATCATGATTCTATCTATAATTATTTACTCCATGATTTAAACTTTTTTTTTCTGAAAATATACGCGTTTCATTTTTTATTTATTTGCTAAAATGCGTCCGTATTGGAAATGCATGTAAAATAAATTAATTAAAATAATAATTTTTTTAACGTTTTACTGTAAAAAAAATTATATTCTGTAAATCTACAGATCATAATTTATTTTTGTGTTTAATTTGAAGTTAAAATATTGAATAGTTTTTTTGTAAAGCGTACGACAAATTGTAATTTGAGTGGACTAGTAGAGGATTCGTTTCGCTCATCCTAATAACTAAAGACAAGCCCCCCTCCCTCTCCCAATACCTTACGATATCATGTGCCAGACCCCCCTCCCCCCTAAAATGATATTGTTATATATGCACAGCCCCAAAAAGACGATCCGTCTTTCGGGAATTTACTTTGCGCACAAAGTCAGTGGAAGGAAAAACGAGTTTTACAGGCTCTAACCGAAGAGATTCGTGGGGCGTATATTAAGGGTGTATTCGAAAAAATGCTTTTCCACCTTCAACAGCTCGAAAATTTCCGATACAATTTCAGGCACATTTTTAAAAGTAGAAACATGAAACTTGCTGAGGGGATTCTTCAAGAAACGTATGAGGTGCCGTGTGATGTCTTTTTACGCTCAATTCATTAGAATTTGAGTTATAAACAATTATCTTCCCAGTATGACTCTTTTTTTTTTCGTTCCCAGATCTCCCGCTTGGAAAAAATCGGTTCGAAATGCCGTTTTTGATTGCTTTTTTTGCAATATATTCTGCATTTATCATAGAATCGACCATCACGGCACCTTGTGTACTTTCCAAATAAGAGATTCTGAAAGTTTGGTATATTTGAGAGCAATAATGAATTCAAAAATAAATCGGGAAATAAGCAGTTTGAATCGAAATACACCCTTAAGGTTGTGACTTAAAAGGAAGAAAGTATAATAAGAACACGGACTTTATTTCATGAAACGATTGGCTTGGTCAAACAGTATATATATACATATCTATTTTAAAAAATATATACCATCCTTGCTACAAAAGTGTTCTAACTCAAAAATGGGGCTTTTTGAATCATTTCTGCCGTGGTGTGAAATGATTATAGGGCAAGCACAATGATAAACCCCTACTGGTATTCATTTTCGGCTTATGCACCACTTCGCTTCCGGCAGACATAGATCATTAGATTCCCCTATTACTATACTCTTCCATAGAATAAAGGATTTTTTTTTTTTTTTTTTTTTTTTTTTTTTTTTTTTTTTTGCTTGATACCTTAGGTTTTTGTGCTGTGGGCTCTTGGACTAAAACGTACTATATCGTAATAATAGTAATAATAAGTATTCAAGAACGAAAAGGTACGAGCTTACATTATAAGTAATTATTTTGGGTACTGCTCTGTTATCCCGTCGACCGATTTCGCCAAATTATACAAATCGCCAAACAAAGAGCCAAATTATACATATTGACGCAATTTTTATTTTAAATAACGAAACAAACAAATAATTAGTAGAATATTAATAAAAATACAAATAAAAATTCGAAATAAAAATCACTGAATGACGTTTCAAACACGTGTATCGTATTGAATGTCATTGAATGTGACATTCACGATCATTCATTATTGACATTTAATCTTATAGTTTGGCGGTAGTATTTTGATCGACGGCATAACAGAGTAGTACCTTATTTTGTTTATAAGATTATCACTTTATTAATAAAAACATTTTAAAATATTTTAAGAATTCAACTAGTGTTTCAACTCCTTTTCATCGAGTCCTCTTCAGAAATGTCAATAGAAAAAAAGGCAAAAACAATTAAGGGGGCTCAGGGGTTGAAAACTTTTCAAAAAATCGATTTTTTATGATCTAGTTTGATTATTCAATTAATTCTTAACTGAATGCAAAAAACCGCATAAAAATATTTGCATTTTTAACGGAATTATAAGCATTTATGTATCAACACTTTCATAACGGCACCCATAGAATTTCAACTTTAAGTCGCGCTTTCTCAAAACTTGATTTTTGACGACTAACACCAAGATTAAATAAAAACTATTTGATGGAATGGCTTAAATTTTTTTTGCATGCGTATAACATCATTATCTATAGAATGAATTAATATCGTTTAAATAGTTTAATATTTTGAGTATTTTTAATGAAAAAATTTGTATTTTTTAGGAGTTTTTTCAATTTTCAAATTTGAGTTTTTTTGATAATGTTGTTTTTGAGTTATGGTTATATCCTTAATTCATTCTATAGAGTAAAGTTCCCAGATCATTTTAAAGCTAAAATTAAGTTCTTATGTCAATTTAACGTTAAGATATCTTGGTGTTGGTGATATAACACATAATTTTTTTTTCGAAAATTGTGTTACATAAATTTTGCTATATTTCTTATTCTATTACATTGAAGTACTTTATTTTATAATTTTATAAGACTACAAATATTCCTTTAAAATATCAGAAAGTTTAAATTAATGACATTGAATACTTCTGTTTTTATATGGACTCGAAGCGAGAGCTCTGTGTACATGTTTTTCCGTATCGATCAACCCCTGAGCCCCCTTAACGTGGAAAACTGGAATAAATAGTTAACGAATTCAAATAATAACGCCCTCTCTATTTTCGACATTGTCTGAATTGAATCTCTCTCCTTTTATAGAATTCTTCAATAATATTTATACTGATGTTTAAATTATCAATATTCGTTTTCAGAAATTAAAATTGTCTTAACTAAAGTATGAATGTATTCAGCTTACCTATTATCATGTATGGAGGGAGATCAAGGCTAATTCTATATCTTAAGAAGATAAATTTTCATATCTTCGCAGTAAATTCGAACTCAAAACTTATAAACAACAACACATATATTAACTTTCACAATACAAAAAATGACATTTTGTGCACATTACATATTTTTGTCTCCAATTTAACATCTTAATGAAATTCGTACTTCATTTTCCAGTTCAAAGAAAGTTCCATTCAAAAAGTTCTAGCAAATTCAAAACAAACAATACGCAACAGTCCGTGTTTTTCACGTTCATTGTATTTGTCATTTTTCTATTTGCAATTCTGAAGATGACTCGATGAAAAGAAGTTGAAACATGTCCATTTTTAATCCATTTTAAATGTTTGTTTATTAATAAAGTGACGTGTTATAAGCAAAATAATTATTTATCATATCAATTCTTACCTTTGCGTAGTAAAAAAAAATATATATATATGTAGGATTTGAATTTAAATTTCATTTATTTTCTTTAAGGTGGGTGTGATCACCAAATTAACTGACTCTCTGGTACATTTTTGTTATGCATGTTTTTAGAATTCAAAAGTAGGGTTAGCTTAAAGTATACTTACTAACCATTTACTAGGAGTTCTTGAATTAAAATGAAACTCATCCACTGAGATCAACCAAATTAAGATCATTCCAAGTTCAAACTCATCTAAAAGTCCATTTATAATATAAAATGCAGTTCAATTCCATATAAAAAGCCACATTCAGCGTTTCATCAAGAGAACTGAATTAGTTCTCCTTCATTTATCAAAGTTCTTCGAATAATAACAGAAACGTCAGACGATATTTTCATTTTCTTAATACAGGCACAGCGCGTTCTTCTAGTTTCACTTCATTTCATTTTACAATGGGAGTAGAGTTAAAGCGTGTCCATTTTTAATGTATTTCAAATGTTGTGTTTATAAAAGTAACGTCTTATAAGCAAAATAATGATTTATACTATAGGTTCTTATCTTTGCGTAGTAGAATATACAAGGTAGAACCCGTCGAATTTCGACGAAAGAAAATGTTTAAGAAGGAACTGTTTCATTGATTTATAATAAATCTACTTAATTAGTCACAATAAAAAATACATCTTATGTTCGTAAGTCTAATTCTTAAACAAATGATATTCAACATAAAGATAATAAAATACTATTTCTATGAAACTCAGTTGTAGAAATTATTAAAATTAAATTTAATCGATATGTAAACAATAAAATATAATAAAGATCTTGTATTATTATTAACGGCTTTTATGCACAGTATTCCAAAATATAAAATAGCAAAATGTAATCCACTTTGACTCAATCATAGAATTTTTTGCCCCATGATATCTAAATCCGACATTATTTTTACCACTTCAAAATTTACATATGCACTTGTCTTATCCGTGTTCACGTTTTAAAAAAATTGGTATTTTAATTTGATCATTTCAAAATCATTTTAATTCGAAACTTGAAATCTCGATTGCTATTAGCTAGCTATAAACAGATACTAATTTATTTATATTTTTTTAAGTGCAAATGAAAATTGCTGAAATAACCTGCATGCAATAAATAAAATATACAATATTCCTGTGACGTCAGAGTGTAAAAAAAGAAAGTTTTGTATCGCGTTTAAAGAAAGTTTTAAACTAAAAACCCTTTAAGTAATAAATAAAAGCGAACTAAAGCGAATATTTTTTTTCACTGAAAAAAATGGCAACAAAATTTGCTTTTTTCGGCATTTTCATTTTCATAAAAATGGAATATGTCTGTTGTCGCAATTCAAAAACGGTATAAAAAACTACGAAAAAATTAATAACTCAAAAACAAATAAAGATACAGCTTTCAAACAAATTGCAAAAAGTAAATTTTTTCCCTATACGATGGTATAAAAGTTGAAAATGTGCGGTATTTATAAGTTTAAAAATTTGCAAAAGAAAAAAATGCAAAACTTAAATTTCATTTCAAATTTAAAAGTGTTGTCATTCGCAAAGTGACGTATGCGTTACGCACAGATACGTTTGGCCTTTATAATATAGATATATCTGGGATTTTAATTTAAACTTAATTTACTTATTTTCTTTAAGACGAGCGTGATCACAAAATTAACTGACTCTCTGGTAAATATTTGCTATCCATGTTCAGGAACTGATTTGGAACTGAATAAATTGGGAAAGGTGGTATATATATATATATATATATATATATATATATATATAAAATGTAGTTTTACATGAAGCATAGTTATATTGTTTAAAAGAACGTGTATTATAGTTTTTAAAGTCAAATTCATCGTATTAGAAGAAGCTACGGGCTTGAATTATCTGTAAGAAATCATATTAAAATCTCATTTCAAAGTTTTATTATCTAATTAATCCAATAACTTAATTTTTTACATCTCAGTTTTACTCTATATTATTATTATGATAAAGTTATTAATGGACGTCATCATGTCTTACTGCTTCTATATTTTCACATTAAAGTGCACTACTTTCAGAGAACGTAAGAGATGACGGGGGGAGGGGAAGGGCGGTCTCGGATGATATATTATCTCAAAATCCTGAGCTATGATATCTCCTTTCTGCGATATCTGCAACAGCCTCTTCCGTTTTTCCCATTTCTATTTATATGCTAAGCAGAGCCCCATTTTTCTTTTTTTCTAGTTGTCATGGGAACGGGCTATTGGGGGAGGATCAGTAATGTTTTTTGTGTTTTGTTTACAGTTGAAAGTGGATCCGAAATATATATTTCACGGGAGGAGGGGGGGGGGGGGTGCAGAAAAAGTTTTAAATTTTTCTGGAAGATGGATTATTTATTTGTAAAAGAGTAATGCGGTATCAGAATTGTTTTTTAAAGATAATCAGTCGCAGTTGAGCAATCTTTAAGGGTGTTTGTTCTAAACGGCCCTGCTCAATAAGCGTAAACATTTTGACACATTAACAAATTCGTTTTTTAACGGAAAGACATGAAATTGGAAAGCCTGACTATGGAAGCAATTTCGAATCGAACTTAGTTTTCTATTTTATGATTATTAAATTTCGTATCGAGTTCTAAGCTATTTCGATCACGTGATAAACGTTTTTCTCCTGCTTTTTGGCTTTCGTCGGGAAATGTGCTCAAAAACGCCCACTTTGAAGGCATGTTATGGAAGATCTATTGTGTTTTTTGACAAACAGAAAACTGAGTGCAATTAGACAGTTTCTGAATAACAACACCACGCATTTCCGAACAAAAATGAATTCAAACCGATGTCACATAGTTGCCTTTTTTGATTTAAGAACACTCCTTAAGGCATTGGTTCGCTTAAGGACCCTGTCCCTACCCGCAAAGACACTCGCGAGCTAATGCTATTCCTATGTGGAGGCATTTTTCTAATAACTTTTTCGCATTTTGACATCTTTTTTCTTTTTTTTGTTTGTTTGTTCTGGATAGCTCTCATGATCACTCCTTGATTACTTTTTCGATTTTGGTAGTTTTTTTTTTTTTTTTAAGTTACTTTCGCTTTCAGAGCCTGTTCTGGTTAATTCATATGACAAAAGGCTAAGGAAGAGTTTTTTGGAGATATATAAAAATATTATATTACCACAAGTTTTAACTTATATTAAAAATTTCTAATACTTTTTGAGCTTTATGACACAAAATTCTTTTAGGGGAAAAACACCTTTATTTTAAATTGAAAGAGTGAAATATAGCTTTAAAGTAAAAGAATCGCGAACGGCACAAAGAGTTAACTGCTGTTAGCGGTCTCACAGACCGCTGAGTTTAACTATAGATTCTGTTCAAATTTTGTTTCGTTTGGAGCAATATTGCTACTTCGAGAGACTTTTGAATAACTGAATTTTATTCAAAATAGACCTGTATAAAAAAAGTTGAATACAAAAATGATATTCTGAGAGTTAATTTAACATTTTATTCATCTTTAGATTAAGCGGTCCGACGGACCGCTCACAGTAGTTATGCGACAAATTTTGTCATAGCATTTAAGGGTTAAGCAAATATTTATAATTATTATTAGTATTACTAAATGCCTAAACAATAAATGATGTAGTACATTAAATGTATAGATATAGAGGAACATTACTGCATCTAAATCGAAGCAAAAGTATAACAAACATGAAACAACACTTCATTTTTAATAATACTCTTTTTAGTGTAAAAAATGTAACACCAGATCCGAAAAGGCTAGTTAATTTATTAACATAAAATGTCTAGAATATTTTCTCATTACGTGTTACTTATACATTTTTAGCTCACAGGCTATCATAACCTGAGAGCTTATGTGCCCGCCCGTTCTGTATGTATGTGCGTGCGTACGCAACGCGATAACTCATGATAAAAATATCGGATCCACTTGAAATTTTGTATATAGGTATATCCTGACAAGGCGCTTCCCTGATTTGTTTTTGGAGTTCATTCGATACGTATAAGAGGGGAAACGGGGGGGGTGCTCTTGCCCCTCCCATAATTGATATGAATGGGTTTTTCATGTAGAAATATTAGTTTTTTTTTCAAAATTTACACATAAGATCACTCTGATGAAGCGCTTCCGTGATTGGTATCAAGTGTTCATTGGATAAATATAAACAGGGGGAAATGGGGGTTCTAATGCCCCTCCCCTTAATTTATATAAATGGGTTTTTCACGCAGAATTGTCAGATTTGGTTCAAATCTCTGAATAGTTTTGGAAGTTTAATGATTAAGTATATGAGAGAGAAGGATAACTCTTCTTAATTTATATAAATGGGTTTTTATTAAGAATTTTCCGATTTGCTCTAAATTTTGGATATGGATTTTTATATGATAAAGCATGTTCCTGGTTAGTTTAGGAGGTTCAATGATTAAGTAAAAAAAATTGGAAAGGGGGGCTGTTTCCCCTCATTTGATTTATTTTTCGATCGGAATTAACCCTTAAAAATAAAAGGCTGTAATGTGCAATTAGTGGGTATAACCTGTGAGCTCAATGCCATCAGTTTAACTGGGCAATATTCTTTTTATTTTTTCAAATGGTTGTTTTTAGGTGCTTTCGTAATTATATAATACGTAGCACCTATAGTGGTCGTTCTGTCCGTCCGTCCGTCCGTCTGTCTGTCCGCATATAACAACGCAAAAACTACCCAACCGAATCGTTTGAAATTTAAAATACATAATTATTACATAATTTTGTCGAGTCATATCAAATTTTATGAAACTCGGATGCATAGATCAATTACAGGGGCAATCAAAAGTATTCCATTACATTACGGTCAATGGGGAAAAAAGTTTCAAATGCATTTTAATCGTTTGAAATTTAAAATACGCAATTATTACATAATTCTGTCGAGTTATTTCAAATATTTTGATAATCGTGTGCATAGATCAATTACAGGGGCAATCAAAAGTATTCAATTACATTATGGTCAATTAGGAAAAAGTTTCAAATATATTCTACACGTTTGAAATTTAAAATACATAATTATTACATAATTTTGTCGAGTTATTTCAAATTTTATGAAAATCGAATGCATAGATCAATTACAGGGGCAATCAAAAGTATTCCATTACATTACGGTCAATGGGGAAAAAAGTTTCAAATGCATTTTAATCGTTTGAAATTTAAAATACGCAATTATTACATAATTCTGTCGAGTTATTTCAAATATTTTGATAATCGTGTGCATAGATCAATTATAGGGACAATCAAAAGTATTCAATTACATTATGGTCAATGGGGAAAAAGTTTCAAATATATTCTATACGTTTGAAATTTAAAATACATAATTATTACATAATTTTGTCGAGTTATTTCAAATTTTATGAAAATCGGATGTATAGATCAATTACAGGGACAATCAAAAATATTCCGTTACATTACGGTCAATGGGAAAAAATGTTTCAAATGCATTTTAATCGTGTTACACTCATGCAAACTTAATAAAATTCATATGCAACTATAAAGTACATATTATAATATACATCATACATAATTTGTGGTGCAAGGAACATTTGTTATTGATTTACAAGGCCACACAAAAGTATTCCATTACATAATGGTACAGGGAGAACATTGTTTGATGAGCGTTTTAATTGTAATTCACTATTTAAAATTTTATGAGATTGATATATGAAAGTAATATTTTTAAAACTTCGTTATCGTACGAACGCACCTAATTTGCTACGCTTCACGTGCAATTTCCAACTTGTTTAATGTTGCATTAACAGTAACAAAGAATTTGTTAATGCTAAATAATACCCCATTAAAAGACATGTACTATTATTAGTACACCAGACCCGAAAGGGTTAAAAAGACAAATGGATCCTATAAAATTAGAAATAAAGGGAAAGAAATACCGTTCTTTTACGGTTACAGTTAGGTAAGGATCATACCCTCTTTAATTCTTTTTTTGAGAAAGCCTTTTTGTATTTTATTGCGAGACAAAAAATATTTCGGAGTCATTTTGAAGTGTAAACAAAACACAAAAACTCTTTTGGATGTTCCCATGGCAACGGGAAAGGAAATTGGCCTCTCTCGTCTGCTTAGCATAGAAATGGATAAAAAGACGTGTGGGATCAGAAAATGATATAAATAGGATGATATTTCGAGACTTAGCGCCCCTCCCTCTCCCTCTTCGCCTGAATCCTGTCTGTTATTTTGCGTCTTATTGAGTGGAGGGGGGAGAGAATGTTTTTTAACCCGGATGATGGATCGAATGAAATATGGACAACTGGCCTATGGAAATTTTTGGAACAAGAAATAGGGTAAAATCCCCAGTAATTAGCATGCACCAATGATTGGCACATCCTACAAACATATCCTAAAATAAGATTTATATCCAGTCTTTTAAAAATGCAAGACCATATACCAGTTATATACTCATTTACTTTAAAGATTATAAATTTGATTTATACTACTAGATGACAATAGTGCCTAGGAAAGAGAAACAATTATGGTTTGTATCAAATTAGCCATTTTTATCGAAATGCTTCTTCTCTGGCTCAAGGAAGGCATGCTTTTCAATTCATTATTATCTGATTTATAATATAATTTAAATTTTAATTGACAACAGTTTTGTTTAGTTAAAAAGGGTTGCTTTAATTGTGTAAAAGTATTTTCGACACAAATACTTGGATTTCTGAATTAATGATAGATGCCAATTAATGGTGCTTCAATTTTGCTAGTTCCAAGTAATTGGCACCTATTCCAATTACAAGGAATTCGCAGGGAATTTCAGATTAAACCACTTATTTTGGAAGTCTTAAAATTATAGACTAATTTTGTTTATCATTTGTTTTTATTTGAAAATATGAAATATTATCAGTAATTGGAATCCATTAAAGCTTCGCATGACAATTACTGGGGACAGCATGACAATTACTGGGTATTAATATAAGTATATTGTATTGTTTTAAAGTGTTCGCATTTCAGACTAATATGCTGATTTCTTTCTCTCAAAAACCTGAAATATGGCATCTCCATCTACAGTAAATTCATTTAAAGCGATTAAACCCAATGTAAAATGTAAAGTATTTTAAAAATATAAACATGCGCCAATTACTGGATCACAAGGTATCATACATCGGTGCTCTAGGTGCCAATTACTGGTGAATTTCAGCAACTTTTTATAAATATATTTTTATAAAAATACTTTTTCAATTTTTTTTTCTTTTAGTGGTCAAAATAGATGCACAGATATGCATTCTTTGATTTAAAAATATTTCCAAGTAAATATCTTATTTCTTTGTAATGAAAATTTAAGTAAGTTTAAAGACAAATGCTTAATGTGCCAATTACTGGGGATGTTACCCTAAATGCCTATAAAAATATTCTACAGACAACAAATACATGCGTAAAATATTTGTATATACCTTTAATCGTTCAATGAGGGCTTTATTTACGCGCGTTTATCTAAGAAATAAATGTTTTTCTCTCTGTTAAATCGGTTATGAATAAGATGTATACGTTAACCCTTTCGGCACGGGCAAATTCTGGAATTTGCCCGTGCCGACGGCAAAATAGGAAGTTATCTACTGTCACCGGAATTTACAAGTGACTTTCTGAGAAATTGAGAATCCCCTCAATTTAAGCTTTCACTGTAAAAGCAAAATTTTAATAAAATATTATAGTGGTGCCGTTTGCAAGTTTAGAATTAAAATTAGGGAATCCCGGATTGGGCACAGTGTGATGGAAAGTGCTAAAGCACTTAAACTTTCTTTGTGATTCATATAACTAATAAATTTGCATATCAGGAGCCTCGTCGTCAGCTCTGCAAATCACTGGATTTTTTTTCCACATTTTACGTAATATTTAACCTTACACAAACAGCAATTGAAAGTTTTCAAGTAACATAAATCTATATTATAAAGGCCAAGCGTATCTGTGCGTAACGCATACGTCAATTTGTGAATGGCAACACTTTCCCCATGCAATTTCAGTTTTGCATTTTTTCGCTACAGTAAATTTTATACTTCTAAACATCGCATATCTCCAATTTTTACACCGTCGTATACAGAAAAAAATTTACTTTTAAATGCAATTTGTTTGAAAGCTGTATCTCAATTTGTTTTTGAGATATTAATTTTTTTATAGTTTTTAGTACCAATTTTGTAATTGTGGCAACATAATCATTTCATTTTATCTTTAAAAAAAATATATATAGATTAAAATGCGTTTTGCAAAAAATATCGTCTATTATAAAACTCTGTGATTTCGGTTTTATTGCGTTTTTATTCATCAGTTAAATAACTTCAAGTTTTGAGTTAAAGTGATTTTAAAATGATCAAATTAAAATACCATTTTTTTAAACATGGTGAATACGGATCTGAGAAGTGCGTGTTTAAATTCTGAGAAGTTGAAAATGTTGACGGGCTTTAATTTCGCGTGAAATTCTATGATAGTGCCAAATTAGAATAATTTTTTTTTTAATTCGCATTTATACCAAACATAACAGTCTCAATTGATAAATTCATCATAATAGCTGATCTTTAATTGCATATAAAATCAGTAAAATATAGTAAAGTTTAATTTTGAAAATTAGGACGACTGAGTTTTATAGTATTTTGTTAATCTTGGATTAAAATAATATTTGTTTGGGGGGTAGACTGATCAATATAAGATGCATTTTTTACTGTAAGCAATTTGTTGATTTATTATAAATGAATGAAGCAGTTTCTTAAACTTTTTCTTTCGTCGAATTTCGACGGGTTCCACCTCGTATTTATAAAAATGAAAAATACTTTGGAAGTTTCAGAAAATGGATCATGTTGTTATGTCACGATATTCTAAAATTCTGATGAACTACATATTAGAATAAATTTTTAGAAAAAAAAAAGTACATTTCATCAGGAGGGCTCTGCCCCACCCCCCTGATCTCATTACATTTATATTCGTATTTTTTTTTTATTGATTGTGCGAATGGTTAGAATTCATCTTTGATTTTGAAAAAAAAAACAACCAAAACAAAACAAGTGGATAAGTTTGATCGCAGACGACACAGAAATGTTCGAATTATGGGAAATATCAAATGAAAACATGCTCAATAGGGTGCTATTACAAAGGAATTAATGTTATAGTGGTTTTTTAAATTCATTTCGTCAGTTATCATTAGAATGTGACTTAATATTAAATTAGAATGTATTAATTAAAAGATTAGAAACAAGCACGAAGGAAGAAAAATTTAAAGCGCCACTGATGGACAGACGGGGCAATAAGAAAGTGGATATCAAGTGCTTTGGATAATATGTATACTCGTTCGGAACAAATTTCCCAAAAATCAAAGAAAGAAAATTATTCAAATGATCTGAAATCCGCGAGAAAGAAAATCAAAACAAAAAATTGGAATTCTTGGTAGTTCGAATGAAACAAAGTCAAGAGAAAATGAGTTCGAATTAATGAAAAATTTTAACGTTATTCTGCCATTGAAAATTTCGGGACTTCGTGTTGAGTTCGAATGAAGCGAAGATTCGAATTATCCGATTTCGAATTAACGAGAATCGACTGTACCATAAAAAATTACTTATTCTAAAATTCTTTTAATACGTCAGTTAGTTGTGATACAGTCTAGAATGAGTTACAGACACATTGCTTTATTTTGTTCCAAAAGTCGTTATTGGTTACAGAAAACAAAAATATTTTTAAAAGGCTGATTTCTTTTGCATTTGTATCTTTTTAGCTTTCTTGGCGCTGAGAGAGGGGGAAAGGGGGATTCTATATTTATGTTCTAAGAACACAGTATTTGTACATTTTATAGTTATACAAAGTACTAAGAAAAAAATTAAAAATAAAAGATTTGAGTGTGGTTATAAATATCCTGTAAATTCATATTTAATGAATAAAAAAATCCTTCAAAAATGATGTAAATCTTTTAATTTAGTTTAAACAATTTACGTAAAAGGACTTTAGAATGTAAAATTTTCAGGAATTCATAATGCGGTCGATAAAGGGTTAATATCCGTGAAACTGAATATCCTACTAGTGGATCTGCTTGCCACAGCCAAAAACATGCACAAAAAACTTGGTTCAATTCTATACATAACTTCATACACTTTTAGGAGATACAATGGCGACATACGGACAGACAGACCTTTTGAAGAAAAACTTTTTTTTTTTTTTTCTGAATTCTAAAATTGGTCAATCTGTCGAAATAAATTTCGGTTACAATACCTTCATCAACTGAAAATAGAAGAAAGTAAAAAGCCAGAAATTTTTTCGGCAGATGCGGCTGTGTTGGAGCACTAATACCTCTCTCCTCGACGTTTTCAACAGTTCACAAAACAAAACCACTTCTAAGACCTTCCCCCCAACAGCCGTTACCTTGGCAACGACGGAAAATGAGCTCTGTTTTCCCTCTGCTTAGCATGAAAATGGGAAAAGACGCTGTTGCAACACGCAAAGACTTTATAATAACGCATCATCCAACTTTAAGATAGAGAAACGACCCTCCCTTCCCCACCCCTCTATCATCCTCTTATACTCTGAAAATAGTGTGTAGGAGGGAGAGGGGGGGGGGAGTAGGGCATAGCAGCCATAGTGTGTCAATGCCCTGTATCTTAAAACTAGAGTAGTATATAGTACTTTGGATGCAGTTTAGTAGCGGAAATTTTTTGTGTGACCCTGTCAACACTATCTGCTTTATATTGTAACTCAGCAAGTATATCCATTTCCTAAAATGTGAAATAGTTTAATATCATTGAAACGCGCCCCAAGCAGTGTTCCCCCTATACCATTATGCAGTGGAATATTTTTGTGTGATCCTGTAAATGAATAACAAATGTTCTTTGCACCTCAGACTGTACACAATGTATAGTTCATATATATACTACATAGATAAATATCCATTTTATTATGTTAGAAAGAGTGTAACATCGTTAAAATGCATTTGAAATTTAAATCACCATTGACCGTAATGTAACGGAATACTTTGAATGGTCCCTGTAATTGATCTATCCATCCGATTCTCATAAAATTTTAAATGGCTCGACAAAATTATAATTCTAGATTTTAAATTTCCAACGATTCGGCTTGGTCAACACCCCCTATAGTCAAGGCCTTCACAGCGAATTCCAAAAATGCCAATATGGCCGACCCTTTAGTCCGAAGACCAAAAGGAGTGATTTTCCCTGTACCAGCAGTAGTGCATGTTTCTGCCTCGTGTTCGCATATCGCCATTTTCTGTTGTGTGATTTGTAGTGCTTTAATAAAGTAATTTGGATAATTTAAAGACTAAAAGTAAGTGTTATTTTTGTTTACTTATGTCATTGTTTTAATAGCAAGGCTTTAAATATAATTTTTGTCTTACGTATATTTGTAAGATTAATGATTATCAATTTAATTTTCAATTCACACGTGTATTACAACAGTAGCTTTGAATCATTTACCTATACTTTGAATTAGTATTTTGTTTTAAATGATAATAATAATATGATATTTTTGCTTCTCATTTGGTTTTTTTTATCCAGTTTATTTTAAACTTCAGTATTTCCTCACAGGACTTTGTTATTATTGATGAATAATGTTTATAAAAAATCCCCTTCCTTTAACCAATATTATTTATTTATTTGTATCTAAACTCCAGTTTATTAGTTTGCATCCGAATATACTTATTAAATTATGTAATTTTACTCTTTACTAATTTTAAATCATTTACTATCAGTAATCTGGATGTAGTGTTTAAATTAATTCATAAATATTCAAAGAGTTTATTTATTGTTATTGCAGCGTTCATTAGTACATAATAATATTATAATGATTTATTATAATCATTATAATATTATAATGATTTTGATGTTTTGACAATTTTTTTTCTATTTATACTCTTCTTAATTTTAAAGTTATTTTTATGGGCAAATATTATTTTTTCTTTTATAATAATAATTTTTAATAATTATAGTAAATTAAAAGTAGTTTATACATTTATAAGGAAATTTTTTTCTCTAATAATAATAATTAAAAAATAATTTGTAGATTGATGAGGAATATATTTTTTCTTTGGTAATAATAATAGTAATTCAAAAATAATTTATAGATTGATAAGGAACAGTTTTTTTTCTTTAATTTTAAAATATTTTTTAGATTGACAAAAAAGATTATTTTCTTTAATAACAATAATTTTAAAATACTTTTTAGACTGACAAAAAATAAATAAATACACAGATTTTTTTAATAATAATAAAATATAATAATAATAGTAATTTAAAAGACGTATAAGGAATCGCTATTTTCCTTCATAATAATTTCTTTAATTTATAATAATAATTGTAATTTAAAAATAATATATATTGATAAGGTGCAGATTTTTTCTTAAATAATAACAATAAATTAAAAATATTTTTTAGATTGACAGAAAAATTTTTTTTTTTAAATAATAATAATAATCTATAATAGTAATTTATAAATTGATAAGGAATCGCTATTTTCTTTAATAATAATAATTTAAAATAACAATTGTAATTTGAAAAGTAATATATATATTGATAAGGAACAGATTTTTTTTTTTTTAATAATAATAGTAATTTAAAAATTTATAGATTGGTGAGTTGTTGGATCTTCCCCACCCCAATAAACCGGATGATATTTAATTTAGATTTATAAAATTAAGCCCCCCCCCTTTCCAATGAAAAAATAAAGGTTTTGGGGATGTTTTTGTACAGCAATTTATGTGCAACAATGTCTTATTATTAATTATTTATAATTGGTTGTTCAAAGATATTTACAAGAAAATTTTTGCACATGTCTCTGTGTGGGGGGAGGAGATAATGATTATAATGAATTAACAAAAAATCTTTAAATAGTTACAGAAAACAAACTTAAAAATGTTATGATACATACATGATTGATTTTACCAAGCACATTCAAATATAAACAATAGCTAAGCAGAGTCTTATAAGGAAATACTGAATAATAAAATAATTAAAGCTAAAAAACATCCATTTTATATATTTTTTTTCTTTTGGCTTTAATTTTGTGAAAAACATTTTAAATCTTACATTATGTGTAAGAGAAATGATTATATCATAATAATATTAAAGCAATGACCTAAGTAAATAAGAGATAATACCCATCCTGTCTTTAAAATAATCCTCAATTATTATTAATAATAATAAAAAGTAAATAAATTACATGGGAGTGTGTGTGTCGGGGGGGGGGGTGTTAAAGAAGGATAGTATTTGAAGGGGGGGAAAAATCTCACACAACATATTATTTTTGTACATTTTTTCCTCCAATACTTTTGTTTTTAAGTCAAGTCATCAAATTCCAGTCATATAAAAGAAATTAGCTTCTAGGTTATAACGCTAATTTAAATTACAAATTTTAGTATATTTTATAGAAAAATTGATATAAAGTTGTAATTAAACTCAAGATTTCCCCTTTAACGTATGTAATACCATTTAACTTTTTATTTTTATGTTTATTCTTTTAAAATACTGTGACATTGATAAGGAAAAGGAAATATTCTATTTCTAAATTAAGTCATGTCTATTTAGAAATCCAAAAAGATTTATATTTTAAGATCCTTTTTAGTAGATTTTTTAAACAATAAGTAACCCTCTTAACATTTTTTACTTTTCAAAAGTGCTTTTTTAAAAATCCGTAAATTTTTTAAACTCTATTGACAAACCTTTATATTGTAAGCGATTGCGTAAAAAATATAAAAAGACAGATTTTTTTTTTTCATTTAAAAAACGCAAATCAAACAAAAATGTGGTTTAAATGAAAAAAAAAAAAAAAAAAGATAAACAATTTACGTTAATAAAAATAATGTGGTTCAAAGGGAATAAATGGAAATCTAATGCAAATAAATATTAATATTTTTAGTATTTAAATTACAGTATTTATTTATTTGAATGATAATTTTTTACTTGATTATTATTTTTAAAAATACATCTTAGAGAAATCCGCTTTTATTTGAATTTTTAATTAAATGAGAAAATAAAAACTGATGTTATGAATTTTAAAAGTAACGGGAATTGCAACTTTAAAGTGTGGGCTTGCGTAAATTCATATTATGGTTGTGGGAAGTAGGACTTTGTGATCGGCCATCTTGATTCGGTGCGGAGGCTTTGACTATAGGGGGTGTTGGCTGGGTAGTTTTCACGTTATTGTACACGGACTGAACGAGTGTTAATTACGAGTGCACCTAATAACGCCTGATACAGTTTTATGATAAAGATACAACCTGCAGCCTCTATGTCCTTCTATTCTCTGAAAATAGTGTGTAGGCGGGAGAGAGCGGCAATAGTGTGTCAATGCCCTTTATCTTAAAATAGGTGAGTGGCATTGTATTCTCAAATATTCAACAACGCGACAACTTTTTGATACATTCTCTAACTCATTTTAAACCTTACGGGTCCGATTTTTCAACTATTTGGAAAACAGTTGTCTCCTAGTTGAGAACTAGGAAATCTGAAGTATATCTGGATATTTTTATAGGTTGAATTCCGCAACTTATTCGTTTTGTGATGGGTCCAAAAATGGAATATTTCTGTTGCCACAATGACAAAAAAGTAATAAAAACTTTTTAAATAAATAATATTTGAAGACAAATTGTGATAAAGATTACGAACAAATTTCATTTAACCTTCCTACCCTGTTGAAATTTTACTCAAACTTGATTATAATATTTCACACCAGAATTTTTATTTAAATCCATTTAACATACTTATTTAACTTAAATCTTTGTGTTATTTATTTAATTTACTTTTTGAAAATTTTTTTGTTTTGAATCGAATGAAACGCATTATAGGACTGGGTCGATTAGACCCATTCAGGGTAGGAAGGTTAAAAGTGCATTGTTTTTCTCTACCCAACGGTGTAAAAACTTAAAATGTGCGATGATTAGAAGTTTAGAAATAATTTCGAAAATTTAAAAGCTGAAATCCAGTTTTATGATAGCTAAAAAACCTCCCCTTCCCCTCTATCATTTTTCTATTCTCTGAAAATTGTATGTATGAGAGAGAGAAGGGAGGGGAGGGGATTAGTAGCAATATTGAATCAATGCCCTTTATTTTAAAATAGGCGAGTGGGATTGTATTCTCAAATACCCCTACTAAACAATGCGAAACTTTCTGAAACATTTTCCAAGTCATTTTAAAATGGGAAGGCAAGTCAAATGTAGCCAATGAGGTGCGTTCGTCTTATAACGAAGTTTTAAAAATATACAGATCTTGGTGTAATGGTATATACAGTATTTCGGATACAGTATAGTAGCTGGAATCTTTTGTGTGTCCCTGTAAATACTATCTGCTTTCGATATATAGGGAGTGACTTGAAGTAATCCTCGGCAGCGTATATTCATTTCAAAAATTGTTAAATAATTTAATACAATTAAAATTCGCCCCGGGCTATTTTCCTTCGATACCATTATGGAATAGAATATTTTTGTGTGGTCCTGTCAATGAATACCGAATATTCTTTGCACCACACATTGTACAGAATGTATATTTTAGTCTATACTTCATAGATGCATATGTATTATGTACTTTATTATGTTCGAAAAAGTGTAACATCATTAAAATGTACTTGAAACTATTTTTCCCCATTAACTGTAATGTAACGGAATATTTTTGATCTGTCCATGTCATTGAACTATGCATCCGATTTACATAAAATTAGAAATGACTCAACAAATGTAATAATTGTACACATGAAGTTTCAAATGATTTGGTTGGGCAGTTTTTACTCTGTTATAGACGGACAGACGGATTGAACGACGACTCTAGGTGCTACGTATTAATACAGTAAAACCTCTAAATAACGGACACCTCGGGAACGCAGAAATTGTCCGCTATTCGGAGGTGTCCGCTATTGGGAAAACCTCAGAGATTCAAAAACCGCTAAGAAATGTTTAATGTTTCATTGACTTTTATATGTCCTAACACCTCTGTTATATAATTAATCAGAAATTTAAATTATTTTTAAGCAAAAAAAATTATGCACACTTTTATCCACTGTTTATTATATTATTGTGAAAAAAAATCTGTTACAATAGTTTATTTTTGCTTGCGATTACATGTAATTTGTTTTACTGTGTGATGTTAATGGACATTGCAGAGTTCCGGACGAGGAGGGAGGGATTGCACTTTTTGATCTTTAAAAGCATAAAATCTTAAAATGATCTTGGATGACATTTCAATAGTCTGGGAGATTATTTCTCCCGGGTAACCCCCTGAATTTAGTACTGAACGTTGGGGAGGATTTTCCCCAGCTATTTATCTACATTTAACTGTGATCACGAAATTTGTGACACGTTGTCCTGATAAATTCAGAGGCCTTTTTTACTTTAAAAATTTTTTTTTTTCTGTTTAAAAAATACTTTTTCATCCTTTATCGCCGAATAAAGTGTCCGCTATTCGGAATGTCCGTTATTCAGAGGTTAAACATACAAAAATTTAAGTTTTGGGAGTAGGAATTGGAAAACTGTCCGTTAAATAGAGGTGTCCGCTATTCGGGAGTGTCCGTTATGGAGGTTTTACTGTATAAGAACGAACGCATCTAATAATAAAACAAAACCACTCCTGATCCTTCCCCAATAGCCGTTACCATAGCAACGACGTGAAAATTAGCCTCTCTATTTCCCTCTGCTTAGCATGAGAATGGGAAAAAGACGCTGTTGCAACACGCAAAGACTTTATAATAACGCATCATCCAGTTTTCGAATAGCGAAATAACCTGTACCCCCCCCCCCCCTCTATCATTTTTCTATTCTCTGAAAATAGTGTGGTGGTGGGTATAGCGGCAATATTGTGTCAATGCCCTTTATCTTAAAATAGGTGAGTGGGATTGTGGTCTCAAATCTCCTGCTCAATAACGCGAAATTTTTTGAGACATTTTTTGAACTCATTTTAAGGGTGTATTCGAAAAAACGCTTTTCCACCTTCAACAGCTCGGAATTTTTGCGATACCATTTCAGGCACATTTTTAGAAGTAGAAACATGAAACTGGCTGAGGGGATTCTTGAAGGGACGTACGAGGTGCCGTGTGATGTCTTCTTACGCTCAATTCAGTAGAATTTGAGTTATAAACAATTACCTTATCAGTAGGACCCTTTTTTTCGTTCCGAGATCTCCCGATTGGGAAAAATCGGTTCGAAATGTCGTTTTTGATTGCTTTTTTTGCAATATTTTCTGCATTTATCAAAGAATCGACCTTCACGGCACCTTGTGTACTTTCTTAATAAGAGATTCTGAAAGTTTGGTGTATTTGAGAGCAAAAATGAATTGAAAAACAAATCGGAAAATAAGCAGTTTGAATCGAAATACACCCTTAAACCTTACGGGTCCGATTTTAATTTTTAGAAAAAAAAAATACACCTTTGCGTTAATAACATTAGCACTCTGTATCCAAATAGATCAATGAGTTCAAACGAATATTTCATTGTTGTTGTTTTGCGCACTATTCAATTCATATTCGTACGACAACAGGCTAAGGAAGATTTTTTTTGGAGATGGTTAGAAAATATTGTATTACAATAATATCTTAGTATTATAGTTTCTAAAACTTTTTGCGCTTTTTGAGACACGATTCTTGCGAGAAAGTGACTTTTATTTTAAATTTAAAGAATATATGGGAATGAAATACAGCGCCATGAAAAATCGAAGCGTGTGGACAATAGGATTTCATCTCGGCAACTCGTAAAACGATCGAATTCGTTTTTCATGTTTCAAAATTTGTGTATTTTTATTTCCTTTCACATCCACTTCTTAAAATAAAAAATCGAAGATTTCTATATACGTTTCACCGAGCGACAATTTCAAGAGTCCGACAAAAATGTTTCCGAATCATCGAGGTTGCTGATATTCAACAGGCTTCGTCCCATTCTTACATACTAAGTACATACAAAATTTCAAGTCTCTATCTCAGTTCGTTCGGGAGATACAACGTTTACAGACAGACAGACAGACGGACGGCAAATTCTTTTTTCTAAAAATATGTTTTTCGGAATCTCCACTATCTAAAACGTGTAAATCCGTCCTATATATTCGGGATGAAGGCAAGAGAAATCGCTAGCTTCAGAGCCCCGCCCGCCCACTAACCGAGTTTCAATATCTTTAATTTGTCTAATTGCGACGAATTTTTTGAGGGTCCCCAAAAAACAGTTCCGGATGATCGAGGTTACTGATATTCAAGAAGCTTCCTCCGACTGTTACATACTAAGTGCACACCTAATTCCAAGTCTCTATCACGATTTATTCAGGAGTTTGATCGTTTGAAGACATACAGACGGACGGCAAAATTTTTTCTTCTAAAAATATATTTTTTGGAATCTTCAGTGCTTGTAACGTGTAAATTTGTTTAAAAAAAATTTACGGTATTTCAAAACGATTGCAAGATTTACCCTATACACTCTATGTATGATAGGTAAGTAAAATGATCGAAAAACAGAACAGTAGATTCGACCTCTTACTTTATAAATATAACAAATATGTTTATGAATCCAAGGAAAATGTCAAAATAAGAGCCCATTTCACAGCCTTCAAGAAATTTAGGAACTGCTTCCACAAGTTTTTAAAATAAAGACTCTGTTGACAAAGGACACCAACATCTTAACTCGCACTATCTCGTAATTCCCCCTCCCCCTTCCCTCGTTATCCATAACATTATTTCCAGGAATTGCGCAAAAGAAGCATCCTTGTAACTCCAAAAAATGATAATTATATGTTAACAAACAGTTTACTGCGTCAGATGAAGCGTTCTATTTCCTTTAATTGTAATTTCAATGAAATATGAGATCATGAGAAAATCGAAAAAAGAGGAAAATAGGAAAAAAAAATATTCCTTTTTCAATATTCTCAAAAATGCTTCGACATTAGTTCACAGAAGTCCCCTAGATGGCGACACTGAAAAAAATCAAACATAAAAAAATATTCTAAGTCCACATCAAGTAGAGGAAAAGTGGGGGTCCGATCCCAAAAGGAGGAGCAGAGGAGCCGGAGCAAGGAGCAGCTCCTCCTCCTCAGCACCTTCTCCCAAGCACTTTCTCAAATGCACCGCCTCCCTTGCACCTCCTCCCAATATTGTCTTATAAGACGAGGTGTCTCCCCCCCACTTTTCCACTTACCCTGACAATTTATTACAGTAAAACCCCGATAATTCGGATTAATTGGGACCAGACCCAATCCGGATTATCCGAAGAATTAGAAAAAACTGAAATAAAATAAATCATACTTACAGAAAATCACCTTTATATTAAAGTTATTGAATATTTACAGACAGTAAAAATGTTATTTAATTCTTCCGAAAATATTTCAGTAAAAGTTCTTTTTCTATTCAGAATACGACGATGAAACCAGTTAATGTTATGGAAATTAGCCAATCGCTTCTCAAACTTGAAAATGTAATGGCCCAAACCGGTCCGGATTATCCGGAGATCCGGATAAACGGGGTCCGAATTTGCGGGATTCTACTGTATTAGATACAGATCATTTTTCACACAAAATTTGTGTTCTTTTATTTTCTTTTACATTCACGCCTTAAAATAGAAAAATTCAAAAAAAAAAAAAAAATTATGTTACGTTTCATCAGAACGTCTAATCCGAGAGTGAGAAAAAAAAATAGTTCCGGATTATCGAGGTGACTGATATTCAATAGTCTTCTTCCCACTGTTACATACTAAGTACACACCCGATTTCAAGTCTCTATCTCAGTTTGTTCGGGAAATAGAGCATTTACAGACAGACGGACGGCAATTTTTACTTTCTTCTATCTTTACAAGAAGAAAGTATTGGATTCAGGAAAATTTTCGACTTCCGGTTTTCGACGGATTTATACGTTTTAGGAGGTCCTGAACACGTTTTGACTATTTTTAGAAAAGTTCTGTCTGTGAGTCTGTCCGTATGCCTGTCTGTATGTGATAAAAAAATTTGTGGGCGCTCTATCTCAAGAACTAATGCTCGAAATTTAATAAAATTTTATATTCAGTTAGACCTTGATATGAATGAGTGCCTATTGGTTTTTGGTGTAAATTGGCCTGCAGGTGGCGCTGCTATACTACATTTTTTCATGATTTTAATGATTACTATATCTCAAGAACTAATGCACAGAATGTCACCAAACTTCAGATTCTGTGAGACCTTGATATACATAAACGCTGATTAGGGGTTTGTGTAAATTGCCCAATAGGTGGCGCTGCTGTAGATAAATTTTTCCTGCATTAAAAGTTTTCATTATTCACAATTCTGTAACATATATATATATATGAAATTGATCATGTACACAGTTAAAAAAGAACTGCATTGGAAATTAAATAGAATTAGTTTTACGTAATACATACAGTAAAATTAAAAAGGTTAGAGTGAAAATTAAGATAATGAAACAAAAATTATATATATATATATATACACCTATGCGCTAAATCGATGTAATTATTTGCACTTTTTAAATGGTTTAATTGACGTGATTTAAATAGAAGAAAGTTTTGTGATGGTCACAACATACTAGTTTTTCTAAAAATTTGTTTTTCGGGATCTCTAGTGTCTGAAAAGTGTCAGTCCTTCATAAAAAAAATTATCCATTTTGAAAACGGTTGCAAGTAACATTATGGAAAAACGGAAAAGTAGATTCGACTTCCTAGTTTATAAATAACAACACCTGTCACATGATACGTTTAGAAACCAACATAAATTCGAGGAAAATGTCAGGAATTGAGTAAAAGAAGCATCCTTATAACTCCAAAAATAATAATTACTTTAACAGTTTGCTGCATTGGATGAAACGTCGCATCCAATTGAAATATACCTTCGAATTGAAATTTGAATGAAATACAGGGACAAGAAAAAATCGAAGCGTGTGGAAAATAGGATTACAAATATTTTGTCAACTCATGATCAGATCAACTTCGCTCTTTATGCAATGAGAATGTATATTTTGTAGATGCATATCCATTTTATTATGTTCGAAAGAGTGTAACATCCTTAAAATTCACTTCAAACTTTTTTTTTCCCATTCACCGTAATGTAACGGAATAATTTTGATTATGCATCCGATTCTCATTAAATTTGAAAACTCTACAAAATTATATAAGATTTATATATTTTTAATTTCAAACAATACGATTTGTAGTTTTTGCTTTGCTATATTCAGACAGAGGGACATAGACAGAACGATGACTGTAGGTGCTACGTATATACATAATTACGAACGCGCCTTAAAATGAACGAAAAACGAAAAAGTATATTCGACCTCTTAGTTTATGAACAAGAACACCTGTCATCCTATACGTTATGAAACCAAATTAAATCCAAGGAAAATACCAAAATAGAAACCCTCAAGAAATTTAGGAACTGCATCCACAAGTTTTTAAAATAAAGACTCTGTTGACAAAGGACATCAACCATCTCCTCTCGCTTTATATATACCAGCCCCCCTCGTTTTCCACAACACTGTTTCCTGTCTTACAAATTGAGTAAAAGAAGCATCCTTATAACTCCAAAAATGATAATTTTATTAACTGTTTACTGCGTTGGATGAAAGATCGCATATCAAATTGGAATAGGAATAAAAAACAGGGTCCTAAAAAAATCGAAGCGTGTGGAAAATTAGGATGACAAATATCCCGGCAATTCATGATCCGATCGACTTCGCTCTTTATGCAAAATTTTTTGTTTTTGTTTTTTTTTTAAATTGTCTTTTCCGTCCCCTCCTTCAAATAAAAAATTTCGATATTCCTTTCACGAAAACGATTCTTTCAAGAGTCCGAAAAAAAATAATTCCGGGTCATCTATAGGTGAGTGATATGCAGTAGGCTTATTCTCATTCTTACTTACTAATTACACACCCAATTTCAAGTCCCTATCCCAATTTGTACAAAGGTAAAGCGTTTACAGATAGACACATAGACAGACGGACGGAAAATAGTAGATTCGACCTCTTAGTTTAAAAATAACAACACCTGTCATCGGATACGTTTAGGAACCCGAAATGAATTCAAAGAAAATGTCAAAACAGAAAACCCATTCACAAGCCTTCAAGAAATTTCGGAACTGCATCCACAAGTTTTTAAAATAAAGACTCTGTTGACAAATGACGTCACATCTTCCCTCGCTTTATCCCCCCCTCTCCTTTTTCACATACACAACACTGTGTCCAGATATAAAGGTGGGAGGATGTTGCGTGGAGAGGCGGAGGATTTGTTTCTTCTTCTCCAGACTTTATTCCACTCTCTTCAATTTATATGCTAAATAGTGAAAAATAGAGCAAAATTTCTTTCTCTCGTTGCCAAGGAAACAGGATCAGAATTTTTGTTTTGTTTTTTTTCGTTTTACCGTTGAAAGCGACACTCGAATATATTTCTCAAAAAAGGAGAATAAGTACCTTGGGTTGCTTATTACAACAATTGGGAAATTGCACGTCAAGCTTAGTAAATGAGGTGCGTTCGTACCATAACGTAGTTTTTAAAAATATTCAGATCTTGCTGTTATAGTATACTGTATTTCGGATTCAACAGAGTAACCGAAATCTTTTTGTGTGTCCCTGTCAGTACTATCTACTTTCTAATGTACAGAAAGTAACCTGTAGTTATCCTCAGCAACGAATATTAATTTCACAAAATATGAAATAATTAACTACAGTCGAGTGTCTCTATAACGAAATTCCATACATCGAATTTCTCTATATAACGAATTTTTAGTAGGAACAGTCCACTTTTCGCATGATTATTTTAAAAACAGTCTCTATAGAGCAAAATATCTATCTCCATATAACGAAGTTTTTCATAAGTTGGTCTTAATTTAGTCAGTTTTAAAAAAGCTTCGAAATCATATGGAATCAATTTACCATCACTTATTTTTGATTTATTGTTCAGTGCTGTGTTCTTTTATAAATATTACTTCTTTCCTTGTTCTTTAAATCCAACGAATTCATCCCACCTCCCACACACCAGTCCACATCCTTCTCAAAACAGAGTCAATTGGATTGTTACACAAATAAGAGAGAAATCAATGAGAGGCACATAAAGAGAGGCTAGAGGTCTGCACGGGCCGGAATTTCCAGGCCCGAACCCGGCCCGGCCCGTTGTAAAACTCAAAAGTTCGGCCCGGGCCCAGCCCGTTCATATTTTCCATTTTTAGGCCCGGCCCGTGCAAAAATGATTGAAAACAGGCCCGGCCCGTTGTGGCCCGTCAATATTTCTATTATTTCTAAAAAATTTAGATTTTTATCGTATAATTAAGATTCTTTTAAAGAATACTGCATATGTCACCGGGAGGATTTTACAGTATATTTTACACGAAATATACATTTTCAACATTTATGATTACTTAGATTCTTAGACTTTCAATATTCAAACAAAGATTCATTAAAAAATTAATATGGTTTCGAATAAAAGAAAAAAAAAAGAAAGTTAAAATCATCGTAACTTTTGAAGCTGTATAGTAAAAATATATTTATGGAAATATTTCTATATCATTTTATTAAATATTCCAAATCCAAATTCATTTTCTAATTCAAAGGAGCTACTTTCTAAATTCTTTTTTTTTTTTTTTTTTTTTTTTTTTTTTTTTTGAAAATGCATTAGATTAGCGAATGTTTTTATTCAGAAACTGAGTAATCGAATGGATTTATCCATTTTTACTTTCTTCTATCTTTACAAGAAGAAAGTATTGGATTCATGAAAATTTTCGACTTCCGGTTTTCGACGGATTTATACGTTTTAGAAGGTCCTGAACACGTTTTGACTATTTTTAGAAAATGTCTGTCTGTGAGTCTGTCTGTCTGTCTGTCTGTCTGTATGTATGTGAGAAAAAATTTGTGGGCGCTCCATCTCGAGAACTAATGCTCGAAATTTAATAAAATTTCGGATTCCAAACTTCAGATTCTGTGACCCCTTAATATACATAGACGCTGATTAGGTTTTGGTGAAAATTGGCCTGCAGGTGGCGCTGCTATACTACGTTTTTCATGATTTTGAAGATTGTTATATCTCAAAAACTAATGCAGAGAATTTCCCCAAACTTCAGATTCTGTGACCCCTTGATATACATAGACGCTGATTAAGTTTTGGTGTAAATTGTCCAGCAGGTGGCGCTGCTATACCACGTTTTTCATGATTTTCATGATAGCTATATCTCAAGAACTAATGCACAGAATTTCACCAAACTTCAGATTCCGCGATACCTTGAGATACATAGCCGCTGATAAGGTTTTGGTGTGAACTGACCTATAGGTGGCGCTGCTATGCTACATTTTGCACGATTTTTGCGATAGCTATATCTCAAGAACTAATGCTGAGAACTTCATCAAATTTTAGATTATGTTACACTAGAATATATAACATAATTAGACGCTGATTACATTTTGGTATTAACCTTGCAACAGATGGTGCAGCTATGCTGCATTTTGCACGATTTTTCCTATAGCTATATCTCAACAACCAATGCACAGAATTTCATCAAACTTCAGAATTTGTTACAAAATGACATATAACATAATTACACGATGATTACGTTTTGTTCTAAATCCTTCAACTGATGGCGCTGCTGTGCTATATTTTACACGGTTTTTTTAAACTAGCTATATCTCAAGAACTAATGCACAGAATTTCATCAAACTTCAGATTATTTTACACCATAACATAATTAGACGCTTTTTTACGTTTTGGCATAAATTGTCCAAGATATGGTGTTGCTATTCTACGTTTTGCAAATTTTTTGTTATAACTATATCTCAAGAACTAATGGACGAAATTCGATCAAATTTCAGATTCTGTTAGGTCTTGACATAAATAGATGCTTATTAGGTTTTAGTATAAATTATCCAACATGAGGCACTACTAAGATCATTTTCTCAGAATATTAATTAAATTTTGCTTTTTAGGCTTTTCGGCTACAGAATCTCATTAGGCTAGGTCAAATGTTCGAGGAAATTCGATAGTGGGTAACTTTGGGGTCACCATGTTTTTTTTTTAATATTAAAATGTACTTATGAGATAGAAGAAAGTTTTGGGATTGACACATCCAACTAGTTTGATACTAGAAAGCTAAAAAAATACTGTCAAAGTTAGCGTTTTGAATAGAATTTCCGGAAGCGACAACATTGGTTGGAAGAAAAATTTACAACCATTTGACAAAATAACTTGTATTTCAAGAAGATTATACAAGTATCCTTTTTACAAAAAATAAAAACGCTGTTTGATTCCAAATCCTTTCAAAAATCAGGCTTGTCAATATTATGCTTTTACAGTTAAAAATTAATCAGAAAATTTATGAAACTTTAGCATTGTAGAAAACTGTATTTAAGAATCACCAAGAAGTAACATATACAAAGATTACGTTAACATAAGTTCTTTATCGCTATTATTAATTTTACAAATCATGTTGTCTGACATACACATCTTGAGATCAATTAAGTAAAGTTTCGGCCCGGTTCGTTTGTATGTAGAAAAACAATGCAAGTCTGATTTCTGCCCGGCACGAGTCTGCTAAAAATATTAAGCCCGTGTTACACACAATGTAATTGTCCGTTGCCGATCTCTACACTAGTTACATTTCTGCATTAATGTTGTCAAACTAGTGTTGGTTCGTGACGCACATTTCTACTTATTTTCATTAAAGCCATATTCATTAACAACAGCTATTATTTTATCGTTTGTGCCTAAATCATTATAACGGGCCGTCAGGTCCGCTAAATTTTTTTGCCAGCCCGGCCCGTTTATTTTGCTTGTCGGTCCGGCCCGTTAAAAAATTATTCTAATTCTGCCGGCCCGGCCCGTTAGAAAATTCGGAACGATTCCGCCGGGCCGGGTCGGGTACGGGCCAAGCCCGGGCCCGTGCAGACCTCTAAGACAGGCTTTCAAATGGAGGAAAATGTTAATTACAATTTTTGATTCCTTGCTAAAATTTGAGCCTTTTTTTTTTCTTTGAGAGCGTAACAATTTAAAAATCAAAACAACAACAACAACAACAACAAAAATCACAGATTTCTTCGTCTGAAATTATTGCAAGTCTTCTTTATTTGATTTTCATTAAGCTTTCAAATAAATGTCTGTTTTCTTTTTTGAAACAGCTTAAATAATTAAGATATAAAATGTTAGGTTAATATTTAATTTTAAACATTTCAAATTCTTAATTAAAAAGATCAAAAATAATATTTGTTCAACATTTACACATTAAATACGATTTTAAACATCAATCTCTATACATCGAATTTCTCTATATAACGAATTTTTTACTGGAACGATGGATTTCGTTATATAGAGACTCGACTGTATTATTTAAACGCGACCCAAATAGTTCCAATTAATCAAGGAAATTGTGAAAAGACTCGAGAAAAATATATAATAATTATTTATTTTAAATCTCAAATGATTCGGTTGGGTACTTTTTGCGTTGTTATATGCAGACAGATGGACGGATTGAACGATGAATATAGGTGCTACTTATTTATATAATTTGTTTCCAGACAGAAGGGTGGGAGGATGTTGGGTGGAAAGGGGTAGGATTTGTTTCTCCTTCTTTCAGACTTTTATTCGACTCTTCCCAATTTATAGGCTAAAGAGTGAAAAATAGAGCAAATTTCTGTCTCTCCGTTGCCAAGGGAACGGGGACCGGAAATACGTTTTGGTTTTGTTTCGCTTTAACGTTGAAAGCGAGACTCGAATATATATGAGGATCCCAGAAGCCAAGGGGTACAAGTGACAAAATGTCGATTTGGAGTAAATTGAGTTTAAAGATAACTGATGTTAAATTGGAACATCAATAACAATTGACTAAATTGAAATAGGAAACATCTGCTTGATGCATTCTAATCTTTGAACTCTCATTTCAATAACTGTTAGAAAAATAGAGTACAATTTTCTTTAAACGTATAATTAATCAATATTGTTTGTTTTTCGAAAAAAGTGTTTTATCTCTATAACTCCGCAAATAATCAGAAAATGACCTATATTTCTTTACCTGAAATGAAAAAAGCATATTTCCAGATATCATGTGCACTTAACTCATTTTTTTTCAATTTTGTCACTTATACCCCTTGGCTTCTGGGGTCCTCATATATCAAAAACTGAGAAAGAGGATTTTGGGTTGCTAATTAGAAAAACAGGAGATGTGGTGGGTGGGTTGTTATTTCAGTATGTAATCGTAACCGCGAATGAGAGAGACGGTCTGTATTTATTTATCAGTTAACCCTTTGAAGGGCAAAACATTTCAATTCTTCAAATACTGAAATGATTGATCGACACTGGAATTTAAAAACAAATTTACTTCAAAATAGATAAAAGCAGACCACGGATAGCGCCAAAATTTCTTGCTTACGACCCGAATAGCCTTGGAGCCTAAATAGAAAATGGAAAAAAAAAAATAAGGAAAATTGAAACCGACAAATTTAACAGGAAAATTAGATCAATTAAAAACATTGAAAGACAGAAGTAAATTTTCCATTTTTGATATTTGGGTGAAAAAAGTCCGGGACAGGATTCGAACCAGGTATGTTTGGCTGAAGCCCTCTAATGCTCTTACCAACTGAGCCATCCCGGACACAAACACTGGAGGACTATTTCACCCAATTAACCTCAACGATCACTTTTATCTAGATTTACCGATACTCTGGATTTACCGATTGATTAATCGTGTTTAAATTTAATCTAATATTGAAAGACGGTTAGTGGGCGGAGCTCTGAAATTAGCGATTTCACTGCTTTCATCCCGAACATATATGTCTCTTTTCTTCACGTAGTTGATAAAATTAAAATTTTCACTTAAAAATTTCGAAATTAAAAATTAAGTGGGATACATTTTATCCCACCGCCCTTCAAGGGGTTAAGAAATGAATTAAAATACTTGGAGATCAAAATCGGGGAGCAATTTTTTTAATAACGAAACCATCTTTTACCAATATCGCCAAATAAGGGCATCACCAAAGAAGGATAGAGCTGAGCTAAAATTTACAGATGAAATAAACATTATTAACATAAAAACATTAAAATTGTTGAGGGGTATAAGAGGCCGCGTGATTTCATTTTCCGCTCCATTCATAGAATTTGATTTATAAGCTACTATTTTCGTTCCCAGATCTCCCACTTCGGAAAATTCAATTCAAAACGCCCACTTTGGCAGAATTTTTTGGAATAGCACATACAACATTTTTCCTGCATTTATTAAAAAATCGACAAGCACGGCATATTGTGTAATTTCTAAATAAGAAAATTTGCTTATTAATTAGTGCACTGAAAAAAAAAATTTTTTTTATAACGTCATTTTTATACGATTGTTAAAATTCCTTTGCAAATAATTTATTATCCTCCCCTTTTCCACTTCAAGAGTTGTTTTTATCTATTACTGTATAACATGGAACTTGGCCAAGTTTATTTTTCAATATTTTTGGCGCGAAATCTACTCTAGTATTGTGGAATTGCGCACGCAGGTGTTAATTAGCACGATATTTAATAATAAACAAATTCCAAGTAAGTTAAATCATCTGCCATTTCACCAGATATCTTCACCGCCTAAAAGTTAGCCCCCCCTTGACGGAAAATGAAAAAGTGAGATATGCATTTCGTTTGATCATCGTTTGATCAGATTTGATCAACAATTTTCATCGTTTGATCAACATTATTTTACGAGTTATGATTAAAAATAACCAGGGGGGGCTAACTTTTAGGATTTTTCAAAATGCTCAAAATTAAAAAAAAATTAGCGATTCTTATCAGAAATCGACCGTAGAGATTTGATCAACTATTTTTAGCGTTTGATCAAACCCGGAAGTGGCCCAAAGTCGATATTTTTAATTCCAGACACCTAAAAGTTAGCCCCCCCATGACGGAATATCGAGACAAAAATGGTGCCATCTAACGTAAAATTACCTCTAAAGATTTGATCAACCATTTTTAGCGTTTGATCAAACCCGGAAGTGCCCTCAAAATCGATATTTTTAACTCCAGACCCCTTAAAGTTAGCCCCCACATGACGGAATTTCGAAACAAAAACGCTGCCATCTAACGTAAAATTACCTCTAGAGATTTGATCAACCATTTTTAGCATTTGATCAAACCCGAAAATGCCCCCAAAATCGATATCTTTAGTAATAGACCCCTAAGGGGTTTAGCTTCCCCACCACCTCCATGATGGAATTTCGAGACAAAAATGGTGCCATCTAACGTGAAATCATCTGTAGAGATTTGATCAACCATTTTTAGCATTTGATCAAACCCGGAAGTGCCCCCAAAATCGATATTTTTAGTAATAAACCCCTAAAATTTAGCCCCCCCCCCACCTCCATGATGAAATTTCAAAACAAAAATGGTGTCACCTAACGTAATATTACCTCTAGAGATTTGATCAACCATTTTTAGCGTTTGATCAAACCCTGAAGTGCCCCCAAGATCGATATTTTTGACTCCAGACCCCTAAAAGTTAGCCCCCCCCCCATGGCGGAATTTCGGGACAAAAACAGTGCCATCTAACGTAAAATTACCTCTAGAAATTTGATCAACCATTTTTAGCATTTGATCAAACCCGGAAATGCCCCCAAAATCGATATTTTTAGTAATAGACCCCTAAAGGGTTTAGCTCCCCCACCACCTCCATGATGGAATTTCGAGACAAAAATGGCGCCATCTAACGTGAAATCATCTGTAGAGATTTGATCAACCATTTTTAGCATTTGATCAAACCCGGAATGATATCAAAATAGATATTTTTAACTACAGACCCTTAAAAGTTAATCCCCCCATGACGGAATTTCGAGACAAAAACGGTGTCATCTAACGTAAAATTACCGCTAGAGATTTGTTCAACCATTTTTAACGTTTGATGAAACACGGAAGAGCCCCCAAAATCGATATTTTTAACTCCTGATCCCTAAAAGTTAGCGCCCCCATGACGGAATTTCGAGACAAAAATGGTGCCATCTAACGTAAAATTACCTCTAGAGATTTGATCAACCATTTTTAGCGTTTGATCAAACCCGGAAGTGCCCCCAAAATCGATATTTTTAACTCCAGACCCCTAAAAGTTAGCCCTTCCATGACGGAATTTCGAGATAAAAACGGTGTCATCTATCGTAAAGTTACCTCTAGAGATTTGATCAACCATTTTTAGCATTTGATCAAACACGGAAATGCCCCAAAATCGATATGTTTAGTAGTAGACCCTTAAGGGGTTTAGCTACCCCTACCTGCATAACGGAATTTCGAGACAAAAACTGGTTCCGTGTAAAATGAAATCCTCTGTAGAGATTCGATCAACCATTTTTAGCGTTTCACAAACCTGGAAGTGCACTTAAAATCGATACTTTTACGCATGGACCCGTAAAATTTAGTCTCCCCTTCGAAAGAATTTCAAAACAAAATTGGTACCATATAACGAGAAATTATCTGTAGAGATTTAATGAACCATTTTTTTCATTTGATTAAGCACAGAAGTTTCTCTAAAATCGATATTTATACCTACTGATCCTTAAAAATTACTCCCCCCCCCGCATGACGCAATATCGAGAAAAAAAATCGTGCCATCTAAAGGGAAATCATCTGTAGCGATTTGATAAAAAATGTTTAGCGTTTGATCAAACTCGGAAGTGCCCTGAATAGTGCCTTGATATTTTTAGCACAAGATGCACAAATTGTCTTTCCCATTAAGGAATTTCCAAACAAAAACTGTGCCATCTACGTGAAATTATCTGTAAATATATGATATAGATATAGACATACACTAGAGATAGACACTAGACATACTCTGGTATTTCCGAGGACGAATGAACCTTCAAATAATTTTGTAAGACTTTATACCTTTAACTTCGTTTTCACCAAATTTACAGTTTTAAGTGTAAAAATCGCAAAAAATATATTGAGTTTAAAGTTTTTAATATTTTGCGTTTGATTTTTATAGTTCATGCTTACCGAAAAAAAGCGAAACCGCTATTAAACATGTTTTTTTTTCAAATCATTCGATTAGTTAGTTTTTCAAATATTAACAAATTTACGTCCATTTTCTGTTCAGAAAAGCATTTTGTTTCCTTTTAAAAAAATTGATCATTTTATAAAACAAAGTTTTGAATCTTATTTAATTTACACATTCTTAATAAGTGTCCAAATATAAATTTAGTAATTTAAAATACAATATTTTATAAATTTGATACCTTACAAAGGGATGCTAATCTAAAAATTATCTGTTATTTTTTTTTTATTTTAAAATTAAATGACTATAAATGATGATAAAATTATCTATTTCAAAATTATGGGACATTGCAGTGGGTGGCATTTTTGTTTTGTCATCCCGCTATTCCGAAAACTTTTTCCAAAGTATGTTAGAAATGATACTTGCGTTTACATTCAAGAAGAGTGAAATAACGTTGTCCAGCTGTTTTGTTGAGAAGAAATTCTGCCTGTGCACACTCTCTTTTAGTCCCCATCCATCACGGAATTTTGAGTTAAAAAAGGTGCTACAGATTAGAGTTACATGTTATGCTTAAATTTATATACTAAAGTTCTCGAAAATCGACATTTATAAAAAGAACAAACGGAATTGTTGTCTTTAGGTGTGACATTATTTTCCTACTATCTAAAAACTATTCATTGCGTAATTTGTATAAGCGATTACGTATAGAAAATGTAGGTTTGTAAATACAACTGAAAATAGAGATCATCAGCTGCTAAATAATTATGATAAAACTGCTGATATATCACAACAGAATGCAAAGTTAAGCGGTTCTGGCACTTTGGCTGGGCAGTGTTTATCAAAATAAAGCATGTGTTCTTCTTTAATATAAACAACCTAGCAGATGTCTTTTGAGCTGCACACGTTAATTTTTAGCTCACAGGCTATCATAGCCTGAGAGCTTATGTGCCCGTCCGTTCTCTATGTATGTGCGTATGTGCGTAACGCGATAACTCATGATAAAAATATCGGATCCACTTGAAATTTTGTATGTAGGTATATCCTGACAAGGCGCTTCCCTGATTAGTTTATGGAGTTCATTCGATATGTATAAGAGGGGGAACGGGGGGGCTCATGCCCCCCGTTAGTTGATATAAATGGGATTTTCATGCAGAATTAAGTTTTCGTTCAAAATTTAGATTAGGATCATTCTGATGAGGCGATTCCGTGACTGTTATTAGGTGTTCATTGAATAAGTATAAATAGGGGGACAGGGGTTCTAATGCCCCCCCCTCCCTTAATTTATAGAAATGGGATTTTCATGCAGAATTAAGTTTTCGTTCAAAATTTAGATTAGGATCATTCTGATGAGGCGATTCCGTGACCGTTATTAGGTGTTCATTGAATAAGTATAAATAGGGGGAACAGGGGTTCTAATGCTCCCCCCCCCCGTTAGTTGATATAAATGGGATTTTCATGCAGAATTAAGTTTTCGTTCAAAATTTAGATTAGGATCATTCAGATGAGGCAATTCAGTGACTGTTATTAGGTGTTCATTGTATAAGTATAAATAAAGGGAACAGGGGTTCTAATGCCCCCCCCCCTTAATTTATATAAATGGGTTTTTCAAGCAGAATTTTCAGATTTCGTTCAAATCTCTGAATAGTTTTGGAAGTTTAATGGTTAAGTATAAAAGAGGGGGATAACTCCTTTTAAATTATATAAATGCTAAATGGGTTTTTATTAAGAATTATCTAATTTGCTCTGAATTTTGGATATAGATTTTTTATATGATAAAGCATGTCTTTGATAGTATAGGAGGTTCAATGATTAAGTATAAAAAAAGAGGAAAGAAGAGAGCTGTTTCCCTTTCTTAATTTTTTAACGGAATTAACCCTTGAAACTATAAGGCTTTAATGTACAATTAGTATTTGTAGCCTGTGAGCTCAATGCCATCAGTTTAACTGGGCAGTATTCTTTATTTATTCTGTTTAAAAGTAAGATAAAGTACAGATCACTAATGACGTTTCATGTTTGTCTAATATGTGCATCTGTAAATTAAAATTGCAAGAATAAAGATTTATTTATCATTGTTATTTCTAACTCCTGGGAGGGCAATAAAAGCAGGTTTTCTGTTCCATTGGTATTTTATGCATTCGCACCGTACACATTCTTTTTACTTTATAAAAGGAGATGCAACTGTTATATAATATTAAGCATGACAAGGAGTTAGTTTGAGGATGCTAAGTGAAAAAGCTTTTGTTCATATTTCTCCTTTAAGTCATTTTTTAGGGGAGGGGGGAGAGGGGCAGTTTCACGGGGTAGAGTTTGTCTAATGCGATTTTGCAAAAGAAAAATGTGAATATCATTTATGGTTTAAAAAGAAACATTTGCAGGGGCGTGCCAGCAGTATTCGGCGCCTGTGTCCAGAACTGTATTTGGCGCCCTTCCCCCCCCCCAATCCAATCGCCTGTAAAAATAAAACTTTATCCCCCCCCCCCAAAAAAAAAAACTATGAATATTTAAAAATGTATAGTTGCCATTCTTTTGGAGTTTTTCAACCAGAAATTTTATTTAATAAAATATATCTTGTTTCTTTACAATTCGTACTTTATTTCATTAAATAAATAAATTTCTGTTTTCAAACATGCTTAAATTACTTGAAAAATAAAGAAGGGTGGCAGCTGTGTAAATAAAATTTGTAACACAGTAAAACTTGTGTAAATAAAAGCACTCTCTATCAGAATCCTGCGTTACAGTAAAATTTTATTATCCCGGAGAAAATAATTTAATGCAATAACAATAGATTGCATCTAAAAGAAAGAAGTGTTGGCGATGGCTACGAAAATGTACTGCACATAGAGATCTGAAAATTTGGATAAAGATAGATGATGCACCGTGCACCTGACACTCATTTTTTTATTTTTTGTTAATTACCCGAAATATTAATTAAAAACCCTTAATGATAATCGCAAAATGGCGAACTTTTATTCCTCAACGAGATTATGCTTGTACGCTTCCCCAAGCAGTCCTTCCCACTGACGAAAAGCGTAACGTTTGATTTCTTCTGCATTTTCAAATTGGGATATAGTGAAATCCCGGTAGAATTACAAATAAATAGATAAATAATAATAAAGAAAGAAAGAAATGGTATTTTTAATTACTATTTCATAAAATCATTTTATTTGGCAGCGATTCGCATCGATATTATAAAGTTAAATCAACATGCTGCTGGAGACATTGCTCTCCCCACACCCCATCTCTACATTCGTTTGGAAAAAAATAACATTCAATATTTGACTTTAGGTTATTGTAATTGGCCTAAGGTGATCCAAGGTGGTTGGTTAGTAGGACATAAAGTAAACGGGATTTCAAAACACCTTTTACATAAATCTATATTTTCCCATTCATATTAATAGCCATCATTGTAGTTTCTAATTTATTTATGTCTATTTTTTGCGGGGGGGGGGGGGGCATTTTAGTCTTAGTAACGTCTACGATTATGTGTAATGCTAATAAGGACTCTTATTTCAAAAATTCAATTTTATGTTCGGAAATTAAATGTACAAATCTTACAATCATTACAATAATTTATGCAGTATTTGAATAGACACAAGTGTATGCAGGGAGTGCAGGGAAAGGCTCCCCCTTCAACCTTCGGAAAAATTAGGAAATTTGGACATCTATGGCCAAATTTAGTCTATCTTCATCAACTCTCCCCCTTTTTCGCTATCATGATAATTCCAGAGTACTAGATAGGTAAAAGATAGATAAAAGGTATTTATTTCGCTCAGAAATCTATGGTGTGAAATAAAAAAATAAAAAAAAACTTTTGTTCAATACATAATAGTTTCCACCAGAAATGATCATTAGTAGAAGTGCTGAACAAAATTATTGCTTTGGCCGCTTAAAGTGAGCTTTACTCTTTAAGTGCGAAAACAAGTGTTAAACCACGGAATGCCAACAGCTTCACAAACGGCTGATGCTCCATTTTTACCAGTTAAAATTTGTTACATAGCTGACGCCAGTATCTCTAATCAAAAATCTGTGCATTGAAAAGAACAGAGAACACTAACATACAAAAGGCTATACAAATGTAATGAACGTTATCAACTTTTTGGCAATTTCTGGACCTCCGCTACCCCTTACGATATCATACGTTATCATTCCTCAATAACATTCTCTTTTCTTTATTGGTAAACACAAGTATTATTTCAAATATACTTTACACCTGTTTTCTCAAACGCAGATTATATATATGAATACACATAAGACGGAAGAATAGGAATACCAAACATAGAGATATTCAATATTTTGAAAATAAATAATTTTATAGTGATTTAATTATTTTAATTTTCATAAAAATAGTTAACAAACTATTATATATATATATATATATCTTGCAGACTATTTTGATATAACGAACAAGTTATAAATAAAATGAAAAAAAAAATTATATTAATTGAAACAGAAAGAGAAAATATTGGTTGGATCATTCAAAAATGATAAATATATCAAGACACCCCATCCTTCACTGGAGATATCTTCTGATATCAAATGCTAGATTCTCCCCCCCCCCCTTTTCCTAAAGTAATAACGTTATGTATGCACAGCCAGTGCCATAGCTAGAAGTGAATAATGGGAAAGGGGGGGGGGTTCATATTTTCTCTTTTTCTCTCTGTGACCCAGAAAGATAAATTAGTACATGTTCACTCTGTAGTTACTATGTTTCTCATTAAACTGTTGTAATAGTTTCATTTTGCGCTAAGAAAACAATAGGGTGATGAAAAATTCGAGTGTAAAACGAGTGAAATCTTAAACAACTTGTTAGCTTCATATGTGTAATTAGGATGAGCAAGTGTTGAAACACTTATTTTAGTTACAATTTAGTATTTTTGCAAAAGCTGTGAAAGATCCTCAAAACTTAATTAGATTTTTAAACAGAATTTTATTTGAATTTTTGGAATAGAAATCAATTTAGTGATTTTGGAATCTTTTTCAGGGAGGCTCAAAATGTTTGAGGGGAAGCTGAGCCGCCCATAGAACCCCCTTAGCTACGGCCCTATGCATAGCCCACAAGTTCTGGTTTTACATTGTTTTTCCATTCAGGATTCTCCAAAGCGTCCCCCGCGGACGCCACGATTGCGCCCTTAGGTTTTCTTGGCACCCATTTGAATGTATCCTCTTATGCTAGCTATTTTTAAGATTAAAAATCCATTTTAAAGGATGCGTTATTAAAAGTAAAAAATATTTAAATAGTTTTCTTGTAATACTTATCGATGACCTTAAATAAGTTTTAATTATTTAATGCTATTAAGTTGTTATTCAGTGATTAAGGTTTCTATAGCTTCTTCATCTACAAAACTTTTGAAGATAGACTGTCCTCTGAAAATCTAATTTTAAATTTATTCTGAATTAAATTATTGTTGCAAATTATTTTAAAATAGTTTCTGAATCATAGGGGACTTATAGCTATCAGCGTGAGATGTACGCGCATCATATAAGACGTTTCTAACATATAAGTCTACTTCTATTCATGGACTGATATTGTAGGAGAAACTTTTACCAGTATTTCCGAATAGTAATTTTCTTCTTATTTATGATAAATTCTGAAGCAAAGTGACAATTGTTTCTTATAAATAATAATAAAAAAAACAAGCGAAATTTAGCTCCTACGGTAATAAAACTGATGTATATTATGCTTTTCCACCGCAGTGAGATAATAGTGTTGCATATTTTCAACTATGTGGCGCCTTTTATTATTTATAACTATATGAGGTGCATCTCTGTTTATAAAGGTTGGGCATGTCTTGTCTAAATGATTTATTAGAGGACTCATAAGTAGAATAAAATAAAATTTTATAGAAAGAAATGAATATTTATAAATAATTTCTATAAGGTAAATCTACAAAAGATAATTCAGATGCCAAGCAGGGGTGCCCAGAGAGGGGTTTGGTGACGCAAGATGCGTCATACAATTTAGTTTTGGGGGGGAGTTTGAGAAAAAGTACATTTAGAGGGGGGATTTTAAATTCTTAATATTTCCCTTTTTACTGTTAAAAAAAGTATCACTTTTAAATTTTTTCAACATTTAATTTCCAGAAATGTTTCAGTGTTTCCTTTCTTTAAATTCTAGACAAGGACAAGAAGAACTCATTCCACTATGGAATCTAGGAAAAAAAGTTATCGTAAAAAAGGGGACATGAACTACAAAAGCGGAAAAAAAAGTGACACGGAAAAAAAGTTACCGGAAAAAAAGTGACAAGGAATTGATTTTGGGGATTTATTATTGATTTTGGGGTTTCATTGGTTAAGTATGAAAGGGGGATCAAGGGAGGGTTCATAATTTAGGTAAATGGGTTAATGGGTTTTTCATGCTGAATTAACAGTTTTGGTTCAATCTTTGGATATACATTCATACTGAAAAGACGCTTGCCTGATTAGTTTTGGGAAGGGACGATTACCCCTCCCCCCCATCCGTCCTCAATTAGATGAATGGGATGACGGTCCTCCTGATTGTCTAAGTTTTGGAATTATTAATTTGGATCTTCTCTGTGTGAACCTGAATATCGAAATATCGAATCTAGTATCGATTCGAGAACTGAGAAATCCATTCTTATTATGATCGATGTTGTTTTATACGATATCGATTTTAATTGATTCTCAAAATTTCCAGAATTGCCCATCACTACTCTGAATCTGTCTATAAATCTTTTCTTAAAAGGCTAATGTTTAATAATTTAATAATTATTCATTAAGTCAGATTATATTTTTAAAAGTGCTGTCAAAGTGGGTATTTTGAGCTGAATTTCGCTAAATATGATTCTGACAAAACCAGTTCCTACGGAAAAATGAAATAAAAAATTCTTCCAAAGTTGCTAAATAAAATTGTTAAAACTGGGTTTATCTCTAACCAATTTTTTTTTTTTTTTTTTTTTTTTTTTAATGAGCATTTAACCTTGAAATCTACTTTCCCCTATAGGCTAAGCCGAAAGGGATTTTTTATTTAACATGAGATGCATTCTGTAATTTTGGATGTTTTAAACAGAAATGTCCGGTAAATTTATCACTTATCTTATGATGAAACCAGTACCATCTGTGTATCTACATTTTTTTAATTCTAATTTCTTGAATAATTTATACAAAACTACAGAATGTTTTACTTCCCGCAAAAGATTTATCTTATTTAAATTAAAAACATCGAATTAAATGCTTTCTAATATGACTAAATCAATATGTATGTATGTTTTGACAGAAGCCCAAAGTTCGAGTATATCAGAGCAGATGTTTATTTTATCATTGGAAAACCGAAGCATTGAAAAATCGGCCGTCTGAAATTATCCATACCGTTTACTTTTAGAGACAAAAGTTGAAAAATAAAACATCATAATAATAATAAATTTAGGAGTCATCCGAATTGCCATAGACAAACTTCAGGTGGCAAACTTGCAGGCCCAGATGCAACTTCCGTTCGGAGACAAGGGTATCAAAAGTCTATAATATTTATTTTGAAAACAGGTGATATACACAAAATCCAATTTTTATTTTTATTTTCTTTTTTTAATGAGTGAATATCTACAATTTGGTACAGTGTTCTTTATGGTTTTTTATTTGAAATTTTTCCAGATTTCGTTAAGTTGTGCTAATAAAAGACAAAGATTTATGTTATTTTTAGCATAAAGCAGGATTTCATTTGAAAAGGAAGGGAGGGGTGTTTATAGGAATGATAAAAACAAGTCAGTGATTTAAAGAAAAAAATATTTTAGCTGACGGATATTTTTTAGATAAATTACCGAGTTTTCCCACCCCCCTCATTACAGTATCATACGTATTTTTTCAACGAAAGACCCAGCTTCCTTAATGATATCGTTTTTAATGTCTATTTCTTTTTTTAAATTCTTTTTACTTACCCATCATACGTAGTATAGGGTAAGTCTTGCAAAAGGTTTTGAAAATCGAAAAATTTTTTTTGACGGATTTACACGTTTTAGATAGTGGAGATTCCGAAAAACATATTTTTAGAAAAAATTTTTTATCGTCCATCTGTCTGTCTGTCTGTCTGTCTGTCTGTAAACGCTCTATCTCCCGAACAAATTGAGATAGAGACTTGAAATTTTGTATGTAGTTAGTATGTAAGAATGGGAAGAACCCTATTTAATATCAGGAACCTCGATTATCCGGAACTATTTTTTTCGGACTCTCGAAAAATTCGTTCTGATGAAAGGTATATAAAAATTTTCGAATTTTTTTGTTCTAAGGAATGGACGTAAAAGGCAATAAAATAACACACATTTTGTATATAGAACGAAGTGGATCGGATTATTAGTTGCCGAGATATTTGTAATCTTGTTTTCCACATTCTTCGATTTTTCATGACCCTGTATTTCATTCAAATTTTAATTCAGAAGTATATTTTAATTGGAAATGAGACGCTTAATCCGACGCAGTTAATTGTTAGTTAATAGAATTATTATTTTTGGAGTTATAAGGATGTTTCTTTTACGCAGTTTCGGTACTACTTGAGTAGTTTGGCGTTTTATATAGCTTGTCGAAATTGGTACATCAGCAGTTCTTTAATATAGCATTACTATGTATATTAACAATATTTAAATTTTGTTTATGAATTGCAATGCATTGTATAAATAGTTTCACATGCTTTATTTTCATATATTATATATGCATATATATGATGGGTAAGTATTACGGTGGCCCCCAACGACTAGTTTTAGTTTCCAATGATATACAGATATGGTTATATATTTATTTGCATAATTTATTGATTCAATTGAAGAAAAGTTAATAAAATATTACAATTTTAAATGAAATAACTTTATATCATATAACACTTAGAAAAAATAACTGCTACTTAAATATAATAAATAATTAGATTTTCTTACATAATACATTCAATAATAATGTATCAAATCTCTACAGATGATTTCACTTTAGACCGCACCATTTTTGTCTCGAAAATCCGTTATGGAGGGGGGGTTAACTTTTAGGGGTCTGATACTAAAAATATCGATTTTGGGGGCACTTCCAGGTTTGATCAAACGCTAAAAATGGTTGATCAAACCTCTACAGATGATTTCACGTTAGATGGCACTATTTTAGTCTCGAAATTTTGTCATGGAGGTGAGGGGGGAGCTAAATCCCTTAGGGGTCTATTGCTAAAAATATCGATTTGGGGGCATTTCCGAGTTTGATCAAATGCTAAAAATAGTTGATCAAATCTCTAGAGGTAATTTTACGTTAGATGACACCGTTTTTGTCTCGAAATTCTGTCATGGGGGGGGCTAACTTTTAGGGGTCTAGAGTTAAAAATATCGATTTTTGCGCCACTTCCGAGTTTGATCAAATGCTAAAATTAGTTGATGAAATCTCTAGAGGTAATTTTACATTAAATGACACGATTTTTGTCTCGAAACTCCATGATGGAGGTGGGGGGGGGGGGGGCTAAACCCCTTAGGGGAGTATTACTAAAAATATCGATTTTAGGGGCATTTCCGGGTTTGATCAAATGCTAAAAATGGTTGATCAAATCTCTGGAGGTAATTTTACGTTAGATGACACCGTTTTTGGTTCGAAATTCCGTTGTGGGGGGGGGGCTAACTTTTAGGGGTCTGGTGTTAAAAATATCGATTTTGGAAACACTTCCGGGTTTGATCAAACGCTAAAAATGGTTGATCAAATCTCCAGAGGTAATTTTACGTTAGATGGCACCATTTTTGTCTCGAAATTCTGTCATGGAGGTGGTGGGGGAGCTAAACCCCTTAGGGGTCTATTACTAAAGATATCGATTTTGGGGGCATTTCCGGGTTTGATCAAATGCTAAAAATGGTTGATCAAATCTCTAGAGGCAATTTTACGTTAGATGACACCATTTTTGTCTCAAAATTCCATCATGGAGGTGGGGGGGGCTAAATTTTGGGGGTTTATTACTAAAAATATCGATTTTGGGGGCACTTCCGGGTTTGATCAAATGCTAAAAATGGTTGATCAAATCTCTACAGATGATTTCACGTTAGATGGCACCATTTTTGTCTCGAAATTCCATCATGGAGATGGTGGGGGAGCTAAACCCCTTAGGGGTCTATGACTAAAGATATAGATTTTGGGGGCATTTCCGGGTTTGATCAAATGCTAAAAATGGTTGATCAAATCTCTAGAGGTAATTTTACGTTAGATGGCACCGTTTTTGTCTCGAAATTCCGTCATGGGGGGGCTAACTTTTAGGGGTATGGAGTTAAAAATATCGAATTTGGGGGCACTTCCGGGTTTGATCAAACGCTAAAAATGGTTGATCAAATCTCTAGAGGTAATTTTACGTTAGATGGCACCATTTTTGTCTCGAAATTCCGTCATGGGGGGGCTAACTTTTAGGTGCCTGGAATTAAAAATATCGATTTTGGGGGCACTTCCGGGTTTGATCAAACGCTAAAAATAGTTGATCAAATCTCTACGATCGATTTCTGATAAGAATCGCTAATTTTTTTTTAATTTTGAGCATTTTGAAAAATCCTAAAAGTTAGCCCCCCCTGGTTATTTTTAATCATAAGTCGTAAAATAATGTTGATCAAACGATGAAAATTGTTGATCAAATCTGATCAAACGATGATCAAACGAAATGCATATCTCACTTTTTCATTTTCCGTCAAGGGGGGGCTAACTTTTAGGCGGTGATATCTTCCACTGAGTAAGTACACGATAATTTGCATGTTTTTATTTCATGTTTTTGCTCACATTCTTTTAAATGTTTGCTAATTTCAGTTTTAGTACAAAATGCGTTTAAACAGTGTTTTCCCCGTTTATTAAAATTAAATGTTATAATGGTATATGGGTCATTCTAAAAATAAAGGTCGCTGTTGAGAATTTTTCTTTTCAAAATTTTTTTCACTGAAAATAAAGTAAAAACTTTGAGAGAATAAAAATTGAATACCAGCAGCACACTTTCTTTAAAATATTATTTTCCACACTTAGAAACTGGTTGAATGAAATTTTTTTTTGTAGTATGTTGTATGAACATAGTTTAGATGATCTCTCCATTTTGTCTTTATAAAAAAATAAAAGAGAACTTTCACAATTTTAGCATTTTGATATGAATGTTCTTTCTAACTGCCACTTTTTTTTGTTGTTGCTTATGTATATACTGTAAAACCACGGTTATCCGAAAAGCATTTTCGGTTAACCGGGGTTCCATAGGAATTTTTTAATAAATGGGAAGCTTATGGCTAAAGCTTGTTCGGTGAAAAGCTGTGATAGTAATTTAGAACATCGTTGTAATAAAAATGTTGTGGTAACGTAGCACAGATTATGGTAGATGTGGTACAAGGTTGCACACAATAAAGCTACTAACAAGGAAGGTCTCCATACGGGCATACTCAGAAAAATCTGAAAAAATTACAGAAAGTTCTTCTCATATAGTTATATATGTTTATAAAAAAAATTTCGGCGGAACCTCCTTATAACGTCCGTAAAAAAATAATAAAAATTTCGTTTATTTGGCGGTTTATCTCCGGTTGGCGAAAAAACGAAATTTTGAAAAACACGCTTTTACGCTTCGAATACTTTTTAAAGAAAAAACTTTCTATGTTCAATTTATTTAAATAAGTTTAGTTTAAGTAATTTTAGTTTTGCATTTTTACTTTACTTTAAGTGTAATTTTGTCATATATGTTTATATGTACTTATAACAAAATGAAATTAATATATTTTATCATTTAAAACACAATTTAAATTGATTAAAATTGTTCCAAATTGAAAAATACACTGTTAAAATCTGCTGCATTTTGTTGCAACGCACTCCCTTGCTTGTATTGAAAACGGTTACTTGGCCGTGAAATTTAGCTTTCTCATTGGTTGGAATAGAGATATTATATACAAGCGGTGGAGTGCGTTGCAACAAAATGCAGCAGATTTTTAACAGTGTATGACACGGTCAATTCGCCGTGCTATGGAGCATTCTCATTGGTCAGAAGAGAGATATTCTATAAAAGTAGTGGAGTGACGTTGCAGTAAATGCTGCAGATTTTTAACAGTGAAGTCAATTAAAATCAATTTTCAGATTCGTTAAAATCGTCTGCTTTTGGCGAGGAAATGCACTGCTCGCCAAATCCCGCGTCGCTTTCAGCTTTTCACGCCAATTATTCCAAACTATTTTAATTTTTTACATATCTAATAATGTAATTCCGCCGCTAATTTTCACTGATCCTTTATTACCTACATGAGTAGTTTATTCGTATTTTTTTCAAAAAATTCTGAGTATGCCCCCAATGGAGACCTTCCTTGTAAGATCTTAGATACGGCACTTTGAAAGATGTATTGTTATTTTAAAGGTGACCTGTTAAAACAGTGATGAAACAATACAAATTTCAAAAACAATAGAAAATCACGACATATTTTGTAAAATAACGAAGTATCGTACAATGCAATAAAGTGCTCAAAATTATTCAATGGAAAAAATGAGTAAGTTAACTCTATTTATATATTTCATAAAGAACATGCTTCTTTAACAATAACCGAGTGTTTTTCTACCAGTCCAGTGCCCAATAACACCTTTCAAAGTTCTGATTTTTACTTATCTTGCTTCTAATTTTTAAAGCTAATAAAGTATTAAAACAAACTTCAATGCTCCAAAAATGATTCGGAATGGTTTTGATCTAAATCTTACAAATAAAAAAGTAATCATAAATCAAAATATATTGAAAGGTGTCATTTGATACCGGTAAAAATAGTGTTGAGAGTAAAATTTTTCAAATTTAAAAGGACTTTAAGGAATTTTAATCTCTTTCGGATTTTCGGATAATCAGGGTTTTACTGTATTTTCTCACAAAATGGACACATTATATGTACTGTGTTATATATTTTTAGTATTCTCACAATATAAAACTTCATATAATTAGGTAAAAAGTATAATAATATAATAAAATCTCAGTCATATTTAATGTTACACGTTAGACATTGTATATTTAACCTTTTCATTCGCAAGAAAGATTTTTAATTTTGTTAAAATAAAATAAAACTTATCAGTGATACAGGGAACACCAAAGTAGCAAAGTGCACACATGTTCAACACTGAGAATTAGGGTGACAACGAAAAAAATGAAATAGCCTTAAAAAATTATTTCTAAAGTTCAATTCCTGAAAATTGAAGTTAATTAAGTACATTAAGTTTGTAAATGCATTAAAAGCGCTTCATTCAAACCTTTTATTTTAATTTAATATAACTTGTGATATGGAAATGCGCAAATATAACGTTATCATTTTAGGGGTTAAGGGGTATCTGGCGAATGATATCATAAGATATCGCTTGGGGGAGGGGGATTTTGTCTTTTGAATCGATATCATTTTGTAACCAATCAAAATTTCTTTTTCTTTTTTATTCGCAACATGGTTTTTGGTTCAAAATACGTAGTATGTTATCAATTTTCAGTCTGTCATCTATTTTTATGAAAATGCAAAGTTTTTATTAAAGTCAGTTAATTCTAAAACATATGAATCGTATATCCATAGTCTTCTTCATACATGTACAATGATTCTTTGAAAAACCATATGTAAAATATATTTGAAATAAAACTTGTGTTTACTAATAAATAAAAGAGAAAGAGAAAGAGATAAGAATTTCTAATTTTTTCTAATTTTTTATTTCATAATTTAAATAATTAATTTTAATTTATTTAATTTTTTTTCTAATTTTTTATTTCATAATTATTCATCAAGAAGAATAGATTACGTAACAAAAAATTATTAGAAAATATTTTAAAATCATAACAATTTCTTTTAAGCGTTATACATGATATAAAGTGCTTTTTTATTGACTTCTCTTCATTTAAAGTATGCGAAAAATAAATGTAACCAGTTGTGTATATCACTCTAAACAAACAGATACAAAAATTTTAGGCATCGACAACGATATCATTGCTGGGGGAAGGGGGGAGCAGGTGCGATGAATGATAACGTATGATAATGGAAGGGGGGGGGGCAGGGGTCCAAAATTACCAAAAAATTGATGACATTATACATGCACACTCCCTGTCATAATTACCTTTAAGTAATAAAATTATCCATTCTTTTATATAAAATAAGTATGGCAAGTATAATAAATCCCAGCGAAGTAATAGAACAAACAATCAGAATTCTATTTTCTTATTCTACTTTTGTGATAATAAATTTATTTCAAATATTGGAGCTAACGAAGAATGGTAGAATAACGTCTACTCAACAACTGTTGTAAAAGAATGTATTATAAGAGATAAAAAAAATCTAATTGGTATAAAAATGTTAAGAATATATAGATATCTTGGTTAGCATATACATATATTCAGCAGACTTGTATAAAAACAAAATCTTTTTAGACACGTAAATATTGGGTCAAAAATTTTCTGCAAATTAATGTTTAATAAAATTATGTGCTACATTATTTTGACACGGACGAAATTCGCATTTTTTACGCGATTCATGGAAAAAATTCGGATTTTTTTTACACGATTCATGGAAGAATATTGCATTTTTAGCAGGTCTTTGGACGAAATTTGCCTGCTCGATTCTTTGTCGAATTTTGTGTTTATTGCGCGGTCCTTAGTCAAAATTCGCGTTTCTCATGCGATCTTCTGCAAAATAAGAGTTATTACGCAGTCCTTTGTTGATATGCGCATTTTTTATGCAACTTTTTGTTAAAATTCGCATTTTTTACGCAATTCTTCATTGAAATGCGCGATTTTTTTTCAATGTCTTTTAACGAAATCTGCATTTTTCTTTCGATCCTTTGGCGAAATTTGCTTCCTTTGACAAACTTTTTTATCGTGAAAATAACGTTACAGTAAAAATATTATTTCTTTCCAAATATTTTCTGTAAAGTTCATAAAATTTTCTGCGCATGGCTTGCGCGCGTGTTTCTATATTATGTAAGACTGATATTCAGTAAGTTAAGATTTAGGCGATTGACATTATTTTTTCTTAATACAAAGCAAAATGAGCTGTCAGTGTTTTGTTATTTGTGCTAATAAGTAATGAAATTACTTGCAGTATTTATTAATTCTGTAATTAATTGTTTCTTGTTGTCAGGTTCTAGAAACTGACAAATGTCCAATAAACGTGTATACACTATATTGCCATTGATTATGGGACACTTGCAATTTTAGACATTTTACTAAATATCTAGAAAAATACATGAGGAATCATCTCGAAACTCTTAGTGTATAAATATAATAGTATACGTCATACATCTCCGTGAAGATTTTTTACCGAAACTCCATAGGGGACCGTCAACAAATTAAAAAAGAATGAATATCTTTTGAATAACCCTGTCAAAACTAATGTAGCAAAAGCGCTCAAACTCTAGATTATGATTGAATGCCTTATTGTAATCCACTGTGTTCATTTTTATGCAAATAGCATGCATACTCGCAGAGTAATTAAGGTTTTTATAAAAATGATCCCAAATTTTTCCCTTATAATTTTCAGAGTTCTTAATATAAAATATTATTTTTTTCAGAAAGTATGACAAACAACATTGCACACAGTACTCTGTAATCAGAATTAAAAAATAATTAAAATTGTATAAAAAATGAGTTGGTTTACTAAATAATTTTTTACTGCGCATGCGTCAACGATATCAAAATTTCATTTGCATATTATGTTAGCTAAATGTATAGAGCAACTTTTGTGAAAGTCACAAAATCATAACTTGAAAATTCTGACAATAATCGTCAATTGAATAAGTCGAAAATCCGTTATTCTCAAAATGAAGCAAAAACAAGAGGGGTTGTATCCATATATTCATTGATTAGTGTCAATATAGAATACACAATACGGGATGTACTACTGCATTTGGATAAAATCCCTCATTTTTTTGCTTCAATTTGGAAACAACGGATTTTGTCCTTTTTCTATAGACGATTACTTTCAGAATTTTCAAGCTATGATTTTGAGACTTTTACAAAAGTTGCTCTATACATTTAGCTAACATAATATGCAAATGAAATTTTGATATCTTTGACGCATGCGCAGTAAAAAATTATATAGTAAACCTACTCATTTTTCATACAATTTTTATTATTTTTTAATTCTGATTACAGGGTACTGTGTGCAATGTTGTTTGTCATATTTTCTGAAAAAAATATTATTTTATATTAAGAACTCTGAAAATTATAATGGAAAAACTTGGAAAAATTTGGGACCATTTTTATAAAAACCTTAATTACTCTGCGAGTGTGCATGCTATTTGCATCAAAATGAACACAGTGGATTACAATAAGGCATTCAATCATAATCTAGAGATTGAGCGCTTTTGCTACATTAGTTTTGGCAGGGTTATTCAAAAGATATTCATTCTTTTTTAATTTGTTGACGGTCCCCTATGGCGTTTCGGTAAAAAATCTTCACGGAGATGTATGACGTGTACTATTATATTTATACACTAAGAGTTTCGAGATGATTCCTCATGTATTTTTCTAGATATTTAGTAAAATGTCTAAAATCGCAAGTGTCCCATAATCAATGGCAATATAGTGTATATATTTTAAATGATAATTTTAATAGTTTAATAACTTATGCATATTTCACATAGCTCTTATATTAAGAGTGTTCTCATACCTTAAATTTTCAGCGTTCAATAATACGCCTTTTTCTCAAAGATTTGTATAATCATTTTGTACCTGAATCAAAATGATGTTATACTCTTTCTGATGATAAAATTCATATGCATCTGTGAAATATTCACTAAACTATACATTCTGTACAATCTGTGGTGAAAACAATATTTTTTATTATTATAAAGGGCCGCACAAAAGTATTCTATTACATCATGGTATAGGCAGGGGTCGGAGCATATAGGACAAATGTTACTATTCTAATCAGTTTCTTTTAACAGTAACCTTCGCCATATGTTTCTATTTCATATCTTATAAAAATGTATCTTGAAGATTGTTGATAAAAAAAAATACTGGTAAAAACTATAAAATTTATCCTATCTATATGCTCCGACCCCTGTATAGGGGAAAACATGTTTTGGGGCGATTTTTAATAATGTTCAACTATTTACATTTTACGAAATAGATATACGTTGCAGAGATTTACAAGGGTACTACTTGGTTATCCCGTCGACCAAAAAACTATTGCCGAGCTATAAGACTAAATGCCAATATTGAATGATAGCGAATGTCACATTCAATGACATTAAATGCAATTCACGTGTTTAAAACGTCATCAAGTGGTTTCTTATTTCGACTTTTTATTGGTATTTTTATTAAAATTTTGCTAATTATTTTTTTTTTTTACTTTTTAAAATAAATATTGTGCCAATATTTATAATTTGGCGAAATGGGTCGACGGGATAACCAAGTACTATACCACGACAAGTTACTTCTTGTGTTTAGTATTGATAGGGACACACAAAAGTATACTCTATCCGAAATACTGCACATCTTAAAAACTTCGTTATAGTTCGAACACACCTCCTTTGCTATGTCTGTCGAGTCATTTCAGACTTGTTGTATATGCCTTGTGTCAATTAAAAACAAATATTATAAATAAATGAATAGACCGCTATCTCTCTTTCTCGGTTACGATTACATCTGATATAACAACCCCCCCTCCCCCCACCCACACCTCCTCTTTTTCTAATAAGCAACCCGGAATCCTCTTTCTCCTGTTTGGAGAAATATATTCAAGTGTCGCTTTCAACGATAAAACGAAACAAAACAAAATTACTTCTGATCCCCGTTTCCTTGGCAACGGGGAGAGAAGAAATCTGCTCTATTTTTCACTCTTTAGCATACAAATTGAGAAGAGCCGGGAATAAAGTCTGGAAGAAGGAGAAACAAATCCTCCCCCTCTCCTCCCAACATCCTCCCACCTTTCTGTTTGGAAACAGTGTTGTATGTGTAGAAAACAAGGGGGGTAGGAGGGGCGTGGGAAATAAAGCAAGATAAGATCTTGTGATCATTTGTCAACAGAGTCTTTATTTTAAAAACTTGTGGAGGCAGTTCTAAATTTCTTGAAGGCTGTTCTCCCAACCGAAATGGGTTCTGTTTTGACACCTTCCTTGAACTCATTTTTGCTCCTAAACTTATTCGATGACAGGTGTTCTTATTCATAAACTAAGAGGTTGAATCTAACTTTTCTGTTTTTTTTTTATTATTTTTAGGTGCGTTCGTCATTATGTAAATACGTATCACCTATAGTGTTCGTTCAGCCCGTCAGTCTGTCCGCATATAACAACACAAACGCTACCCAACGGAATCGTTTGAAATTTAAAATGTATAATTATTAGATAATTTTGTCGAGTCATTTCAAATCTGATGAAAATCGGCTGGATAGATCAACGACAGGGACAATCAAAAATATTAAATTGCATTACGGTCAACAGGATAAAAATAGTTTCAAGTACTTTTTGATAGTGTTACAATCTTTCGAAAATAATAAAATGAATAAGCATTTATGAAATATAGACTAAAATATGCGTTCTGTTACACCAAGATCTGAATAATATTCTTCGTAAATTCTTCGTGCCTTTAGTCGTCGCTCACTTTGTTCGTCGTTCTGTCCGTCCGCACATAACAGAGCAAAAACTATCCGTTTTTGCTCTCACCCATTATGAAGTATTTGCTAAAATATACATTCTGTAGAACTTGTGATGCAAAGAATATTTGTTGTTAACTTACAGGCCGCACAATAGTATTCCAATACATAATGCTATACAAAGAAATATAGCTTGGGGCGCTTTTTAATTTTATTAAACCATTTCTCATTTTATGAAATAGATATACGTTGTTGAAGTTTAATACAGGTTCCTTCCTGTATAATAACAAGTTGGAAATTGCACGTGTAGCATAGCAAATGAGGTGCGTTCGTACGATAACGAAGTTTTAAAAGTATTACTCTCATATATCAATCTCGTAAAATTGTAAATAGTGAATTACAATTAAAACACTCATCAAACAATGTTCTCCCTATACCATTATGTAATGGAATACTTTTGTGTGGCCTTGTAAATCAATAACAAATGTTCTTTGCACCACACATTATGTAAAATGTATATTATAATATGTACTTTATAGTTGCATATAAATTTTATTAAGTTCGAATGAGTGTAACACCATTAAAATGCATTTGAAACATTTTTCTCCATTGACCGTAACGTAACGGAATACTTTTGATTGTCCCTGTAATTGATCTATGCATCCGATTTTCATAAAATTTGAAATAACTCGACAAAATTATGTAATAATTATGTATTTTAAATTTCAAATGTATAAAATACATTTTAAACTTTTTCCCCATTGACCATAATGTAATTGAATACTTTCGATTGCCCCTGTAGTTGATCTATGCACCCGATTATCCAAAAAATTGAAAAAACTCGACAAAATTATGTAATAATTATGTATTTTAAATTTCAATTGATTAAAATGCATTTGAAACTTTTTCCCTATTGACCGTAATGTAATGGAATACTTTTGATTGCCCCTGTCATTGATCTATGCATCCGATTTTCATAAAATTTGAAATGACTCGACAAAATTATGCAATAATTATGTATTTTAAATTTCAAACAATTCGGTTGGGTAGTTTTTGCGTTGTTATATGCGGACAGACAGACGGACGGACTGAAATGACCAATATAGGTGCTACGTATTTACATAATAACGAACGCAGCTAAAAAACAGATAGTATTGACAGGGACACACAAAAGATTTCGTCCAATACTGTATCAGAAGTACTGCATACCATAATAACCAGATTAGCATATTTTTAAAACTTTTTTAAATTACGAGCGCACTGCATTTGCTACGCTTCACGTGCAATTTCCAACTTGTTAATTTTTATTTAACCATACTGCATTCTTGGAATAAAATTGTCTATTTCCTGATAATTATCTTTCAGTGACTACATAGCTGAAAATATTATACATGGCAATATTTTCTGAAAGATAACTTGCATTTATAAGAAGTTCAGAAACACTCTTTGATTTCTTGTCAACTCCTTAACTGCTGTTAGCGGTCTCACAGACCGCTGAGTTTTACAAGATTCGGAGTTTAACTCTCAATTTTTAGTTTAACTATAGATACTGGCCAAATTTTGTTTCGTTCGGGACCCTATCACTATCCCTATAGACTTTTGAATAACTGAATTTTTTTTTTATAATAGTACTTCCTGTCTATAAAGTTTAATAAAACTAGTCGTTGGGGGCCACCGTAATAATTACCCATCATGGACATGCATAATATAAAATATGAAAATAAAACATGTGTAAAATATTTACAAAATGCACTGCAATGCCAAAATAAAATTTAAACAGTTTTAATATACATAGTCATGCTTTAATAATGAATTGCTGATGAGCCAAATTCGACAAATTATATAAAACGCCAAACTACTCAAGTAATACTGGATTGCGTAAAAGAAACATCCTTATAACTCTAAAAATAATAATCATATTAACTAACAATTGACTGCGTCGGATGAAGCGTCTCATTTCCAATTAAAATAGATCTTTGAATTGAAATTTGAATGAAATACAGGGTCATGAAAAATCGAAGAATGCGGAAAACAGGATTACACATATCTCGGCAACTAATAATTCGATCGACTTCGTTCTTTATGCAAAATTTGTGTTATTTTATTGACTTTTACATCCACTCTTTAAAATAAAAAAATTCGAAAATTTTTATATACCTTTCATCAGAATGAATTTTTCGAGTGTCCGAAAAAAATAGTTCGGGATCATCGAGGTTACTGATATTCAATAGGCTTCGTCCCATTCTTACATACTAAGTACATACAAAATTTCAAGTCTCTATCTCAATTTGTTCGGGATATAGAGCGTTTACAGACATACAGACGGCAAAACATTTTTTCTAAAAATATGTTTTTCGGAATCTCCAGTGTCGAAAACGTGTAAATCCGTGAAAAAAAATTTTTTTTTCGATTTTCAAAACGATTGCAAGACCTACCCTATACTACGTATGATGGCTAAGTAAAAATAGTATTCTGAGAGTTAATTTAATATTTTATTCATGTTTAGATTAAGCGGTCTGACAGACCGCTCACAGTAGGTGCGGCAATTTTTGTCGGGTTAAAATAGATTTACAAAGGTAGATCGCATTTAAAAAATGAAAATATATCGAAAAATAATATGTTAGAAAATAATATTTTTTCTTTATGAATGTTTGTTTTTTTTATCTCATTTATTGATTATTAATTTCCATGAATCTCATTAAATGAATTCAAGATTTTATTTATGCTGTACAAAAACAAAACAAAAATAAATAAATAAAATAAACTTACTTATTTGATTTGAAAAGATGAATATCACAATGCATAAAAGCACTGAGAAAAAAGTCACTAAAATCTCTAAACACGGAATCTGCGGCGTTTATTCATTTTTGAAGGAGGGGGGGGGGGGAGGGGTGCCTGCTATTATTCAGAGGTAAAAACATACAAATAGTAAATAAATACTATGGTTTGAAAAAGTGTTCGCTGAATAGAGGTAAACGGTAATCGGTATTGTCTATTACGGACGTTTTATATTTGTGTTTCGAGGGTGCAAAAGTTAACAACGGAAATTTCGAAAAATAAAATGGAATTTATTTTTATATTAAGTATTTATAATTATTCCTGCAGAATAATGGCAGAATAATAATTTCGGTATAAAAATTAAGCATCTGTCATGAAATGCTATCAAAGTTTATCCTATAATTATTTTCACCCTTGACAAATACGAAGAGATGTTTATTTTTTTTAGAAAATACAGGAACTGATCAAAGATATGTCGCAAAAAAAATTTATTTACAACTTTAAGAATAGATCTTCATTACATCGTTACTTTTGGGAGAAAAGAAAACATCAGGATATGACCAAGGGCCTTAAATATTTTAGAAAGGTAATTTGCACTTAAACATTTTATTCTGTCTAGGAAAAGTTAAATTTATAAGCATAAAAATTAGATTTGTAAACTAATCTACTCTCATTAAAAAGTATGTTAACCTTTAATTACTATTAGCGGTCTCACAGGCCGCTGAGTTTTTCAAGTTTCACAGTTTAACTTGTAATTTGTAGTTTAACTACAGATACTGGTCAAATTTTGTTTCGTTTGTAGCCCTATTTTTATCTCTAGAGACTTTTGATTAGCTGAATTTTATTTATAATAGTCCTGTATATAAAGTTTAATACATAAATAGTATTCTGAGCGTTAATTTAACATTTTATTCATCTGTAGATTAAGCGGTCTGACAGACCGCTCCCAGTAGTTATGCGACAATTTTTGTCACAGCATTTAAGGATTATTGTTCTCTTTTTCATGCAGTCTGGTATAAAGCAGTTTTCTCTTTGTTATATTTTAATAAAATAGATTAATTGACAGATCCAATTTTTATTTAAAGTTATTCACAAGAGAATATCCATTTGAAAAAGTTCACAGGTTCGTAACGATTCCCGTTTGTTTCGCATCCCGGGTCTATGGATTGAAGGGTTGGGTGGTATTCCATGAACACGGACAAAGTCGAAAGTACAGAGGGTGTTCTATATTTAATTTGAATTCAGTCATTATTTATTCCAGTTTTCATAAGTTCATTGTGTTTGTCATTTTTAGGTGCGTTCGTAATTATGTATATACGTAGCACCTATAGTGGTCGTTCAGTCCGTCCGTCCGTCCACATACAACAACGCAAAAACTACCCAACCGAATCGTTTGAAATTTAAAAAATATTATTATTACATAATTTTGTCGAGACATTTCAAATTGTATGAAAATCGGATGCTTAGATCAATGACAGAGACAATCAAAAGGATTCCGTTACCTTACGGTCAATGGGGAAAAAAAGTTTCAAATGCATTTTAATCGTTTGAAATTTAAAACGTATATTTATTACATAATTTTGTCGAGTCATTTCAAATTTTATGAAAATCGGATGCTTAGATCAATTTCAGGGACAATCAAAATTATTCCGTTACATTACGATCAATGGGAAAAAAGTTTCAAATGCATTTTAATGGTGTTACACTCATTTGAACATAATAGAATCGACATGAATCTATGAAATATGTAGTAAAAAATACATTTTACACAATCTGGGATGCAAAGAATATTTATTATTAAATTACAGGGCCACACAAATGTATTCCACTAAATAACGCTATACGGGGAAACATCGTTTGGTACGTGTTTTAATTATATTCAACTACTTCACATTTTATGAATAAGATATACGTTGCTGAGGTGTAATAAAAATTACTCCTTGCATATTTACAGGAACACAAAGAGTTCGACCACTATACTGTAATCCAAAGTACGCTCTACTATAACAGCAAGATCTGAATATTTTTAAAACTTCGTTATAGTGCGAACGCACCTCATTTGCTACGCTTCACGTGCAATTTCCAACTTGTTTAATAAAAGAGACGTCTTATAAAAAATAATTATTTATAATAGTATGTAAAGTATTATTATTATCACGATATAGTTATTAATGGATGTAACCAAGACTTGCTGCTTTTATTTTTCACATCTATGTTATTTTATTAGAAGATTACATGGGCCCCCTTTTCAGGAGTTTTTAAACTCGACATAAAATAAAATACGCCCTGTATTCATCCCCCCACCCCTCTTATTTTATTCTTAAGAAAGTAGGATTCGAATCAATCGAAGTTTTCCAATCCGAATCGACGAACCACATCTACAATCAACTTCCCTATTCATGTCTGTCTCTAAAAACCAAAGCAAAAATAAATAGCTGCGCCCCGGCCCACCTCCCCCTTCCAGAATCTATCTCTGCTTACGCCATGGCACAGTCTCTGCACTGTGCATGCATACACAGTCAAAAGGATAGAAATATATTAAAAGTTGCATTGTAAAGGACATAGAAAAATGTAAAGTTTTAATAAATGTTATATAAATGTTTTATTTATTACATTGACGTCTTCTAAACCAAATAATTATTTATGATATCCTTGCCTTTTTGGTGTATAATATAGATTATTATTATTACGATATGTTTATAATTATTCGAATACAGTCGAGCCTCTATATAACGAAATCCATCGTTCCAGTAAAAAATTCGTTAGATAGAGAAATTCGATGTATAGAGTATGATGTTAAAAATAGTATTTAATGTGTAAATTTTGAACAAAAATTATTTTTGATCTTTTGAATTAAGAATTTGAAATGTTTAAAAGTATATATTAACCTAACATTTTATTTCTTACTTATTTAAGCAGTTTCAAAAAAGAGAAAAGACATTTATTTGAAAGCTTAATGAAAATCAAATGAGGAAGACTTACATAAATTTAAGAGGAAGAAATCTGTAATTTTTTGTTGTTTTGATTTTAAAATTACAATTGTTACGCTCTCAAAAAAAATTCTCAAATTTTAGCAAGGAATGAAAAATTGTAGTTGATATTTTCCTCCATTTGAAGGTCTCTCTTATGTGCTCTCATTGATTCCTCTCTTATATGTGTAACAATTCAATTGACTGTGTTTTGAGAAGGATGTTGAAAGGTGTGTGGGAGGTGGGATGAACTTGTTAGATTTAAAGAATAAGGAGAGAAGTAATATTTATAAAAAAAAAAAAAAAAAAAAAAAAAAAAACCTCTCCACTGAACGATAAATCAAAAATAAGTGATGGAAAATTGATTCCATATGATTTCGAAGCTTTTTTAAAACTGAATAAATTAAGATCAATTTATGAAAAAATTCGTTATATGGAGATAGATATTTCGCTCTATAGAGTCTGTTTTTAATGTAATCATGCGAAAAGGGGACCGTTCTTACTAAAAATTCGTTATATGGAGAACTTCGATGTATGGAGTTTCGTTATATAGAGGTTCGACTGTATATTTAAAGCATGTACTTTCAATATATAATGCTTAATTATTTGTGATAAAAAAGTCCTTACCTTTTTGGTATAAAATATAAATTATTATTATTAGGATGTGCTTATAATTATTCGAATTTATTTAAAGCATGTACTTTTAATGTATAATGCTGAATAAATGTATTTTTTGAATTCCAATTGCTTTTTTCCATTCAGCCTTTATCTATCACATTATGAATTCATGAAAATTTCACATTCTAAGGCATTTTACGCAAATTGTTTAAACGAAATTAAAAGATTTGCATAGTCATTTAATACATTTTTGAGGGATTTCAGAAGGTTTAATTAAATTTGAATTGACAGGGATTTTGTGCAACATTCATAACCCCGCTCAAATCTTTTATTTTAAATTGTTTTCTTAGTATTTTGTAGAATTATAAAGTGTACAAATAGGATGTTCTTACAATATAAATACAGAAATATTTCCGATTTAAAAAATCTTCATCCCTCTTCCTGAGCGCCAAGAAAGCTGAAAAGATGCAAAGATAAAACAAATCACATTTTTTAAAATATTTCTGTTTTGTATAACCAATAATGCTTTTGGAACATGATAAATTAATGTATCTGTAACTCATTCTAAACACTATTCCAACTAACTGACATATTAAAAGAATTTTATAATAAATTATTTTAATGGTACAGAAAAGCCCCGTTAATCCTGATCGGTTTGGTCATTTTTTTTCAAGTTTGAGAAGCGATTGGCTAATTTCCATAACATTAACGTATTTCATCGGCGTATTCTGAATAAAAGATTTTTTTCTGAAATCTTTTCGGAAGAATTAAGAAATGTAAACATTTTTACTGTCTGTAAATTATCAATAAGTTTAGCATAAAGGTAATTTTCTGGAAGTAAGTTTTATTTCATTTCATTTTTTTCTAATTCTCCGCATAATCCGGATTGGGTCCGGTCCCAATTAATCCGAATTATCGGAGTTTTACTGTATTTATAAGTGCCGTCGGTAGATAAAAGGACATTGAAAAACTTGACATTAAAAAAAAAAATACGCCATGTCGTCATTTTATTCCTAAGAAAGTAGGATTCGATTCTTTCCAATCGAAATCGATGAACCGCATCTCCAATCAACTTCCCCTCCAACCAATCCATATATCTATCTCTAAAAGCCAAAGCAAAAATAAATAGCTGCGCCCCGGCCCACCTACACCCCTTTCAGTCTCTCTCTCTATCTCTGCTTACGCCCTGCCACAGTCACTGCACTGTGCATGCATACACAGTCAAAAGGATGGGGAGAGATTTGGCATTCCAATCGATTGCACTGTGTTTGTTCGGAATCGATGCAAATGACTGAATTGTATCGCCTCGAAACATCCTCTATTCGAAATGCCACATCGACCCGACCATTCCCCCCCCCCCCCGTTCCATTTTCATACGCCCCTTTTCATCTCTGGAAGAGAAAATGGGGCGCTTTGTGCATACCAGGCCGCAATTGGGATGAGAATGCGGGATTTTAAAGAGGGGGCGTTTTAAAGAGACACTGTCGAGTGGGGGATTTTGTCAGGAAAATTGCTTCGAATATAGGTTCCCGGAAAAATATGTACGATTGTATATCGGGAATATGCAGAATCCTGAAAAATTTTTTCCGATTTCGACCAGGGATGTAATGGAAGGTATACGGGGGTATACCTTCTGGATTTTTTTAAGGAACACCGTATATCCTCTGTTTCTGAAGAAAGCTATAGTATATACACTCTAGGGATACCCTAGCTAGAATATACTAAATGGAATCCATTTTAGGGTATACTCTAAGGATACCCTCTGGTTTTTTTACACTACACCAGTGTAGATTCCTGCAGCAGTCGACCTGCATTTTAAACTCAAAACCACTTATTTTCCGATTTATTTTTAAATTCATTTTTGCCCTCAAATGCACAAAACTTTCAAAATCGCTTATTCAGAAACTACACAAAGTGCCGTGTTTCTCGATTTTTTTTTTTTTTTTTTTTTTTTTTTTTTGTAAATGCAGAAAATGCTGTCAACATTGCCAATTTGAACCGAATTTCCCGAACGATCTAAGAACGAAAAAATGATGGAAATGAGAAAATAATTGCTTATAAATCCAATTCTAATTAATTCAGCGAAAAATGACTTCACACGGCACCTTATACAGACCTTCCAAAATCACCCCAGCAAGTTTCATGTTTCTACTTTTAAAAACGAGTCTGAAATTGTATCTGAAAATTTCGAGCTGTTTTCGAATACACCCTCAATCCTTCATCGCACGGTAAGGTATGATACTTAAAAGAAATTATAATGCTCATTATGTGTGATGAATTTAGAACTGTCGCAAGAACTGCCCAAAGAATGGAATAGCACTTATTTTGTCGATGTCAAGATGGCTGTATTTAACAATAAAATTATAATTTGTTCTTCCGAAACAAACAAAACAAGTTGGAAATTGCACGTGAAGCGTAGCAAATGAGGTGCGTTCGTACGATAACGAAGTTTTAAAATATTCAGATCTTGCTGATATAGTAAGCGTACTTCGGATACAGTATAGTGGTCGAACTCTTTGTGTTCCTGTAAATATGCAGGGAGTAATTTTTATTACACCTCAGCAACGTATATCTTATTCATAAAATGTGAAGTAGTTGAATATAATTAAAACACGTACCAAACGATGTTTCCCCGTATAGCGTTATTTAGTGGAATACATTTGTGTGGCCCTGTAATTTAATAATAAATATTCTTTGCATCCCAGATTGTGTAAAATGTATTTTTTACTACATATTTCATAGATTCATGTCGATTCTATTATGTTCAAATGAGTGTAACACCATTAAAATGCATTTGAAACTTTTTCCCCATTGATCGTCATGTAACGGAATCCTTTTGATTGTCCCTGTAATTGATCTGTCCATCCGATTTTCATAACATTTGAAATGACTCGACAAAATTATGTGATAATTATGTATTTTAAATTTCAAACGATTCGGTTGGGTAGTTTTTGCGTTGTTATATGCAGACAGACAGATGGACGGACTGAGCGACAACAATAGGTGCTACGTATTTACATAATTACGAACGCACCTAAAAAGTGATCAAGCTAGTATGGCGAAATTCATTCTAATTAATTTTAATGAACACTTAAAAATTTTAATCTAAAGAAAGTTGCAAAGTGTTAAACAGATAAAATGAATTAATTTAAGCCCATTTAATTTCAAAATATAGCAATGCAATATTTCTATGTCTCAATTGCGTATAAAGGCCATAAAATATCAAATTTTAGTTGAAAGTTTGAAATTTAATTTTTTTTCCCAATTCTAGACGCGATCTATAGATTTCAAATAAGTTTTTTTTTTTTTTTTTATAAAAATAAACAAAAATCTTCCAGTGAAGGATTAATTGCGAGAGATTGCAAGCAAAATGGTTTCATCTTTGAAGAGAAAATGGGGCGCTGTCCACAAGCCGCAATTGGAATGAGAACGGGGGATTTTAAGGCCACAGTGGACTCTCAAAACTAAATTTTTTTAAATTTTCAATGAATTTTTTTTTAAATTTCTGGAAATAATCATAATATATATATATCTCTTATTTCACATTTTTTTAAAAAATATATTCAATAGTTTTTGAGATACAGATTTTTCTTTTTTTAAATTAACAAAAAATGGGCAATATTTCAAAATGCTCCATGCGAAATTCTTTATGACCAATTTTTCTGATTTTTTGTTTAAAATGCTCTCTATGTATGTGTTAACAAATGTTACTAAGCATTTTTAGCATATTACTTGTAAAACATTAAAAAAAATGGTTTTAACATAATTCTTTTGTATTTTTCGTTAAAAAATCATTAAAAATTTCATGTAACTGAAATTAAAAAAAAGTACATGCGTCTAAAAAAATTTATTTCTAGTAACAGTTGTTAACACATACATAAAGAGCATTTTAAAGAAAAAATCAGAAAAATTGGGCATAAAGAATTTCGCATTTGGAACATTTTGAAATCAACGACGAAAATAATCATTCTGAGAAAAACAGGTTTTAGTAACTACAGTGGTTATAATTGCTTAATATTTTCCTACTGACACAGTTTCAGCTATATATAAAGGGATATAATATCATTTCTAGCTTATATGTAAGTGTTTTATGTTTTTATGGTAAATTCACATAAAATATGTGGCGTCGACAGTAATTCATGCAAAGGACGTGAAGTATCTGAATTTTAAAAAATCTTCTCAAAAGTAACTTTTTGTCTTTTCTAATGAAATTTTTTTAAATTTTACTAGAATTATTCATGGTATAAATACCTCTTATTGTACTAATTTTTGTTAAATATATTAAATATTTTTAATATTTTAAATATATTAATATTTTTTTATTTTACGATAAAAAGATTGGGAACAAAAAGCAATTCCTCTAAATACATTGTAAACAAATGTTTAAAGAAACAGTTAAAGTATTGTTTTGCGAAATCACAAAATTAATAATTTCTGTGCAAAATAATAACATTTTGTATGGTAAAACTAAAAACTAGGCAAAATTTTACGGATGTGAATCGGCAAAAAAGTAAACAAAGGGGCGTGGCACAATCAGCTGATTGGACAAAAATGCTTCTAACTCTAGTAAAAATAGTCGAAATTGAAAGATTCTTTTTGTGTTAATAGCAGGGAGTTCATATAATATTATTATGCTAAAAATGAAAATTCGACAATTTCATGATTTTCTGCGATTTTGAAAGTCCACTGTACCCTTAAAGAGGGACGTTTTAAAAGACACTATCGAGTGAGAATTCCGTTGTGGAACATATTACCGCAAAATTCCAGAAATATTTTTTTCTGATTAAATTCCTGTAACAGTCGAATGGTACACGACCTACGTTTTTAATCCTTTATATCACAGTGTTACAGATCTGCAATATATCCAAAAAGTCGATAGTACTTAGACAGTAAGCTTTAAGCGTGTATTCAGATCAAAACGTTTATTTGTAAATTCATTTTTGCTCTCTAGCGCATCCAACTGGCGAAATTCTCTTATTTAGAAACTGCACAACGTGCTATGCTCGTCAATTGTTTGAAAAATTGAGAAAAATGCTGTCAAAATGGGCATTTTGAACAGAATTTTTCAAAGCGGGAGATCTGGGAAACAACAAAAAGGTGATACTGAGAAAGTAATGGTTTCTAAATCCAATTCTAATGAATGATGCGAAAAATGAAAACTCACGGCCTCTTATACGAATCGTTTAAAATCCCCTCAGCTAGTTTCATATTTCTACTTTTAACCCTTTCCGGCACACTGTGCCCGGTCTGGGATACCGAATTTTAATTCCAAACTTGCCAATGGCACCAATAATATTTTAATAAAATTTTGCTTTTACAATAAAAGCTTAAAATAGGGGGCTTCAAAATATCTAAAAAAATCATTTGGGAATTACGTCGGTAATTTCTCCTTTTACGTCTCCTTTTACTAACAGATTTTGCCCGTGCCGGAAAGGGTTGAAAATGGGTCTTAAAATGCATCAGAAGATTTCCAGCTGTTGAGGAGAGGAAAATATCTCTTTTCGAATGCACCTTTAAGGGTGTATTTCGATTCAAACTGCTCATTTTCCGATTTATTTTTGAATTCATTTTTGCTCTCAAACACACCAAACTTTCAAAATCTCTTATTTGGAAAGTGCACAAGGTGCCGTGAGGGTCGATTCTTTGATAAATACAGAAAATATTGCAAAAAAAGCAATCAAAAACGGCATTTCGAACCTATTTTTCCGAAGCGAGAGATCTGGGAACGAAAAAAAGGGGTTCTACTGGGAAGGTAATTGTTTATAACTCAAATTCTAATGAATGGAGCGTAAAGTGACATCACACGGCACCTAGTACGCCTCTTCAAGAATCCCCTCAGCAAGTTTCATGTTTATATTTTTAAAAATGTGCCTGAAATTGTATCGGAAAATTTCGAGCTGTTGAAGGTGGAAAACCGTTTTTTCGAATACACCTTTAAAGAGAAATGTTTTAAAAGACACTTATCGAGTGGGATTTTGTCATGAAAATGTTACATGTAGAACTAATAATACCACAGAATCCTGGAAACATTTTCCCAACTTTTTTTTACCAAATATATTTATGTGTTTATCAAGCTTTTTTAATTATTAAGACTTTAACTAAACCTGAAAATAAACTTCCCTTTCTTTAATGATTTTGATAAGATACGTATTAGAAGAATTTTTCATTAAATAATTCAAGAAAATCAGATCAGTGATGATTTGTCATGACAAAAATGCGGCTTTAGATGTTTTCCTGATGAACATCTCAGACGTTGCATTTATTAAATTTACTTTAATGATTGTATAATACACCATTCAGTAATCATATTATTTTTAGGTGCGTTCGTAGATGTGTAAACACGTAGCACCTATTGTTGTCGCTCAGTCCGTCCGTCTGTCTGTCCGCATGTAACAACGCAAAAAACTACCCAACCGAATCGTTTGAAATTTAAAATACATAATTATTACATAATTTTGTCGAGGCATTTCAAATTTTATTAAAATCGGATGGATAGATCAATTATAGGGACAATCAAAAGGATTCCGTTACATTACGGTCAATGGGGGGAAAAGTTTTAAATGCATTTTAATCGTTTGGAATTTAAAACATATAATTTTTACATAATTTTTTTGAGTAATTTCAAATGTTTTGAAAATTGGATGCATAGATCAATGACAGGGACAATGAAAAGTATTCCGTTACATTACGGTCAATGGGAAAAAAAGTTTTAAATGCAATTTAATGGTGTTACACTCATTCGAACATAATAAAATTGACATGCATCTATGAAGTATATACTAAAATATACATTCTATACAATCTGTGATGGAAGAATATTTATTATTAAATTACAGGGCCACACAAAAGTATTCCACTACATAATGCTATACGGGAAACATTGTTTGGGACGTGTTTTAACTATATTCAACTATTTCACATTTTATGAATAAGATATACGTTGCTGAGGTGTAATAAAAATTACTTCGTGCATATTTACAGGAATATAAATAGTTCGACTACTATATTGCATCCGAAGTACGCTTTACTATATCAGCAAGATCTGAATATTTTTAAAACTTCGTTATCGTACGAACGCACCTCTTTTGCTACGCTTCACGTGCAATTTCAAACTTGTTTTATTTTATAAGCTTCACGTGCATAAAATGGCTCCTGATGTTCCGCTTTTGCTAGAAATGCTACGAATTTGTCATGTGTGCCACTGTTTGAAATAACTGTATCAGTAAGTATATCAGGTTTTGTTTCAATTTATCACCTGTTCTATCAAATTCCTCCAACGATGGACCTTACCCAGGAAAGGTAAAAGTCGCGCCTTTGCAGATAGATGTCCTCTGACCAAAAACTGTTTACTGGACGAAAAGGAAACAGTGTCAAAATCTTCTTTAAGCCTTTTCGTATTTTACTTCTGTTCATCTTACGTATTTTTAATGCTCCCAATTTTGTCCCTACAAAAATGCTCAAAGTATCAAATTTCCCCACTTTCAAAAGGAATTAGTATCTACCCAACAAAAGTTTTTATGGGTTCGACACACATTTTTACAGACGGTTCCAAAGGGCAGCTTTTTGCTAGCTCGCACTTTTTTTTCCTTGATCGGAGGACAGGCGGAGAAAACTGCCGTGGTGAGCGGCGCATATTCGTCGGCGACCCCTACCTACGTCCCGAACAGTAAAGCCGCTATCAGATTCACCAACATTCCGTAAGACTTTTGAGCCAACACTCGATTTCCTCCAACTTTTTACAAAATATCCTTACAACCCCCCCAGTGTGATAGCAAACTGCAATGTCTCCCCAACTTTTTTCCACACGTTCAAAAAAGTCTGGGCTAGCTTAGATTTTTCATCCAACATCGAACGTTTCAACGAATCAGAGATGAGCGATTGATACGAGTAGGCGATCAATATTAACGCCTGGCACGAGTAGAAACTGGTTTTCTGGCTTTTCCTCCGACTTTTTCAAAGACAATTGCAACCTTTTTCTCTCTTTGGACGGGAAAATGTTGGAGTTAAAATCCGCTGAAAAGCTTGTCTCGCCTAAAGTCTGTGAATCTAACAGCAGCTATCTCGAAGGCTCTCCTTCGCGACAGCGCTATCTTTGATAAGCGACCACGAATGGCGTGAAACGTTTTTACCTACGCCCGTAAGACGGAGAAAAATTCCGAAGCTGAGTGACAAGCATCCTTAACAATGAAACCACGATTAACAATTGGTAAACAATACAAACGAATTTTTTTTTTTTGAAAGTCTCTGAAAAGTCATACTTTGCTTCCTCGAATCAGAGGCTAACAGAAATCTAATCAACCAGCCAGAGCATGTTACTAATTATCCGGACAGAGCTCGAAAACTCGTTAATAATGGAGAACTTAAGATCTGCATCCCGCGCAGTAAGCTGGGCTTATTAAGAATTTTCGCCCTTTTCTATTGTTCTTTTCGCCGCGTAAGCTCTTTTCTGTGGCCGGGGGTGTACGTCGTTTAGATTTTAGTCGCCGCACAGATCAAAGAGAAAGCGCAGTGTACTAAGCTGATTGCGAAAAGATTCAATACCTGCTAAATAGAGATTTTTTTTTTTTTTTTTTTTTTTTTTTTTTGAAGGATGGACACGTGAGAAAAAAGGAAATAACAGGGAAGATTTTTTTTTTTTTTTTCTCCAGGTGAAATTATGTAAATACGTAGTAACACAGTCGTCGTTCAGTCCGTCCGTCTGTCCGCATAGAACAGAGCAAAAACTACCTAATTCAATTGTTTGAAATTTAAAATGCATAATTATTGTATCATTTTGTCCCATCATTTTAAATTTTATGAAAATCGGATGTATCTATCAATTACAGGGACCATCAAAAGGATTCCGTTACAAAACGTCCCATGGGTAAAAATAGTATCAAGTGACACTTTTTCGAACTTAATGAAATGGATAGACAACTATGAAGTAATTACTAAAATATACATTCTCTGCAATCAGGGGTGCAAATAGGGTTTGTTATTAATTTACAGGACCTCACAAAAATATTCCGTTACTGATCGACCCATGGGAAAAAAAAAAAAAAAAAAGAGTTTAGAGTGCATTTTAATGATGTTACATTTTTACTTACCCATCATACGTAGTATAGGGTAAGTCTTGCAATCGTTTTGAAAATCGAAAATTTTTTTTTTGACGGATTTACACGTTTCGGACACTGGAGATTCCGAGATAGAGACTTAAAATTTTGTATGTGCTAAGAATGGAACGAAGCCATTGAATATCAGTAACCTCGATGATCCGGGACTATTTTTTTCGGACTCTCGAAAAATTCGTTCTGATGAAAAGTACATAAAAATGTTCGATTTTCTTTTTTATTTTAAGGAGTGGACGTAAAAGGCAATAAATTAAAACAAATTTTGCATAAAAAGCGACGTCGATCGGATTATGAGTTATCGAGATATTTGTAATCCTGTTTTTCACATTCTTTGATTTTTCATGACTCTGTATTTCATTCCAATTTCAATTCAGAGATATCTTTTAATTGCAAATGAGACACTTAATTCGATGCAAGAAACCGTTAGTGCACATGATAATTATTTTTAGAGTTATAAGGATGTTTCTTTTATGCAATTCAGTGCTACTTGAATAGTTTGGCGTTTCATACAATTTATTGAAATGGGTTCATCAGAAATTCATTAACAGAGCATGATGATGTGTTAAAAATACTTATGTTTATATTTTATTTTGGAATTGTAATGCATTTTATAAATTGTTTACATATGTTATGTTTTCATATAATATGTTATGCATACCCATGATGGGTAAGTATTACGGTGGCCTCCAACGACTAGTTTCGAATACAATGAAATTTATGAAATATAGACAAAAATACACATTCTGTACAGTCAGGTTTGCAAAGAATGTTTATTATTATTTTATAGGACCTCACAAAAGTATTTCATGACATAATGCTATAGGCGGCTGCGGAAATCTAATCAACCAGCGAGAATTCTCGACAAGTTTTCTACTAATTACCCAGCCAGAACTCGAAAACTCATTAATAATGGAGAAGCAGAGATTTTCATCCCGCGCAGTAAGCTGGGCTTATTAAGAATTTTCTCCCTTTTGTATTGTTCTTTTTTAACCGCGTAAGCTCTTTGCGGCCGGGGGTGTTCATTCGTTTAGATTTCGATGAGGAGGCGGCAAGCGGAATGCTACACACATCAAAGAGATTTTTTTTTTTTTTTTAATTTCGAATTTTCAGGTTGGAGGCGTGAAAAAAAAAAAAAAAAAAAAAAAAAAAAAAAAAAAAAAAAAAATTGGAAATTGCACGTGAAGCGTAGCAAATGAGGTGCGTTCGTACTATAACGAAGTTTTGAAAATGTTACTCTCATAAATCAATCTCATAAAATTGTAAATAGTTAATTACAATTAAAATACGCACCAAACAATGTTCTCACTATACCATTATGCAATGGAATACTTTTGTGGGGCCTTGTAAATATATAACAATTGTTCTTTGCACCACAGGTTGTGCAAAATGTGTATTATAATATGTACTTTATAGATTCATATCAGTTTTATTATGTTCGAATGAGTGTAACACCATTAAAATACATTTGAAACATTTCCCCCCATTGACTGTAATATAACGGAATACTTTTGATTGTCCCTGTAATTGATCAATGTACCCGATTTTCATGAAATTTGAAATGACTCGACAAAATTATGTAATAATTATGTATTTTAAATTTCAAACGATTACAATGCATTTGAAACTTTTTTCCCCATTGACCTTAATGTATCGGAATACTTTTGATTGTCTCTGTAATTGAACTATGCATCCGATTTTTATAAAATTTGAAATGACTCGACAAAATTATCTAATAATTATGTATTTTAAAATTTCAAACGATTCGGTTGGGTAGTTTTTGAGTTGTTATATGCGGACAGATAGACAGACGGACAGACTGAACGACAACTATAGGTGCTATACGTATTTATATAATTACGAACGCACCTAAAAAGATAAACAGGATTTTTGCTTTTCACTTTTTTTTATCTTCAATAGAAGAAAGTATTGTAATAAACAAAATTTTCGACTTTCGGTTTTCGACATAAAAAGCATATTTTTACAAAATGTCTGTCTGTCCGTGTGTCGCCATACTACCATCAAAATACCACACGAAATCGGCAAGTGTATGGAGTTATGCATAGAATTGAATTAAAATTTTTGTGTATGATTATTTTTGGGTGTGGCACGTAGGTCCTCCCTGAATTTGAAAAAAAATCTTTTATCATTTTGTTGTCCATCGGCTCGTACAGAGACGGAAACACGTTTTTATTCAGATTAATTGACTGAAGCAGAAATTCGAGATGAAAATCAAAGTTGGTGTGTAACTATATTTTTAAACATTAAAATGTACGTATGAGATAGAAGAAAGTTTTGGGATTGGCGCATCCAACTAGTTTTTAACTTGAGTGTCGCCTCTGACAGTGACACAACTGAAACTGTTCTAACTTTTGAAGAACTCTGGATGGACTCAAAATCATTTTATGGCAAAGTGACTATCATTTTACCACCAGTTTCAATTTCAGAACTAGTTCCAACCTGTGCAGAAATTTAAAGTAATTTTTTAAGAAAAATCTGTTTCCAAAATCGAAAAAATAAAAACGAGCACAGTTGTGGATCGTCGTCAGCTATCCTATGCAAAAAAAATCATGTGAAAATATTAAAATTGGAGCGAGATATTTGGGGAAAAAAACGCTACCATAGATTGAACATTTTCAACCTTTTTTTTTTTTTGTGAAGGCTTTTAAAGCCCCACACTAGGCACAGAAAAAGACCCGGATGATAATGTTAAGTCTAATGATAATGTTAAGCTTTCTTTTCAAATATCTCGTTTGCATTTCATCATTTTAAAGCAATTTTTTACATTGGGCAGCTGAGGTTCCTCTCCACATCGCACCTCTTTTACTTTTTCGATTTTGGTTGCTGATATTTTTTTTAAGGACACTTTCATTTTCGGAAGAGGTTTTGCAAGTGAAACTAACATTATAAAAAATACCTGTGACCAAAAATGGAAAAGGTTCGATGCACAGAGTTATTAGGAAATATCTTTCCAATATAGCTTTAGTTTGCGAGAGATTTCGCAAGCAGGGATAGGAGCCTGCCTATTTACATTGTGTTCTCACTTAAAACGTCCGGCAATTACACCAGAGGGCTGGAATTGCCGGATAATATACTTACACGCACCCTCCTACTAAACAAACTAAAACACATCCATAACCATCTATTCCAAATCTCAATTTTAACAACGTTGCCCGAGCATGCAACAGTTCTGCTGCTCCTTCTCAGTGCTACAATTGTCGCATTTATACCCTAGCATTGTCGCGCAGGGGATCTGTTCCCCGTTTTTCCATTATTATGCGATTCCTGTTTGTTTTTATTTTTTCCTACCTGCCCTCTGTCGCGTTAGGTTCATGGCACCTGGCATGTGCGGCCCTGTTTTGAGTTTTTGTTCAATACCGCGATTCTGGCGGTTTCAGTTTCGGCTGAATTCTGTAACTTTTTAAGACCTTAATAAAGGTGACCGGGAGGGACACCATACTCTACAGACCTGGTTTCCTTGTCTGAGCTGTCCTCCTTCAGACTGCCGCGTGGGATCTACTCACTTATTGTACAGATTAATTAAGGTACAATTGTGTTTCTGTGATTGAGAAGGGGATAGATGATTGTGACTGTGACTTACCTATATAATAGTTTTTGATTCCCCCTTCTCTAAGAAGATTAAGAGCTCACAATAGTCACAGAAAAATTACTCAAAAAGACCCGGATGACCATGTAAAGTCTATGGGAGCGTTCTTTTCTAATATCTCGCTCAAATTTTAATATTTTTGCATGATTTTTTTGCACAAGATAGCTGAGGGCAATCCACAACCGGGCTAGTTTTTACTTTTTCGATTTTGGTTATATATTTTTTATATTACGATAGTTTCAGTTTCAGAACCGGTTTAAACCGGTTTCGAAAGTTAAAGTAATTTTTTAAAGAAAATCTGAAACAAAAATCGAAAAAGTAATAAAGAATACTGCCCAGTTAAACTGATGGCATTGAGCTCACAGGCTACAAATACTAATTGTACATTAAAGCCTTATATTTTCAAGGGTTAATTCCGTTCGAAAAAAAAATTAAGAAGGGGAAACAGCTCTCCCCTTTCCTCTTTTTTTATACTTAATCATTGAACCTCCTATACTATCAAAGACATGCTTTATCATATAAAAAATCTATATCCAAAATTCAGAGCAAATTAGATAATTCTTAATAAAAACCCATTTAGCATTTATATAATTTAAAAGGAGCTATCCCCTTCTTTTATACTTAACCATTAAACTTCCAAAACGATTCAGAGATTTGAACGAAATCTGAAAATTCTGCTTGAAAAACCTATTTATATAAATTAAGAGGGGGGGGAGGCATTAGAACCCCTGTTGCCCCTATTTATACTTATTCAATGAACACCTAATAGCAGTCACGGAATCGCCTCATCAGAATGATCCTAATCTAAATTTTGAACGAAAACTTAATTCTGCATGAAAATCCCATTTATATCAACTAACGGGGGGGGGCATTAGAACCCCTGTTCCCCCTATTTATACTTATTCAATGAACACCTAATAACAGCCACGGAATCGCCTCATCAGAATGATCCTAATCTAAATTTTGAACGAAAACTTAATTCTGCATGAAAATCCCATTTATATCAACTAACGGGGGGGGGATTAGAACCCCTGTTCCCCCTATTTATACTTATTCAATGAACACCTAATAACAGTCACGGAATCGCCTCATCAGAATGATCCTAATCTAAATTTTGAAAACTTAATTCTGCATGAAAATCCCATTTATATCAACTAACGGGGGGCATGAGCCCCCCGTTCCCCCTCTTATACATATCGAATGAACTCCAAAAACTAATCAGGGAAGCGCCTTATCAGGATATACCTATATACAAAATTTCAAGTGGATCCGATATTTTTATCATGAGTTATCGCGTTACGCACATACGCACATACATACAGAACGGACGGGCACATAAGCTCTCAGGCTATGATAGCCTGTGAGCTAAAAACTAGCCCGGTTGTGGATTGCCCTCAGCTATCTTGTGCAAAAAAATCATGCAAAAATATTAAAATTTGAGCGAGATATTCGAAAAGAACGCTCCCATAGACTTTACATGGTCATCCGGGTCTTTTTGAGTAATTTTTATGTGACTATTGTGGGCTCTTAAACGTTGCATCTAAATATTAGACTGGCCACGCGAGATCTGTGCCTACGGATTGGGCAAGTTAATTGCATTCATCTGTGTTCATATGAATGAAAAAGAAAATGGATGATTGCGACTGACCTGCGGCTTTCTTCCAGTGCATGCTGGGAATGGGCTGTCCTTCGGCCATGCAGTCCATCAGCACCGACTGACCGACCACGGCGAAGCTGTTGGCAGGTTCCAGGCTCCAGCGAGGTGGAACTGAAAAGAAACAAATAAGAAAAAATCATCCGTTAAGCATAGATTTTCCAACACTTCCTGAAACCTTTAACAAAACTTCGTTATCCAGGGAAATAAGATGTTATACTGTCTATAGCAAAATATGTAATACAATACTTTTGAACAACCTTGTATTTGATATTCGATTGATATATAGAAAATTTAGTTTAGCAAGAAAACGATTAACGAGCTGAAATTTCTCTCTATCTCTGATACAAATAGATGGAAACCTACTTGAATACTTTTGCTCAGCCCTGTGGTTTACCTATTATTTTTATTACAACCCAGTATTTTGCTTAAATTTAGTTCAAACACTCTTAAAGCAATTGAAATTATATTTTCAGAAATTATCATTCATAGGCAACCCTGTAGTCTTTGCGTGTCCCTGTATATCATTTTATGCATATTTTACAAACATTTCAGGGTAAACTGAATGCAATTTGGCATAAAATTATTTAGTGAAATAAGATTACTGTCCCTATAATAGCTATTAATAAAAGTATGGCAATTATTAAAAAATAATAGCTATTTGATGCTTTATTAATAAAAAAAAAGCTATTAATTAAAAAAATAATAGCTATTTTTTCTTTACTACATACTTTACAGAATGCATATCTTAGTGCGCTTCGTAAATGCATATAAATTTTAATATATTTGATAGGGTGTAACATGTTTAAAATTCATTTGAAGCGATTGTTTTCCACAAGCCGTTATGACTGTCCCTGTAAATAAACTAATCATGCTAGAAACTTCATTTGAAATAGTGTTCCCCAAAATGGTACAGGAGGAGGATTCCCAAAGTAGTTCATCAAAAATGGTTCAAAACAAAGCAGATCCTTAACAACATTAAAGCAATCAGAACTTCTTAGATATAATGTATATGTAGAATGTTTTGATTGTTTCAATGTTGTTAAGGATCTGTCTTTTTTTTTCTTTTTAAACGTTTTAGGCTACAAAGTGAACTTTCCAATTTGGAACAGTGCTTTACCTTGCCACCTTACCATCCAATTTGGGTCTTTCTTCTTTACAGTGTATCCTGCCGGGACAAACTTGACCTGACAAATTCGCAGCGAATCTCCCACAAGGTAGAGCAATTTTGTAGGTTTTGAAAGCAAGACTGCTGCAAATTTTCTGCAAACTTAAATTGCTATTTAAGAAATAGTATCGTGGCCGAGGTAGTCGAGTGGTCATAGCACCGAACTCCAGACTGAAATGGTCCGGGGTTCGATACTCGATATCACCAAAGATCTATCGAGTGTAAACAGTGTACGCGCTCGTTAAATAAAGGGGGTTCTGAAAGTCCTCTGATTGGTCGTAACAGTTAAAATGGGTATTGATCTCTGGAGAAACCTTATCTCCCCTTCAGAGAAATTTCAAAATTGAGGAGGCGGCGATGTTTAGTGATGCCATCTATTGAGGCTTTGCCGAAAATCCTCTGTTGCAGAAGTCTGACTTCCAACCCTCTGGGTGCAGTCCAAATGGAAACTCCAGAACCCCGCTTGCCCTTCGGGAACACGTCATTAGCAAGAACAAGAAATAGTATCTATGCACGAAATGTAAACCTTACCGTTGACGACGAGCCTAGACGTTCGGTTGACAGTATCCGCAGCATTGGAGGCGAAACAGGTATAGTTTCCCGAGTGCCGGGCAGAGGTCTTTCTAAAAGCCAGCACCGACGAGTCGTCCAGACTCTGCAGTGAGATGTCGCCCTGGTGTATGGAGACGGGCCGTCCGTCTTTCTGCCACGTGATCTGGACGGGCGGGTCGCCTTGGGTCACGGTGCACATGAGCTTGGTGCGTTTGCCCTCTATCACTTCGATGGATTCCGGTAGCATGATCGATTCGATGGCGGGAGGAACTGCAAGGTAGAAACGAGAAAAGCTTGTATATAAATTCTTTTTAACATAAAAAGTTATTAAATCTTTTAGATTTTTTAAATCAAAAGATTTTAAGAAATAAAACTTTTACATATAAACATGTCAATAAACAATTTCATTTTACTTGAGAGAGATGTAACGAAAAATTAAAAACAAATATTATTCACATGTTTCAATTCCATCTTATAAGAACCATAATCGTAATAAATAGAAATAAAGATACAAATACGTACCGTTTCACAAGCGGCTCGCAACAATGAGATGTAAATTGTTGTTTGTTTGTATTGACCTTGAAACGATTCGTATTTGTATCTTTATTTCTATTTATTATGATTATGGTTCTTATAAGATGGAATCGAAACATGTCAATATTTGGTTACATCTCTCTCAAGTAAAATAAAATTGTTTATTGAAATATTCATTTTAACAAATAAATCTGTACTTTGCGGTTTCTCGGGCATCAGTGTTACACACACATGCACATATACATCACATGTATATGAGCATAAATATATATTTGTCTTTTTAAACATATTGGTGATGAAATTCGATGAAATAACATATTTTTTATGAATAAGCATACTTTTCATAGATTGTTATCTTAATTATACTTTTTAGTAAAGTAATTGTTATTGTTTATGAAAGTTTACTCAAACGATTGCAAAAATAAGGGTGGATATATTGAACAAAAGTGGTAAGAAATTGTGGCAAAGAATTATATTATATTACCGATAACACCGAGGTGCATGCTCCCTTCTGCCCTCCGGTTTTCGGTGCCGTACGCCTCGCAGCTGTAAGTGCCTTCGTCCGTCGGTCTCTGCACGTCCGAGATGACCAGCTGACCGGCACCTTCCAGCCTCTGCCGGTGGTGAATGGGTAGAGAGACGCCATCTGCAAAATTGTTCAAAAAAATTATAACAATAGTCTAACAAACGAATACAATGTAGAAATAAAAACCCTTTAAAGGACTTATTATAAATTGAGCTGTTACACATTTAAGGTTGTTTTCAACTACTCCACTCGACAAGCTCAAAACGTTTTGACACATTTACAAATTCATTTTTTCAACAGGAAGATATAAAATTAGAAGGCATGACCTTACAAGGAAGGTCTCCATACTGGGCATACCCAGAAATTTATGAAAAAAATACGAATTAAACTACTTATGTATGTAAAAAAGGATCAGTCAAAATTAGCGGCGGAATCACATTAGATATTGTGTAAAAAAATAAAATATTTTCGAATATTTGGCGTGAAAAGACTAACGGGTCACTCGATTTGGCGAGCAGCCTTTTTCCTCGCCCAAAGCGAACGATTATAATGAAACTCAAAACTGTTGTATGTTTAGTTTGCGTGTAAATGATATTTAATGAATTTAAACATAAACAATGAGAGACTTTAATATATTATATACATCTATATACATATATATATATTACTCGTTGAAGTATTAATTTAATTAATCGCTGGCAAAAATGTTTTCATAGCTAAAAAAAATCATATTGAGAAAAATTATCTTCATGCATTTAAACGTATTTAAAAATAAAAGCCAGGTGTTTCCATAGAAACAAATTCTATTCGACAATTCTCAATTGGACTTTGAGCTTGAAACAAATTTAATTAATTTAAATTATGAATTTCGTTTTGAATCGTATATTTTGATGGTTAAATTTGAATATAAATGCATATAAATATCGATATCAGAAAATTATAGTTAAAACAATCTAAAACCGACAAAACTGAAGTTATTTAAATTAAATTTATCAAAACAAATTCAACATGAAAATTTTTTTTTCTTGATGTTATTTGACAAAGTATTTTTTGAAATTAGATTCCTTCTCCAACCGGCAATAAATCGTCGAATAACGAAATTTTCATTATTTTTTTACGGCTATTGAATGGAGGTTCCGCCGAAATTTTTTTTATAAACATATATACCCACACAAGAAGAACATTCTGTAATTTTTTCAGATTTTTCGGGTTATGCCCGTAAGGAGACCTTCCTTGTTAGTTTTCACTTTTATAATCATTACGAGCAGTTACCCGTGACTTCGTTCACATAACATTTAAAGAAGAAATAATTGATCAATCAAGCAAAAAATTTCTATGAGGAAAAGCATGTGTAATTAACATTTTATCGCGAATTTATGGTAAAAAACTTCTGATAATCCCTGTTTGCTAATTTGTTTGCTGGTTAAAATTTTCCTTTCAGCGATTAATACTAATAGATAGAAACATTCTTGAATTCTTTTGTTCAGCCCTGTAGTTTTCCAAGTGCCTTTAATACACGAAAGTATCTTTCTAAAATTTAGTTCAAACAAAAATATTTCTTATTACTACCTAAATTACATTTTCAGAAATTATCAGCCGAAGACAACCTTGTATCCAGTTCTTTGCGGGACCCTGTATATCATTTTATATATATACTACAAACATTTCTTTGTTCACTAAATGCAGTTCAAAATAAAAATGCATATTTTATTTAAAAACCACCTTTAAGTAAATTACGCTCATATTCAGTAACCTTTCCGCGATCTTTTGTGTAACCCTGTATATCCGTTCAACCCTGTAACCGTTAAGAACGTCCAAAAATTTCATGGAAATCGGAGTATATTTACGAAAGTTAGAAAGCGACCAGGCAGACAGACAAACCGAAAGCATAATAACTTTTCAACTTTTTTCGAAAGTATTAAAAAATAGAGCTAAAAATAGATTATCAGTAGTTTTATTTTCCGCCTTTTCCCCACAAAAAATTTCTTCCATTGATAATTATGAGTTTTGAATAAAAATATTCATTTGTATGTAACTTATAACTTATTAATTAATATAAGTAAAAACTATTTGATTCATTTTAAATATGACGTCATTATTTCTCTCGCTGGTCGTCATTATTTCTCTCCATTAGCTAATGATATTCATACCCCTTGTATTTTTAACGACTGCTATGAAGTACCTGTTTTATTTCAACTATGACGTCACATTTTCATAAGTGAACCATTTTATTAAAAATATAATTCTTTTTCATTCTTTTTACTTTTAATTTATGTCGCCATATTTTACACAAAAATTCCCATTAACTAAACAAATATCCTTGTTAAATATATTATAAAAAATACACCTTTTATTTTTATTTCAAACATGATGTCATGTCTATTTTCTTTTAAATTATTTTATTATAGTTTTTCGCGTGGAAGTTTTTTAGTAAAAATTCATTGCCACTGAAAAATTTCGTATTCCATTTTTTTATTTTCTTGGCAACAGGAAAGGAAAATGGTTAAATTTTATCTGAAAAATGCCTATTGATTTTGTATGAAAAAAAATTAAATTTTGAATTATTAAGGAAAATATTTGAATAAAATAAATAAAAATTAGCCTATGTTCATTCCACTCCTATAATCTATCCATATGCAAAGATTCAAAGACCGTTCCATCCGTTTTGAAGCCAAGTTCATTCCAATTTTTCGGACACACTTTCACATTTATAATATATACCAGCAACATTCGCCCGCTACGCTGGTCAGTTTTTTTCAAAGAAACTTTGAATCAAACGAAATTTTTATATCACAGTAATTTTTAGTTTTATATCGTACTTTAGACTGTCTGTCATCGGTGAAAAATCAGTCATCTAAACGGAAAGTTGAATGTTAGTCACCAATGAATGACGTAGCGCTCAACATGTTAACAATATTAATCACATAAAAATTCATTCAGCGGAACTTTTAAAATAAAGCCAAACTTTCATAATTGGGTTCATCTGATAAAAAACATTTCCTAAGTATTCAATTAAACAACGTAGAATGCTATATTTCATTTGTTACAAAATTTCTGAAAAATTATCCAACTAACAATGTAAAACCCATTAAAATCTATCTTGTAGAACTTAAGTTATAAGGGGCCGCAATGAAATTCCACTTAGCGTTTTATATCTATCGAGATAATTAAATATAGCTTACATAATCATGTTAACCTGATTATAGAACTCCCTTTCAAAATTATAGGTTCGGCAGATTTTTTTGTGCTGTGATTAACACGAAATCCAGACTTTCTTTTATATATATAGATAAGAATTGAAAATTTCAGGTTTTTGCGCCGAAGACACCGCCAAATCAGGAAAATGTGAAGTATATCGCGAACTACTGAACTTAAAAGAATTTGCTTGGTACCATTCGATTCAGCATGACAAAATACACTAAAATATGTTATCAGATGAAAAATAACTACAAAAGCCGATTTTTAAGGAATTTTTTTAAAGTTCGTTCCTTTTTTTAACCCCTTTAGGGGTGGAATTTTCGAAAATCCCTTCTTTGCGGCACTCGATGTTATCAGAAGTATTTTTACCCCAATTTTCAAGATTTTAGGTTCGGCAGATTTTTTTGTGCTGTGATTAATACGAAATCCAGACTTTCTTTTATATATATAGATAAGAATTGAAAATTTCAGGTTTTTGCGCCGAAGACACCGCCAAATCAGGAAAATGTGAAGTATATCGCGAACTACTGGAACTTAAAAGAATTTGCTTGGTACCATTCGATTCAGCATGACAAAATACACTAAAATATGTTATCAGTTGAAAAATAACTACAAAAGCCGATTTTTAAGGAATTTCTTTAAAGTTCGTTCCTTTTTTTAACCCTTTTAGGGGTGGAATTTTCGAAAATCCCTTCTTTGCGGCACTCGATGTTATCAGAAGTATTTTTACCCCAATTTTCAAGATTTTAGGTTCGGCAGATTTTTTTGTGCTGTGATTAATACGAAATCCAGACTTTCTTTTATATATATAGATAAGAATTGAAAATTTGAGGTTTTTGCGCCGAAGACACCGCCAAATCAGGAAAATGTGAAGTATATCGCGAACTACTGAACTGAAAAGAATTTGCTTGGTACCATTCGATTCAGCATGACAAAATACACTAAAATATGTTATCAGTTGAAAAATAACTACAACAGCCGATTTTTAAGGAATTTCTTTAAAGTTCGTTCCTTTTTTTAACCCTTTTAGGGGTGGAATTTTCGAAAATCCCTTCTTTGCGGCACTCGATGTTATCAGAAGTATTTTTACCCCAATTTTCAAGATTTTAGGTTCGGCAGATTTTTTTGTGCTGTGATTAATACGAAATCCAGACTTTCTTTTATATATATAGATAAGAATTGGAAATTTGAGGTTTTTGCGCCGAAGACACCGCCAAATCAGGAAAATGTGAAGTATATCGCGAACTACTGAACTGAAAAGAATTTGCTTGGTACCATTCGATTCAGCATGACAAAATACACTAAAATATGTTATCAGTTGAAAAATAACTACAACAGCCGATTTTTAAGGAATTTCTTTAAAGTTCGTTCCTTTTTTTAACCCTTTTAGGGGTGGAATTTTCGAAAATCCCTTCTTTGCGGCACTCGATGTTATCAGAAGTATTTTTACCCCAATTTTCAAGATTTTAGGTTCGGCAGATTTTTTTGTGCTGTGATTAATACGAAATCCAGACTTTCTTTTATATATATAGATAAGAATTGAAAATTTCAGGTTTTTGCGCCGAAGACACCGCCAAATCAGGAAAATGTGAAGTATATCGCGAACTACTGGAACTTAAAAGAATTTGCTTGGTACCATTCGATTCAGCATGACAAAATACACTAAAATATGTTATCAGTTGAAAAATAACTACAAAAGCCGGTTTTTAAGGAATTTTTTTAAATTTCGTTCCTTTTTTTAACCCCTTTAGGGTTGGAATTTTCGAAAATCCCTTCTTTGCGGCACTCGATGTTATCAGAAGTATTTTTACCCCAATTTTCAAGATTTTAGGTTCGACAGATTTTTTTGTGCTGTGATTAATACGAAATCCAGACTTTCTTTTATATAAATAGATAAGAATTGAAAATTTCAGGTTTTTGCGCCGAAGACACCGCCAAATCAGGAAAATGTGAAGTATATCGCGAACTACTGAACTTAAAAGAATTTGCTTGGTACCATTCGATTCAGCATGACAAAATACACTAAAATTTGTTATCAGTTGAAAAATAACTACAAAAGCCGATTTTTAAGGAATTTTTTAAAAGTTCGTTCCTTTTTTTAACCCCTTTAGGGGTGGAATTTTAGAAAATCCCTTCTTTGCGGCACTCGATATTATCAGAAGTATTTTTACCCCAATTTTCAAGATTTTAGGTTCGACAGATTTTTTTGTGCTGTGATTAATACGAAATCCAGACTTTCTTTTATATATATAGATAAGAATTGAAAATTTCAGGTTTTTGCGCCGAAGACACCGCCAAATCAGGAAAATGTGAAGTATATCGCGAACTACTGGAACTTAAAAGAATTTGCTTGGTACCATTCGATTCAGCATGACAAAATACACTAAAATATGTTATCAGTTGAAAAATAACTACAAAAGCCGGTTTTTAAGGAATTTTTTTCAAGTTCGTTCCTTTTTTTAACCCCTTTAGGGGTGGAATTTTCGAAAATCCCTTCTTTGCGGCACTCGATGTTATCAGAAGTATTTTTACCCCAATTTTCAAGATTTTAGGTTCGGCAGATTTTTTTGTGCTGTGATTAATACGAAATCCAGACTTTCTTTTATATAAATAGATAAGAATTGAAAATTTCAGGTTTTTGCGCCGAAGACACCGCCAAATCAGGAAAATGTGAAGTATATCGCGAACTACTGAACTTAAAAGAATTTGCTTGGTACCATTCGATTCAGCATGACAAAATACACTAAAATTTGTTATCAGTTGAAAAATAACTACAAAAGCCGATTTTTAAGGAATTTTTTTAGAGTTCGTTCCTTTTTTAACCCTTTTAGGGGTGGAATTTTCGAAAATCCCTTCATTGCGGCACTCGATGTTATCAGAAGTATTTTTACCCCAATTTTCAAGATTTTAGGTTCGGCAGATTTTTTTGTGCTGTGATTAATACGAAATCCAGACTTTCTTTTATATATATAGATAAGAATTGAAAATTTCAGGTTTTTGCGCCGAAGACACCGCCAAATCAGGAAAATGTGAAGTATATCGCGAACTACTGAACTTAAAAGAATTTGCTTGGTACCATTCGATTCAGCATGACAAAATACACTAAAATATGTTATCAGTTGAAAAATAACTACAAAAGCCAATTTTTAAGGAATTTCTTTAAAGTTCGTTCCTTTTTTTAACCCTTTTAGGGGTGGAATTTTCGAAAATCTCTTCTTTGCGGCACTCGATGCTATCAGAAGTATTTTTACCCCAATTTTCAAGATTTTAGGTTCGGCAGATTTTTTTGTGCTGTGATTAATACGAAATCCAGACTTTCGTTTATATATATAGATAAGAATTGAAAATTTGAGGTTTTTGCGCCGAAGACACCGCCAAATCAGGAAAATGTGAAGTATATCGCGAACTACTGAACTGAAAAGAATTTGCTTGGTACCATTCGATTCAGCATGACAAAATACACTAAAATATGTTATCAGTTGAAAAATAACTACAAAAGCCGGTTTTTAAGGAATTTCTTTAAAGTTCGTTCCTTTTTTTAACCCTTTTATGGGTGGAATTTTCGAAAATCCCTTCTTTGCGGCACTCGATGTTATCAGAAGTATTTTTACCCCAATTTTCAAGATTTTAGGTTCGGCAGATTTTTTTGTGCTGTGATTAATACGAAATCCAGACTTTCTTTTATATATATAGATAAGAATTGAAAATTTCAGGTTTTTGCGCCGAAGACACCGGCAAATCTGGAAAATGTGAAGTATATCGCGAACTACTGAACTGAAAAGAATTTGCTTGGTACCATTCGATTCAGCATGAAAAAATACACTAAAATATGTTATCAGTTGAAAAATAACTACAAAAGCCGGTTTTTAAGGAATTTCTTTAAAGTTCGTTCCTTTTTTTAACCCTTTTAGGGGTGGAATTTTCGAAAATCCCTTCTTTGCGGCACTCGATGTTATCAGAAGTATTTTTACCCCAATTTTCAAGATTTTAGGTTCGGCAGATTTTTTTGTGCTGTGATTAATACGAAATCCAGACTTTCTTTTATATATATAGATAAGAATTGAAAATTTCAGGTTTTTGCGCCGAAGACACCGCCAAATCTGGAAAATGTGAAGTATATCGCGAACTACTGAACTGAAAAGAATTTGCTTGGTACCATTCGATTCAGCATGAAAAAATACACTAAAATATGTTATCAGTTGAAAAATAACTACAAAAGCCGGTTTTTAAGGAATTTTTTAAAGTTCGTTCCTTTTTTTAACCCTTTTAGGGGTGGAATTTTCGAAAATCCCTTCTTTGCGGCACTCGATGTTATCAGAAGTATTTTTACCCCAATTTTCAAGATTTTAGGTTCGGCAGATTTTTTTGTGCTGTGATTAATACGAAATCCAGACTTTCTTTTATATATATAGATAAGAATTGAAAATTTCAGGTTTTTGCGCCGAAGACACCGCCAAATCAGGAAAATGTGAAGTATATCGCGAACTACTGAACTGAAAAGAATTTGCTTGGTACCATTCGATTCAGCATGACAAAATACACTAAAATATTGTAAAAGCGCCCCAATTGGGGGGGCCGTGTATAGTGGTTATTAAAGAAGTAGAGAAATTTGGACTAAATTGGTTTATTAATTAAACGTATACTAATAAAATAAGACATCTACAATTTACAATAAAAGAGAGAGATGGAGATATATCAGTATGGACTTACCCAGGAGTATGTTGACCGTAGACTTTGGGGCCGATTCAATAGTCATCTTGGTCCTTTTAATGATGCACAACACTCACGCACTACTCTCTCCTTTACTTAGTAATGTTATATTATATTCATCGATTCATTATTATATTTTGCTCTCGTGTCTATCTGTATATATATCCGAGTATATCAATCGCATCTCAAATGAACTCTGCTATTTGTTTCTAGATTAAAAGCGCGCGTGATTATGGTTAATTAGAATTTACGCGTATTTTTCTTATCGAGTGATTAAGATGTAGCTTTTTCTTTCTTAAGGGTGAGATGAACTTTATACTTAATTCTGATATCTGGATACTAGATTAAAGACTTCACGTGCCTAGAAACCTTATATAATTTATCGTATGAATGTTTATTTCGAAAACAGTTGATTACTTATATTTCTGAGTCCAAGATAATGTGACTGCGTCACATCTCTATTCACACGCGAAAAAAAAAAACAATAAAAAAAATAATTTAAGGCTTAGGGTTCTCTACCGAAATCTCCATCTCTCTGAAAGGAATACATATAACAGTACAAGAGTAGTTTCGCAGAACTACTTAATGGGTAAAAAAAAGAAAAATATATATATATATAAGTTATACATCCATTAGTAATCTATAAATGCAAGAACATACAAACTCGTAAATATCCAATTTGTAGAGTATAACTACTAGGGAAAAAAAAATTGAAATTCTAAATAAAAAGTGAAAAAAAAGGATTTTTTTTTTTTTTTTTTTTTTTTTTTGATTATATATTTTACAAATAAAAATATAAAAAAGGAAAAAAAAAAAAAAATTTAAACAGTGAATAACGAATAAATCATGTTGAATAGTTAGGGAAAAAAATGATAACTAGTGAAACTAGCAGTAGTGGTTTTAAGGGTAAGACATTTAAGAGTTTGTTATGAGGAAAACAAAAAACAGTTATAATAAAAACAGTAATAATATATATAAGTACATTCGTAGAACTTATCTTCTACAACAGGTGACACAAGTAGAAAAAATCGTGATGGTGAGACAGACAATCAACAAAATCGCTCCCAACATTTTTAATGACATAAAAACATTATTGAAAGTGGGGAGGGAGAAAAAACTAAAGAAGCCTGAGCCCGAGGAATCACTTTTAGAAAATGATTTAGTGTATGAAGTATTTAACTGAATTAAGTGCAGGCTGGGTTCAGAGAGACAAAAGGAAATTTTTTGGCACTGTCTCATATTTCTCGAAACCAAACAAATCTTTTCATCGTAGCATTTCTCATCAGCTAAAAATTTTATAGAATATTCCTGTGGCTCAGTTCCTAAATTAATACTACGTGTATAAATTGAAATTTTTTGAAATTCTAGAGAAATAGTCCCTGCATGACATGATGAAAAAGCGAAAAAAGTCATTTCGGAAAGAATCTGACAAGCATAGCATCCTTTCGTTTTAAAAACAGCATCAGTTAGACGTGGGCAGATATCAATGCTCTGTACTGTTATTTTATAGTCCTGAAAATGAAGTTGCAGGCGAACCGGAGCTGAAGATAGGAGTTGGGATTTTAAAGTCCCTTTTTCCATAGAAAGAAGATGTAAATCATGTGTAAGAGGCAGTGCCCGCTCATTTGTGGCATAAAGTGCTTCCAACGCATCTGGCGTTTGCATACATCGAAGAGTAGTTTCGAAAAAAGTACATTGTACCATATTTCGGTCAAATAAAAAGTTTGTAGTATAACTAGTGTTTGCTTGAACCTGGCCCACTAATCCAGCTATAGGACGATTAGAAGGACTTGATGGGACTAGGTAAGCTTCAGAAGCATCTCCCACTCGTAATAAGAGCGAATCCGAAATATGTATAGGAGCTTGATTATATGCTCCTAGGATGTCTATGTTAATACCGTCAGCTGTTATTGTAGAAGAATGAAATGTCATAGTCTCAACAGTATTGTTAAGAGAACGTTCCACTGAAATGGTATATGTGCATTGGTGACCTGATAATTGTCGTACTTCATAGGAATGCAGCAAGTCTGGAATAAAGTATACCCTATAAAATAAACATCCCATACGGGAAATAATTGTGCATCCACTACCCACGCTAGACGGCTGGCAGCTCGTGAAGCCTGGATATTCTAAACTTTCTTCCGTGAGTGCCTCAAAATGTTTATCATTTTTACAATGTTCGCCCCAGGCGCAATAATAATTTTGAGGGCACGCGAGTTGCGAAATGGTATAATGCTTCACAGGAAATGTGAAATATTTTCTCTTCGAAGAAAACGAACATTGGGCTGACACAAGTTTCAGTTTCATGTGAAAAATATCATTATCATTTTTATCTTGGAACCAAATGCATGATTCGTAACCTAATCCTTTTAACGTTATCTCTGCCGTTGTGAATAATTGACAAGTTTGATGGTCAGTTTGTTTTTGACAATTTTTTATGTCTGAGCTCAAAAGTGCATGAGTTGAACAGTCAGCCTGAGTTAAAGCTAGAAGGCTTAAAAATAAAAGTATAGAATGCATCATAGCTGGTCGACGCTGGGGGTTGCGATTTTCCAAAAATTGGTGAAATGAGAGAATATAATTTCTTATTGTCGTACCTAGCAAAGCTCCGACTAGAAGAAAAAATCGAAGTAAAGATTTAATAAATGCTAGGGTAGTAAGAATTAAGAGGATCACTGACCGTAGGGAGATCAAAATTCCTTTGCAGGCCCATTTTAGAAGGCACAATATACTTAGCACGAAAATTGTAACAGTACCATAAAACAAATAAGTAATATATGCAGGCCAGCATTTGATATAAAACAAAAAGTCTCTGCAAAGGATGCAGCTTGATAATCGACAAACAGTCTTTCCTTCAAGGGAAATGTCGCCATGGACTGCCTTCCCTGAATTTGAAATAAAAATTAATGTAAGGGTGTCTCTAAATGCTACGAACTCAGGTGGCAAAACAACCTGTAATTCTGACTGGATAGATAAAATTAGTTCATTTCCAGACACTCGTGCTATGAGTTTTCCTGGTTCTGGAAGTGTAACGATTGGATCTTGAAACGAAATGGATAAATTATGATTAGAAAATGTAGCCCCTTCATATTCCTGAAGTTGACGTGATCGCCGGGTTTTCTTGGGTATTTTGAAGAGACACACCTGTAAAGATATCAAGGTAGGATTGACGATGATACCGGTAGAAGAGAGATGAGACATCTCGTATAGTACTTTCCGAACCTTACATCGGCATGGGGCTTCATCGACACAGGGAAAATTTGAACAAAAATCTGCTGTACCTGAACAGTTCGTTGAACACTCGCATGGGAGAGGAATCATGTCACCTCTGGTATCGGCTGTTGAACATAGGAAAGTGTCCAGAATACCGTCGGCATTGGTGGGTTTCTCAAAGAAGGCAGCTGGGTGTAGGAGAGAATTTTGATGTAGGATGTATGTCCTCGTTCCTGTGATGCAAAATTCACAGTTAATGGCCTGGCAGGAATCCACTGGTAGGTCCAAAAGTTCCAAGGTGCTAGCCGTAATGTTTCCGCAGTCATAACTAGCTGATGTTGCATTTCTGTGGCAAATCTGGATGGCTAGAACCTGAGGGACCATCATAAAAATGAAGAGGAATCCTCCTGGGAAGAATATGATAATACTCCATCTCACATTTAAATATGTTATTTATTTATTTATTTTATCTATCCTAGCAAAATAAAACTTAAACATGTATTAAGATTAAATTCCATAAACTATTAATTGATTTTTTTTTTTTTTTTTTTTTTTTTTGAACAAAGTGAGAAAATATTTATTATTATTATTACTAATAATGCTACTGATGATAGTGTTAATTAGCCTTATCTCTCGAAAAATTATTATTATTATTACTATTATTATTATTATTTTAATTATCGGTTTATAATTAAGGTTAGTATATTGTGTTATAAAATTTATCTCTTACTTGAAAGAAAATTTTAGCACAAAGATTATCTGAATGAGATAAGCAAGAAATGATTTCCCATATTACGCAAGGGAAAATGAAAGGAAAAAAAATAAAAAATGCAAAACTTAAAGGCTGAAAATTCTAATAAAAATCACAAGTTCATTTTATTGGGGGGAAAAGAGAGAAGATAAAAAAAATATTGTAAAAAAAATGTTTAAACAAAGTTAATCTGTTTATTAATTTATACATGAAAGAATTGTCAATAGTTGATAATCTGAACATATCGCTTCGGAGTAGCAAGAAGACGAAAATAAAGGAGAAAAACGAAAGTTATCTTCGATAAATTTGTTTACACTGCCTCTGCATGATAGTTGGCGATAACAAACCGTAACTGTTTAACTAAGAAGATGAAAAAGAAAAAAAATAACACAAGGAAACTGAAAAAAAAATTGTGGGGGGGGGGGTAAATAATCTATATACATATGAATTTATAATTATGTTAATTGAATGACATCAAACTTTTTTTTTTTTTTTTTTTTTTTCAGGATAATTTACTGGAACACTGTTGAATGCTTTATTATTATTATTATTATTATTATTATATATTTTGGATATGTTAAATTATAAGAATATTTAGTCTTCCTTACCTAACTGAATAATCACATAAGGAATTGATTTTACGCCAGCACAAAATATAATTCCAAATGTAAAAAAAAACAATTAGTAATCCAATGACAGGTCGCGCGCATCTGACAAAGGATACCGGAAAACTAAAACTATAGTACACTAAAATATAAGGATTTAGTAAATGATAATATTTAATAGAGAACCAAGTAAGAACGGCTGTATATTATTAAAATCAGTACTATTTGTTGTTGAGAATATTCGAGAATATTGTTGAACTAATAATCTATTAGAGAGTATAGTTAAATAAATGAAATATTGGGCTGTTGGAACGAAAAAGAGGCAGAAAAAAAAACGAATAAAGAAAATTTCTTTCATAACTGTGATATTTAATTCCGTCGATAAAAATATCTAGTCTTTTGAGGTTTTATCCACTTTTTCTGAATATTACCCACTGTATCTAGTTTGTCCGCTAGGACATCGGAAATTTTATCAATTATGTTTTTATTTTCTTGTGTGCCCGTGCCTGAACCAATCGCCCAATTTATCAGTCTGTCAGAAAAAGAGTTAGTGTTTATCTCCGAACTAGAAGCACGATTTCGCCCGCGAGCTCTTTCGCAATTCCAAGTCCCATCGTCAACTTTACGTAACCTTAAAGGAGTAACTGATTGCTGATCAGACAGGGGAGGCGTATTATCTGCCGGTGTGTCAAGGGGAACTTCCGGTAAGGGATCTGTGGAGGTTTGACTGGTTTCGGGCCCATCTTGGTTTCTATTTGCATTAGAGGATGCGATAAAAGGTGGAATATACTCATCAATTTCCGTATCACTATCATAAAGAGAAAAGTCATTCTTAGGTTGAGGCGGTGCGAGATTATCATTTTGGGAGGATGGAAATGATGATTTATGTTCAGTGCTACCTGGAGTCGTGGGAATTTGCAGATCAGGCCGTCTTTCGACATATGAAAACATTCTGTCAACGTGAACTTTGACTGATTTGGCGAAAGGCTTATTTACGTGAATTATCGTATAATTTAGGTTAGAATGCTTCTCGATTACACGATATGGTCCACTAAAATGTTTTGAAAAAGCTCTTCCCGTTAATTGTGTAGTAGCAGGGGTATATAGATAAATCTTTTGACCTATATGAAATACTTTAGACGTTGCAATCTTTTCGCGAAACTGAGATTGTTTCTCAGAAGCTTGTTCCAAATTTTTATATACATTACGATATACATAGTGTAATTTGGAAAGGTTCTCTTCGACATAATTTTCACATGGGAAGTAATGATGACGTGGTGGTTTTTCAAATAAATGAAATGGTAAATTTAAGTCTCTATTAAACATGAGGAAGGATGGCTTCTCATGTGTAGTGTCATGATAAGAATTATTATAAATAAAATTATAATAATCTAAATAAGTGTCCCAATCGGTAATTGTTTCTGAAAGGCATGTTAAGCTGTTTTTAATGCTGGAGTTGAGGCGTTCTGCTGCTGAGTTCGTTTGGGCGTGATACGGGGAAGTTCGAAGTTTGCGAATATTAAGTTTTTTGGCTAGGCTAGAAAATAATTGACTTTGAAAATTTCTTCCAAGGTCCGTCAAAATCGCTTGAGGTACTCCAAAAACAGTTATAACCTGCAGTAATTTTGCCGAAATTGTATCTGCTGTAATGTCAGAGAGGGCAAAAAATACAGAATACTTTGTGAAGTGATCTATCACTGTAAGTACATATTTATTCCCGGATTCAGACATACTTAAGGGTCCCAGGATATCGAGGCTTAACCGCTCCATAGGTTGGGTTGGTGTATCGAATTTCATCAAGGGAGATTTGGTAATATTAAAGCCTTTTTTTTCAATACACTTAGTGCAAGAATAGGAAAAGTTTTTAATGTCGCGATACATATTTTTCCAATAGAATTTTTCCTTAATAGTTCGATAATTCTTGAAAAAACCAAAATGCACTGTTTCTGAACCTTCCAAGACATAAGGAATTAATTTTTTTGGAATTACGATTTGTTCAAAATAATCATTCCGGGCCGCATGACTATTCCTATGAGACAAATGTTTAAGAATACCCTTTTCGAGGAAATAGTCATCCGTTCTCTCTGGACATGTTTGCGAATTATTTTCCAAATAATCGATGATAAGTTTCAAAGATGGATCTGCACGTTGCTCGAATCGTATTTTTTCGAGATCTGGAATATCTGCCTTAACAACGTTGACGGAGTGACATACATCTCTGGATAACAAATCGCCTAAATAATTAGTCGAACCTTTAATGTGTTCGAATTGATAATCATAATTCGACAATTCAAGTAACCAACGGGATAATCTATTAGCAGGTGAATCAAGAGTTTTTAAATATTTAAGTGATTTACAATCAGAAAGTAAAATAAATTTTCGACCATATAAGTAAACTTTAAAATGTCGAATCGCCAATAAAATAGCATATGCCTCGAGCTCAATAGCGGGCCATTTCTTCTCATGTGGTTTCAACTTACAAGAAAAATAGTTAATGGGTCTCAAAATTCCATTCTCATCTTTCTGTAATAAGGCTGCACCCACAGCCTCTAAAGAAGCGTCCGTATTTAGATAAAAGACATCATTAAAATTCGGATGTTTCAACATGACGTCAGATAGTAATTTTTGTTTAATTGTGTCAAAGGCAGTTTGAGCTTCGTCCGTCCACCGAAACTTAGAATATTTTTTCGTTAAATTTGTTAGTGGAATAACAATATCAGAAAAATTTTCTACAAACGATCTATAATAATTTGCCAAACCTAAGAACCGTTTTAATTTGCGTACCGTGGTAGGTACTGGGAAATGATTGATTGATGTGAGAGTCTCAGGTAAGGGTTTCAGTCCATTTTTGTCAACAACATGTCCTAAATATTTTATGCTAGGTTGGAGAAATTGACATTTCGAGGGATTTAAAGTTAAACCGTATTGCCGAAAACGGTCAAAAACTAATCTTAATTTTCTTATTGAATCATCAATGGTGTTCGCAGGAACAATAATATCATCGATATATGTAGCAATATTTTCTGGTTGAAGACCATTTAGTACTGTATCTGCTGTTTCTTGAAAGACCTGTGCTGAGTTTTTTAATCCAAAACAGAGGAATTTATAATGAAAATTTCCGTAAGGACTTGAAAACGCGGTTAACTGTTTGTCTTCGTCGCGTAATTTTATTTGGTGAAAGGAGGAATTTGCATCCAAAGTACTATAATAGTTAGCACCTCTTAAAGAATTTAGAATATCAGAAATAAGTGGTAATTTATAATTTGAAGAAATTGTTACTTCATTTAATTTGCGAAAGTCAATTACAAGTCTAAATTTACCTTCAGTTTTTTTTTTTACTAAAATAAGAGGAAAAGAATAGCGGCTGTTAGATTTTTCTATAATGCCGGCCTCCGATAACTCTTTTATCTCATTTCGAAGAGTATCGCGTAACGCAACTGGTACAGGAAATGATCGGCATTGAATAGGTGAAGTATCAGTTAGTTCAATAGGGGGGGCTTCCAAAGTGCATTTTCCAATAGTTTTTAAGGAAGTACTGAAAATGTCGGCATATTCAAAAATGAGCGCCTCTAATTTTGATTTTGCTTCAATTGGAATATTAGATAAATTAAAGTCGGAAATTTTTAAATCTCGCCTCCGTTTGTCTGCTATAGAGGTACTTGAAGCAATATCGATATGTGAATCAATATGCGCTATCTTGGTATTTTTATTCAAATGAAGGGTAGAATTATGCGATAAATTATTAATAATGAGCGGAATTGTTCCTTCTTTAGTGATAGTAGAAACAGAGTGATGTAATTCTAAGTCGTGACGAGAAGGTAGGGGGTCTAATAATACAGGCGTACCAATAGGCAATTTTTGGCTAGATTTAATTTGAACAACTGCGGATTGCAGTGGAGGAATTTTAAGTTTGCGAATTAATTTTGCATAAGATTTTACATGTATGACATTAATTTTCTGCTGTCCAAATTTACATATAGGAATCTGATCACCCCGAAATGAAACCGTCTTATTATCAAAATTGATGTGACATTTAAATAAAGACATGAAATCGAATCCCAAAATAAAGTCATATTCGGGACTGAAATTTGAATGTGTGATTAAAAAATTAAAATTTAAACGTTTATTTCCGATAGTTAAGGGCATGTTTGCAGTAGAATGTAGTTTTATTTCATTGCCAGTCAGAGTTGAAATTTTAATGGAGGGATTTGTATTATTCTTTTGTATGAGATATGGAGTTATTTGCTTAAAAGCGGAAAAACTACACAAAGAGGCACTTGCTCCAGAATCTAATAACCCATTAAAAATTTTATTTCCAATTCTAATTTCAATGATAGGCAAGGGACTGTATTTGCCTATAGTATATTCCGCTGTTCCTGATAAACAAGATGTGTTTGTTTTAACCTGAGGTGATAGGGGCCCTTTTGATGTTATCGACCCCGATTGGAGTTTAAAGGCTTGTTTCTATTATATTGGGTAGTTTGTGGCTGGCGAGGGGTAAATGACCTGGACTGATAAGGTGTATTACCAACGTAGTCTGTTGATCTCGCATTCTGCTGCGGATTGCGAATCCTGGGTTGATTGAAATGTGAATTTCGATTTCGCGAATAGCATTGATGGGATAGGTGGTTATTGCGATTACATAAAACACAGTGCAACGATGATGGTTGCGTATGTCTGGGTGCGAATGTAAAATTTCGCGGAGCACGGGGGGTATATATTGGACACGTAAGTTTTGCATTTGCTCTGAAAGCGAATGAACTAGGCGTTCCGTCATTTTATTTTGGTTCTCAACTATTTTATTTAATTTGTCTTCTATGTTGCTCTGTTGAGTTGAATTAAATGTATTAATTGGAACGATCTCAGACGCTGAAAACTGTGAATTAATTTCATCCAATTGAGCCTGTTCGACCGCTTCATCGAATGATTTAGGATTGCGATTAATAGCCAAATTTTTGAGGGAAGGTTGCAACCCTTCTAAAAACTTCGCGAGTTTTGTCTGGTCAACTATGGGAAGTACGTCTGGTTTAGAAATATTACCTGCGCCAAAGTATTTTGCGGTTAGATTTGCAACCTTAGTAGCGAAAGATCGGACAGATTCTCCAGGCGCTTGCCTACAATTTGAAAACAACTGCTGACGTTGACTTAAAGTGGTCTTTTGATCGAAATATTTTAGGAACTTTTCCTTAACATTTTTAAAGACTTTCTCCTGATTTAATTCTGGGTCATCAATGAAAAATTGCAATGCGGGGCCGCGGAGTTTGCTTTTAAAAACTACAATAAGTTCAGCATCATCCCACTGAGCCAGGGTCCCGATAGATTCGATATTATTTATAAAGAATGTTACATTCGAAAACAAATCCCCATCGAAATTATTAACAAGATTCTGATAGCCAGCGATTTTATTCGGTGTTTCTGACATTGTATATTTATCTATAAATTCCCTTTATAATAATAATAATTGTTTAATTATAATATTTCAAGAAACTTAATTGCACATATATACACAAGAAAAAAAAAGTATAATTATGCATCACACTTGACAATACATATAAAATTAATGAGAAAGGATGTGTATGTAGCCCAATAATCCATCATGATAAGCAAAACGGAAAAAAGAGAAAAAGACAGAAAAAAGAAGGAATAATTATGTTATATACGGATACATATATAATTAATAGGATATAATATTTCGGAACAGTGATTAAGTTTATATTTTTGAAAGAATCCACTAATTATATAAAACAGCAGGATAAAAAAAAAATATGTTTACACAAGAAGGGAAATCATTTCTTTTACTTTCCGCACATTGCACATGCTATATTCTTTATTGGAGAGAATGAGACCTTCCCGGTCAAAGTAGGAAACCATATATACATATATAATTATAACCCCGGCTAAAAATTCTGATTACAGGAAAAAAAAATCCTGATAAAAGGCACCAAATGTAAAAGCGCCCCAATTGGGGGGGCCGTGTATAGTGGTTATTAAAGAAGTAGAGAAATTTGGACTAAATTGGTTTATTAATTAAACGTATACTAATAAAATAAGACATCTACAATTTACAATAAAAGAGAGAGATGGAGATATATCAGTATGGACTTACCCAGGAGTATGTTGACCGTAGACTTTGGGGCCGATTCAATAGTCATCTTGGTCCTTTTAATGATGCACAACACTCACGCACTACTCTCTCCTTTACTTAGTAATGTTATATTATATTCATCGATTCATTATTATATTTTGCTCTCGTGTCTATCTGTATATATATCCGAGTATATCAATCGCATCTCAAATGAACTCTGCTATTTGTTTCTAGATTAAAAGCGCGCGTGATTATGGTTAATTAGAATTTACGCGTATTTTTCTTATCGAGTGATTAAGATGTAGCTTTTTCTTTCTTAAGGGTGAGATGAACTTTATACTTAATTCTGATATCTGGATACTAGATTAAAGACTTCACGTGCCTAGAAACCTTATATAATTTATCGTATGAATGTTTATTTCGAAAACAGTTGATTACTTATATTTCTGAGTCCAAGATAATGTGACTGCGTCACAATATGTTATCAGTTGAAAAATAACTACAAAAGCCGATTTTTAAGGAATTTCTTTAAAGTTCGTTCCTTTTTTTAACCCTTTTAGGGGTGGAATTTTCGAAAATCCCATCTTTGCGGCACTCGATGTTATCAGAAGTATTTTTACCTCAATTTTCAAGATTTTAGGTTCGGCAGATTTTTTTGTGCTGTGATTAATACGAAATCCAGACCTTCTTTTATATATATAGATAAGAATTGAAAATTTGAGGTTTTTGCGCCGAAGACACCGCCAAATCAGGAAAATGTGAAGTATATCGCGAACTACTGGAACTTAAAAGAATTTGCTTGGTACCATTCGATTCAGCAAGACAAAATACACTAAAATATGTTATCAGTTGAAAAATAACTACAAAAGCCGATTTTTAAGGAATTTCTTTAAAGTTCGTTCCTTTTTTTAACCCTTTTAGGGGTGGAATTTTCGAAAATCCCTTCTTTGCGGCACTCGATGTTATCAGAAGTATTTTTACCCCAATTTTCAAGATTTTAGGTTCGGCAGATTTTTTTGTGCTGTGATTAATACGAAATCCAGACTTTCTTTTATATATATAGATAAGAATTGAAAATTTCAGGTTTTTGCGCCGAAGACACCGCCAAATCAGGAAAATGTGAAGTATATCGCGAACTACTGGAACTTAAAAGAATTTGCTTGGTACCATTCGATTCAGCATGACAAAATACACTAAAATATGTTATCAGTTGAAAAATAACTACAAAAGCCGATTTTTAAGGAATTTCTTTAAAGTTCGTTCCTTTTTTTAACCCTTTTAGGGGTGGAATTTTCGAAAATCCCTTCTTTGCGGCACTCGATGTTATCAGAAGTATTTTTACCCCAATTTTCAAGATTTTAGGTTCGGCAGATTTTTTTGTGCTGTGATTAATACGAAATCCAGACTTTCATTTATATATATAGATAAGAATTGAAAATTTGAGGTTTTTGCGCCGAAGACACCGCCAAATCAGGAAAATGTGAAGTATATCGCGAACTACTGAACTGAAAAGAATTTGCTTGGTACCATTCGATTCAGCATGACAAAATACACTAAAATATGTTATCAGTTGAAAAATAACTACAAAAGCCGATTTTTAAGGAATTTCTTTAAAGTTCGTTCCTTTTTTTAACCCTTTTAGGGGTGGAATTTTCGAAAATCCCTTCTTTGCGGCACTCGATGTTATCAGAAGTATTTTTACCCCAATTTTCAAGATTTTAGGTTCGGCAGATTTTTTTTGTGCTGTGATTAATACGAAATCCAGACTTTCTTTTATATATATAGATAAGAATTGAAAATTTCAGGTTTTTGCGCCGAAGACACCGCCAAATCAGGAAAATGTGAAGTATATCGCGAACTACTGAACTTAAAAGAATTTGCTTGGTACCATTCGATTCAGCATGACAAAATACACTAAAATATGTTATCAGTTGAAAAATAACTACAAAAGCCGATTTTTAAGGAATTTCTTTAAAGTTCGTTCCTTTTTTTAACCCTTTCAGGGGTGGAATTTTCGAAAATCCCTTCTTTGCGGCACTCGATGTTATCAGAAGTATTTTTACACCAATTTTCAAGATTTTAGGTTCGGCAGATTTTTTTGTGCTGTGATTAATACGAAATCCAGACTTTCTTTTATATATATAGATAAGAATTGAAAATTTGAGGTTTTTGCGCCGAAGACACCGCCAAATCAGGAAAATGTGAAGTATATCGCGAACTACTGAACTGAAAAGAATTTGCTTGGTACCATTCGATTCAGCATGACAAAATACACTAAACTATGTTATCAGTTGAAAAATAACTACAAAAGACGATTTTTAAGGAATTTCTTTAAAGTTCGTTCCTTCTTTTAACCCTTTTAGGGGTGGAATTTTCGAAAATCCCTTCTTTGCGGCACTCGATGTTATCAGAAGTATTTTTACCCCAATTTTCAAGATTTTAGGTTCGGCAGATTTTTTTGTGCTGTGATTAATACGAAATCCAGACTTTCTTTTATATATATAGATAAGAATTGAAAATTTCAGGTTTTTGCGCCGAAGACACCGCCAAATCAGGAAAATGTGAAGTATATCGCGAACTACTGGAACTTAAAAGAATTTGCTTGGTACCATTCGATTCAGCATGACAAAATACACTAAAATATGTTATCAGTTGAAAAATAACTACAAAAGCCGATTTTTAAGGAATTTCTTTAAAGTTCGTTCCTTTTTTTAACCCTTTTAGGGGTGGAATTTTCGAAAATCCCTTCTTTGCGACACTCGATGTTATCAGAAGTTTTTTTACCCCAATTTTCAAGATTTTAGGTTCGGCAGATTTTTTTGTGCTGTGATTAATACGAAATCCAGACTTTCATTTATATATATAGATAAGAATTGAAAATTTGAGGTTTTTGCGCCGAAGACACCGCCAAATCAGGAAAATGTGAAGTATATCGCGAACTACTGAACTGAAAAGAATTTGCTTGGTACCATTCGATTCAGCATGACAAAATACACTAAACTATGTTATCAGTTGAAAAATAACTACAAAAGACGATTTTTAAGGAATTTCTTTAAAGTTCGTTCCTTCTTTTAACCCTTTTAGGGGTGGAATTTTCGAAAATCCCTTCTTTGGGGCACTCGATGTTATCAGAAGTATTTTTACCCCAATTTTCAAGATTTTAGGTTCGGCAGATTTTTTTGTGCTGTGATTAATACGAAATCCAGACTTTCATTTATATATATAGATAAGAATTGAAAATTTGAGGTTTTTGCGCCGAAGACACCGCCAAATCAGGAAAATGTGAAGTATATCGCGAACTACTGAACTGAAAAGAATTTGCTTGGTACCATTCGATTCAGCATGACAAAATACACTAAAATATGTTATCAGTTGAAAAATAACTACAAAAGCCGATTTTTAAGGAATTTCTTTAAAGTTCGTTCCTTTTTTTAACCCTTTTAGGGGTGGAATTTTCGAAAATCCCTTCTTTGCGGCACTCGATGTTATCAGAAGTATTTTTACCCCAATTTTCAAGATTTTAGGTTCGGCAGATTTTTTTGTGCTGTGATTAACACGAAATCCAGACTTTCTTTTATATATATAGATAAGAATTGAAAATTTCAGGTTTTTGCGCCGAAGACACCGCCAAATCAGGAAAATGTGAAGTATATCGCGAACTACTGAACTTAAAAGAATTTGCTTGGTACCATTCGATTCAGCATGACAAAATACACTAAAATATGTTATCAGATGAAAAATAACTACAAAAGCCGATTTTTAAGGAATTTTTTTAAAGTTCGTTCCTTTTTTTAACCCCTTTAGGGGTGGAATTTTCGAAAATCCCTTCTTTGCGGCACTCGATGTTATCAGAAGTATTTTTACCCCAATTTTCAAGATTTTAGGTTCGGCAGATTTTTTTTGTGCTGTGATTAATACGAAATCCAGACTTTTTTTTATATATATAGATAAGAATTGAAAATTTCAGGTTTTTGCGCCGAAGACACCGCCAAATCAGGAAAATGTGAAGTATATCGCGAACTACTGAACTTAAAAGAATTTGCTTGGTACCATTCGATTCAGCATGACAAAATACACTAAAATATGTTATCAGTTGAAAAATAACTACAAAAGCCGATTTTTAAGGAATTTCTTTAAAGTTCGTTCCTTTTTTTAACCCTTTCAGGGGTGGAATTTTCGAAAATCCCTTCTTTGCGGCACTCGATGTTATCAGAAGTATTTTTACCCCAATTTTCAAGATTTTAGGTTCGGCAGATTTTTTTGTGCTGTGATTAATACGAAATCCAGACTTTCTTTTATATATATAGATAAGAATTGAAAATTTGAGGTTTTTGCGCCGAAGACACCGCCAAATCAGGAAAATGTGAAGTATATCGCGAACTACTGAACTGAAAAGAATTTGCTTGGTACCATTCGATTCAGCATGACAAAATACACTAAACTATGTTATCAGTTGAAAAATAACTACAAAAGACGATTTTTAAGGAATTTCTTTAAAGTTCGTTCCTTCTTTTAACCCTTTTAGGGGTGGAATTTTCGAAAATCCCTTCTTTGCGGCACTCGATGTTATCAGAAGTATTTTTACCCCAATTTTCAAGATTTTAGGTTCGGCAGATTTTTTTGTGCTGTGATTAATACGAAATCCAGACTTTCTTTTATATATATAGATAAGAATTGAAAATTTCAGGTTTTTGCGCCGAAGACACCGCCAAATCAGGAAAATGTGAAGTATATCGCGAACTACTGGAACTTAAAAGAATTTGCTTGGTACCATTCGATTCAGCATGACAAAATACACTAAAATATGTTATCAGTTGAAAAATAACTACAAAAGCCGATTTTTAAGGAATTTCTTTAAAGTTCGTTCCTTTTTTTAACCCTTTTAGGGGTGGAATTTTCGAAAATCCCTTCTTTGCGGCACTCGATGTTATCAGAAGTATTTTTACCCCAATTTTCAAGATTTTAGGTTCGGCAGATTTTTTTGTGCTGTGATTAATACGAAATCCAGACTTTCATTTATATATATAGATAAGAATTGAAAATTTGAGGTTTTTGCGCCGAAGACACCGCCAAATCAGGAAAATGTGAAGTATATCGCGAACTACTGAACTGAAAAGAATTTGCTTGGTACCATTCGATTCAGCATGACAAAATACACTAAAATATGTTATCAGTTGAAAAATAACTACAAAAGCCGATTTTTAAGGAATTTCTTTAAAGTTCGTTCCTTTTTTTAACCCTTTTAGGGGTGGAATTTTCGAAAATCCCTTCTTTGCGGCACTCGATGTTATCAGAAGTATTTTTACCCCAATTTTCAAGATTTTAGGTTCGGCAGATTTTTTTGTGCTGTGATTAATACGAAATCCAGACTTTCTTTTATATATATAGATAAGAATTGAAAATTTCAGGTTTTTGCGCCGAAGACACCGCCAAATCAGGAAAATGTGAAGTATATCGCGAACTACTGAACTGAAAAAATTTGCTTGGTACCATTCGATTCAGCATGAAAAAATACACTAAAATATGTTATCAGTTGAAAAATAACTACAAAAGCCGATTTTTAAGGAATTTTTTAAAAGTTCGTTCCTTTTTTAACCCCTTTAGGGGTGGAATTTTAGAAAATCCCTTCTTTGCGGCACTCGATATTATCAGAAGTATTTTTACCCCAATTTTCAAGATTTTAGGTTCGACAGATTTTTTTGTGCTGTGATTAATACGAAATCCAGACTTTCTTTTATATATATAGATAAGAATTGAAAATTTCAGGTTTTTGCGCCGAAGACACCGCCAAATCAGGAAAATGTGAAGTATATCGCGAACTACTGGAACTTAAAAGAATTTGCTTGGTACCATTCGATTCAGCATGACAAAATACACTAAAATATGTTATCAGTTGAAAAATAACTACAAAAGCCGGTTTTTAAGGAATTTTTTTCAAGTTCGTTCCTTTTTTTAACCCCTTTAGGGGTGGAATTTTCGAAAATCCCTTCTTTGCGGCACTCGATGTTATCAGAAGTATTTTTACCCCAATTTTCAAGATTTTAGGTTCGGCAGATTTTTTTGTGCTGTGATTAATACGAAATCCAGACTTTCTTTTATATAAATAGATAAGAATTGAAAATTTCAGGTTTTTGCGCCGAAGACACCGCCAAATCAGGAAAATGTGAAGTATATCGCGAACTACTGAACTGAAAAGAATTTGCTTGGTACCATTCGATTCAGCATGACAAAATACACTAAAATATGTTATCAGTTGAAAAATAACTACAAAAGCCGATTTTTAAGGAATTTCTTTAAAGTTCGTTCCTTTTTTTAACCCTTTTAGGGGTGGAAATTTCGAAAATCCCTTCTTTGCGGCACTCGATGTTATCAGAAGTATTTTTACCCCAATTTTCAAGATTTTAGGTTCGGCAGATTTTTTTGTGCTGTGATTAATACGAAATCCAGACTTTCTTTTATATATATAGATAAGAATTGAAAATTTGAGGTTTTTGCGCCGAAGACACCGCCAAATCAGGAAAATGTGAAGTATATCGCGAACTACTGAACTGAAAAGAATTTGCTTGGTACCATTCGATTCAGCATGACAAAATACACTAAAATATGTTATCAGTTGAAAAATAACTGCAACAGCCGATTTTTAAGGAATTTCTTTAAAGTTCGTTCCTTTTTTTAACCCTTTTAGGGGTGGAATTTTCGAAAATCCCTTCTTTGCGGCACTCGATGTTATCAGAAGTACTTTTACCCCAATTTTCAAGATTTTAGGTTCGGCAGATTTTTTTGTGCTGTGATTAATACGAAATCCAGACTTTCTTTTATATATATAGATAAGAATTGAAAATTTCAGGTTTTTGCGCCGAAGACACCGCCAAATCAGGAAAATGTGAAGTATATCGCGAACTACTGAACTGAAAAGAATTTGCTTGGTACCATTCGATTCAGCATGACAAAATACACTAAAATATGTTATCAGTTGAAAAATAACTACAAAAGCCGATTTTTAAGGAATTTCTTTAAAGTTCGTTCCTTTTTTTAACCCTTTCAGGGGTGGAATTTTCGAAAATCCCTTCTTTGCGGCACTCGATGTTATCAGAAGTATTTTTACCCCAATTTTCAAGATTTTAGGTTCGGCAGATTTTTTTGTGCTGTGATTAATACGAAATCCAGACTTTCTTTTATATATATAGATAAGAATTGAAAATTTGAGGTTTTTGCGCCGAAGACACCGCCAAATCAGGAAAATGTGAAGGATATCGCGAACTACTGAACTGAAAAGAATTTGCTTGGTACCATTCGATTCAGCATGACAAAATACACTAAACTATGTTATCAGTTGAAAAATAACTACAAAAGACGATTTTTAAGGAATTTCTTTAAAGTTCGTTCCTTCTTTTAACCCTTTTAGGGGTGGAATTTTCGAAAATCCCTTCTTTGCGGCACTCGATGTTATCAGAAGTATTTTTACCCCAATTTTCAAGATTTTAGGTTCGGCAGATTTTTTTGTGCTGTGATTAATACGAAATCCAGACTTTCTTTTATATATATAGATAAGAATTGAAAATTTCAGGTTTTTGCGCCGAAGACACCGCCAAATCAGGAAAATGTGAAGTATATCGCGAACTACTGGAACTTAAAAGAATTTGCTTGGTACCATTCGATTCAGCATGACAAAATACACTAAAATATGTTATCAGTTGAAAAATAACTACAAAAGCCGATTTTTAAGGAATTTCTTTAAAGTTCGTTCCTTTTTTTAACCCTTTTAGGGGTGGAATTTTCGAAAATCCCTTCTTTGCGGCACTCGATGTTATCAGAAGTATTTTTACCCCAATTTTCAAGATTTTAGGTTCGGCAGATTTTTTTGTGCTGTGATTAATACGAAATCCAGACTTTCTTTTATATATATAGATAAGAATTGAAAATTTGAGGTTTTTGCGCCGAAGACACCGCCAAATCAGGAAAATGTGAAGTATATCGCGAACTACTGAACTGAAAAGAATTTGCTTGGTACCATTCGATTCAGCATGACAAAATACACTAAAATATGTTATCAGTTGAAAAATAACTACAAAAGCCGATTTTTAAGGAATTTCTTTAAAGTTCGTTCCTTTTTTTAACCCTTTTAGGGGTGGAATTTTCGAAAATCCCTTCTTTGCGGCACTCGATGTTATCAGAAGTATTTTTACCCCAATTTTCAAGATTTTAGGTTCGGCAGATTTTTTTGTGCTGTGATTAATACGAAATCCAGACTTTCTTTTATATATATAGATAAGAATTGAAAATTTCAGGTTTTTGCGCCGAAGACACCGCCAAATCAGGAAAATGTGAAGTATATCGCGAACTACTGAACTGAAAAGAATTTGCTTGGTACCATTCGATTCAGCATGAAAAAATACACTAAAATATGTTATCAGTTGAAAAATAACTACAAAAGCCGATTTTTAAGGAATTTTTTAAAAGTTCGTTCCTTTTTTAACCCCTTTAGGGGTGGAATTTTAGAAAATCCCTTCTTTGCGGCACTCGATATTATCAGAAGTATTTTTACCCCAATTTTCAAGATTTTAGGTTCGACAGATTTTTTTGTGCTGTGATTAATACGAAATCCAGACTTTCTTTTATATATATAGATAAGAATTGAAAATTTCAGGTTTTTGCGCCGAAGACACCGCCAAATCAGGAAAATGTGAAGTATATCGCGAACTACTGGAACTTAAAAGAATTTGCTTGGTACCATTCGATTCAGCATGACAAAATACACTAAAATATGTTATCAGTTGAAAAATAACTACAAAAGCCGGTTTTTAAGGAATTTTTTTCAAGTTCGTTCCTTTTTTTAACCCCTTTAGGGGTGGAATTTTCGAAAATCCCTTCTTTGCGGCACTCGATGTTATCAGAAGTATTTTTACCCCAATTTTCAAGATTTTAGGTTCGGCAGATTTTTTTGTGCTGTGATTAATACGAAATCCAGACTTTCTTTTATATATATAGATAAGAATTGAAAATTTCAGGTTTTTGCGCCGAAGACACCGCCAAATCAGGAAAATGTGAAGTATATCGCGAACTACTGGAACTTAAAAGAATTTGCTTGGTACCATTCGATTCAGCATGACAAAATACACTAAAATATGTTATCAGTTGAAAAATAACTACAAAAGCCGATTTTTAAGGAATTTCTTTAAAGTTCGTTCCTTTTTTTAACCCTTTTAGGGGTGGAATTTTCGAAAATCCCTTCTTTGCGGCACTCGATGTTATCAGAAGTATTTTTACCCCAATTTTCAAGATTTTAGGTTCGGCAGATTTTTTTGTGCTGTGATTAATACGAAATCCAGACTTTCATTTATATATATAGATAAGAATTGAAAATTTGAGGTTTTTGCGCCGAAGACACCGCCAAATCAGGAAAATGTGAAGTATATCGCGAACTACTGAACTGAAAAGAATTTGCTTGGTACCATTCGATTCAGCATGACAAAATACACTAAAATATGTTATCAGTTGAAAAATAACTACAAAAGCCGATTTTTAAGGAATTTCTTTAAAGTTCGTTCCTTTTTTTAACCCTTTTAGGGGTGGAATTTTCGAAAATCCCTTCTTTGCGGCACTCGATGTTATCAGAAGTATTTTTACCCCAATTTTCAAGATTTTAGGTTCGGCAGATTTTTTTGTGCTGTGATTAATACGAAATCCAGACTTTCTTTTATATATATAGATAAGAATTGAAAATTTCAGGTTTTTGCGCCGAAGACACCGCCAAATCAGGAAAATGTGAAGTATATCGCGAACTACTGAACTGAAAAGAATTTGCTTGGTACCATTCGATTCAGCATGAAAAAATACACTAAAATATGTTATCAGTTGAAAAATAACTACAAAAGCCGATTTTTAAGGAATTTTTTAAAAGTTCGTTCCTTTTTTAACCCCTTTAGGGGTGGAATTTTAGAAAATCCCTTCTTTGCGGCACTCGATATTATCAGAAGTATTTTTACCCCAATTTTCAAGATTTTAGGTTCGACAGATTTTTTTGTGCTGTGATTAATACGAAATCCAGACTTTCTTTTATATATATAGATAAGAATTGAAAATTTGAGGTTTTTGCGCCGAAGACACCGCCAAATCAGGAAAATGTGAAGTATATCGCGAACTACTGAACTGAAAAGAATTTGCTTGGTACCATTCGATTCAGCATGACAAAATACACTAAAATATGTTATCAGTTGAAAAATAACTGCAACAGCCGATTTTTAAGGAATTTCTTTAAAGTTCGTTCCTTTTTTTAACCCTTTTAGGGGTGGAATTTTCGAAAATCCCTTCTTTGCGGCACTCGATGTTATCAGAAGTACTTTTACCCCAATTTTCAAGATTTTAGGTTCGGCAGATTTTTTTGTGCTGTGATTAATACGAAATCCAGACTTTCTTTTATATATATAGATAAGAATTGAAAATTTCAGGTTTTTGCGCCGAAGACACCGCCAAATCAGGAAAATGTGAAGTATATCGCGAACTACTGGAACTTAAAAGAATTTGCTTGGTACCATTCGATTCAGCATGACAAAATACACTAAAATATGTTATCAGTTGAAAAATAACTACAAAAGCCGGTTTTTAAGGATTTTTTTTAAATTTCGTTCCTTTTTTTAACCCCTTTAGGGTTGGAATTTTCGAAAATCCCTTCTTTGCGGCACTCGATGTTATCTGAAGTATTTTTACCCCAATTTTCAAGATTTTAGGTTCGACAGAATTTTTTGTGCTGTGATTAATACGAAATCCAGACTTTCTTTTATATAAATAGATAAGAATTGAAAATTTCAGGTTTTTGCGCCGAAGACACCGCCAAATCAGGAAAATGTGAAGTATATCGCGAACTACTGAACTTAAAAGAATTTGCTTGGTACCATTCGATTCAGCATGACAAAATACACTAAAATTTGTTATCAGTTGAAAAATAACTACAAAAGCCGATTTTTAAGGAATTTTTTAAAAGTTCGTTCCTTTTTTTAACCCCTTTAGGGGTGGAATTTTAGAAAATCCCTTCTTTGCGGCACTCGATATTATCAGAAGTATTTTTACCCCAATTTTCAAGATTTTAGGTTCGACAGATTTTTTTGTGCTGTGATTAATACGAAATCCAGACTTTCTTTTATATATATAGATAAGAATTGAAAATTTCAGGTTTTTGCGCCGAAGACACCGCCAAATCAGGAAAATGTGAAGTATATCGCGAACTACTGGAACTTAAAAGAATTTGCTTGGTACCATTCGATTCAGCATGACAAAATACACTAAAATATGTTATCAGTTGAAAAATAACTACAAAAGCCGGTTTTTAAGGAATTTTTTTCAAGTTCGTTCCTTTTTTTAACCCCTTTAGGGGTGGAATTTTCGAAAATCCCTTCTTTGCGGCACTCGATGTTATCAGAAGTATTTTTACCCCAATTTTCAAGATTTTAGGTTCGGCAGATTTTTTTGTGCTGTGATTAATACGAAATCCAGACTTTCTTTTATATAAATAGATAAGAATTGAAAATTTCAGGTTTTTGCGCCGAAGACACCGCCAAATCAGGAAAATGTGGAGTATATCGCGAACTACTGAACTTAAAAGAATTTGCTTGGTACCATTCGATTCAGCATGACAAAATACACTAAAATTTGTTATCAGTTGAAAAATAACTACAAAAGCCGATTTTTAAGGAATTTTTTTAAAGTTCGTTCCTTTTTTAACCCTTTTAGGGGTGGAATTTTCGAAAATCCCTTCATTGCGGCACTCGATGTTATCAGAAGTATTTTTACCCCAATTTTCAAGATTTTAGGTTCGGCAGATTTTTTTGTGCTGTGATTAATACGAAATCCAGACTTTCTTTTATATATATAGATAAGAATTGAAAATTTCAGGTTTTTGCGCCGAAGACACCGCCAAATCAGGAAAATGTGAAGTATATCGCGAACTACTGAACTGAAAAGAATTTGCTTGGTACCATTCGATTCAGCATGACAAAATACACTAAAATATGTTATCAGTTGAAAAATAACTACAAAAGCCGGTTTTTAAGGAATTTCTTTAAAGTTCGTTCCTTTTTTTAACCCTTTTAGGGGTGGAATTTTCGAAAATCCCTTCTTTGCGGCACTCGATGTTATCAGAAGTATTTTTACCCCAATTTTCAAGATTTTAGGTTCGGCAGATTTTTTTGTGCTGTGATTAATACGAAATCCAGACTTTCTTTTATATATATAGATAAGAATTGAAAATTTCAGGTTTTTGCGCCGAAGACACCGCCAAATCTGGAAAATGTGAAGTATATCGCGAACTACTGAACTGAAAAGAATTTGCTTGGTACCATTCGATTCAGCATGAAAAAATACACTAAAATATGTTATCAGTTGAAAAATAACTACAAAAGCCGGTTTTTAAGGAATTTTTTAAAGTTCGTTCCTTTTTTTAACCCTTTTAGGGGTGGAATTTTCGAAAATCCCTTCTTTGCGGCACTCGATGTTATCAGAAGTATTTTTACCCCAATTTTCAAGATTTTAGGTTCGGCAGATTTTTTTGTGCTGTGATTAATACGAAATCCAGACTTTCTTTTATATATATAGATAAGAATTGAAAATTTCAGGTTTTTGCGCCGAAGACACCGCCAAATCAGGAAAATGTGAAGTATATCGCGAACTACTGAACTGAAAAGAATTTGCTTGGTACCATTCGATTCAGCATGACAAAATACACTAAAATATGTTATCAGTTGAAAAATAACTACAAAAGCCGATTTTTAAGGAATTTCTTTAAAGTTCGTTCCTTTTTTTAACCCTTTTAGGGGTGGAATTTTCGAAAATCCCATCTTTGCGGCACTCGATGTTATCAGAAGTATTTTTACCTCAATTTTCAAGATTTTAGGTTCGGCAGATTTTTTTGTGCTGTGATTAATACGAAATCCAGACTTTCTTTTATATATATAGATAAGAATTGAAAATTTGAGGTTTTTGCGCCGAAGACACCGCCAAATCAGGAAAATGTGAAGTATATCGCGAACTACTGGAACTTAAAAGAATTTGCTTGGTACCATTCGATTCAGCATGACAAAATACACTAAAATATGTTATCAGTTGAAAAATAACTACAAAAGCCGATTTTTAAGGAATTTCTTTAAAGTTCGTTCCTTTTTTTAACCCTTTTAGGGATGGAATTTTCGAAAATCCCTTCTTTGCGGCACTCGATGTTATCAGAAGTATTTTTACCCCAATTTTCAAGATTTTAGGTTCGGCAGATTTTTTTGTGCTGTGATTAATACGAAATCCAGACTTTCGTTTATATATATAGATAAGAATTGAAAATTAGAGGTTTTTGTGCCGAAGACACCGCCAAATCAGGAAAATGTGAAGTATATCGCGAACTACTGAACTGAAAAGAATTTGCTTGGTACCATTCGATTCAGCATGAAAAAATACACTAAAATATGTTATCAGTTGAAAAATAACTACAAAAGCCGGTTTTTAAGGAATTTTTTTAAAGTTCGTTCCTTTTTTAACCCTTTTAGGGGTGGAATTTTCGAAAATCCCTTCATTGCGGCACTCGATGTTATCAGAAGTATTTTTACCCCAATTTTCAAGATTTTAGGTTCGGCAGATTTTTTTGTGCTGTGATTAATACGAAATCCAGACTTTCTTTTATATATATAGATAAGAATTGAAAATTTCAGGTTTTTGCGCCGAAGACACCGCCAAATCAGGAAAATGTGAAGTATATCGCGAACTACTGAACTTAAAAGAATTTGCTTGGTACCATTCGATTCAGCATGACAAAATACACTAAAATGTGTTATCAGTTGAAAAATAACTACAAAAGCCGATTTTTAAGGAATTTTTTAAAAGTTCGTTCCTTTTTTTAACCCCTTTAGGGGTGAAATTTTCGAAAATCCCTTCTTTGCGGCACTCGATGTTATCAGAAGTATTTTTACCCCAATTTTCAAGATTTTAGGTTCGGCAGATTTTTTTGTGCTGTGATTAATACGAAATCCAGACTTTCTTTTATATAAATAGATAAGAATTGAAAATTTCAGGTTTTTGCGCCGAAGACACCGCCAAATCAGGAAAATGTGAAGTATATCGCGAACTACTGAACTTAAAAGAATTTGCTTGGTACCATTCGATTCAGCATGACAAAATACACTAAAATATGTTATCAGTTGAAAAATAACTACAAAAGCCAATTTTTAAGGAATTTCTTTAAAGTTCGTTCCTTTTTTTAACCCTTTTAGGGGTGGAATTTTCGAAAATCTCTTCTTTGCGGCACTCGATGTTATCAGAAGTATTTTTACCCCAATTTTCAAGATTTTAGGTTCGGCAGATTTTTTTGTGCTGTGATTAATACGAAATCCAGACTTTCGTTTATATATATAGATAAGAATTGAAAATTTGAGGTTTTTGCGCCGAAGACACCGCCAAATCAGGAAAATGTGAAGTATATCGCGAACTACTGAACTGAAAAGAATTTGCTTGGTACCATTCGATTCAGCATGACAAAATACACTAAAATATGTTATCAGTTGAAAAATAACTACAAAAGCCGGTTTTTAAGGAATTTCTTTAAAGTTCGTTCCTTTTTTTAACCCTTTTAGGGGTGGAATTTTCGAAAATCCCTTCTTTGCGGCACTCGATGTTATCAGAAGTATTTTTACCCCAATTTTCAAGATTTTAGGTTCGGCAGATTTTTTTGTGCTGTGATTAATACGAAATCCAGACTTTCTTTTATATATATAGATAAGAATTGAAAATTTCAGGTTTTTGCGCCGAAGACACCGCCAAATCTGGAAAATGTGAAGTATATCGCGAACTACTGAACTGAAAAGAATTTGCTTGGTACCATTCGATTCAGCATGAAAAAATACACTAAAATATGTTATCAGTTGAAAAATAACTACAAAAGCCGGTTTTTAAGGAATTTTTTAAAGTTCGTTCCTTTTTTTAACCCTTTTAGGGGTGGAATTTTCGAAAATCCCTTCTTTGCGGCACTCGATGTTATCAGAAGTATTTTTACCCCAATTTTCAAGATTTTAGGTTCGGCAGATTTTTTTGTGCTGTGATTAATACGAAATCCAGACTTTCTTTTATATATATAGATAAGAATTGAAAATTTCAGGTTTTTGCGCCGAAGACACCGCCAAATCAGGAAAATGTGAAGTATATCGCGAACTACTGAACTGAAAAGAATTTGCTTGGTACCATTCGATTCAGCATGACAAAATACACTAAAATATGTTATCAGTTGAAAAATAACTACAAAAGCCGATTTTTAAGGAATTTCTTTAAAGTTCGTTCCTTTTTTTAACCCTTTTAGGGGTGGAATTTTCGAAAATCCCTTCTTTGCGGCACTCGATGTTATCAGAAGTATTTTTACCCCAATTTTCAAGATTTTAGGTTCGGCAGATTTTTTTGTGCTGTGATTAATACGAAATCCAGACTTTCTTTTATATATATAGATAAGAATTGAAAATTTCAGGTTTTTGCGCCGAAGACACCGCCAAATCAGGAAAATGTGAAGTATATCGCGAACTACTGGAACTTAAAAGAATTTGCTTGGTACCATTCGATTCAGCATGACAAAATACACTAAAATATGTTATCAGTTGAAAAATAACTACAAAAGCCGATTTTTAAGGAATTTCTTTAAAGTTCGTTCCTTTTTTTAACCCTTTTAGGGGTGGAATTTTCGAAAATCCCTTCTTTGCGGCACTCGATGTTATCAGAAGTATTTTTACCCCAATTTTCAAGATTTTAGGTTCGGCAGATTTTTTTGTGCTGTGATTAATACGAAATCCAGACTTTCTTTTATATATATAGATAAGAATAGAAAATTTGAGGTTTTTGCGCCGAAGACACCGCCAAATCAGGAAAATGTGAAGTATATCGCGAACTACTGAACTGAAAAGAATTTGCTTGGTACCATTCGATTCAGCATGACAAAATACACTAAAATATGTTATCAGTTGAAAAATAACTACAAAAGCCGATTTTTAAGGAATTTCTTTAAAGTTCGTTCCTTTTTTTAACCCTTTTAGGGGTGGAATTTTCGAAATTCCCTTCTTTGCGGCACTCGATGTTATCAGAAGTATTTTTACCCCAATTTTCAAGATTTTAGGTTCGGCAGATTTTTTTGTGCTGTGATTAATACGAAATCCAGACTTTCTTTTATATATATAGATAAGAATTGAAAATTTGAGGTTTTTGCGCCGAAGACACCGCCAAATCAGGAAAATGTGAAGTATATCGCGAACTACTGAACGGAAAAGAATTTGCTTGGTACCATTCGATTCAGCATGACAAAATACACTAAAATATGTTATCAGTTGAAAAATAACTACAAAAGCCGATTTTTAAGGAATTTCTTTAAAGTTCGTTCCTTTTTTTAACCCTTTTAGGGGTGGAAATTTCGAAAATCCCTTCTTTGCGGCACTCGATGTTATCAGAAGTATTTTTACCCCAATTTTCAAGATTTTAGGTTCGGCAGATTTTTTTGTGCTGTGATTAATACGAAATCCAGACTTTCTTTTATATATATAGATAAGAATTGAAAATTTGAGGTTTTTGCGCCGAAGACACCGCCAAATCAGGAAAATGTGAAGTATATCGCGAACTACTGAACTGAAAAGAATTTGCTTGGTACCATTCGATTCAGCATGACAAAATACACTAAAATATGTTATCAGTTGAAAAATAACTACAAAAGCCGATTTTTAAGGAATTTCTTTAAAGTTCGTTCCTTTTTTTAACCCTTTTAGGGGTGGAATTTTCGAAAATCCCTTCTTTGCGGCACTCGATGTTATCAGAAGTATTTTTACCCCAATTTTCAAGATTTTAGGTTCGGCAGATTTTTTTGTGCTGTGATTAATACGACATCCAGACTTTCTTTTATATATATAGATAAGAATTGAAAATTTGAGGTTTTTGCGCCGAAGACACCGCCAAATCAGGAAAATGTGAAGTATATCGCGAACTACTGAACTGAAAAGAATTTGCTTGGTACCATTCGATTCAGCATGACAAAATACACTAAAATATGTTATCAGTTGAAAAATAACTACAAAAGCCGATTTTTAAGGAATTTCTTTAAAGTTCGTTCCTTTTTTTAACCCTTTTGGGGTGGAAATTTCGAAAATCCCTTCTTTGCGGCACTCGATGTTATCAGAAGTATTTTTACCCCATTTTTCAAGATTTTAGGTTCGGCAGATTTTTTTGTGCTGTGATTAATACGAAATCCAGACTTTCTTTTATATATACAGATAAGAATTGAAAATTTGAGGTTTTTGCGCCGAAGACACCGCCAAATCAGGAAAATGTGAAGTATATCGCGAACTACTGGAACTTAAAAGAATTTGCTTGGTACCATTCGATTCAGCATGACAAAATACACTACAATATGTTATCAGTTGAAAAATAACTACAACAGCCGATTTTTAAGGAATTTCTTTAAAGTTCGTTCCTTTTTTTAACTTTTTTAGGGGTGGAATTTTCGAAAATCCCTTCTTTGCGGCACTCGATGTTATCAGAAGTATTTTTACCCCAATTTTCAAGATTTTTGGTTCGACAGATTTTTTTGTGCTGTGATTAATACGAAATCCAGACTATCTTTTATATATATAGATAAGAATTGAAAATTTCAGGTTTTTGCGCCGAAGACACCGCCAAATCAGGAAAATGTGAAGTATATCGCGAACTACTGGAACTTAAAAGAATTTGCTTGGTACCATTCGATTCAGCATGACAAAATACACTAAAATATGTTATCAGTTGAAAAATAACTACAAAAGCCGATTTTTAAGGAATTTCTTTAAAGTTCGTTCCTTTTTTTAACCCTTTTAGGGGTGCAATTTTCGAAAATCCCTTCTTTGCGGCACTCGATGTTATCAGAAGTATTTTTACTCCAATTTTCAAGATTTTAGGTTCGGCAGATTTTTTTGTGCTGTGATTAATACGAAATCCAGACTTTCTTTTATATATATAGATAAGAATTGAAAATTTCAGGTTTTTGCGCCGAAGACACCGCCAAATCAGGAAAATGTGAAGTATATCGCGAACTACTGGAACTTAAAAGAATTTGCTTGGTACCATTCGATTCAGCATGACAAAATACACTAAAATATGTTATCAGTTGAAAAATAACTACAAAAGCCGGTTTTTAAGGAATTTTTTTAAAGTTCGTTCCTTTTTTTAACCCCTTTAGGGGTGGAATTTTCGAAAATCTCTTCTTTGCGGCACTCGATGTTATCAGAAGTATTTTTACCCCAATTTTCAAGATTTTAGGTTCGGCAGATTTTTTTGTGCTGTGATTAATACGAAATCCAGACTTTCTTTTATATAAATAGATAAGAATTGAAAATTTGAGGTTTTTGCGCCGAAGACACCGCCAAATCAGGAAAATGTGAAGTATATCGCGAACTACTGAACTGAAAAGAATTTGCTTGGTACCATTCGATTCAGCATGACAAAATACACTAAAATTTGTTATCAGTTGAAAAATAACTACAAAAGCCGATTTTTAAGGAATTTTTTTAAAGTTCGTTCCTTTTTTAACCCTTTTAGGGGTGGAATTTTCGAAAATCCCTTCATTGCGGCACTCGATGTTATCAGAAGTATTTTTACCCCAATTTTCAAGATTTTAGGTTCGGCAGATTTTTTTGTACTGTGATTAATACGAAATCCAGACTTTCTTTTATATATATAGATAAGAATTGAAAATTTCAGGTTTTTGCGCCGAAGACACCGCCAAATCAGGAAAATGTGAAGTATATCGCGAACTACTGGAACTTAAAAGAATTTGCTTGGTACCATTCGATTCAGCATGACAAAATACACTAAAATATGTTATCAGTTGAAAAATAACTACAAAAGCCGGTTTTTAAGGAATTTTTTTAAAGTTCGTTCCTTTTTTTAACCCCTTTAGGGGTGGAATTTTCGAAAATCCCTTCTTTGCGGCACTCGATGTTATCAGAAGTATTTTTACCCCAATTTTCAAGATTTTAGGTTCGGCAGATTTTTTTGTGCTGTGATTAATACGAAATCCAGACTTTCTTTTATATAAATAGATAAGAATTGAAAATTTCAGGTTTTTGCGCCGAAGACACCGCCAAATCAGGAAAATGTGACGTATATCGCGAACTACTGAACTTAAAAGAATTTGCTTGGTACCATTCGATTCAGCATGACAAAATACACTAAAATGTGTTATCAGTTGAAAAATAACTACAAAAGCCGATTTTTAAGGAATTTTTTAAAAGTTCGTTCCTTTTTTTAACCCCTTTAGGGGTGGAATTTTCGAAAATCCCTTCTTTGCGGCACTCGATGTTATCAGAAGTATTTTTATCCCAATTTTCAAGATTTTAGGTTCGGCAGATTTTTTTGTGCTGTGATTAATACGAAATCCAGACTTTCTTTTATATAAATAGATAAGAATTGAAAATTTCAGGTTTTTGCGCCGAAGACACCGCCAAATCAGGAAAATGTGAAGTATATCGCGAACTACTGAACTTAAAAGAATTTGCTTGGTACCATTCGATTCAGCATGACAAAATACACTAAAATATGTTATCAGTTGAAAAATAACTACAAAAGCCAATTTTTAAGGATCTTCTTTAAAGTTCGTTCCTTTTTTTAACCCTTTTAGGGGTGGAATTTTCGAAAATCCCTTCTTTGCGGCACTCGATGTTATCAGAAGTATTTTTACCCCAATTTTCAAGATTTTAGGTTCGGCAGATTTTTTTGTGCTGTGATTAATACGAAATCCAGACTTTCTTTTATATATATAGATAAGAATTGAAAATTTCAGGTTTTTGCGCCGAAGACACCGCCAAATCAGGAAAATGTGAAGTATATCGCGAACTACTGAACTTAAAAGAATTTGCTTATTACCATTCGATTCAGCATGACAAAATACACTAAAATATGTTATCAGTTGAAAAATAACTACAAAAGCCGATTTTTAAGGAATTTTTTTAAAGTTCGTTCCTTTTTTTAACCCCTTTAGGGGTGGAATTTTCGAAAATCCCTTCTTTGCGGCACTCGATTTTATCAGAAGTATTTTTACCCCAATTTTCAAGCTTTTAGGTTCGGCAGATTTTTTTGTGCTGTGATTAATACGAAATCCAGACTTTCTTTTATATATATAGATAAGAATTGAAAATTTCAGGTTTTTGCGCCGAAGACACCGCCAAATCAGGAAAATGTGAAGTATATCGCGAACTACTGGAACTTAAAAGAATTTGCTTGGTACCATTCGATTCAGCATGACAAAATACACTAAAATATGTTATCAGTTGAAAAATAACTACAAAAGCCGGTTTTTAAGGAATTTTTTTAAAGTTCGTTCCTTTTTTTAACCCCTTTAGGGGTGGAATTTTCGAAAATCTCTTTTTTGCGGCACTCGATGTTATCAGAAGTATTTTTACCCCAATTTTCAAGATTTTAGGTTCGGCAGATTTTTTTGTGCTGTGATTAATACGAAATCCAGACTTTCTTTTATATAAATAGATAAGAATTGAAAATTTGAGGTTTTTGCGCCGAAGACACCGCCAAATCAGGAAAATGTGAAGTATATCGCGAACTACTGAACTGAAAAGAATTTGCTTGGTACCATTCGATTCAGCATGACAAAATACACTAAAATTTGTTATCAGTTGAAAAATAACTACAAAAGCCGATTTTTAAGGAATTTTTTTAAAGTTCGTTCCTTTTTTAACCCTTTTAGGGGTGGAATTTTCGAAAATCCCTTCATTGCGGCACTCGATGTTATCAGAAGTATTTTTACCCCAATTTTCAAGATTTTAGGTTCGGCAGATTTTTTTGTGCTGTGATTAATACGAAATCCAGACTTTCTTTTATATATATAGATAAGAATTGAAAATTTCAGGTTTTTGCGCCGAAGACACCGCCAAATCAGGAAAATGTGAAGTATATCGCGAACTACTGAACTTAAAAGAATTTGCTTGGTACCATTCGATTCAGCATGACAAAATACACTAAAATGTGTTATCAGTTGAAAAATAACTACAAAAGCCGATTTTTAAGGAATTTTTTAAAAGTTCGTTCCTTTTTTTAACCCCTTTAGGGGTGGAATTTTTGAAAATCCCTTCTTTGCGGCACTCGATGTTATCAGAAGTATTTTTACCCCAATTTTCAAGATTTTAGGTTCGGCAGATTTTTTTGTGCTGTGATTAATACGAAATCCAGACTTTCTTTTATATATATAGATAAGAATTGAAAATTTCAGGTTTTTGCGCCGAAGACACCGCCAAATCAGGAAAATGTGAAGTATATCGCGAACTACTGGAACTTAAAAGAATTTGCTTGGTACCATTCGATTCAGCATGACAAAATACACTAAAATATGTTATCAGTTGAAAAATAACTACAAAAGCCGGTTTTTAAGGAATTTTTTTAAAGTTCGTTCCTTTTTTTAACCCCTTTAGGGGTGGAATTTTCGAAAATCCCTTCTTTGCGGCACTCGATGTTATCAGAAGTATTTTTACCCCAATTTTCAAGATTTTAGGTTCGGCAGATTTTTTTGTGCTGTGATTAATACGAAATCCAGACTTTCTTTTATATATATAGATAAGAATTGAAAATTTCAGGTTTTTGCGCCGAAGACACCGCCAAATCAGGAAAATGTGAAGTTTATCGCGAACTACTGGAACTTAAAAGAATTTGCTTGGTACCATTCGATTCAGCATGACAAAATACACTAAAATATGTTATCAGTTGAAAAATAACTACAAAAGCCGGTTTTTAAGGAATTTTTTTAAAGTTCGTTCCTTTTTTTAACCCCTTTAGGGGTGGAATTTTCGAAAATCCCTTCTTTGCGGCACTCGATGTTATCAGAAGTATTTTTACCCCAATTTTCAAGATTTTAGGTTCGGCAGATTTTTTTGTGCTGTGATTAATACGAAATCCAGACTTTCTTTTATATAAATAGATAAGAATTGAAAATTTCAGGTTTTTGCGCCGAAGACACCGCCAAATCAGGAAAATGTGAAGTATATCGCGAACTACTGAACTTAAAAGAATTTGCTTGGTACCATTCGATTCAGCATGACAAAATACACTAAAATTTGTTATCAGTTGAAAAATAACTACAAAAGCCGATTTTTAAGGAATTTTTTTAAAGTTCGTTGCTTTTTTAACCCTTTTAGGGGTGGAATTTTCGAAAATCCCTTCATTGCGGCACTCGATGTTATCAGAAGTATTTTTACCCCAATTTTCAAGATTTTAGGTTCGGCAGATTTTTTTGTGCTGTGATTAATACGAAATCCAGACTTTCTTTTATATATATAGATAAGAATTGAAAATTTCAGGTTTTTGCGCCGAAGACACCGCCAAATCAGGAAAATGTGAAGTATATCGCGAACTACTGAACTTAAAAGAATTTGCTTGGTACCATTCGATTCAGCATGACAAAATACACTAAAATGTGTTATCAGTTGAAAAATAACTACAAAAGCCGATTTTTAAGGAATTTTTTAAAAGTTCATTCCTTTTTTTAACCCCTTTAGGGGTGGAATTTTCGAAAATCCCTTCTTTGCGGCACTCGATGTTATCAGAAGTATTTTTACCCCAATTTTCAAGATTTTAGGTTCGGCAGATTTTTTTGTGCTGTGATTAATACGAAATCCAGACTTTCTTTTATATAAATAGATAAGAATTGAAAATTTCAGGTTTTTGCGCCGAAGACACCGCCAAATCAGGAAAATGTGAAGTATATCGCGAACTACTGAACTTAAAAGAATTTGCTTGGTACCATTCGATTCAGCATGACAAAATACACTAAAATATGTTATCAGTTGAAAAATAACTACAAAAGCCAATTTTTAAGGATCTTCTTTAAAGTTCGTTCCTTTTTTTAACCCTTTTAGGGGTGGAATTTTCGAAAATCCCTTCTTTGCGGCACTCGATGTTATCAGAAGTATTTTTACCCCAATTTTCAAGATTTTAGGTTCGGCAGATTTTTTTGTGCTGTGATTAATACGAAATCCAGACTTTCTTTTATATATATAGATAAGAATTGAAAATTTCAGGTTTTTGCGCCGAAGACACCGCCAAATCTGGAAAATGTGAAGTATATCGCGAACTACTGGAACTTAAAAGGATTTGCTTGGCACCATTCGATTCAGCATGACAAAATACACTAACATATGTTATCAGTTGAAAAATAACTACAAAAGCCGATTTTTAAGGAATTTTTTTAAAGTTCGTTCCTTTTTTTAACCCCTTTAGGGGTGGAATTTTCGAAAATCCCTTCTTTGCGGCACTCGATTTTATCAGAAGTATTTTTACCCCAATTTTCAAGATTTTAGGTTCGGCAGATTTTTTTGTGCTGTGATTAATACGAAATCCAGACTTTCTTTTATATATATAGATAAGAATTGAAAATTTCAGGTTTTTGCGCCGAAGACACCGCCAAATCAGGAAAATGTGAAGTATATCGCGAACTACTGAACTTAAAAGAATTTGCTTGGTACCATTCGATTCAGCATGACAAAATACACTAAAATATGTTTATCAGTTGAAAAATAACTACAAAAGCCGATTTTTAAGGAATTTTTTTAAAGTTCGTTCCTTTTTTTAACCCCTTTAGGGGTGGAATTTTCGAAAATCCCTTCTTTGCGGCACTCGATTTTATCAGAAGTATTTTTACCCCAATTTTCAAGCTTTTAGGTTCGGCAGATTTTTTTGTGCTGTGATTAATACGAAATCCAGACTTTCTTTTATATATATAGATAAGAATTGAAAATTTCAGGTTTTTGCGCCGAAGACACCGCCAAATCAGGAAAATGTGAAGTATATCGCGAACTACTGAACTTAAAAGAATTTGCTTGGTACCATTCGATTCAGCATGACAAAATACACTAAAATATGTTATCAGTTGAAAAATAACTACAAAAGCCGATTTTTAAGGAATTTTTTTAAAGTTCGTTCCTTTTTTTAACCCCTTAAGGGGTGGAATTTTCGAAAATCCCTTCTTTGCGGCACTCGATGTTATCAGAAGTATTTTTACCCCAATTTTCAAGATTTTAGGTTCGGCAGATTTTTTTGTGCTGTGATTAATACGAAATCCAGACTTTCTTTTATATATATAGATAAGAATTGAAAATTTCAGGTTTTTGCGCCGAAGACACCGCCAAATCAGGAAAATGTGAAGTATATCGCGAACTACTGAACTTAAAAGAATTTGCTTGGTACCATTCGATTCAGCATGACAAAATACACTAAAATATGTTATCAGTTGAAAAATAACTACAAAAGCCGATTTTTAAGGAATTTTTTTAAAGTTCGTTCCTTTTTTTAACCCCTTTAGGGGTGGAATTTTCGAAAATCCCTTCTTTGCGGCACTCGATTTTATCAGAAGTATTTTTACCCCAATTTTCAAGCTTTTAGGTTCGGCAGATTTTTTTGTGCTGTGATTAATACGAAATCCAGACTTTCTTTTATATATATAGATAAGAATTGAAAATTTCAGGTTTTTGCGCCGAAGACACCGCCAAATCAGGAAAATGTGAAGTATATCGCGAACTACTGAACTTAAAAGGATTTGCTTGGTACCATTCGATTCAGCATGACAAAATACACTAACATATGTTATCAGTTGAAAAATAACTACAAAAGCCAATTTTTAAGGAATTTTTTTAAAGTTCGTTCCTTTTTTTAACCCCTTTAGGGGTGGAATTTTCGAAAATCCCTTCTTTGCGGCACTCGATGTTATCAGAAGTATTTTTACCCCAATTTTGAAGATTTTAGGTTCGGCAGATTTTTTTGTGCTGTGATTAATACGAAATCCAGACTTTCTTTTATATATATAGATAAGAATTGAAAATTTCAGGTTTTTGCGCCGAAGACACCGCCAAATCAGGAAAATGTGAAGTATATCGCGAACTACTGAACTTAAAAGAATTTGCTTGGTACCATTCGATTCAGCATGACAAAATACACTAAAATATGTTATCAGTTGAAAAATAACTACAAAAGCCGATTTTTAAGGAATTTTTTTAAAGTTCGTTCCTTTTTTTAACCCCTTTAGGGGTGGAATTTTCGAAAATCCCTTCTTTGCGGCACTCGATGTTATCAGAAGTATTTTTACCCCAATTTTCAAGATTTTAGGTTCGGCAGATTTTTTTGTGCTGTGATTAATACGAAATCCAGACTTTCTTTTATATAAATAGATAAGAATTGAAAATTTCAGGTTTTTGCGCCGAAGACACCGCCAAATCAGGAAAATGTGAAGTATATCGCGAACTACTGAACTTAAAAGAATTTGCTTGGTACCATTCGATTCAGCATGACAAAATACACTAAAATATGTTATCAGTTGAAAAATAACTACAAAAGCCAATTTTTAAGGATCTTCTTTAAAGTTCGTTCCTTTTTTTAACCCTTTTAGGGGTGGAATTTTCGAAAATCCCTTCTTTGCGGCACTCGATGTTATCAGAAGTATTTTTACCCCAATTTTCAAGATTTTAGGTTCGGCAGATTTTTTTGTGCTGTGATTAATACGAAATCCAGACTTTCTTTTATATATATTGATAAGAATTGAAAATTTCAGGTTTTTGCGCCGAAGACACCGCCAAATCAGGAAAATGTGAAGTATATCGCGAACTACTGGAACTTAAAAGGATTTGCTTGGTACCATTCGATTCAGCATGACAAAATACACTAACATATGTTATCAGTTGAAAAATAACTACAAAAGCCGATTTTTAAGGAATTTTTTTAAAGTTCGTTCCTTTTTTTAACCCCTTTAGGGGTGGAATTTTCGAAAATCCCTTCTTTGCGGCACTCGATTTTATCAGAAGTATTTTTACCCCAATTTTCAAGATTTTAGGTTCGGCAGATTTTTTTGTGCTGTGATTAATACGAAATCCAGACTTTCTTTTATATATATAGATAAGAATTGAAAATTTCAGGTTTTTGCGCCGAAGACACCGCCAAATCAGGAAAATGTGAAGTATATCGCGAACTACTGAACTTAAAAGAATTTGCTTGGTACCATTCGATTCAGCATGACAAAATACACTAAAATATGTTATCAGTTGAAAAATAACTACAAAAGCCGATTTTTAAGGAATTTTTTTAAAGTTCGTTCCTTTTTTTAACCCCTTTAGGGGTGGAATTTTCGAAAATCCCTTCTTTGCGGCACTCGATTTTATCAGAAGTATTTTTACCCCAATTTTCAAGCTTTTAGGTTCGGCAGATTTTTTTGTGCTGTGATTAATACGAAATCCAGACTTTCTTTTATATATATAGATAAGAATTGAAAATTTCAGGTTTTTGCGCCGAAGACACCGCCAAATCAGGAAAATGTGAAGTATATCGCGAACTACTGAACTTAAAAGAATTTGCTTGGTACCATTCGATTCAGCATGACAAAATACACTAAAATATGTTATCAGTTGAAAAATAACTACAAAAGCCGATTTTTAAGGAATTTTTTTAAAGTTCGTTCCTTTTTTTAACCCCTTAAGGGGTGGAATTTTCGAAAATCCCTTCTTTGCGGCACTCGATGTTATCAGAAGTATTTTTACCCCAATTTTCAAGATTTTAGGTTCGGCAGATTTTTTTGTGCTGTGATTAATACGAAATCCAGACTTTCTTTTATATATATAGATAAGAATTGAAAATTTCAGGTTTTTGCGCCGAAGACACCGCCAAATCAGGAAAATGTGAAGTATATCGCGAACTACTGAACTTAAAAGAATTTGCTTGGTACCATTCGATTCAGCATGACAAAATACACTAAAATATGTTATCAGTTGAAAAATAACTACAAAAGCCGATTTTTAAGGAATTTTTTTAAAGTTCGTTCCTTTTTTTAACCCCTTTAGGGGTGGAATTTTCGAAAATCCCTTCTTTGCGGCACTCGATTTTATCAGAAGTATTTTTACCCCAATTTTCAAGCTTTTAGGTTCGGCAGATTTTTTTGTGCTGTGATTAATACGAAATCCAGACTTTCTTTTATATATATAGATAAGAATTGAAAATTTCAGGTTTTTGCGCCGAAGACACCGCCAAATCAGGAAAATGTGAAGTATATCGCGAACTACTGAACTTAAAAGGATTTGCTTGGTACCATTCGATTCAGCATGACAAAATACACTAACATATGTTATCAGTTGAAAAATAACTACAAAAGCCGATTTTTAAGGAATTTTTTTAAAGTTCGTTCCTTTTTTTAACCCCTTTAGGGGTGGAATTTTCGAAAATCCCTTCTTTGCGGCACTCGATGTTATCAGAAGTATTTTTACCCCAATTTTCAAGATTTTAGGTTCGGCAGATTTGTTTGTGCTGTGATTAATACGAAATCCAGACTTTCTTTTATATATATAGATAAGAATTGAAAATTTCAGGTTTTTGCGCCGAAGACACCGCCAAATCAGGAAAATGTGAAGTATATCGCGAACTACTGAACTTAAAAGAATTTGCTTGGTACCATTCGATTCAGCATGACAAAATACACTAAAATATGTTATCAGTTGAAAAATAACTACAAAAGCCGATTTTTAAGGAATTTTTTTAAAGTTCGTTCCTTTTTTTAACCCCTTTAGGGGTGGAATTTTCGAAAATCCCTTCTTTGCGGCACTCGATGTTATCAGAAGTATTTTTACCCCAATTTTCAAGATTTTAGGTTCGGCAGATTTTTTTGTGCTGTGATTAATACGAAATCCAGACTTTCTTATATATATATAGATAAGAATTGAAAATTTTAGGTTTTTGCGCCGAAGAAGTCGCCAAATCAGGAAAATGTGAAGTATATCGCGAACTACTGAACTTAAAAGAATTTGCTTGGTACCATTCGATTCAGCATGACAAAATACACTAAAATATGTTATCAGTTGAAAAATAACTACAAAAGCCGATTTTTAAGGAATTTTTTTAAAGTTCGTTCCTTTTTTTAACCCTTTTAGGGGTGGAATTTTAGAAAATCCCTTCTTTGCGGCACTCGATATTATCAGAAGTATTTTTACCCCAATTTTCAAGATTTTAGGTTCGGCAGATTTTTTTGTGCTGTGATTAATACGAAATCCAGACTATCTTTTATATATATAGATAAGAATTGAAAATTTCAGGTTTTTGCGCCGAAGACACCGCCAAATCAGGAAAATGTGAAGTATATCGCGAACTACTGGAACCTTAAAGAATTTGCTTGGTACCATCCGATTCAGCATGACAAAATACACTAAAATATGTTATCAGTTGAAAAATAACTACAAAAGCCGATTTTTAAGGATCTTCTTTAAAGTTCGTTCCTTTTTTTAACCCTTTTAGGGGTGGAATTTTCGAAAATCCCTTCTTTGCGGCACTCGATGTTATCAGAAGTATTTTTACCCCAATTTTCAAGATTTTAGGTTCGGCAGATTTTTTTGTGCTGTGATTAATACGAAATCCAGACTTTCTTTTATATATATTGATAAGAATTGAAAATTTCAGGTTTTTGCGCCGAAGACACCGCCAAATCAGGAAAATGTGAAGTATATCGCGAACTACTGGAACTTAAAAGGATTTGCTTGGTACCATTCGATTCAGCATGACAAAATACACTAACATATGTTATCAGTTGAAAAATAACTACAAAAGCCGATTTTTAAGGAATTTTTTTAAAGTTCGTTCCTTTTTTTAACCCCTTTAGGGGTGGAATTTTCGAAAATCCCTTCTTTGCGGCACTCGATTTTATCAGAAGTATTTTTACCCCAATTTTCAAGATTTTAGGTTCGGCAGATTTTTTTGTGCTGTGATTAATACGAAATCCAGACTTTCTTTTATATATATAGATAAGAATTGAAAATTTCAGGTTTTTGCGCCGAAGACACCGCCAAATCAGGAAAATGTGAAGTATATCGCGAACTACTGAACTTAAAAGAATTTGCTTGGTACCATTCGATTCAGCATGACAAAATACACTAAAATATGTTATCAGTTGAAAAATAACTACAAAAGCCGATTTTTAAGGAATTTTTTTAAAGTTCGTTCCTTTTTTTAACCCCTTTAGGGGTGGAATTTTCGAAAATCCCTTCTTTGCGGCACTCGATTTTATCAGAAGTATTTTTACCCCAATTTTCAAGCTTTTAGGTTCGGCAGATTTTTTTGTGCTGTGATTAATACGAAATCCAGACTTTCTTTTATATATATAGATAAGAATTGAAAATTTCAGGTTTTTGCGCCGAAGACACCGCCAAATCAGGAAAATGTGAAGTATATCGCGAACTACTGAACTTAAAAGAATTTGCTTGGTACCATTCGATTCAGCATGACAAAATACACTAAAATATGTTATCAGTTGAAAAATAACTACAAAAGCCGATTTTTAAGGAATTTTTTTAAAGTTCGTTCCTTTTTTTAACCCCTTAAGGGGTGGAATTTTCGAAAATCCCTTCTTTGCGGCACTCGATGTTATCAGAAGTATTTTTACCCCAATTTTCAAGATTTTAGGTTCGGCAGATTTTTTTGTGCTGTGATTAATACGAAATCCAGACTTTCTTTTATATATATAGATAAGAATTGAAAATTTCAGGTTTTTGCGCCGAAGACACCGCCAAATCAGGAAAATGTGAAGTATATCGCGAACTACTGAACTTAAAAGAATTTGCTTGGTACCATTCGATTCAGCATGACAAAATACACTAAAATATGTTATCAGTTGAAAAATAACTACAAAAGCCGATTTTTAAGGAATTTTTTTAAAGTTCGTTCCTTTTTTTAACCCCTTTAGGGGTGGAATTTTCGAAAATCCCTTCTTTGCGGCACTCGATTTTATCAGAAGTATTTTTACCCCAATTTTCAAGCTTTTAGGTTCGGCAGATTTTTTTGTGCTGTGATTAATACGAAATCCAGACTTTCTTTTATATATATAGATAAGAATTGAAAATTTCAGGTTTTTGCGCCGAAGACACCGCCAAATCAGGAAAATGTGAAGTATATCGCGAACTACTGAACTTAAAAGGATTTGCTTGGTACCATTCGATTCAGCATGACAAAATACACTAACATATGTTATCAGTTGAAAAATAACTACAAAAGCCGATTTTTAAGGAATTTTTTTAAAGTTCGTTCCTTTTTTTAACCCCTTTAGGGGTGGAATTTTCGAAAATCCCTTCTTTGCGGCACTCGATGTTATCAGAAGTATTTTTACCCCAATTTTCAAGATTTTAGGTTCGGCAGATTTGTTTGTGCTGTGATTAATACGAAATCCAGACTTTCTTTTATATATATAGATAAGAATTGAAAATTTCAGGTTTTTGCGCCGAAGACACCGCCAAATCAGGAAAATGTGAAGTATATCGCGAACTACTGAACTTAAAAGAATTTGCTTGGTACCATTCGATTCAGCATGACAAAATACACTAAAATATGTTATCAGTTGAAAAATAACTACAAAAGCCGATTTTTAAGGAATTTTTTTAAAGTTCGTTCCTTTTTTTAACCCCTTTAGGGGTGGAATTTTCGAAAATCCCTTCTTTGCGGCACTCGATGTTATCAGAAGTATTTTTACCCCAATTTTCAAGATTTTAGGTTCGGCAGATTTTTTTGTGCTGTGATTAATACGAAATCCAGACTTTCTTATATATATATAGATAAGAATTGAAAATTTTAGGTTTTTGCGCCGAAGAAGTCGCCAAATCAGGAAAATGTGAAGTATATCGCGAACTACTGAACTTAAAAGAATTTGCTTGGTACCATTCGATTCAGCATGACAAAATACACTAAAATATGTTATCAGTTGAAAAATAACTACAAAAGCCGATTTTTAAGGAATTTTTTTAAAGTTCGTTCCTTTTTTTAACCCTTTTAGGGGTGGAATTTTAGAAAATCCCTTCTTTGCGGCACTCGATATTATCAGAAGTATTTTTACCCCAATTTTCAAGATTTTAGGTTCGGCAGATTTTTTTGTGCTGTGATTAATACGAAATCCAGACTATCTTTTATATATATAGATAAGAATTGAAAATTTCAGGTTTTTGCGCCGAAGACACCGCCAAATCAGGAAAATGTGAAGTATATCGCGAACTACTGGAACCTTAAAGAATTTGCTTGGTACCATCCGATTCAGCATGACAAAATACACTAAAATATGTTATCAGTTGAAAAATAACTACAAAAGCCGATTTTTAAGGAATTTCTTTAAAGTTCGTTCCTTTTTTTAACCCCTTTAGGGTTGGAATTTTTGAAAATCCCTTCTTTGCGGCACTCGATGTTATCAGAAGTATTTTTACCCCAATTTTCAAGATTTTAGGTTCGGCAGATCTATCTTTTATATATATAGATAAGAATTGAAAATTTCAGGTTTTTGCGCCGAAGACACCGCCAAATCAGGAAAATGTGAAGTATATCGCGAACTACTGGAACTTAAAAGAATTTGCTTGGTACCATTCGATTCAGCATGACAAAATACACTAAAATATGTTATCAGTTGAAAAATAACTACAAAAGCCGATTTTTAAGGAATTTTTTTAAGTTCGTTCCTTTTTTTAACCCCTTTTGGGGTGGAATTTTCGAAAATCCCTTCTTTGCGGCACTCGATGTTATCAGAAGTATTTTTACCCCCAATTTTCAAGATTTTAGGTTCGGCAGATTTGTTTGTGCTGTGATTAATACGAAATCCAGACTTTCTTTTATATATATAGATAAGAATTGAAAATTTCAGGTTTTTGCGCCGAAGACACCGCCAAATCAGGAAAATGTGAAGTATATCGCGAACTACTGGAACTTAAAGAATTTGCTTGGTACCATTCGATTCAGCATGACAAAATACACTAAAATATGTTATCAGTTGAAAAATAACTACAAAAGCCGATTTTTAAGGAATTTTTTTAAAGTTCGTTCCTTTTTTTAACCCCTTTAGGGGTGGAATTTTCGAAAATCCCTTCTTTGCGGCACTCGATGTTATCAGAAGTATTTTTACCCCCAATTTTCAAGATTTTAGTTTCGGCAGATTTGTTTGTGCTGTGATTAATACGAAATCCAGACTTTCTTTTATATATATAGATAAGGATATAAGGACTAGCTAAGGACTATATATAAGGATGTTACCTAATCTTTGCTACCGAACCGAGTTATAAGTGATTTCGACCACATGATTACATGTTTTCTCCCTACTTTTCGACCGGTTTTTCTGATTTCGTCGGGAAATGCGTTCAAAACGCAATTTTAACGGCTTGTTCTGAAAGATCTATTACGTTTCCAAAAATACAGGAAACTGAGTGCCATTAGATAGTTTCTGAACAACAACACCCACAAGTTTCATGCATTTCCGAATAAAAATAAATTGAGACTTGTGTTTCAAAGTTGCCTTTTTTGATTTAAGAACGCCCTTAAATGTTTTTCCGAGTGTAGTCTTCCACCTTAACCTAGGGAGTTTGGCACACTCTCGGGCTTGTAAATTCACAGGACTGAAATCTTATGGACCCTGCATTGCACTATACCATCGAGTCGTCCGAAAAATAAATACCCATCTGAATTCCGAGAGGCCATAATAGTCCAGTCAAAATAAGCAAAAAAAAGTGGAAACCTAGGAAAAATTAGCGAAGAGCTGGAAATTTGTGTAGACCTTTAGAACGTCATTTCGAATGAAATGCCAAAAATCTTAGTCGATCTGACTGGAGCAAAAATTTTTATTTAAGGTCAAAGGTCAAAAATGAAATAAGTAGTTTTTTGCAGATATCTGGTAAACGGTAAGTTTTATCCTAAAAATAGTTGTCTTAAAAATGAGATATCTTTGGATTTTCTACAAAAAATGTCTTTAATCACTCCCCGCCCCCTCTTTCGTAAGATATTCCAAATTCGTATTTTGGATAATAGTTACATTTTTCTGAATGCAATTTATGTTATTAGCTGTTGAATGAAATACACATAAGTAGATATAATAAAATTAAATATAATAATGTGAGATACGGGCATACTTCATCCCACACACTCGAGGTAAGTTGTGGTCAGTTTCCTTCTACCCCCTCCTGTGGCGCAATAGAAGCAGGTGCCGCAGGTCCGTAGCTAGACGATGCTCCTAGGTCGGGCTAATGTTTTTCAAGAAGGGCAAAATTACTTCTTCATTTCTTTTTATCTCAAAGCCGAAAAGCTAATATACCAACAGGTTCTTTAAGTACTTAAGTATGTAAGAATCGCAATACCTTTTGGTAGAAATATCCGATTTGCTTCAAATTTGGTAAATATGTTCATTCTGATAAAGTGCATAATTGTTTAGTTTTGGAGATTCATTGGTTAAGTATAAAGTGGGATGCGAGGTATAATCCTCCTGAATTTAGATAAATGGGTTTATTATGCAAAATTATCCGATTTTTTATTAATTTGGTATTTTGATTTATTATGATAAGGTGCATCCCTGATTAGATTTGAAGGTTTATTTATTAAATATAAAGGAAGAAATGGGGTTTAATCCTCTCCCCTTAAGTTATATAAATGGGTTTTTCATACAGAATTATCCGATTTGCTTCAATTTGATATACCGGTTATTTATAAGGCACTTTCTTTATTCGATTGGAGGTTCATTGATTAAGTATTAAGGGAAAGAGGGGATGGGGGCTAATCCCATTTAATTTAGATAAATGGATTTTTCATGCGGAATATCCGATTCGATTCAAAATTAGTAAATGGTTTATTCGGATAAGGTGCCTCCCTGATTATTTACCATTTTGCTATAAAAAGAGCGAGTTTTGTTTTAATTATAATAGACATAAATATGAGTATTATATGGAATTAACTTAAGTATGCCTATAAGCTCAATGTCATCAATTTAACTGGGCACTTTTTTTATAGTCTTTTATGATCTCTTAAAAATATGTATTACGTATTCAGTTTATAGCTCTTTCCAATGTAATTGAAAGGTGATATTCTTTCATCTTTCTGTGTATCCATAAACTAATTTTTGTAAATATGAATTTCCAGAAAAATGTAAGAAGTTTTCTACAACAGCGTCACAAATTAGTTCGTTGGGGACCCTACGTTCTCCGTAGAAAAATCTGAACACTTGCATTGTTAAGTTTTATTAGTAATAAACTAAAATTACAATATTCAGGGATGAAAGAATACTAAAGACATTTTGGAGCAGCAAAACACTGTTTTTTTTTTGTTTTTTTTGGAGCAGTAAAATCCATTTTTAGCAGTAAAAAACCGATTTTGTACCAGTAAAATTCGATCTTTTGACAAAATTTACGTTTTACGCGGTCTTCTGACAAAAATTGCGCCTTTTCGATAAAATTAAGAGGTTTTATTGTGATGTTTTGGCCACGTTTTGTGCGTTTTTTCACAATGCTAATACTCATTTGACAAAATTCACCTATTTTTTTCACAATCCTTCGACAGAATTCGCGCGTTCTTTTGCGATCTTTCTACGAAATTTACTTTTGTTTCTGGTATTTTGACGGAATTGCCGTTTTTTGCTATCGTTTAACTGCGTTTTGTAAGCTTTTGACAAAATTCGCGTTTTTTTTCCCGCAATCTTTTGACGGACGTAGCGTGTTTTCCGCAATTTTTTCGATAAAATTCGGATGTTTTCCGCGATTTTATGATAAAGTTGGCACATTTTTTTGTAATCTTTTGATGAAAATCACATGTTTTTTGCCATAGGTGGGTGAATTTCCCGTGTTTTTTACGACCTTTCGACGAAATTTGCTTTTTTTGTGGCATTTTGAAAAAATATTCATTTTTTGTGATATTTTGACGAAATTACCGTTTTTTGCGATCTTTTCACTACGTTTCTTCGCTTTTGACAAAATTACCGTTTTTTGCAATAATGACTTAGAGCCCATTAAAAATCTTCTCTCGCCTACACCAGAAATATTGCTGCATACCATTTTTTGTAACTGCACAAAGGGTTGCAATTTCAACTGTGGTTGCAGAAAAGTTGGTTTGATTTGATCAGCAATATGTAGTAACTGTCACGGCCAATCTTGCTCAAATGTTGTCACAAACACAACATATGATGATGCTTTCCACAACAGTGAAAATTTACCAAATCTATCTGATTTCTCAGAGCAATGGACAGGAGTTCAACATCCAGAGGTAGAAGAAGAAGGAAATGCAATTTAAGAAACATAATTCGCAGATGAATAATCAACAAGTAAGATAAATTTATTAAAAGTGTAAAGACTTTTTAGTAAAAAATTTCAATTTTTATAATAACCTTCAATTTTATAACAACTATGTTTACGATAAATTTACTGTTTAACAGATATTTAAAACTAGTCGTTGGGGTCCACCGTAATACTTACCTATCATGAATATGCATAATATAAAATATGAAAATAAAACATGCGTAAACTATTTATAAAATACATCGCAATTCCAAAATAAAATTTAAATGCACATTTAAATAGTTTTAATATACATAGTAATACTTTATTAATGAATTGCTGGTCAACCAATTTCGACAAATTCTATAAAACGCCACAATACTCAAGTAATACCGGATTGTGTAAAAGAAACATCCTTATAACTCCAAACTTAATAATCATATTAACTAACAATTTACTGCGTCGGATGAAGCGTCTTATTTCCAATTAAAATATATCTTTGAATTGAAATTTGAATGAAATACAGGGTCACGAAAAATCGAAGAATGTGGAAAACAGGATTGCAAATATCTCGGCTACTAATAATCCGATCGACTTTCTTCTTTATGCAAAATTTGTGTTATTTTATCGCATTTTAAGTCCACTCCTTAAAATACAAAATTTCGAAGATTTTTATGTACCTTTCATCAGAACGAATTTTTCAAGAGTCCGAAAAAAATAGTTCCGAATAACCGAGATAACTGATATTAAATAGGTTTCGTCCGATTCTTACATACTAAATACATACAAAATTCCAAGTCTCTATCTCAATTTGTTCGGCAGATAGAGCGCAGACAGACAGACGACGGACAGTCAGACAGATACACAGACGGACGGACGGACGGCAATTTTTTTTTTCTAAAAATATGTTTTTCGGAATCTCCGGTATCTGAAACATGTTAATGCGTCAAAAAAATTTCGATTTTCAAAACGATTGCAAGACTTAACCTATACTACGTATGATGGGTAAGTAAAAACGAATTTTTTGTACCTTTGACCTTGAATATAATTTTTTGCTCCAGCCAGATTGATTAAGATTTTTAGGATTTCATTTAGAATGATATTCTAAACGTTTTTTCAAATTTTCAGCTCTTCGCTAATTTTTCCTAGGTTAAATGTCTATTTTGACTGGACTATAACGTCGGTCGGTCGAGAGAAATAATATATGATCCCACGACAATACACATTCCTCCGTGGAGTTTTGCAGCCACAAAAAAGAACTGAAGTGAAGAGGTGGAACGTTTCGAAGAACTGAATCGTTTTGTATGTGTGGGCATTATTTGAAATAGGTAGACCACTTGTAGTTTCATGACATTGGTAATTACGATGTTTCAGAAATAAGGTATTCGGATAGTCGCCATCTTTTTCCCCCCACCCACAAAGAACTGTTTCTTGTTCGATGTCATTTATCATATTGCACACGATTATTTGAATGACTTATTCGCATTAAGCAACATTGTCGCTAAACTCGCCCATACAGATGATTCTATGTTTCAGTTTTTGCATTTTTTAGCACTTTCCAACAAAGTTGAAAAGTGCTTATGCATTCGGTTTGTCTGGCCATCTGTCCGTCTGTCCGCGCTCTAACTCCCGTAAATATACTCGGATTGCTATGAAATTTTTATACGTTATTGAGGTTTACCCTAGCATGAACCCTATTGAAAATGAAGTATGTACCATGATTAGTTTATCTACAGAGAGAATCAAAAGTTTCCCATTACATTACGGCCTATGGGGAAAAATCGTTAATATACTCGGATTGCCATGAAATTTTTGGACGTTATTGACGTTTACCCTAGCATGAACCCTATTGAAAATGAAGTTTCTACCATGATTAGTTTATCTACAGAGAGAATCAAAAGTTTCCTATTACATTACGGCCTATGGGAAAAAATCGTTTCAAAGTAATGTTAAAGATGTTACACCCTGTCAAACATATTAAAATATGTATTCTGTAAAATATAAGGTGAAAATGCAGCTATTATTCATTTACAGGGCCACACAAAAGAATTCCATTAGAAAATGGTAAAAGGGGGAATTGTGTGTGACATATTTTAAATATATTATGCTTTTTCATGTATAATAAAATTGATATATGTCACTGAAGCTTAATATAAATTATACGCTACTGTCTTGCATAATATGAAGTACATAGCATTTACAGGGCCATACAAAAGATTTCAAATAGTATATTCTTTCCGAAGTACCGTATATGCGTCCGATGATGGCTGAAATGCATTTTAATTACGATATTCGCGTTTATATTTCGCTAAATATATGCACATTATATGGTGTGTATAAATGTTATAGTTGATATACAGGGCTACCCAAAAGAGCTGACTAACGTTACTGAATATGAGCGCAAATTATTTAAGCGTGGTTCTTAAATAAGCTATGCATTTTTACGCTGAGCTGCTTTGAATTTACTGAGAAATATTTGCAGAATATAGATAAAGGGATATACAGGGCCACGCAAAGAATTCGGTACATGGACGCCTATAAATGATAATTTATGAGAATGTGATTTCAGTTGTTTTTTCTTGCTAAGCTAAATTTTCCCATTATATGAACTGACATATGAAATACAGGGCTGTTCTAATGTACTGGAATACATATTTGTGTATATTTGGCTATGCACTATTATTTTCCTAAATAACAAAGTTTTGTTAAAGATTTCATTAAGTGTTGGAAAGTGCTTCATAATCTATGCTTAACGCATGATTTTTCTTATTTGTTTAATTACTACTATTGTGTGTCAAGATGGAAGTTTGTGATAGATTTTTAGATTCGTTTGTAATTATGTAAATACAAAGCACCTACAGACATCGTTATTTCCATCCATCCGTCTGTCTGTCTGACGCGTATATGACATCTGTGTCTCAAAAATTTCTGTTTTATAATGTTGATTTCTTAGTGCATTTCTTCCTTTTATTTTAAATAAAATCCATAAAAATTTTCGGTACTACTCTATTATACCGTCGAACGATTTGCCAAATTATACAAATCGCCAAACTAATAGCCAAATTATACATATTGACGTAATTTTTATTTTAAATAATAAAAAAAAACAAACAAATAATTAGTGGAATATTAATAAAAAATCTAAATAAGAATCACTTAATGACGTTTTAAACACGTGTATCATATTTAATGTTATTGACAGTGACATTCACGATCATCCATTATTTTCATTTAATAGCACCCTTAAAAATCTCCAGCATCGTCACTTCACCGCTTTTAAATATAAATATTCAGATTATCTCTATTCTGGCCCAAGAAAATTGCTCCATGATATCGTCATGTAATCGTTTTCTATAAAAGCTAGAGTAATTATGCAGTAAAAGCTGCAAAATTTGCAATAGGCTGTATACACTCAAGTGCCAAAACATAATGACCACTTAACTAATAAGTATTTGGCCTATTTTGACTGCTAACTACCTTGGCATGAATGTCACAAGTTCTAGTAGATGACCAGAGATAAATTGTATTAGTTGCATAAGCAGCAGTCATTCATATTCCAGATATTTAAAAATATGACAGACAGATAATAATATAATAACTATTATATCACAGAATATTTTAAATATTCTTTCACCAAGGAACTTGATAATGTCGCCGTCTGGACGACAAAACATGTGTGGATCTAAATAATGGTATTTTGCCATTTCAATGAATTTTTTTTTATCACTATTGGCATTTTTTAGACGCGTTATGTAAATACGTAGCACCAATAGGCATCGTTCAATTCGTCCGTCTGTCTGCATATAACAACGCAAAAACTACCCAACCGATTCGTTTAAAATTTAAAATTTAGAACTATTCCATAATTTTTATAAAAATATGTTTTTTTTTTTTTTAAATCACCTTTTTTCCAGACGATGCTTTCGATGGGATATCCCGACACCGGACATTTCATTGGAAGCATAAATAATTGGAAGTTGAAAAAATCTTTTGGTTGTTTTGATTTAAAAATTTTTGAATTTGTGAAAAAATCTCACACTTTAACAGAGATTTCTTTTATGTACTTTCTTTCACACACTAACAAGAAAAAAAATTCGTTATATGGAAATATATATTTTGCTATATGGAGATAGATTTTAATGATATCATGGGAAAATTGACCATTCCTACTAAAAATTCGTCATATGGAGAAATTTGCTATGTAGAACATTGTTATAGAGGGACTCCATTGTACATGTCTTTAAAAAAAAATCGCCCTTTTTCCAGACGATGCTTTCGATGGGATATCCCTACACCGGACATTTCAGAGTCAGAAAAATGTCACCATTCATAAGAAAAGAGCTATGAGCTAGACATTCCTTTATTAAAAATTAAGTTGATGGTATTTGTACGGTACTACTTGGTTATCCCGTCGTACAAAAAACTATCGCCAAACTATAAGATTAAATGCCAATAATGGATAAGCATGAATGTCACATTCAGTGACGTTAAATACGATACACGTGTTTAAAACGTCATCAAGTGAATTTATTTTGACCTTTTTATTTGTATTTTTATTAATAGTCTACTAATTATCTGCCTTTTTCGTTTTTTTTTTTTAAATAAAAATTATTTCAGTATATATAATTTGGCCGTTTTTTATAATTTGGCGAAATTGGTCGACGGATATCCAAGTAGTACTCTTTCTTTCATACATTTACAAGGAAAATTTCATAAAAACTCGTTATATGGAAATATATATTTCGCTATATGGAGATCGATTTTAATGTAGTCATGGAAAAATTGACCGTTCCTACTGAAAATTCGTTATATAAAGTTTCGTACAGAGAAACTCAACTGTATATATTTATTAAAAAATAAAAAATAAATAAAAATCACCTTTTTTCCAGACGATGCTTTCGATGGGATATCCCGAAACCGGACATTTTAGAGTCAGGGTCCGTCCCGCCACTGCTGTGACGTCATTCATCTTGCGGACGAAAGGGGGACCGAACACCTCAACTCGGGCCGCATGCCGGACCGAGTCGACCGCGTTCTTGGCGGAGCATGCGTATTCGCCGCCGTCCGATGTCCGAACATCGGACACGTTCACGTAGCTGACCACGTGACTTTCTCCGGTGACGAAATCGCCGACGCGAAAGCGGGGCGAATCGGGGACGGGCGAGTCGTCCAGAAACCACGTGACCTATGGAGAAAAATATAACGAAAATATTAGCTTAGGCATAGATCTTGCAGAAACTTCCAGAATAATAGAGTTATTCAACACAATTAAAATGATTGAAACTTATATAAGTAAGTTTTCAAAAATGACGATTATGTGCATACAATTAACATAAAATACAATAAATATGTTAAAAACCAATAGAAACCCAAATCATGTTCAGATATTACACGGCCGTCATCAGTGGGGATTTAAATGTTATTATTAGGTGCATTAGTAATTATATAAATACCGTCGTCCTTCAGTCCGTCCGTCCGCATATGAGAGAACAAAAACGACCCAACCGAATCGTTTGAAATTTAAAAAATATAATTATTAGATCATTTTGTCGAGTCGTTTCAAATTTTATGAAAATCGGATGCATAGATCAATTACAGGGACCATTAAAAGTATTCCGCTACATGACGGTCAATGGGAAAGAATCGTTTCAAATTCATTTTAATGGTGTTACATTCTTTCGAACCTAATAAAATGGACATTCATTTATGAAATATAGACTAAAATACACATTCTTTACAATCTGGAGTGCAAAGAATATTTTTTACTAATTGACAGGGCCACACAAAAGTATTCCATGACCCTAATGGGACAAAGGGAAACATTATTTGGAGTGCTTTTTAATTCTATTAAACTATTTCACATTTCATGAAACTGCTCGCGTCCTGAGAAGGAGGGAATTTTCAAAACAGCTGATGATAACAGAATAAGGGAAAAATATGGATTTTAATAAATATCATGGTCCACATTTAACTCCGATTCATTGACTGAAGCATAAATTTAACCCTTTCGGGGTCCGATTTTCTTTTTTAATTTTTAGAAAAAATTACTTTTACGTTAATAACATTAACACTAACTATCCAAATGAATTAATAAGTGTTTAACGACTATTTTACTGTCTGTCGTTGGGGGGGGGGGGCCCACCGTAAAATACTTACCCATCATGGATATGTATATGAAAATAAACACATGTCAAAACTATTTATACAATGCATTGCAATTCAGAAACAAAATTTAAATACTGTTAGTATATACATAGTAATGCTCTATTAAAGAACTGCTGATGTACCGACATTTCGACAAATTACATGAAACGTCAAACGACTCAAGTAGTACCGAACTGCGTAAAAGAAACATCCTTATAACGCCAAAAATAATAATCATATTAACTAACAATTTACTGCGTCGGATGAAGCGTCTCATTTCCAATTAAAATATACCTCTGAATGGAACTTTGAATGAAATACAGGGTCAGGAAAAATCGAAGAATGTGGAAAACAGGATTACGAATATCTCGGCAACTCATAATCCGATCGACTTTGTTTTATATGCAAAATGTGTGTTATTTTATTGCCTTTTACGTTTATTCCTTAGAACAAAAAAATTCGAAAATTTTTATATACCTTTCATCACAGCGAATTCTTCGAGTCCGAAAAAAATAGTTCCGGATCATCGAGGTTGCTGATATTCAATAGGCTTCGTCCTATTCTTGCATACTAAGTACATACCCAATTTCAAGTCTCTATCTCAATTTGTTCGGGAGATAGAGCGTTTACAGACAGATAGACAGACGGCAAATTTTTTTTTAAAAAAATTTCGGAATCTCCAGTATTTGAAACGTGTAAATCCGTCAAAAAATTTTTTTCCGATGTTTCAAAACGATTGCAAGACTTACCTTATACTACGTATGATGGGTAAGTAATAAAGAATGTTGTTTTGCAAGTAATATTCAAGTAATATTCATATGAAAACAAGCCGAGAAAGAATTTTTGGAGTTGTTTAGAAAATACTGTATTACAACAAGATTTAATTTATATTAAAAATTTTTAATACTTTTAATGTTTTATTACACAGGATTCTTTCAGGAAAGTAACTTTTAATTTTAAATTTAAAATTTGAAATATATTTTTAAAATAAAAGAATCGCAAATGGCGCAATAGAACTAAGCAAATATTTATTATTATTACTAAATATAAATGAAGTGATCTATAAAATGCATAGGTATATACCGGGTGTCCCAAAAATGACTGATGGATTTTAAAATTCAATAACTTGCAAACGGTGACAGCTATTTAAAAAAAAAAATTTGCAGGAGGGTTATGTATAATGTCAGGAGTTCTTTTTTAAAGTATTTTTTTATTTTAGTTCGCATCTCAAACAATAGGTGGCGCTGACGGCGATTGAAGGCCAGGTGATCAGTGCTGAGTGAAGCGTCGACCTGGACTTCAATCGCCGTCAGCGCCATCTATTGTTTGAGATGCGAACTAAACTAAAAAAATACTTTAAAAAAGAACTCCTGACATTATACATAACCCTCCTGCAATTTTTTTTTTTTAAATAGCTGTCACCGTTTGCAAGTTATTGAATTTTAAAATCCATCAGTCATTTTTGGGACACCCGGTAGTAACATTGCTACATTTAAATAGAAGCAAAGTATTTCTTAATACAAAATAATACTTCATGTGCCAAACCCGAAATGGTTCAATTAAAAATCAAAGCTGGTGTTGTATTGAATGAATAACATTAAAGTATTAACATGCGTAACTACTTTTTGAAAAATTCTTAGGAGATTTGGGCATTAGCACATTGAACTAGTTTGTTTTAAGAATTGGAGAAGCCAGTGTTAGATTGATTATTTATTTTAATTAATGTAAGGATATTTTAATAAGTTCAGTTATTAAATTTTTTTAAACTATTTCATTTGTCAAATTCGACAAGTTGCCAAATCTCCATCACAGAAAAAACTGACAAAGTGTCCTATTGATTGATAAGATATTAAAAAATAAACTATACATAAAAAAAGAATTAAAAACGCTAGATTTTCACAGGAGCATTAACTTGACATAGTTTTAATTTGATGATAGAATAGCAATTCTCAAACAGCAGAAATTTTTAAGGGGAAAAAAAAAAAAAACTGTCCCACATTTGACAGGTAATTTTTTACCACATGTTCAGAAATGAATCCCAAACTCAATCTGTTCCGCGAATCGATATACTCCGAAAAAATTATTTATCGGGGGGGGGGATGTCGTTTTGATAGAGGCAAGAATAAAGTCAATATGAAAACTAATCAACCCCCCTTCCCGCGTCGAGTAAGAAAAACTCTGAAATTAAAAAAGAGCGGAATGAAACAAGCTCATTTCTTGTCTTAGATAATTTTCTTTCGGAGAAATCGATGTTTTTTCAGCTGGAAGTCAAGGTGGGAGGATGTGGGAAATTCGAGAGAAAATCAAAATCGTTGGATGGACAAATGAGTTTTCCTTTGAAAAACGGGAGAGTGTTTTATTAAATTCGGGAAGGTTTTATCTCGGACACGAGAAGGTAATTTGCAAAGAGGAGTCTGAATATTTAAGATAAAGAAATGAAATCCACTACAAACCCAAAACAAGAGACGGGAAAAAATGAAAAAAGAATAATAAATATAAATGTCATCCCCCCCCCCTAAAAAACATGCTTTCATTAAAATTTACAAAAATGTAGAAAACATATATATTTTTGAAATGCATTAAAAGTGATCTTGGAAAAAAATACGGCACAGATGTCATATACGCACCACATTTGCACGTGTTTATTACCCCCGCCAATTTGGCGAAATTTTGTTTTTGAATAGAAGTTACAAATTGCATTTAATACATTTAATATTTTTTATTGCAATATAAAAATAAAATAACGTGAAAAAATTAAAGAGATTCTAGTATTTTAAAAAAAGGAAATAAAAATATATAAATGATAATTTGATGTAAATAATTATTGATACAGTATTATAATAAAAATAATTTAAAAAATTAAAATAAAAAATAACAGCAAATAAACATGAATTCAATAAAAAATGAAACAATAAATAAACCGTTATAAATAAAAAACTTAATAAGTAACAAAACAGTAAATATAATTTTCACAATAAATCGTAAATAATACTTATAGTCATATTCAATGCACATAGTTGCACCATTTAATCAGCACATTTCACTGAAATCTTTAATTTTTCCCATCTCATTTCCCTAACAATTATTATGAGCTTATTAAACGGATTTTCTCCTTGGCACAGACGTGCAATGCCAAAATGGTGAGGGAAAGAACACGTGAAAATGTGGTTTCGTATATGATATCTGTGCCAAAAATACTTAGTTCTTTTTAACATTTTATTGAATTGATATACGTTGCTGTGGACTACTACAAGTTACTTTCTATATAACAGAAAAAAAACACAGTATTTACAGGGACACACTAAAGATTTCAAATGCGATACTGCATCCGAAGTACTGTTTATAAGTGACGATTGTTTGAAGTTCATTTTAAACACGTTCCAACAAAGTTGAAATTTTTTTTGTCTGGCCGTTTGTCCGCGCTTTAAATCTCGTAAATGGACTCGGATTGCCCTGAATTTTTGTGGATATTATTGACGTTTATTGCTACCACGAACCCCATTTCTAGAACCTTACGAAGTTTCTTGCATGATTAATTTACTTACAGGAACATTCAAAAGTTTACCATTACATTACGGCCTATAGGGAAAAAAATCGTTTCAAATGATTTTTGAAGATGTCAAACCTATTCAAATTTATATGCATTTACAAAGTGCACTAAAATATGTTTTCTGTAGGATATGCGGTGAAAATAATAGCTGTTAATCATTTACAGGGTAACACAAAATTATTCCATTACATAATGGTAAAGGGGGGGGGAATTGTGTAAGACACATTTCAACTGTATTAAACTATTCTGTCAATAACAAAATTGATACACGTCGCTGACGCTTAATATAATGCATCCAAAAATAAAACCCAAACACAATCTGTTCCTCGAATCGATATTCTTCCTAAAAAATTATTTATTGAAACAAAATCAGCTGCTGCGATATAGAGGCAAGAAGAAACTCAATACAAAAACTAATCACCCCCCTCTCGGCCCGTAACGACTAAGAGAAATTACTATTGTTGCATTACATAATTCTGTTTCGGAGGAATCGATGTTTTTTTTTCAGCTGGGCGTCAGGGTGGGAGGATGTGGGGAAACTCCGGAGAAAATCAAAATCGTTGGAGGGGCAAATGAGTTTTTCTTTGAAACACGGAGGAGTGTTTTATAAACTTTAGGAAGGTTTATCTCGGACAAAAAGAAGGTAATTTGCAAAGAGGCAGTCGGTAGAATTAAGAAAAGGAATAAAATCCACTTCAATTCCGCAACGAGACACAGGAAAAAATTAAAATAATAATAATAATAATAAAATTGTTTTTTGAAAACAAATTTGATTGAAGTTTTGATTAAAATTTACAAAAATATAGAAAAGATATAAACTTATAAGTGACCTTGAAGAAAAAAAACTTAGATAGTTCTTTTAACACTTTCCAACAAAGTTGAAAAATGTTTATGCTTTCGGTTTGTCTGTCCGTCTTGCCGCGCTTTGACTCCCGTATATAGACTCGGATTGCCATGAAACTTTTGGACGTTATTGACGTTTACCCTAGCACGAACCCTGTTGCAAATGAACTTTCTTGCATGATTAGTTTATTTGCAGGGACAGCCAAAAGTTTACCGTTACATGACGGCCTATGGGATAAAAACCGTTTCAAATGAATTTTAAAAGATGTTATAGCCTGTCAAACATATTCAAATTTACATGCATTTACAAAATGCACTAAAATAAGTCTTCTGTAAAATATGCGCAGAAAAAAAAATAGCTATTATTCATTTACAAGGCCACACAAAAGAATTTCATTGTGTCACACATTTTAACTATATTAAACTATTTTATGAATAACAAAATTGATATATATCGCTGAGGCATAATACAACATATTCAGAAATGAATTCGAAACGCAATCTGTTTTCGAATCGATATCCCCCTAAAAAATTATTTATCGGGGGGGGGGGGGGGGACTGCCGATTTTGATAGAGGCAGGAAGAAACTCAATGCAAAAACTAATCAACTTCCCTTAACCGCGACAAGTAAAGAAAAACTCTGAAATTAAAAAAGAGTGAAATGAAACAAGCTCCTTTCTTGCCTTACATAATTTTCTTTCGGAGGTAATCCATGTTTTTTCAGCTGGGGGTCGGGAGGGGGGGGAAATCAAAATCGTTTTTGAAACATGAGGAGTTGTTTTATTAAACTGGGGAAGTTTTTATCTGGGACAAGAAGAATATAATTGCAAAGAGGAGTCGGAATGTTTAAAATAAAAGAAATAAGATCCACTCCAAACCCGCAACAAGATACGGGAAACAAATTATAATATAATATTTTATATAAATGTCTTTATTTATTTAATTAATTTAATTTAATTTTTTATTTATTTATTAACTTTAAAAAAAAACTAGCATATCTTACAATTTACAAAAATGTAAAAAACATACATATTATTTACCCATCTTACGTAGTATAAAGTAAATCTAGTAATCGTTTTGAAAAAAAAAAAGAAACAAGTAAGAAAAATCATGCGTTAAACATAGATTATGAAGCACTTTCCAACACTTCATGAAATCTTTAACAAAACTTCTTTATTTTGGTAAATAAGGATATAAAGCCAAATATGTATTCCAGTACTATTGAACAGCCCTGTATTCGATCTGTCAGCTAATATACATACTATATAACGGGGAAATTTAGTTTAGCAAAAAATGCCTAGTAGCTTGAAATTTTTCTTTCAGCAATTTATATTATTAGATGGAAATTTACTTGAATACTTTTGTTCAGCCTTGTAGTTTGCGTGGTACCTTTATTACACATCAGTCTAAAGATAAAATTTATTTTAAACTAAAACACCCTTGAAACAACTAAAATCACTTTCTCATAAATTATTCATAGGCTCCATGTATCCAATTTTTTGCGTGGCCCTGTATATCATTTTATCTATATTTTACAAAAGTTTCTTAGTAAATTTAATGCAGTTCAGCTTAAAAATGCATAATTTATTTAAGGATCACCTTTTAGTAATTTACGCTCATATTCAGTAACGTTGGCGAGCTCTTTTGGATAGCCCTGTATATCAACTATAACATTTATACACTCTTATAATGTACAAAGATTTAGTGAAACTTAATTGTGCATATCATAATTAAAATGTATTACATCCATCCATCAGCCATCATCGGAAACATATACAGTCCGTCGGAAGGAAGATGCTATTTGAAATCTTTGTATGTCCCTGTAAATGTAATGTACTTCATATTATGCAAGACGGTATCGTATAATTTATATTAAGCCTCAGTGACATATATCAGTTTTGTTATAGATGAAACAGTTTAATATATTTAAAATATGTCACACACAATTCCCCCTTTTACCATTATCTAATGGAATTCTTTTGTGTGGCCCTGTAAATGAGTAATAGCTACGTTTTCACCTCATATTTTATAGAATGCATATTTTAATGCACCTCGTAAAAGCATATAATTTTTAATATGTTTGACAGAGTATAACATCTTTAAAATTCCTTTGAAACGATTTTTCCCCATATGCCGCAATGCAATGGAAAACTTTTGATTCGCCCTGTAGATAAACTAATCATGGTAGAAACTTCATTTTCAGTAGGGTTCGTGCTAGGGTAAACGTCAATAACGTCCTAAAATTTCATGGCAATCCGAGTGAGTAAGAGCGCGGACAGACGGCCAGACAAACCGAATGCATAAGCACTTTTCAACTTTGTTGGAAAGTGCTAAAAAAAAAAAAAAAGACGAACTGATACATTTCAGATAGTGAAGATTACGAAAAACATATTTTTAGGGGGGGGGGGGGGGAATTGCCGTACGTCTGCTTATGTCTCCCGTCTGCCTGTCTGCCTGTAAACGCCCTATCTCCTGAACAAATTGAGATAGAAACTTGTAATGTTTGTTTATGATATCATCTGTAATGAGAGGGGGGAGGGATTACTTGCTACTGAACGATTTTCGATTCTACGTTGAAAAATCCGTAAAAAAATTGCCATTTTGATAGTGGCAAAAAAGAAAAAAAACTAAATATAAAAGCCAGTCACTCCCCCCACTGCCCTTCTCCGTTTCGAATAAGAGAAACTTTGAAATTAAAATTCTGAAATGAAAGAAGATTCACATTTTTTCTTGTTGCCATGCATATTTCAATGAAGATTTACCGTTACATTACGGCCTAAACGAAAAAATCGTTTCAAATGAATTTTTAAAAATGTCAAGCCTATTCAAATTTGTATGCATTTACGATGTGCACTAAAATATGCTTTCTGTAGAACATGCGGTGAGGAAAAAAAAAAGCTATTATTCATTTACAGGGCGACACAAAATAATTCTTTTACATAATGGTAAATGAGGGAATTGTGTGAGATACATTTCAGCTATATTAAACTATTTTATGAATAACAAAATTGATATTCGTCGCTGGGGCTTGATATAACATACTCAAAAATTGAATCCCAAACGCAAAGCAATCTGTTCCTCGAATCGATATCCCCCCAAAAAAAAATTATTTATCGAAAAATTATTTATCGAAAAAAAAACAAAAAAACCCTGCCTATTTAGAGAGAGGCAAGAAGGAACTCAATGTAAAAACTAATCACCCCCCCCTTCCCGCCCGCGACGACTAAGAAAAACTCCGAAATTAAAAAAAGAGTGAAATGAAACAAGCTCCTTTCTCGCCTTGCATAATTTTGTTTCGGACGGAATCGATGTTTTTTCAGCCTGGGGAGGAAAGTGTGAAAATCAAAATCGTTGGAGGGGCAAATGAGTTTTTCTTTGAAAAACGGGGAAGAGGGGGGGGGGGGTTATAAATTGAGGAAAGTTTTATCACGCGCACAAGAAGAAGGTAATTTGCTGAGAGAAGTCTGAATGTTTAAGGAAAGAAATGAAATCCACTTCAAACCCGCAACCCAAGGATTCGGAAAAATTTATACATTATAACAATTATAAAAGTTTTTCTTTCTTTCTTTTTTGAAAAAAAAAAAAAAAAAAAACACGCTTTTATTAAAATTTGCAAAAATGTAGAAAATATGTATGTATTTTTGAAATGCACTAAAAGTGACGTTTGAAAAAAATAAAAGAAAAGAAAAGAAAAGAAATTATTGTAATCTACTTTTTTTTTCGACGGATTGACACATTTTAGTGGGTCAGACATTCCGATACAAAATGTGTCTGCTCGTGTGTCTGTATGTCGCCATTCTACCATCGAAAAGTATATGAAGACATGCATAGAATTGAACCAAATTTCTCGTGCATGCTTTTGGCTGTAGCAAGCAGGTGTCCTCCTTCAATTTTAAATTATTCTCCACCCCCCCCCCCTTTGATTACAATTTTGTTCATTAAAATTAAACAGCGATAGCAAAATAATGGTATTCTTTCTAGTGTAGCGTCTGGTCAAAACGTGCTTATGTCGCCTATCTTTTAACTATTTCAAACTATACCCATCGACTCTTTAAAATACGTCTCCGAGAAATAGTCAAAGAAGAAATTCTTTCCCCACTAATGAGAGTGCGAAAACGTGACCGGGAGAGGATAGAGAGGACTCCGCGGATTTCTGAAATCCAATTTTCGCACGCAACGCTGATGGAAGAATTCGATCCGCGCCGCTTGTCAAACTTTTTACTAATCTAACCGGGCCGAAAGTTTCGCGACCCCGGAGCTCTATGAACTAGAAATATTAATTAAACCACCTTATATAATATAAATGAATCATGCCACAAGAATAGATTATGAAAGACTTTCAAAATACTCCAACAAGACTGTTTTATTAGCGGAGAAAGGTGATGTGCGTTTTATCAAACAATTTGGGAAGCATAATTAATTGCATTAGATTAATTTTGAAACAATCGGTAAATTAATAATAACAGATGTAAATTTTCCATTTTTACTTTCTTCTATCTTCAATAGAAAAAAGTATTGTAATCTAATTTTTTTTCGACTTGCGGTTTTCGACGGATTTACATGTTTTAGGGGTCAGTGATTCCAAAAAACATGTTTTTACAAAATGTCTGTCTGTGTGTATGTCGCCATTCTACCATCAAAAAGTGTATGAAGTTATGCATCGAATTGTACCAAATTTTTTGTGTAAGTGTATGACTATGGTTAGTGGGTCCTCCCTGAATTTGAAAAAAATCCGTTGGAAGGGGGCGCTGCAATCGCGATTTTTGTGCCATTTTCAATATTGTACCGACCAAAAGTACACGAAGTTATGCATCGAATTGAACGAAATTTTTTGTGTAAGTGTATGGCTATGGCTAGTTGGATCGCCCTGAATCTGAAAAACATCCGCCAGAAGGGGGCGCTGAAATAGCGAATTTTATGCCATTTTCAATATTGCACCAAATAAAAGTGTATGAAGTTAGTTCTAGAACTGAACTGAATTTTTTGTACATGATTATTTTTTGGTAAGGCAAGTAGGTCCTCCTTGAATTTGAAAAAAAAAAAAAAAAATCTGCCTATTATTGTATTATTCATCGGCTCGTGCAGAGACGGAAATTCGTTTTTACTCCGATTAATTGATTGAAGCAGAAATTTTAGATGAAAATCAAAGTTGGTATGGTATTGAATTAAAATTATTAGAATATTAAAATAAGTAACTATTTTTTTTTTAATATTAAAATATACGAATGAGATAGAAGAAAGTTATGGGATTGGCACATCCATCTAGTTCATTTTTGGATCCAGAGTATCAGACCAGATAAAGTGATCGTTGAGTAAAAGATTGGGTGAAATGGTCCTCCAGTGTTCGTATCCGGGATGGCTCAGTTGGTAGAACATTGGCGGCTTCAGCCAATACATCCCTGGTTCGAATCCTGGCCGGACTTTGTTCACCCAAAAAGGAAAAATGGAAAATTTACATCTGTTATTATTAATTGGGTCCGGGACTCAATTAAACGGGGAGACCGTAAAATATTTTGAGCCTCCCCTGCAAAAGGCTCCAAGGTCACTCGATGAATTTCTGTTCCGAAAATCCAAATGAAATTCGATTCAAAGATCTAATTGAGCTTCGAGGCCCCTTTCCCAGTTTTGCAGAATTACTGAATTGTATCTAAAATAAGTGTTTCAAAACTTCCTCATTCTATTTGTACATAGGAAGCTAACATGATGTTTAATTTTGCACCAGTTATACACTTAAAATTATCATCATCCTATACTTTTCTTAGCATAAAATATAACTATTACAACAGTTTAATGAGAAACACAGTATCTACTACAGTGTGAATAGGCACTAATTTATCTTTCTGCGTCTGAGAGAGAGAGAAAAAAAAATTATGAGCCATCCCTACTGTTCACTTCTGAACCGTGCTCATCGTCTCGCGACCCTGGAGCTCTGTAAACTAGAAATATTAATTAAATCATCTTAATACATAAAGTGAAATGTGCAACTCTAATAAGGTTCTAAATTACGAGACCAACTCGAGTAGCCATTTGTCAACAGGATGTAACGTTAAGCAACAGACAAAACAAAGTACGCTCAAACGAGAAGCAAGTACTGCTTACGTGCAAAGCGAAGATATCAGGTTTAATACCGCTACTCGGCGAATAGGCGGTATACCAGGTATCTAACCCTTCAAGCTGAGGTAACTCGGCAGATAGGGGCCTGGTCATCGGCCTAGTCATTCGTAACTGCGTTATAAAGGATCTCTAGTTTTTTTTTTTTTTTTTTTTTTTTTTTTGTGAACGTGATGTGGTTTTTCTAGTTCTCGTCTATTTTTCTTCGCTTTTTTTTTTTTTTTTTAACTACAAATTTTTCCCTTACTATATGAAAATTGAAGTCTCGTTAATTCATGTAAATATTCCAAAAAGAAAACTTGAGTAGGAAGTTGCATTTTTTTTTAAGGAAAGCGGCGATCATTATTGAAGAAAATCAGATTATGTGAGTTATTTTATTTTCATTTTAATCTCTGCTAAATTTATTGAAAGTCCTCTTGTCAAAACGCCATTTCTAAAGTTTTGAATGAAAAGTTTTACGAGTTCTGCCGTAAAAATGTAATCTCATTTAAAGTGGCGGCCTCGCCGGGTTCGTCACAAATTTAATACGGATACGGGGGATGGTTGTTTGCAAGACAGAAAGTACACAATACCAACATTAATTGTAACTTCGAATCAGACCTTTTAAATATTCAAATAAAGATTTGTTTACAAAAATAATATTGTTATTTAGCCCCTAACGTGTTTGTTTTAAAAAAATGGTATCGATTTCGCAAAGCATTTTTCTCGAGTGGTACAATCAAACCCTCCGGAGAGTAAGAAACTGGTTTTCCCCCCTAATGAGGCTCTGAATCTGCATTTTGGAGTGTCTCTCCGCGGATTTTTCTGAAATCCAATTTTCCTCGCATCGCTCAAGACGGTTCCATCTTTCGGCGGATGATAAAATAGCAATTAACATCGCAAAAAATAAGTCATATTCGGCTTAAAAAATGAAAAACAAATGGGTAACTGTGATCGCAGATAGTACAGAGGTTTTCGTTTTTAAATACATCCTTCAAAAAGTTTTATCCAACATACCCTTAACTGCTGTGACAAAAATTGCCACATAACTACTGTGAGCAGTCTGTCAGACCGCTTAATCTACACATGAATAAAATGTTAAATTAACTCTCACAATGCTGTTTACGTATTAAACTTTATATACAAGGCTATTTATAAATAAAATTCAGCTATTCAAAAGTCACTATAGGTAGTATAATGGCTCCAAACGAAACAAAATTTGACCGGTACCTTGTATTTAAACTACAAATTACAAGTTAAACTAAGTGAATTACAAGTTAATTACAAGTGAAAAACTCAGCGGTCTGCGAGACCGCTAACAGTAGTTGAGAATTAATAAACGAAAATAGTCAACCAGAAATATTAATCATTCCTTGCATAAATGGCAGCACCATTCTATTTAGGAATGAGCCTCCTGGAAATTATCCACTATCCTATGTCAAATTTTTTATATTTAACTAATAATATTTATATACAGGACTTCGCCAAAAACCGCATTTAAAACGATAAAACTTCCGGTGTCAAAATAGATAAGTAGGCTGTAACAGGATGAAATAAAAACAAATAATCGCGTTTTTTTCTCGCGATTTATGGAATCGATTTCATTTATGCTATGCGAATATAATAATTTTTATACCTATTTAAACATGGGTGCAACAATTAAAAAAGGAAAAAAATGAACTGATGATATCAAAAATAATAGTCTTTCTTCAAAATGTTAGGATTTATTGTGTGACAAGATGTATTCAGCCGAAGGTATACAAAATTTGAACCCTCTGACTTCTATAATTTTTGTTTACGGATTCTGTGACACACAGACAGAAAACAGAGACGAATAGGGTTCCGTCAGGTGAACGGAACACTAAAAGGAATATAGATTTCGCGAAGTATTTTTCCCGAGTCTTAAAAACCCGTCAGAAAGCAGAAAACTTTTTCCCCCTAAAGAGGCTGGATCTATATTTTAAGGATACTTATACATTTGGAGTGCTCTCCGCTGATTTCTGAAATCCAATGTCCCCTCGCCTCGCTGAACAAGGTTTGATCTATCGGCGGCAGAAAAAAAGTCGCACAAAATGAGTCATATTCAGGTAAAAAAAATGGCACAGATGTCATATACGCACAACATTTGCATGTGTTTTTTCCCCCGGCCAATTTGGCGAAAATTTTGTTTTTGAATGTAAATTACAAATTGCATGCAATAACAGCACTTGATTTTTTATTGCAATATAAAAATAAAATAACGTCGTAAAACGAAAGAGATACTAGTATTTTAAAAAAAGAAACAAAAATAAATAAATAATAGTCAGATGTAAATAATTATTTACATAGTGTACAATAAAAATAATTTAAAGAATTAAAATGAAAGATAACAGTAAATAAACATGAATTTAATAAAAAAGGAAACAATAAATAAACAGTTATAAATAATAAATTTTGTTAGTAACAAAACAGTAAATATAATTTTCACAATAAATCATAAACATTAATACTATAACATAATATAAACATATTAACATACAGTTACGTAAACATATTAAATGCATGCAGTTACATCATTTAATCACTACATTTCATTGAAATCATTAATTTTTCCCAATTTCCCTAACAATTGTTATTAAGTTATAAGAAGGGTCTCTCCTTGGCACAGATGTGCAACGCCAAATTGGCGGGGAAAACAAACACGTGCAAATGTGGTGCATATATGACATCTGTGCCAAAAAAATAAATAAAACGATTTTTTAGCGCATGATAGGAAAATGTAGAATGTTTTGCAATTTGGAATTCAAATTTGAGTTTTACTTTATTGCTTAACAATCATACGAAGTATAGGGTAAGTCTTGCAATTGTTTTAGAAATTAAAAAATTGATGGACTGACACGTTACAGACAGTGGAGATTACGATAAAACCCTATTTTTTAGAAGAAAAAAAATGCCGTCCGTTTGTATGAGTGTCTAATTGTCCGTCCGTCTGTCTGTCTGTAAACATTATATCTGCCTAACGCATTGAGACAGACTTAAAGATGGGTGTGTACTTAGTATGCAATAATGTAAAGAAGCCTGATTGACACCTCGATGATCCGGAACTGTTTTGTTCGGACTCTCGTTTTGATAACAGGTTTATAAAAAATTTCCATTTTTTTTATTTTAAGGAGTGGATCTACAAGACAATAAAAAAGCACAAGTCTTGCATAAAGAACGAAGTCGATCGGATCATGAGATGTCGAGATATCTGTAATCCTGTTTTCCACATTCTTCGATTTATTCATGACCCTGTATTTCATTCCAATTTCAATTGAGAGATATATTTTAATTGGACAGGAGACGCTTCATATGACGCAATAAACTGTTTATCATTTTTTAGAGTTATAAGGATGTTTCTTTTACTACTTGATTATTAAGTATAATATTGTAAAAGGTTGGGGAAGGGAGGATCCAAAATTACCAAAAAATTGATAACATTATCTTCACCTGAGAATAATAAGGTGCTATCTGTGTTTTTTTTTTTTTTTTTTAATTTGACTTATCGATATAGAAATGTTCTATTTGTATCTATAAACGTATTTCTGGATTAAGTTAATGTCATAACATAATCTTTATGGATTATTCTACGATAAGAGGTTTCAATTCAAGTACATAGAGAATACGGCCAAAAAGAAAAGTTTGAGTTTGATCAAAAACCTTTAAATTATGATTTTTGTCCCGTTTATTTACCTTTTCATATAAAGGCAAGTCACTTTATACATATTTTATAACTTTTTCTGGTCAGTGACTCGCTCCCCTGGCAGTTATCTTGACAGGGGAAATACGGCAGGGGAGAGACATTTTCATGTTAAATTCAAAATTTTTAACTGACTGAATTAGTTTTTGGGTTAATTGTATATTCATGGTTCGTACGGGTCCTGGAATTTTATGAGCAGGAAATTCTTTGGTACCAGTATTTTCTTATAGGAAATCCCTGATTAAATAAATTGAAATTTCACTCTTTTGAAGGATATTTATTTTTCTATAAAGAAATGCTAGTATTTCACCTGGAAAATAACGGTACCCGTACGAACCATGATATTTCACTGTAATTATTACTGTATTGTTCAATTAGGGCAGTAAATGCAATTGAATTAAATGAATGTTATAAGTTTTATGACTTACCAGGGGAGATACACGATCACCTTGCGAAACCACTACACCGGATGGTCGCGTCACAACAACTAAAAATAGCGACGCTTAAATGGGTTGCGCGTTTAGTATTGCTAACTTCAAGCCTATAGATGTCCTTAAGCGCTACTTCCAATATAGCAATCCTTGAATTTATATTTGTTTCAGCGTTACGAAATTTGACAGGGTAGATACACAAAAAAAGCGGGACAAAAGTTAATTTTAAAATTTATTTGAAATTAACAAAACTATTTTATTTTTTATTTTATAATACGTAAGTATAATTATTTAAATTCCAATTAAACATACTTTAGTTAAACATCTGATGGAAAAATATATGTATTGTTTGAAAGTTAAATTGAAACCAGCAAGGGGACATGCCAGGGTAGAGACTTTTTTAGAATTTGTACGAAATTTCAAAAAAAGTGTTTTATTTAGGCATTCAATCGTGATGTTTTTTAATAAAGTATATTAAGATGATGATTCATTGCAAAAAATAGCAACATATAGAATAAAAAATTTGTTTTAAACGGATAGCCGTGCAAATTACCTCTTATCGTAGAATCACCCTTATACCATATGTAAATTATATGTCATAATATAATTGTAATGCCATATGCAAATTATATATAACATCATTTTGGTGCAAAAATGCCGTCTTAGATACAAATATAGCCTATCTATACCGATAAATATATATATTTTTTAAACCACAGATAGAACCTTATTATTCTCAGGTGAGGATATATGTATATCCCCTAACGTATTTGCTTTAAAAAAAGAATATTGATTCCCTCCCGAAGTATTTTTCTCGAGTCATATGGAGAGTCGAAAACTGTTTTCCCCCTAATGAGGCTGGATCTATAATATTTTGGAGTGTCTCCGCGGAATTTTCTGAAATCCAATTTTCCTCGCATCGCTGAAGACGGTTCCATCTTACGGCTGCAAAAAAAAAGTCGCACAAAATAACTCATATTTAGGTTTTTTTTTTTTTTAAAGTAAGCGAAATCCTGCGCTAAGCATAGATTAGGAAACCCTTTCCACAAAACTTCGTAAGTTAAGGAAATAAGATTACTGTCTATAGCCAAATATGTATTCTAATACTTTTGAACAGCTGTGTATTGGAACTATCGACTGATATTTATACTATATAATGGTGAAATTTAGTTTAGCAAGAAAATGTTTACAGGTTGAAAATTTTCTTTCAGCAATCCACACTAATAGATGGAAACATACTTGAATACTTTTGTTCAGCCCTGTATTAAAATAAATATTAAACCATGCATTAAATAAGTATTAATATTGTATTAAAATATTTGTGGTAAGGCGGTTCCGCAACATTATTGATATTTAAGATATTGTTGAAAAACATACAAAAAGGTAGATATTGGAATAATTTAATCAATTTCCTCGCGTCGCTGAACAAGGTTCCATCTTTCGGCGGATGATAAAATAGCAGGAAAGGTCGCACAAAATAAGTCACATTCAGGGGGGAAAAGTAAGAAAAATCATGCGTTAAGCATAGATTATGGAACAATTTAAAACACTTCCTGAAATCTTTAACAAAACTTCGTTATCCAGGAAAATAAGTTGTTACTGTCCACAGCCAAATGGGTATTCTAACGCTTTTGAACAGCCCTGTATTGGATTCGTCGGTTGATATTATATAATAGGATAATTTTGTTTAGCAAGAAAATGCCTAACTGGTTGAAATTTTCCTTTCAGCAGTTTATACTAATAGATGGAATCATACTCGAATACTTTCGATCATCCTTGTAGTTTATCTAGTACCTTTATCACACACTAGTATTTAACTAAATTTTATTTTAAATTAAAACACTCTTAAAATTATTGAAATCAAATTCTCATAAATTATCATTCACAGGCGTCCATGTATCCAGTTCTTTGCGTGACCATTTTATCTATATTCTACAAACATTTCTTAGTAAACGGAATGCAGTTCAGCGTAGAAATGCGTAATTAATTTTTAAAGCACCTTTATAAGTAAATTACGCTCCTATTCAGTAACCATTAAGAGTACTTTTGTGTAGCCTTTTGTACATGTGCATGATATGATGTAAACATTTCGAAGCATACATTTTTTTTTTTTTTTTTTGTCAAATGGAATATGCAATTTGTTTTATTTTTAGCGTGAAATATTTAATTTAAAAAAAAAATCGATCGCCTCCTAAAATTGAAATTTCCTAAAATCCTCGGAGCGAACTTAATCAGCCCAATTGGTTCAAAAATCACGTTTCCATTCCAAGTTCCGTTTTTTTCCGGTTTCCACAGGGAGAAAAAGTTCCTCTCTCTTTAAAAGCGTCGATAGATAAAATAGTTTGCGACTCGATAATAGTTAACCCTTTGAGCTCTGGGGTGTAAATTTCTTCAAAATTCCAACTGTCACACTGGCACCAGTATTTTGCAAAGAAAAAAACCGGTTAACGATAAACACGAAAAAATGCATTAAACCTTTTTGAAGTAAATTTGGTCAAATTTTCTGGTGTCAATGTGACATTTTGGAATTAATATTATGTAGTAGAAAATTCTACCAGCAGAGTTCAAGGGGTTAAGGGGAAAGAAACGGTAGTTTTAGTACAACTGCCTGTTGCACGGATTTTCATATGATGTTTAATGTTACCGGGCTCAATGATCGTTGTTTTTTATTTTACAATTTTTCTTTTATCTTTACAAGAAAGAAGTATTGGATGCGTGAAAATTTCCGAATTCCGGTTTTCGACGGATGAACAAGTTTTAGGGGTCAGAGAACTTTAAAAACATGTTTTTACAAAATGTCTGTCTGTCTATATGTGATAACTAACTGTTCTAATTTAACTTTTAGCTAATGTTACAATTGGCTACAAAGACCGCTGTTTTTTATTTCTCAACTGTTATTTTATTTTATCTTTATAAGAAGAAAGTATTGGATTCTTGATAATTTTCGACTTTCGGCGAATTGACACGTTTTAAAACTCAAAAGCATGCTTTTACAAAATGTCTGACTGCGACAAAAATTTCATAGGCGCTCTATCACAAGATCCAAAAAACGGAATTTAACAAAACTTTGGATTCTGTTTAGATATGATTTGTTTTCGGTGTATATCGCTAAACGGATGGCGTTGCTATGCTTCATTACTCACATTTTTCACAATAGCCATATCTCAAGAACTAGTGCAAGGATTTTCATAAATCATTATATTCAGTTATAAGTTGATATATGTTGTTGCTGACTTTATTTTGGTGTAAACCACCTAACCGGTGTGCTGCTAAGCTGTATTTTTCAGGAAGTATTAACATGCATAAGATAGAAGAAAGTTTTGGAATTGCCACATCTGACTAAATTTCAAATGGTACGTAATCAGTTTTTTTTTCTATTTTTACAAGAAAGTAATGGACCCTTGATAATTTTCGACTTCCGGTTTTCGGTGGGTTTACACGTTTTAGGGGGCAGAGAACCCCAAAAACGTGTTTTTACAAAGTGAGAGTCTGTCTGTCACTCTGTGAGTCTTTACCACGTGTCACTTTTAACAGATTAAGGTGTTTAGAATAAGAAATAAAAGCACGTACTGATTGAAACATAATTGATATTTAAGATATTATTCAAGGACAGGGAAAAAAGGCAGATATTGTAAGAATTTGGAACAATTTAATTACAGTAAAACCCTGATAATTCGGATTAACTGGGATCAGACCCAATCTGATTATCCGGAGATATAGAAAAAAATGAAATAAAATAAAAGATATTTGCAGAAAACCATCTTTATGTTAAACTTAATGCAGATTTATATTTTCTACTGTAATTTCTTAATATAAATTGTGATAAATAATTCCTCATTACGTGTAACATATACATTTTTTTTTTTTAATCAAATGGAATGTGCTATCTGTTCTATTTTCAGCGTGAAAGTTTTTTTTATTTTTACAAAAATCGATCGCCTCCTAAAACTGAATTTTCTAAAATCCATTTGCAAAGCGAACGTATAATCAGCTCAATCGGTTCAAAATCACGTTTCGTGTTCATTAGCGGAGCGAAAAAAGTTTTATTTCTCTCTCTCTCTGTGTTTAAAAGCGTCGCGTCGACAGATAATAATAGTTTGCGACTCTCAATAATAGTTAAGAAACTGTAGTTTTCATACAAGTGCGTGTTCTGGTTTAACCTTTAACCAATGTTACCGGTCTCAACGATCGCTGTTTTTAGGTGCGTTCGTAATTATGTAAATACGTAGCACCTATAGTTGTCGTTCAGTCCGTCCGTCTGTCTGTCAGCACCTAACAAAGCAAAAACTACGCAACAGAATCGTTTGAAATTTATAATAAATTATTACATAATTTTGTCGAGTTTATGAAAATCGGATGGATAGATAAATTACAGGGACAATCAAAAGGGTTCTGTTACATTACGGTCATTGGGGAAAAAGTTTCAAATGCATTTTAATGGTGTGCATTCGAACATAAAATTAAGATAAACCTATGGTCACACAAAAGTAATCCACTATATAATGCTATACGGAGAAACACTGTTTGAGGCATGTTTTAATGATATTAAACTATTTCACATTTTATGAATATGATATACGTTGCTGAGGTGTAATAAAGTTACTTCCTGTATATTTACAGGAACACAACCCACTATAGTGTATCCGAAGTACTGTCTACTATGACAGCAAGATCTGAATATTTTTTAAACTTCGTTATCGTACGAACGCACACCTCATTTGCTACGCTTCACGTGCAATTCCCAACTTGTTTATTTATTTATTTATTCATTTAATTATTTTTTTCATTTTTTACTTTCTTTTATCTTTACAAGAAGAAAGTATTGGATAAGAGAAAATTTTCGAATTCCAGTGTTTGACGGACGGACACAATTTAGGAATCCTCGCAAAGGGTGCTAGGATAATTTTAATAATTTTAATAAAAATAAGAATAATAATTTTAAATTCAAAATCGAACTATCAAAAAAATCACAAAATTAAAAACGAAGAATAATTTTAACAAAAATAAGAATGGTATTTAGAAACATTCGAAAAAAATAAGAAATAAATTACATTGGGGGAGCTTTATGTTAATAATTTACGTAATATTTAGATAAATTTATAATATTTTTCACGATGAATATAACTTCTTCTATAAATACATAAAAGATTTATTAGACGATCACATCACAGGACATATATAGAAAACATAATATCGAAAACCAAAAATAATAATAATAACATATCAGCATCATCTCACGTTCATCGTCTGAAAAATAAAAAACCTAATACATGGAGTCATAAAATAATGTCTATTGTCCAAAGTTCTTTTAAACAAAAACAATTTAATTATTGCCATGCGATTTCACTTACAAATCCCTCCTTTCGCATGTCAATAATGCTCAGCAATGCCCACACCCAGACTTGTAATATGTTTTTTCATGACATCATAACTCAAATTCTTAGTCATTATATCTGCCTCCAGTTCAGATGAATTTACATATTTTGTTTCAATTTCTCCTTTAGCTCTTTCATCTTTCACAAAATGATATTTTCTATTGATATGTTTGTTACGATTATTCACTCTTGGGTTTTTGATCCAATCAATAACGGACTGACTATCAGTACTAATTTCTATTGGACGCTTTACTATTTCTTCTTGATTTAATTCTTCCAAGAGACCCATTAGCCATTTTCCTTCACAAACTGCATCACACAAACTTAAAAGCTCAGATTCCATTGTTGAAAGCGCAACCAGTTTCTGCTTATTACTTTTCCATCCAATTAAAGATTCTCCTATTTTTACGATATATCCACCAAATGATTTTGAATCTTGTGTAGTACACCAGCTAGCATCTGAACAAAGTGATAATTGACCCTTTTTACCTTTAATTCGAAGTTTGTAGTTTTTTGTGCCTTGGATATAACGCAAAACTCTCTTCACTGCCTGTAAATGAATTTCTCTAGGATCTTTTGCATATTGAGACAAATTACTTAAAGTGAAAGCTAAATCTGGCCTTGTTCCTCTTACTAGATATCCTATACTTCCAAGCATTTCTTGATATAGTGTTTCATCAATTTTATTTTCACCTTCATATTCATCTAAATTTATACCGAGTACACCAGGAGTTTTCACACTTTTACAATTTTCCATATCAAATCTTTCTAAGATCTTTTCTGCATATTTAGTTTGCCCTAATAAAAATTCTCCGTTCTTTTCTTCAATATCAATACCAAGGAATTTTATATTTTTCTTCTGCTCTTTAATTTTCGCTTCTTTATTCAATTGTTGTACGAATTTATTTATCAAATCTTCGGATTCACTAACGACTATCCCATCATCTACATAGATTCCAACTGTAATAAATTCATTATCTTTTTTATTGACAAATACACAAGGGTCTGCTTTGCATGGTTTTAATCCTATCTTATCAAATATTTTAACCAATTTTTCATACCAGCATCTTCCTGCTTCAGGCAATCCATATAAATTTCCTGTCACGAGTAATATCTTCCCTCCTTCAATTTGTAGGCCTTCAGGTGGATTCATATAAACAGCAGTTTCTAGATCTGCATTCAGATAAGCTGTTTCTACGTCGAAAAATCTAGTTTTGTAGCCTTTCATTGCTGCGACTGCCAATAAAGCTCTAAATGATTCAGTTTTCATTACTGGACTGTACGATTCTTGATAATTTGTTCCAAATTTAAGTCTTGATCCGTCTGCTACTAACCTAGCTTTATATTTTACATCTTCACCGCTTTCTTTTATATTAAAAATCCATTTGCTTCTCAGTGCTTTCACATCTTTTGGTTTGTCAACAATTTTCCATGTTTTGTGTTCTTCTAACGAATGTAATTCCTTTTTTATTGCTTCTATCCATTTATCCTTATTTTTAGAATTTAATACATCTTTGTAATTCTTTGGAACTTCCTCGTGCACTAGATTTGCTAAATACTTTGGATTCGGTTTTCTAATTCGTGATGATCTTCTAGGTTCTCCAGAAAACTTATTTTTATTACTTTCTTTTTCTTTTTGTTCTTCATTTTCACTAATTATATTATTTATTTCATTTTCCTCTGTCTCAGGAACATTCGTATCATTTGTCAATCTAATTGTTTCTTCTTCCTGATTTAATTCTTCATCATTTTCATCTGAATTGTTCTCTTCTTGTTCATCTATTATATTCTTATTACTGATAATATTGATGTATTCAAATTCATCAGTCATTTCTTCTTTATTTACTATATCTTCATACCCCAATTTTTCTTCTATAAACACAACATACATCTCTGCTTTCACGTATTCTCTTTTCCTTTAAGTCATATAATCTGTATGCTCGACGATCTCTTGAATATCCGATAAATACTGCAGGTTTTGCTCTTACATCAAATTTCTTTCTATTGATGTCATCGTTGCGATAAAAAGCTTTACATCCAAATACTTTCATATGTTTTACTGTAGGCTTATTACTTGACCATAATTCTAATGGCGTTTTCTTTCTTGTAGCCGTTGGAGTAACATTATGTATGTAAACTGCTGTTGACACTGCTTCGGCCCAAAAAGATAAAGGTAGCTTTGCTTCTATCAGCAATGTTCTTGCTGTATTAATAATTGTACGATTAGCTCTTTCAGCAATCCCGTTACTTTGAGGACTATGAATTGTTGTTCTTTCATTCTTAATACCCTTTCTTTTATAATAATTCATGAGTTGTTCGTTAGTAAATTCTCCACCGTTATCTGATCTCACTGCTTTTACTTTCTTGCCGGTTTCATTTTCTCTTCTCTCTATTATATTTATAATTCTTTCTTTTGCTTCATCTTTACTTCTTAAAAAATCTACAAAATATCTTCTACTATATTCATCTACTACCATTAACATGTATTTATTTCCTCCTAATGAGTGTACTGTCATTGGTCCACATAAATCAACATGTAGCCGCTCTAAAATACGTGTTGTTCCTTCTATCACTTGATTAAATGGCGTTCTCGTTAATTTTCCTTGAATACATATTTCGCATTTTGTTTCTTTACCATCTATCTCTTCTAATCCCCTTACAAGATTTTCTCTTGACATTCTTTGTAAGTATACATAATTTATATGCCCAAGTCTTCTATGCCATAGTTCTTTCTTAGATTCCTTTGTCTGTAAACAAGATTCGTTTCTATCTTCAATTATTTCTCGTACAGCTAAATTTATTTTAAATGTATTATCTTCAAAAGTTCCTTGAGCAATTAATTCTCCTGTGTTCTTTTCATAAATGGCTGCTCCTTCATTATTAAATATCACATATTTTCCTTTTCTGACTAAACTTGGAACTGAAATCAAATTTTCTCTTAAATTAGGTACACAAAGAACATCTGTAAGTTTTATATTTGATTCGCCAAATTTATGATCACAAGCAGTAACATGAACATTTCCGCGATATTTTGCTTGTATTGATCGCTCGCTGTCAGCAGTAACAATTTCTACATCTTCAGGTTTACTTTCTACAACGATATCTTCTCTGTGCGTCATATGCGAAGTGCAAGCTGAATCTAACATCCAGGTTATTTCCCTACTATTTTCAGATTCTTTACACTCATTTTTATGAAATTCATCTGAGTTCAATGCATGTTCATTTGTAAAACATGTATATTCCTTTATTTTCTTGTTTGAAACATCATTATTCTTGTTAAAATTCTTATTGTTCTGTGAATATTCTCTGATATCCTGAAATGCTTTAACTTTATTACTAAAAAAATTTTGAAAATTTTTGTTAGGTAAATATTCTCTATTATTTCGCGAGTGTGTCATATTCGATTTATTATAACAATTCCGCGCTACATGATTTGGCTTTCCGCACGCGAAGCAATAAATTCTTTTCTTTTCATTAGCCCTAAATGCTTTAAAATCGCTTTCGTGAAATCTATCATATTTTCTTTCATATCTCAATAAAGTTTCTCGCATCACTTCGTAAGTAATATTTGGGTTTGATGATATCGCAGTTGTTACCTCACTATATTTCTTTGGGAGTCCTTCTATAATAAATCCTATTAATTCGCTTTCATCAATTTCTGTACCCAATTCTAATATTTCATTTGCGATACCTTGAGCTCTTATTAAATATTCTTCAATTGTTTCCCTTTCATTTTTTTCTATTCTCGCCAGATTAATTTTTAATTGAATTTTTCTTTGATTCTCAATTCCTGCATAACGCCTTTTAAGCAATTCCCATAATTCTTTAGCTTTCTTAACTCCTCTAACTGCCATTGTTTGTTCTGCTGACAACGTTAATATAATTATACCATATACTTCATCATTTTTCTCTAACCATGTTTTATGCACTTTTAAACTAGCGGGATCCTTTTCATTTATTATCGGTTCATCATTTTCGATAACATCAAATAAATGCTTCGACTTAATTAAAGCTTCAACCCTCATACTCCATAACGTATAATTTTTACTTGTTAAGGGTTCTATTCTAGGAATTCCAAACAAATTTGACTCAGACATAGTTAAAATACTTTATCTTCCTGAATATTTTATGTACATATAAAATTCTTACCTCTTAAATTTATCCTATTGGCGGTTATTCCAATCGGAGTAATTATTTTCTTCCATTAGGCCTAATTCCACTCAATTCATATTTTTATTTTATTTATTTCTGCACTCAAAACACAAACATTTTCTCTAAAACCACCGCTCTTCTACCAAAATGTTAATAATTTACGTAATATTTAGATAAATTTATAATATTTTTCACGATGAATATAACTTCTTCTATAAATACATAAAACATTTATTAGACGATCACATCACAGGACATATATAGAAAACATAATATCGAAAACCAAAAATAATAATAATAACATATCAGCATCATCTCACGTTCATCGTCTGAAAAATAAATAAAGAATACTGCCCAGTTAAACTGATGGCATTGAGCTCACAGGCTACAAATACTAATTGTACATTAAAGCCTTATATTTTCAAGGGTTAATTCCGTTCGAAAAAAAAATTAAGAAGGGGAAAAAGCTCTCCCCTTTCCTCTTTTTTTATACTTAATCATTGAACCTCCTATACTATCAAAGACATGCTTTATCATATAAAAAATCTATATCCAAAATTCAGAGCAAATTAGATAATTCTTAATAAAAACCCATTTAGCATTTATATAATTTAAAAGGAGTTATCCCCTTCTTTTATACTTAACCATTAAACTTCCAAAACGATTCAGAGATTTGAACGAAATCTGAAAATTCTGCTTGAAAAACCTATTTATATAAATTAAGAGGGGGGGGAGGCATTAGAACCCCTGTTGCCCCTATTTATACTTATTAAATGAACACCTAATAGCAGTCACGGAATCGCCTCATCAGAATGATCCTAATCTAAATTTTGAACGAAAACTTAATTCTGCATGAAAATCCCATTTATATCAACTAACGGGGGGGGGGGGCATTAGAACCCCTGTTCCCCCTATTTATACTTATTCAATGAACACCTAATAACAGCCACGGAATCGCCTCATCAGAATGATCCTAATCTAAATTTTGAACGAAAACTTAATTCTGCATGAAAATCCCATTTATATCAACTAACGGGGGGGGGGGATTAGAACCCCTGTTCCCCCTATTTATACTTATTCAATGAACACCTAATAACAGTCACGGAATCGCCTCATCAGAATGATCCTAATCTAAATTTTGAAAACTTAATTCTGCATGAAAATCCCATTTATATCAACTAACGGGGGGCATGAGCCCCCCGTTCCCCCTCTTATACATATCGAATGAACTCCAAAAACTAATCAGGGAAGCGCCTTATCAGGATATACCTATATATAAAATTTCAAGTGGATCCGATATTTTTATCATGAGTTATCGCGTTACGCACATACGCACATACATACAGAACGGACGGGCACATAAGCTCTCAGGCTATGATAGCCTGTGAGCTAAAAAACCTAATACATGGAGTCATGAAATAATGTCTATTGTCCAAAGTTCTTTTAAACAAAAACAATTTAATTATTGCCATGCGATTTCACTTACACTTTATGACGATTTGTCACATCTAACAGGTAAAGATTTTTAGAATAAAAACTAAAAGTATGCGCGGACTAAAATCATGGGATTAAAACAATATCGAAAAAATACACATTGTAAGTATTGGAAATAATTTAATTAATTAATTAATATAAATGGTGATAAATAATTTCTCCTTACGTGTTACATATACATTTTTTTTTTTTTTTTTCAAATGGGATTTGGTATCTGTTCTTTTTTCAGCGTGAAAATTTTTATTTTTACAAAAATCGATCGCCTCCTAAAGTTGAATTTAAAAGAAAGTATTGGATTCGTGAAAATTTCCGAATTACGAATTTCTCCGGATTTACACATTTTAAAAGGTCAGAGAACTCAAAAAACATGTTTTTATAAAATGTGTGTCTGAATCTGCCTGTCACTATCAGTACGTCTGTCTATGTATGTGACAAAAATTTTGTGGGCGCTCTCTCTCAAGAACTAAAGAACAGAATTTTTACAAAAATTTAGATTCTGTTAGATCTTGATATAAACTGGATCTGATTAGTTTTTGGTGTACATTGCTCAACAGGTGGCGCGTATGCGTATTATTTACAATTTCCTCAATTGTCATATCTCAAAAAAAAAAAGCGTCGGTAGATAATAGTTTGCAACTCTCAATAATAGTTAAGAGGAAAGAAACGTTAGATTTAGCACAACTGCCTGTTCTGGTTTAATCTTTAACTAAAGTTAACCGGTCTCAATAATCGTTGATTTTTATTTTTCAATTTTTGCTTTTTTTTACCTTTACCAGAAGAAAATATTTGATTGGTGAAAATTTGACTTCCGGTTTTCAACGGATTTACACGTTTAGGGGACAGAGAACCCCAAAAACGTGTATCTGCGAGTCTGTATGTAAGAAAAGTTCAAGATCTAATGAACGGAATTTTACAAAACTCTAGATCCAGTTAGACATTGATATAAACTAGAGAGGATTATTTTTATGTGTATATCGCCTAACAGGTTACGCTGCTATGTTGCTTTTTAACGATTTTCTCAATAGTTCTATTTCAAGACTAATGGATGGATTTTCATAAAACTTCAGATTCCGTTAGACCTTGATACAAGAGCGCGCTGATAGATTTTTTGACGTAAATCGATTAATAGGTGGCACTGTTATGAAATATCATTTATGATTTCCGCAAAGCTCTATTTCAAGAACTGGTATACGAATTTTTTATTCAATTTCAGATTTAGTTAGTTCTTGATATTAATAAATGCTGTTTAAAATTTAAAAACAAGATTTTTTTTTTTTTTACGAAAAAGTGTTGCTTTTAACAGATTAAGGTTTTTAGAATAAGAACTAAAAGAATTTGCTGATTAAAAACATGGGATTAAAACATAATTGATAAAAGATATCATTAAAAGACAGGGGGAAAAGGTAGATATTGCAAGAATTTGGAATAATTTAATTAATTTATTAATATAAATGGCAAGAAATTTTTCTCATTGCGTATATACATTTTTTTTTCAAATGAAATATGATATCTGTTATAAACTGGCAATTTTTAAATTTTTGGAGTTTTTTAATTGTGATTTTCAAAGTTTTTTTGCAATTCTTCCTGCTTTTTAACCATCCAAGAACCCGATGTTAGCTAGTAAGTAATAAAGTAATGCTCCGATTTAAAGCATGGCATTAAAACATAATTGATATTTGAGATATTATTAAAAGACAGCGGTAAAAAAGCTAAATATTGTAAGAATTTTGAATAATTACACTGATTTATTAATATAAATGACGAAATATACTTCTCATTACGTATACACATTTTGTTTTTCAAATGGAATGCGCTATCTGTTGTTCTATTTTCAGCATGTTTTTTTTTTTTTTTTTTTTTTTTTTTGAAAAAATCGATCGCTTCCTAAAGTTGAATTTCCGAAAATCCACTCAGAAATGAGGGAGCTGAGCGAACGTATAATCAGCTCAAAATCACGTTTCGTTCATTAGTTTTAAGTTGTATTTCTCTCTGCTAAAAAGCGTCGACAGATAATAATAGTTTGCGACTCTCAATAATAGTTAAGAAACAAAGAAACTGTAGTTTTCATACAAGTGCGTGTTCTGATATAACCTTGTTCGAAAATGCATGAAATTCGCAGGTGTTGTTGTACAGAAACTATCCAATACCATTCAGTTTCCAGTTATTTTTTTTCAAATACAATAGATCTGTTGGAGTTTCCTCTTAGCCCGCACAACTTTGAAGAAATTCCGTATTATTTATTGCTGCCACCACCAATATAATTTAGGTGATATCGGTCACGCACTGAGAGGATTGTTTAAATGAAAACCAGCGCTTTTAATTAACTAAATTAACAGTTTATTTACACTATGTACACAACATAAAATACTATTTACACTTAAAACTCGGATGTAGGTGATCCGGTTCAACATTAAACTAAATACAATAAATGCTGGCTGTGTACTTTTCAAATTACGTATTATCCCTCTCACTCCCATACACATTAAGTTAACTTTACCAGAGATCAATTTCGAATCTCCCAACACATGAGTTCTCAGTTTTATACTCTCTCCCAGAGCTCTAAACATAGGGACCACCGTCCACTCTGCTCTCCAAATCCCAACTAACTATTTCTCAGCAAAACACTGCCCCTTCTCAACTTCTGCTTCTCCCCAATGTAAACCCCCCTCCGGAGTTCCTACGTTGCTCGCATTCCACGTTGTTTCCTCGATTCGTGAAATGTCCTTTATTTACCCATCTTCCACAGACATCTTTGAAGGTCGGACACACCCCTCTGCAATCTTCTTTTTTCCCCTCACTACACCTGTACACGTTCACCTGCTCAATCCAGCTTTAGACAAGGAAAGAATGTCCCCTTGAAACTTCAGTACACAGCCCATACAATACATAATATATTAAGACAAAAATAACATAGAACTCCAGTTCTAATAGCAGATGTTTCTCAGAACCTGACAAGATCTTTTGGAAAATAATGTCAAAGTAGGCGTTTTGAATTGTATTTCCCATAGAAAGCAGAAAAAACAGTCAACGAGGGGTGGAAGACGCATGATCACTTGATCGAAATCGCATATAACTTGATTGGTAATTTAATTATCATAAAATGGAAAACAAAGTTGGATTCCAAATCGCTTTCATAGTCAGACTTTGCAATTTTATGTCTTTCCATTAAAAAAATGGGATTAAAATATAATTGATATTTAAGATATTATTAAAAGACAGGGGACAATTTAGATATTATAAAAATTTAGAAATAATAAAAGGCGAAAATTTTTTATTACTACACATATATACAGTCGACACTGGTTATAATGTACCAGGGATATATAGTAGAAAAAAAAATACCGATTGTAAGAATTTAGAACAATTTAATTAATTTATTAATATAAACAGCGAGAAATTTCTCTCATTACGTGCTACATATACATTTTGTTTTTCAAATGGAATATGCTCTCTGTTCTATTTTCGGCATGAAATTTTTTATTTTTAACCGACTTCAAAACGGAGAGGAGGTTATCTATTCGACGCGTATGTATTTTTTTTTTTTTTTTTTTTTTTTTTTTTATGTATGTTCACCGATTTCTTCGAAACTATGCAGCCGATTAATTTGGTTTTGGTGTTAAATTAAAGAGCTTACTCTCGGATTGGTACCACTTCCATTTCATAGAAATTGGTTCAGTAGTTTTTTAGTAATTAAGCAAAAACTATTAAAATTAGTGTTTTTTCGCTAATTAAAACTGTTGAATTAGTTCCTATAATTGAGTGAAGTCAGGATGGCCGAGCGGTTTAAAGCGCCTGATTTAAGTTCTGGCTCTCGAAAGCGACAATGGGTTCGAACCGCACTACTGACATACAATAATTTTCCGTATTATAATTTTTACATATATATTTTACAAATTAAATACTAATTATGCTATTAAGAATATTTTGCATTTAACCGTTAGCACAGAGTATCAGAGATCTTTTATCAACTCAATACTTTATCAGTGAAAGAGTGCTAAAATAATTGACTTGCAAAAAGTAACATGACATTGAATAAGTTTCCGAACCTATTCCGTATTATAATTTTTACATATATATTTTACAAATTAAATACTAATTATGCTATTAAGAATATTTTTATCCGACTTCAAGAAGGAGAGGAGGTTATCAATTCATCGCGTATGTATTTTTTAAATGTATGTTCACCCATTACGCTGAAACTATCCAACTGATTAATTTGGTTTTGGTGTTAAATTAAAGAGTTTACTCTTGGATTGGTACCACTTCCATTTCATAGAAATTGGTTCAGTAATTTTTTAGTAAACAGGCAAAAACTATTAAAACTAGTGATTTTTCGCTAATTAAAACTGTTGAATGAGTTTCTGCCATGGAGAGCAGTCAGGATGGTCGAGCGGTCTAAGGCGCCTGATTTGAGTTCTGGTTCTCGAAAGAGAGCGTGGGTTCGAACCCCACTTCCGACATACATGTATACAACAACCTATTCCGTATTATAATTTTTACACATATATTTTGCAAATTAAATACTAATTATGCTATTAAGAATATTTTGTATTTAACCGTTAGCACAGCGTATCAGAGATATTTTACCAACTCAATACTTTATCAGTGAAAGAGTGCTAAATTAATAGACTTGCGAAAAGTAATATCACGTTGAATAAGTTCTCAGAGTAGATTGTAGTCAAGATAGCCGAGTGGTCTAAAGCGCCTGATTTAAGCTTTGGTTCTCGAAAGAGAGCGGGGGTTCGAACCCCAATCCTGACATGCATGTATACAATAACCATTTTCCGTATTATAATTTTTACACATATATTTTACAAATTAAATACTAATTATGTTATTAAGAATATTTTGTATTTAACCGTTATCACAGAGAATCAGAGATCTTTTATCTCTTCAATACTTTATCAGTGAAAGAGTGCTAAATTAATAGACTTGCGAAAAATAACATGACCTTGAATTAGTTCCCTGTGTTGATTGCAATCAGAATAGCCGAGCGGTCTAATGTGCTTGATTTAAGCTCTGGTTCTCGAAAGAAAGCGGGGGTTCGAACCCCATAGTGACATACATAAATACTAAAACCTTTTCCGTGTTATTCTTTTTAACCGACTTCCAAAAAGGAGAGGAGGTTATCAATTCAACGCGTATGTAGTTTTTCTTTTTTATGTATGTTCACCAATTACTCCGAAACTGTTCAACCAATTTCTGTTATTTTTGTTTTAAAGGAAAGACGATACCACTACCGTCTACCGATTACCACTACCGTTTCATCAAAATTGGTTCAGTACTTTTTTAGTAATTAGGTAAAAACTAATAACATTAGTGATTTTTCGCTAATCAAAAGTGTTGAATATATTCGCTGAGTTCAGTGTAGACAGCACGGCAAAGCGGTTTAAGGCGCCGGATTAAAGTTCTGTTTCTCGGAAGAGTGCGTGGGTTCGAACCCGACTCCTGACATAATTTACATCCATGTAAAATATACAATATTTTTTCCTATTACAATTTTTATTATTAACCGGCTTCAGAAAAGGAAGAGGAAGTTATCAATTCGACGCGTATGTATTTTTTTTCTATGTATGTCCACCGATTACTCTGAAACTATCCAACCGTTTAATTTAGTTTTTGTGTTAAATAAGAGAGGCTACTCTCGAATTGGTACCACTTCCATTTCATTGAAATTGGTTCAGTACTTTTTTAGTAATCAGGCAAATTTTAATAAAATTGGTGATTTTTCGCAAATTAAAAATAACATGGACTTTGAATAAGCTCGCACATTGGAGCGCAGTCAGGATGACTCAGCGGCTTAAGGAGCCAGATTTAAGCTCTGGTGCTGGAAAGAGAGCATGCGTTCGAACCCCACTCCTGACAAAATTTACATCCATGGATAATTTACAATATATTTTTCCGTATTATAATTTTTATTAACTGACTTCAAAAAATCGTTAACTTTTAACTAAAAAGAGAAAAATAAACTTCTCTACCAAAAATTGAACCGACTTCAAAAACTACTACAAAGTGAAAAATAATTGTTTTACATAATAGTAATAAAAAATTAAATTAAGAGAATAGTATTTACCATGCGTATTATTATATTTATGTACATTAATTTGATTTTTTGGAGTCGGTGCCAGCCAAGCCAATTTCAAAAATTAAATTAATTATCCAATCCAAAGCCTAAAAGAATAAAGGCTTGGCTGGCACCGACTCCAAAAAATCAAATTAATGTACATAAATATAATAATACGCATGGTAAATACTATGCTCTTAATTTAATTTTTTATTACTATTATGTAAAACAATTATTTTTCACTTTGTAGTAGTTTTTGAAGTCGGTTCAATTTTTTGTAGAAAAGCTTATTCCAAAATCGATAGCCTCTTAAAGTTTAATTTCCAAAAATCCTTCCTCGGAGCGAAGTGTAATCAGCTCAATCGGTTCAAAATCACGCTTCGCTCATTAGCGGAGGAAAAAGTTTTATTTATCTCTGTGTGTTTTAAAAGCGTTGATAGATAGTAATAATTTGCAACTCAATAATACTTAAGCGGTAGGTTTAGTACAACTGCATGTTCTGGTTTAACCTTTAACTAATGTTACCGGCCACAACAGTCGCTGTTTTCCTTTTTAGCACTTTCCAACAAAGTTGAAAAGTACTTATGCATTCGGTTTACCTGGCCGTCAGTCTGTCTGTCGCGATACACTCAGAGTGTAAATACACTCTGATTGCCCTGAAATTTTTGGACATTATTGGCATTTACCCTATCACGAACTCTAATGAAAATGAAATTTCTACCATGATTAGTTTATTTACAGGGAGAGTCCAAAAGAGAGTCATAATTTAATTAATTTATTGATGTAAATGGCGAGAAATTTTTCTTATTACATATATGCATATTTTTGTCCAAATTGAATATGTTATCTGTTCTGTTTTCAGCGCGAAAGTTCTAATTTTTAAAAAATCGATAGACTCTCAAAAGTGAATTTTCCGAAAAAATCCACTCGTTGAATTTCCCAAAATCCTTACTCGGAAATAAGGAAGCGAGCGGTAATCAGCTCAAAATCACGTTTCGTTCATTAGCGAAGGACAAAAGTTTTATTTCTCTCTATATTTTAAAAGCGTAGATAGATAATAATATAGTTTGCGACTCTCAATAATAGTTAAGAAACGTACGACTGCGTGTTCTGGTTTAACCTTTAACTAATGTTAACCGGTTCAAAAATATGCATTAAAATATTTAATTGCTAAAAAGGACGTCAAATACTGATAAAAACATTAAAAGATCTTAATAATTTTTACCTGTTTCGATTGAATTTACTCAATCATCATCAGAAAAACAAAATACAAATAAACACAAAGATGGAAAATGACAATAAACTATTACGAATGAAATTTAAAAAATTTAATTAATTTTTTTTTAATTTTTATTTGTAATAGTTTATTGTCATTTTCCATCTTTGTGTTTATTTGTATTTTGTTTTTCTGATGATGATTGAGTCATCAATCAATCGAAACATGTAAAAATTATTAAGATCTTTTAATGTTTTTATTAGTATTTGACGTCCTTTATAGCAATTAAATATTTTAATGCAGATTTTTGAAATGTTTTTAATGGACGTATAAGAAAACTTCGATTTATAATTAATGTTAACCGGTTCATTTTTACTTTCTTTTATCTTTACAAGAATAAAGTATTGGATTCTTGATAATTTTCGACTTCCGATTTTCGACGGATTTACGTGTTTTAGGGAACAGGGAACCCTAAAAACGTGTGCCTGCGATTCTCTCTGTCATTCAGTGAGACTGTATGTAACAAAAGTTTTGTGGGCGCAAAAGATCTAATGAACGGAATTTCACAAAACTTTAGATCCAGTTAGATCTTGATATAAAGTGGAGCGGATTAGTGTTTGGTGTATATCGCCTAACAGGTGACGCTTCTATTTTTGCTTTTTTCACGATTTTCTCAATAGTTCTATTTCAAGAACTAATGGATGGATTTTCATAAAGCTTCAGATTCCGTTAAAGCTTGATATAAGAGGGTGCTGATAGCTTTTTTGATGTAAATCGATCAACAGGTGGCGCTGCTATGAGGTATCATTCATGATTTTCGCACTAGCTCTATTTCAAGAACTAGTACACGAATTTTTTATTCGATTTCAGATTTAGTTAGTCCTTAATATGAATGAGTGCTGTTTAGTTTCTGGACACAAGAAATAAATTACATTAGAAGTTTTTTTTACGAAGAAGTGTTGCTTTTAACAGATTAAGGTTTTTTAGAATAAGAAATAAAAGAATGCTCTGATTAAAGGCATGGAATTAAAACATAACTGATATCTAAGATATTATTAAAAGACAGGCAATAAAAGCTAAATATTGTAAGAATTTTAAATAATTAAACTAATTTATTAACATAAATTGTGAGAAAATTCTCATTACGTGTTACATATACTTTTTTTTTTTTTTTTTTTTCAAATCGAATATGCTATCTGTTCTATTTTCAGCGTCAAATATTTAATTTTTACAAAAATCTCCTAAAGTTGAATTCCCGAATAGTCCTTAGTACAAAGACTGTTGTGGTATATACTTTGACTAATGTTACAAATCTCACCAATCGCTGTTTTATTTTCTATCTTTATAAGAAGAAAATATTGGACCTTTGAATTTTTTTATTTCCGGTTTTCGGTGGATTTACATGTTTTAGGGGGCAGAGAACCCCAAAAACGTGTATTTACAAAACGTGAGTCTGTGACTCTGCCAGTTGTTACGACGGGTGGTCACTTTTAAAAGATAAAGGTTTTTCGAATAAGTAATAAATGCATGTGCTGATTATATAAGCATGGGATTAAAATATGATTGATATTTAAGATATTATTAAAAGACAGAAAAATAGGTAGATATTGTAAGAATTTGGAATAATTTAATTAATTTACGGAAGTTCTTTAGACGAAATTCGTGAAACAATTTTTAAAATTTTCTAGTATTTTTAATTGTGATTTTCAAAGTTTTTTCGCAATTCTTGCTGTCTTTTGACAAACCCGGGCAACTAGAACCCCAGGTTAGTTAGTAAATAATAAAAGAATGCTCTGATTTCAGGCATGGCATTAAAACATAATTGATATTTAAGACATTATTAAAAGGCAGGGGAAAAGGTAGATATTGTAAGAATTTGGAATCATTTAGTTTATTAATATAAATGGTGAGATTGTATTATTAGATATATTATTAGAAGTGATATTAATATAAAGGGTGGCGTCGGTAGATAATAATAGTTTGGGACTCAATAATAGTTATGCTGGGAATAAGGTGCATTTATATAAAGCATTTATATAAATATTGCTTTGTATAAATGCATAGAACTAGCAGGTGTTATTGATCAGAAACTATCAAATCACACTCAGTTTCCCTTGTTTTTTTTTTTTCAGCAAATCACACAATAAACCTTTCAGAAAATAATGTCAAAGTGGGCGTTTTTAACTGCAATTCCCAAAGAAAGCAGAAAAACCAGTCAACGAGGGGAGAAAGGCTCGTGATCACGTGATCGAAATAATAAGATCAATAAGTAATTCAATTATCATAAAACGAAAAACAAAATCACGAGTCCAAATCGCGTTCATGATCAGGCTTTGCAACTTTTTACCCTTCCGTTAAAAATGGGATTAAAATGTAATTGAAATTTAAGATATTAAAAAACAGGGAACAATTTAGATATTAAAAAAAATTTGAAATAATTAAAGGCGAAAAATGTGTATTGCTACACACCCACACATATATACAGTCGACACAGGTTATAGCGTACCAGGGATATATAGTAGAAAAATATACATATTGTAAATATTTGGGATAATTTAATTAATTTATTAATATAAATAGTGACAAATTTTCCTCATTACGTATATACATTTGTTTAAAAAATAGAATATCTTATCTGTTCTATTTTCAGTATAAAAGTTTATTTTTAAAAAATCGATCGCCTCCTAAATTTGAAATCCCACTCGAAGTAAGGGCGAACTGTAATCAGCTCAATCTGTTCAAAATCACGTTTTGTTCATTAGCGCGGGCAAAAAGTTTTATTTCTCTCTCTGTGTGTTTTAAAAGCGTCGATAGATAATAATAGTTTGCGACTCTCAATAATAGTTAAGCGGGAAGGAACGGTAGTTTTAGTACGGCTGCCTGTTCTAACCTTTAACCTTTAACGAATGTTATCAATCTCGACAATCGCTAGTTTTTTTTTTTTTTTTTTTTTTCCGATCTTTACAAGAAGAAAGTATTGGACCCTTGAAAATTTTCGACTTCTGGTTTTCGACGCATTGGCACGTTTTTAGGAGTCAAAGAACAATAATAATAATAAAATATGTTTTTAAAAAATATCTGTGAGTCTGTGGTTCTGTAACTCTGTCTGTGAGTATGTGACATAAATTTTGTGAGCGCTCTATCTCAAGAATTATAGTGCACGGAATATTATAAAATTTTATATTCCGGTAGTCACTGATAGAATCAGTTTCTGATTAGTGTTTGGTCTAAATCGCGCTACAGGTGACACTGCTATGCTGCACTTATTGATTTCCCAATAAATGTTTCTCAAGAATTCAAGGTGTAAATTTTCACCAAATTTCAAATTCAGTTAGCACTTGATAAAAAATTGATACTGATTAGTTTTTAGTTTACATCACCTAACATGTGGCGCTGTTATACATTTTTTTAAAAGATTTTGCAATAGCTCTATCTCATAAACTAATGCACGGATTTTCATCTAACTTCAGATTCAGTTTTACGTTCACATACGTTTTTGCTGACTCGATTTTGGTTTAAACAACCTAACTGGTGGCGTTGCTAGACTGCATTTTTCAGGAAGTATTACACATGCATAAGATAGAAGAAAGTTTTGGGATTACCACGCCTGACTAGTTTACTTTTGGAACTCACCTGTGGCAGTGGATTTCCGGAAGCTGTGCAGCTCAGGGAGACTGAAGTTCCAGGACGGACGGACTCGCCGGAAAACGTGCTCAGCAACACAGGGGCGACATCTGGGGATGAGAAATAATGCAGGAATAAGAAAAAAAAAAGTCAAAAGAAAACGAAATACTACTGTATACTAATGTACTAATTCACAGCATTGCGAAACCCCCACAATATTGCTAATTACGACTAAAGTATGTAGGATACTTTCGGTCTATAATGTACTTAAAAATTATTTAAAGTGATTTCTTTCAATATGTGTTTTTCAGTTAACAGACTATAAGAGCCTGAGAGCTTATGTGCCCGCACGTTCTGTGTGTATGTATGTATGTATGTAACGCGATAACACATGATAAAAATATACAATTTACTTCAAATTTTGAATATAAGTTATAAGGCATTTCCCTGATTAGTTTTGGGGATTCATTCGATAAGCATAAGGGGAGGAATGGGGCTAATCCCCCTTAATTTATACAATTTATATAAAATTCATTTAATTTATATAAATTTTTCATGCAGAATAATCAGATTTCATTTAAACTTTTGATATAGGATGAGGTGACTTCATGATTAGTTTGGGGAGTTCATTGGATAAGTATAAGGAGGTAAGGGAATGAAAAGTAAACTAAAAGGAATCGAGTCAAAATTCTAAAAAGGAGGTGCATCTGTAAATATTTTGAATATTTAAATGATGAATGGGAACTACACATTAAATTATAACAGATTTCATAGATCAAAAGGGAACTCTCTAGTGCAGGGAGATATTCTCCCGTCAAAAGAATGTGATGTCTTTCACATCATATCAACATTTCAATCTAAACTGAAACTTTTTTCCAATCCTAATGACAATCTACGTTAGAAACTGTAATGAACACGAGAAAACAGGAATTCTGTTTTTTAAAGTTTAATATGACCTTCGATGAAAAAAATGTATATAAATATGGATAATACAAATTATAATTTTATTTTATATATTATTAAAGTGTGTATTCTAAGTCTTAAAGTGACGTCATTTGCTGAAGAATTTCACACTTACAATACGGTCTTTAAACAACGCTACAGAAAATTATGCGCATGACGTCACTATCGCAGAATAACTACACAAATCCAGTAAAAACAGTTAATAATAAGAAACTTGACCGAAACAAAAAGGCTATCTAATCATTCATATGCATGAAAATATGTATAAAATGATATGGATAAAGGATTCATTTGTATAAAAAGGATAGTAATAGTTTTTCTAAATTCATTATGAAAAATTTTAGCATCACTGGCTCTAAAAGCAGCTCATAAATATATGCCACAAATTATATTTCATATATAAAAATGCAAATGTAAAACTCAAGGAAAAGTGTGCATATCTATGTGTTTAACAATTAACTATGAAAAAACTCATTTTGAAAAAATAATAAACAAATCAAATAAAATACAGTAAAAAAAAGGCAGTCAGTTCTTCATTGGAGGAAGGACAAACAAGTCTAACCCCCCCCCCCCTTTTTAGGTGCGTTCGTAATTATGTAAATACGTAGCACCTATTGTTGTCGCTCAGTCCGTCCGTCTGTCTGTCTGTCCGCATATAACAACGCGAAAACTACCCGACCGAATTATTTGAAATTTAAAAAATATAATTATTACATAATTTTGTCGGTTATGAAAATCGGATGGATAGATCAATGACAGGGACGATCAAAAGGATTCCGTTACATTACGGTCAATGGGGGAAAAAGTTTCAAATGCATTTTAATGGTGTCACACTCATTTGAACATAATAGGATTGGCATGAATCTATGAAGTATGTATTAAAATATACATTCTGTACAATCTGGGATGCAAATAATATTTATTATTAAATTACAGGGCCACACAAGTGTATTCCACTAAATAATGTTATACGGGGGAAACATTGTTTGGGGCGTGTTTTAATTATATTAATCTACTTCACATTTTATGAATAAGATATACGTTAATGAAGTATAATAAAAATTACTCCCTGCATATTTACGGGAACACAAAGATTTCGACCACTCTACTGCATCCAAAGTACGCTCTACTATATCAGCAAGATCTGAATATTTCTAAAACTTCGTTATAGTACGAACGCACCTCATTTGCTACGCTTCACGTGCAATATCCAACTTGTTTAAAAATGTTTCACCCTCTAAGTGCTTCGAACGCTAAGCTCCAGGTTTCACTGGCAAATATAGCAATATAGCAATATTTAAGATAACGTAATTCTATAGATTTAACGAATTTTCTCTGCATAGAAGAATGATTAATACCCTCAAGAATTAAATCCATATATGAAATTAAGTTTTTTTCTATATATATATATATATATATATATATAAGAAATTATAAAAAATCAGACCTATTAATTAGTTTTTTAATAAATCGCCCGCAATTGGGATACGGGCCCCATGACAAGTAATCACGGGTTTGCCAGGGTAGCTGGGCCCTCCCCTTTATCGTGTTAATTTAATTACATAACACATGGCCCTTTTTAACTGGTAAACCCTAGGGAGATGAGAGATTTCAAATATACTTCTACGCACTTGCTGTCCAGAGACCATGCTGTAAGCACCTGTTAAAGAATTTTCCTGTAGTTTAGAATATTTTAATAAATCCTAATTAATGCAAATCCCTTGAAGTCGGTCGTTCAAGGGATAAAAGGGTAAAGATTAAAAATGCTTTTTTGGAGTTAGTTAGCAATCTGAAATGCATATTACATGTAGAAAATTCATTAAAGTTTTCAATTTAAAAAAATGCTTTTTATCTTTGCTATGTAACCTGGGAAGCCCGGGTTTGATCTACTGTAATTTCGCGTAGATAAGCCGCAGCTCAACGTCGACCCAGAAATTTTCAAAAATGCAATGTAACATTTTGTATTGCGATATATATTTATCTTAAATTACTGAATGGATTTTCTGGTTCGAAAATGAATTGTTTCAACTGCGGCTTATCTACCCGAAATTACGGTACTAGTTTTAATAAATCCTGTCATGCCCCTTGAAGTCTGTCGTTTTGTGAAAATGCGACATATAAATAATTTTGAAAGAATCATATTTTATGAGCCTTTAAAACAAAATTAAGATAAAACAACATTACAATTTTATCCATTTAGAACGCGCTCAGAGAATTAAATTGTTGCAGATAAAAGAAAAAAAAAAAACGAAAAAGGATAGTAATAGAACTTAATAATAGGATATATACAGGATGTAGTTACAGTGCATGTGACGTACACTATGACTACATTAAAATTACCTCCTAGCAACCTATTAGAATTGAGGCGATTTTTTTTATTATTACATATATGAACAAAACGGATTATAATAGGATATACAAAATGATGTATTTAAACTGTATGTGGCGTACATAATGAGTGAAGATGATTTACCTCCTAGCTTGAGCTCTGCACTCCCCTGGGCACTCTCGAAATCGTTATAAGCGAAGCACTGGTACAGTCCGCTGTGCTCCCTCTGCACCGAGGGGATTCGGAGGGGGGAGGAGCGCTGTTCCAGGAGAGGGGCCCCGTCCTTGTACCAGGCGATTGACTGCAAAGGGTGGCCGGACACGGAGCAGTTGAAAGAAGCCGACTGACCCACATCGACCACTTGACGCTGGGGGTGAACAAACACGGACAGTGGAGCTAGAAATAAAAAAAGAATGGACACAGTTCAGTTTTAAAAAATTGTACGAAATAAACTAATCCCATTTGAATGGCCGGTACTGAAGTCGGCCTTCGTGGAATCTGGAATTCATTTATCTTTTCAGGGAAAAAACACTTCATTTGATAAAAGTGTTGAAATATTTGAATGACAAGTTTTAACGAACCAATTTGTTTTTTTAAAAAAAAGTAAAAGCTTTTTCTTCATGTGTATTTTAAATATTTAAATACTATTTAAAAATTCTGGTGGGATTCAGCCAAAAATAAGCGGGACCCACATCGACCACCGGACGCTGGGGGGTAGACGAACACGGACAGTGGAGCTGGAAGAAAAAAAAGAATGGTCACAGATATTATAAAAGGCTCTATTACACTGTTTGATAATACAACACACAATAAATTCCTCTCATCAGGGTATAATAGATGTTAAAAACTTTAGTTAAAAATTATGTACTGCTTACAATATAAAGTAGAATTCATATCCTACAATTTCGGACAATACAACTTGGTAATCATCAGGGAAACATTAAGAGACAAAACTAACACGTTAAGACTAACTAACGTGTTATGTATATTACAAATTAAAAATTTTTTCGCCAAAACTAACCTTTATACTATCTTAATTTTCTTATAATAATATTCCGTACTTACTTCAAATTATTAAATTAAAATCTTGTTTCTAAATCTAATCTGTTAATCCTTATGCAGACGATATAAATTCTTAATTTGCCTTAAAAAACATTATTCCAGTATGCGTAAATTTAAAAAGATGACTCTAAATTAAAAATATTCTTAATTAAAACTTTATTTCTTAATATTCCAAATAAAACTGATTTCTTCTATGTTTTTATCAACCCTTTTTAAGAAAGTCTTATTAAATTTATTCCAAAACCATACCTTTCAAAAAATATCATTATTTTATTTTATCTATTTATTTATTTTTCCTACGTCAACCTTTGATGTGTGCATATTAATAAATTCATTTCTTTTCTTTTTCTCTTAAAATTAATCATTTATAAAAATCGTCTGCCTAAGATATTTAAAATTCTGAGTCAATTATAAATTGGTTAAATAATATTTTTTTTTAAATAAATTTATCGTTTGTGGAAAATAATCTCGTAGCTGGACAAGAATTCTGTTTACATAAAAGAATGATGGTTTGAGGTTACAGAAAGTTCCAGAACTTTCTTTTTGTTTAAAAAGGTGGAAGTCTCGAGATGAAAAAGAAGATTTCTTGGGTTGCTTCTTCGATGAGGACAGCTCGCTGAAATAATGATGGAATTTTTGCAAAAGGAGCTTTTCCTTCCTCATTATTACGAATTTAATAAATGAATTTACAGCAGCCCATGACTAATTATTGGATCTTCTACATTTATTTATTTATTTTGTTTTTTCCCTCGCTTGCCATGACTGTGTGTTTCTTTTTAACCAGTGGAAATAATTCGAGTTCTCCTTAAATCGTCACATGTATATATATATATATAATTAATTTTTCAATTAATTTTTAGCAGTGAAATTACTTTTAAAATTCTTGAATATATAAATGTTTCACTGATGATGAACAAGTTTTATTGTTCGAAACTGCAAGAAATTAATTCTACTTTATATTGTAAGCAGTACATAATTTTTAATTAAAGTTTTTAACATCTATTATACACTGATGAGACGAATTTATTGTGTGTTGAATAAACACAGTTCAGTTTTAAAAGATTGAATAACATAAACTAATCCCGTTTGAATAAACAATTTTATGTTATTTCGGAAAGGTATAACAAAAAAATTAAAAACAAACATTATTGACATGTTTTGTTCCTATCTACAATATAAAGGCCAAACGTATCTGTGCGTAACGCATACGTCATTTTGCGAATGGCAACACTTTCACATGCAATTTCGGTTCTGTAATTTTTAGTATTACAAATTTTATACTTCTAAAAATCGCAATTTTTAATTTTTACACTGTCGTATTGAGAAAAAAAATGAACTTTTAAATGCAATTTGTTTGAAAGCTGTATCTCAATTTACTTTCGAGATATTAATTTTTTTTTTATAGCTTTTAGTACGAATTGTGTAATTGTGGCAACATAAATACGCCATCTTCTCTTAAGATTGATAAAAATTGAAATGTGCGCATGTAAATTTTGAGAAGATGAAAATGATGACGGGTTTATATTTCACGGAAAATTCTAAGATCGTGTCAATTTGAAATTTGTTTTTGATACGCATTTATACCAAAAATAAGAGCCTCAATTGATAACTTTAAACTTAACTGATCTTTAATAAACTTTATCCTTGAATAAAATAAACTAATTCCGTTTATTAGGGAAGGGGGAATCAAAAACTATTACACAGGTAGACCCAGAGGAAATTTTGTTAAAATCTTATCTAAACATTCCAAATTTAATTTATAAGAAATTTAATTGCATTTGCTTAGTATCAAAAATAAATAAACGAAAAATATTTTTTTCTTATTACTTTTTTTTCAAATAATCTAATATTTTAGCTTAACAACGCTGACCTATTTCAAGTGATTCTATTAAAATTTTAGTTCATCGTTATCATTTTAGTTTATCATAAGGGGCTTGTGCAAGTATAACATTATCATTTTAAGGGGAGAGGGGGTTCTGGCATATGGTATCGAAAGATATCTCAGTGGAGGAGGGGGGGGGGTGTTGTTTTACGGTATCGATATCATTTTTGACCCAATCAAAACTGACTCTTTTAATTTGTAACACGGTCTTTGGTTCAAAGTAGCATATTATTATTTTTTTTACTGTTAATTATTTTTATGAAATACAAAGATATTATTAAAATTACTAAAGTATTATAAAATTATCTAATTCTAAAATATGGAATAACCCAAGGTTTGACATTCCTATTCATCTTCATATGTGTATGCTTATACAATCATGGTTCAAAAAATCCCTATGTGATGTATATTTGAAATGAAGCTTGTATTTGTTAATATATAAAACAGAAAGGGGAGGTATGTTGTCCACTTGTTTTGTTGATAAAAATTTCCATCTGCCCCCTCTCCCCACCCTTACTTCGTTGGGGGGGGGGACAAGTGCAACAATACTTTATTGCTGTTGAATGCATTGTGTTACAAAAAGCTGTTATAAAATATTTTGAAACAGTAACTACGATTCTTTTGAGTGTTATTTGATATCTTATAGCGATATCTTATTGACTACTCTTCATTTGAAACAATAGCATGTGTAAGAGAAATGTAGCCAGTTTTATATATTACTCATTAAAAAAAAAAAAAAAGCTGAATTTAAAAAATTAAAAACATTTTATACTTTAATAACGATATCATTACCGGAGGGGAGGGAAGAATGAATATAATCGAAATATTCGAAAGATGATAATCGAGAAGGGGAGGGGGTCCAAAATTACCAAAAAATTGTAACGTTACATTTGCCACAGCCCCTAAGTTTATCGCGCGCCTTATGAACAGACAGGCGGACATTTAAAAATATATAAATACAGTAGAGTATCTCTACAACGAAACTCCATACATCGAATTTATCTATATAACGAATTTTTAGTAGGAACGGTCCCCTTTTCGCAAGATTACATTAAAAACAATCTCTATACAGCAAAATATCTATCTCCATACAACGAATTTTTTCATAAATTGGTCTTAATTTATTTAGTTTTAAAAAAGCTTCGAAATCATATGGAATCAATTTTCCATCACTTATCTTTAATTTATCATTCAGTGTCGAGGTTTTTTTTTTTTTTTTTAAATATTACTTCTTTTCTTGTTCTTTAAATCCAACGAGTTCATCCCACCTCCCACACACCTTTCAACATCGTTCTCAAATCAGAGTCAATTGGATTGTTACACATATAAGAGAGGAATCAATGAGAGACACATAAGAGAGGCCTTCAAATGGAGGAAAATGTTATCTACAATTTTTTTATTCCTTGCAAAAATTTGAGCAATTTTTTCCTGAGAGCGTAACAACTTTAAAATCAAAACAACAAAAAATCACAGATTTCTTCGTCTGAAATTAATGCAAGTCTTCCTTATTTGATTTTCCTTAAGCTTTCAAATAAATGTCTATTCTCTTTTTCGAAACAGCTTAAATAATTAAGAAATAAAATGTTAAGTTAATATATACTTTTAAACATTTCAAATTCTTAATTCAAAAGATAAAAAATAATATTTGTTCAAAATGTACGCATTAAATACGATTTTTAACATTATTCTCTATGCATCGAATTTCTCTATATAACGAATTTTTTACTGGAACGGTGGATTTCGTTATGTAAGAGACTCCACTGTAGTTTGGTATCTGTTTCCATCTAATAACAATCGAGACTTCGAGTTTAAAATTTAATTTTAAAATAATCAAATCAGACTTTAATTATAATTAGATAAATATAATTAGATTTTCTTAAAAAAGGGGGTACATACGGATACCGTAAAATGGGGTGAATAGGAACAGCGGGGTGAATAGGAATGAAACTTCCCGGTCATATAAATAAATTCATTATAAATATATGTGATGATATTTTTAGTTGACAATTTTTTTATAAGAAGGTAATAACGTTAAGAGTTGGGAAATTCAGTTTTGACATGTTTGCACCACTACTGGGGTATGTAAAAAAACTTCAAAAGGATCCTCAAAAACCTCATTTTTTCAATGTCTTCAAAACTTTGTATGTAACTACAGTATTTTTCGTATTTCTAAACCTAAGAGAGGGGATTTTTAATTAATGACAGACTTGTAAACGATATGCTGTATTAAATTCTACTTATTTCTAAACTAAATAATGAAAAAATTAAAAATAGCTCGTAACATCAGAGGTTTAAGATTTACGGGGTGAATCGGAACACGTTTTCTCTCATGGTTTATTTTTCTATACAGTAATAGAAAATATGAAAACATATGTACACTGTAAAAAATAACGGACGATTTAAGGGAAGTATTACTGGTAATCTAGACGCCAGTACTATTTACTGTTTTTTAACGGAAAAACTTCCGTAAATTCCGGGAAAAGTCGAAAAAAACGGAGTATTCACGGAAATTTTTCCGTTAAAAAACAGTAAATAGTACTAGCGTCTAGATTACCAGTAATACTTCCCTTAAATCGTCCGTTTTTTTTTACAGTGTATGAATATGTATTGTAACAATATTTTGTTTGTCCCAATTACTTGAAGAGTTTAAAGAGGTTTATTGTCATTTTCCATCTTTGTGTTTATTTGTATTTTTTTTTTTTTTTTTTTTTTTTTCTGATGATGATTGAGTAAATTCAATCGAAACATGTAAAATTATTAAGATCTTTTAATGTTTTTATTAGTATTTAACGTCCTTTATAGCAATTAAATACTTTAATGCATATTTTTGAAAAAAGTTAACGCCTAATCCAACAGATATAAAACACACAATAAAAGAATTTAAAATTAGCAAATTAGTATGAAAAACTGCACAGAATTATTCTCTGACATCCACAACATTACACAAACATCTCAAAATGAAAAACCAATTACAAAAGAGAGGGATGCAAACAGTACTAAGGGCTGGGGGTGAGGACGTATTTGTAGATCATATTAATACATGCAGCGATTGGGGCTACTCAATAGATTTACTTACAAAATGACAACAAGTAAAGGATAACACAGAACAGGGCTCAATTCGTATTAAATTCTACTTCTGCAATTCAAATATAAGTTTTTAAAATAAATTTTTATTTTTCTTGATTTCAAATTTGTTTTCTAATTTTCAAAAAGGCATATCTTTACTTGTATACAAAATAAAGGCTTGTTTTCACAGTAACTGCGTGTTCCTATTCCTCCTTTATCATTATTACCTGTTTTTATTAACCTTATTAAAGTTTGAATCGGAATAAATAAAGATTATAACATTTGTTCCGATTCACCAATATCAGCGGGGTGAATCGGAACACCATTAAAAAAAATAAATATTACATATATAAACAGTAAAAATGTTTCGTTTTTGCTTAAAAAGTAAAGAACAAAACAAGACCGAAATTTCTAGTAGAAAAATTAAAAAATTAAAAAATCAGTTGTTACTTTTTTTTAACGTTAAATTTGAAAAGTGTTTCGATTCACCCCATTTTACGGTATGAGAGTAGCATATGAAAATTTTGAGATGTTGAAAATGATATTGGGTTTAGATTTCACAAGGAAAAATTCTGTGATTGAGTCAAAGTGGAATAAATTTTGCTTTTTAGCTCACAGGCTATCATAGCCTGAGAGCTTATGTGCCCGTCCGTTCTGTATGTACGTTCGTTCGTGCGTAACGCGATAACTCATGATAAAAATATCGGATCCACTTGAAATTTTGTATACAGGTATATCCTGATAAGGCGCTTCCCTGATTAGTTTTTGGAGTTCATTCGATATGTATAAGAGGGGGAACGGGGGGCTCATGCCCCTCCCCTTAATTGATATAAACGAGATTTTCATGCAGAATTAACAGTTTTCGTTCAAAATTTAGATATGGGATCATTCTGATGAGGCGATACCGTGGCTGTTATTAGGTGTTCATATAATAAGTATAAACAGGGGGAACGGGGGGCTCATGCCCCTCCCCTTAATTGATATAAACGGGATTTTCATGCAGAATTAACAGTTTTCGTTCAAAATTTAGATATAGGATCATTCTGATGAGGCGATTCCGTGACTGTTATTATGTGTTCATTAAATAAGTATAAACAGGGGGAACAGGGGGCTCATGCTCCTCCCCTTAATTGATATAAACGGGATTTTCATGCAGAATTAACAGTTTTCGTTCAAAATTTAGATATGGGATCATTCTGATGAGGCGATACCGTGGCTGTTATTAGGTGTTCATAGAATAAGTATAAACAGGCGGAACGGGGGACTCATGCCCCTCCCCTTAATTGATATAAACGGGATTTTCATGCAGAATTAACAGTTTTCGTTCAAAATTTAGATATAGGATCATTCTGATGAGGCGAGTCCGTGGCTGTTATTAGATGTTCATTGAATAAGTATAAACAGGGGGAACGGGGGTTCTAATGCCCCTCCGCTTAACTTGTATAAATGGATTTTTCAATCAGAATTGTCAGATTTCGTTCAAATCTCTGAATAGTTTTGGAAGTTTAATGGTTAAGTATAAAAGAGGAGAATAACTCCTCTTAAATTATAAAAATACTAAATGGGTTTTTATTAAGAATTATCCGATTTGCTCTGAATTTTGGATATAGGTTTTTTAATATGATAAAGCATGTACTTGATAGTTTAGGAGGTTCAATGATTAATTATAAAAAAGGAGAAAGGGGAGAGCTGCTTCCCTTTCTTAATTTTTTTTTTCGAACGGAATTAACGAAAATACAAGGCTGTAATGTACAATTAGTATGCGTAGCCTGTGAGCTCAATGCCATCAGTTTAACTGGGCAATATTCTTTTTTATTTTTTTTCATTTACCAATCATAAGAGCCATAATTGATATCTTTGTCATAATAACAGATCTTTATTATATTTTACTGCTTACATGTACGATTAGAGTTTAATAATTCCTGCAATTGAGTTTTATGTAAATAGTATTTCGTCAACTTAAGTTTAAATATAATTTGTCTGAGAGTTAGATTTGCAAATATAAGGTACATTTTTTATTGCAACTCATTTTGTAGGTTTGTTATAAATCAATGAAACAGTTCCTTCTTAAACATTTTCTTTCGGCGAAATTCGACGGGTTCTACCTTATTTTAATAATGTTTCAAAATCTGCAAGTAAAAAGATATTATTCATTCTAACTTTTTATAATTCTTTGAAAATCGACAATTTATGCTTGTGCTTAAACTTTTGAGACATACCTTAATCCCGGTAATTATCCAGAAAAAATCAGGCAAAATTTGGCGACAAAGTAGAACCCTGCAATGGATCACTTTGTGTGGATCTGTTGATCGATTGGGAAACTTTTTTACTTTTTTCTATCTTCAATAGAAGAAACTATTGTAATCGTAATTTTATAGACTTCCGGTTTTCAACGGATTTACACGTTTTAGGGGGCAGAGATTCCAAAAAACATCTTTTTATAAAATGTCTGTCTGTCTGTGTGTGTGTGTCCGTATGTCGCCATTCTACTATCAAAAAGTGCATGAAGTTAGGCATAGAATTGAACCAATTTTTTTGTGAATGTTTATGGCTGTGACAAGCAAGCATTTTCGCCGTTCCTAACCGATATTGCAAAAATGCAAACTGCGCCTGCGTGTGGACTGGACTTTGATTGAAATTCTCTCTCTACCGAGGTTGCTATATGTCGTCAAACTGAATTGGCGATTACTTTTTGGCGTTCGAAAATATGATACAGATAATCTGAATTGGTAATCAACAACAAAAAAATTATTATTATTAGATTTACAGAAGCGTTTTAAGAAATGACATTTCCTCTCTATGAATCTAGTGACTTAAATCTCCAATATTAAGTTACTTAAATGGTTTATTGAAGTATTTTCTACTTTAAAATATTTATTTATTTTTTTTATCAAGTATTAACTTATTGTAATTAAATATTATCAAGTATTAATATTGTTGTTGTATCAATGCAAATAAAAAAGGTAATATATTCATAATAAATATTATTTATATTAGATAAATAAATTAATATCTTATTTATAATATTAAAATATATGTTTGAGATATAGTTTATAATACATAGTATAAAATATAAAATAATAATAATTTATGAATTATCTTATCTAGTGATTAAATTTTTTATTAATTGTTCAATAAATTTTAAAGTATTTTGCAAAAAAATATAAGCAGATTTGCAGTATTTAAAAAAATAAATGTATATATGCATATTATCATTAAATAATTTGCTTGAATATTTATTTTTTATAATATTTTAATATTTACTTATTATCAACATTAAATATTATCAAAAATTTTCATTATAAATAAAACAGGTGTGGTTAATAATAAATATTATCGTCTTTATTATTTAAAGAAGATAATATTTTATAAATAAATAATATAAATTATCATTAATTTTCAATGAAATATTGATATATAAAATTTCCTTTATTGAAATATATGGATAATATTACATTATTAATAATAATTTGATCTAATTATTAACGTATTATTATAATTATCAATAATAAGTTAGCAAGTATGATAATTTGTAATTATTTGTATCTATAATATCTATAAATTACCGACGCATTTAATTTTATAATATAACAACAATAATTATTTATAATTATTAATTTTAAACTACAATAATTTATCAAATATTCTATTATTTTATTTTCAAATATGCTATAATTATTTATAAATTGATGAAAATTATGTAATATTACACTATCAATAAATAATTTTATTGTAAAATATCAAATCTAATTAGCTAGTTGGAATACTTAGACACTGCTTATTTATTAATTATAAATAATTGATTATCTGACTTAATTTGAAAATAGTATAACTAAAAAACTCTATTTTAAAAATAAAAAAAATATATATATTGGCAAAGTAATTTTTTATTTTTAATAGATTGAAAAAAAAAAAAAGACAGAAAGTTAAAGAAAAACATAAGAAAAGTTTTAAAAAAGGTAAAATAAATATAGTTATCAAGAAAAAAGTAAATTTAAAACTCAATTATTTACACCCACAGTGTAAGGCATTTCTTTACCCCTCCTTACTCTGTATTTATTGAAATATATTGATAATATTACATTACTATTAAATAATAATTTGATCTAATTATTAACGTATTATTATATTTATCAATAATAAGTTAGCAAGTATGATAATTTGTAATTATCTATATCTATATTATCTATAAATTACCAATGCATATAATTTTATAATATGACAACAATAATCATTTATAATTATTAATTTTAAAATATAATAATTTATCAAATATTCTATTATTTTATATTCAAATATGCTATAATTATTTATAAATTGGTGAAAATTATGTAATATTATACTACCAATAAATAAATTGATAGTAAAATATTAAATCTAATTAGCTACTTGGAATACTTAGACACTGCTTATTAATTAATTATAAATAATTAATTATCTAACTTAATTTAAAAATAGTATAACTAAAAAACTATTTAAAAAATATATTATATCTTTGTAAAATAATTTTTATTTTTGATAAATGCAAAAAAAGGGGGGGGGGGCAAAGACAGAAAGTTAAAGTAAAAACATAAAAAAAGTTTTTAAAAAGTTAAAATAAATATAGTTATCAATAAAAGAATAAATAAATTTAACACTGAATTTTTTACACCCACAGAGTGAGGCATTTCTTTACCCCTCCTGACTCCCTATTTACACCCATAAAAAGTGAAAAATAAAGAATTTTTTTTTTTTTTTTATGCTGCTATCTATATATAGTTATTTAAACGAATTTATTAAAAGAATTTTATAACTATCTGAATAGATAGCTTTCAAATTATAATTGCTTTTAACTAAAAAGAAAAAAAAAGTTTTAAGAAGCTGTATTTAAAAAGGAAAATCATAGTGATAAATGTATTTAATATTTTATAAAATTACATAAAAATGTAGAAAAGGATGTAAAATAATAATGCATTATTAAATTTATAAAAATCATAAAATAATATTAATCATAAAATCATATTAATCATTTTAATTTATATGTATTACTTAAAATAAATTGTTTCGTTAAAGATATATTAATTTAGCAGCAGAACATACAAGATTAAAAATAAGATAATCATTCTTACTATTATTATAAAGGAAAACATATACTTGCATTATAAAAGAAATAATAGGCATAAAAGAAACGAATAATATATATTTGCAGCTACATTTTTTATTAGTAATACGTTTAAATTATTCATTGATTAGCTCATTTGCAAAATTTTATTCTTTATCTGTTGGGTAATAAATAATTTTCCTAATTGCATTAGTAATAAATACTTTACGAAAATTACATGAAGCTATTTCTAAAGCAGTGTTGTTTCTTATTTGTCGATATAAATAAAATAATAATGTAATGCGTGGTGAAAATGTCACCCCCGATAAGAAAAAGCGCCAATATGGTAACCCCTATCTGTACGTACAGTTTTTCTAGTAGAGAGAAGAGAATTTCAAAGTCCACACGCATGCGCAGTTTGATATTTTGCAATATCGGTTAGGAACGGCGAAAATGCGACAAGCATGTCCTCCTTCAGTTTTGAAATACACCGCCGGAAGGGGGCGCTGCAACCGCGATTTTTGTGCCATTTTCAATATTGTACCGACCAAAAGTACATGAAGTTATGCATCGAATTGAACCAAATTTTTTGTGTAAGTGTATGACTATGGCTAGTGGGTCCTCCCTGAATTTGAAAAACATCCGCCAGAAGGGGGCGTTTCAATAGCGAATTTTATGGCATTTTCAATATTGCACCACTTAAAAGTGTATGAAGTTAGTTCTAGAACTGAACTAAATTTTTTGTACATGATTATTTTTTGGTAAGGCACGTAGGTCCTCCCTGAATTTGAAAAAAAATATCAGCCTATCATTCTATTGTCCATCGGCTCGTGCAGAGACGGAAATTCGTTTTTACTCCTTTTAATTGACTGAAACAGAAATTTAAGATGAAAATCAAAATTGGTAGCATTAAAATGGCATTAAAATGAATAAAATGGCATAAAAAAAGCATTAAAATGAGTAACTATTTTTTTTTTAAATATTAAAATGCTCGTATGAATTGGAAGTAAGTTTTGGAATTGGCACATCCAACTAGTTTTTTTTTCTAAAAATGTGATTTTTGTAATCTCCAGTGCCGATTCGTGTGAAAAATTAATAAATAATTGTAATTTAACAAATTACAATGATTATTTGGAAAATGATGTTTTCAACGACTCAATTTTTTTAAAGAGTTATCAATAAATTCTATATTTAAATTAATACTAACCATCATTTTTAGGATAATCCAAACGTGGTTTACGTAATAACAGTGTCCTCGATTACGTACGCCATGGATTAAAAATTAATATTCCTGTACCAATCATATACAAATTTTAAATGAAATTTTAGTTTTAGAATTTTCGGTACTGCCCATTTTTAAACTTCTAAAGATCACACATTTTCAATTTTGACACCGTCGTACAGAGAAAAAAAATGTACTTTTAAATGCAATTTGTTTGAAAATTGTATCTTAGTTTCTTTTTAAGTAAATATTTTTATTTTGTAATTTTTGTATTACTTTTTTTGTCATCGTGGCAACAGTACAGTCGACAAGTACAGACGAGTCTCTATAACGAAACTCCATACATCGAATTTCTCTATGTAACGAATTTTTTGTAGGAACGGTCCCCTTTTCCCATGATTACATTAAAAACAGTCTCTATGTAGCGAAATATCTATCTCCCTATAACAAATTTTTTCATGAATTGGTCTTAATTTATTCAGTTTTAAAAAAGCTTCGAAATCACTTGGAATCCATTTTCTATCAGTTATTTTTGATTTATCGTTCAGTGCTGAGTTTTTTTTAAAATATTACTTTTTTCCTTGTTCTTTAAATCCAACGAATTCACCCCACCTCCCACACACCTTTCCACATCCTCCTCAAAACAGAGTCAATTGGATTGTTACACATGTAAGAGAGGAATCATTGAGAATCACATAAGAGAGGCCTTCAAATGGAGGAAAATATTAACTACAATTTTTCATTCCTTGCTAAAATTTGAGCATTTGTTTTGAGAGCGTAATAATTTTAAAATCAAAACAACAAAAAATTACAGACATCTTCGTCTGAAAGTAATGCAAGTTTTCCTTATTTGATTTCCATTAAGCTTTCAAACAAATGTCTGTTCTCTTTTTTGAAACAGCTTAAATAATTAAGAAATAAAATGTTAGGTTAATATTCACTTTTAAGCACTTCAAATTCTTAATTCAAAAGATCAAAAATAATATTTTTTTTTAAATTTACATATTAAATACGATTTTTAACATCATACTCTATACATCGAATTTCTTTATATAACGAATTTTTTACTGGAACAATGGATTTCGTTATATAGAGACTCGACTATATTCCATTTCTGGATATTAACTATAAATCAATGAGACTCTAGAGGCCGCTTAATATTGTTTGTCTTGATGTGTACTACCCCACCTTAAAGTTTTGTTCAAGATTTTCGATTCACCCTGTATTTTAAGTTCCTTTATTAAGTTTCATCATCGCCTTATAAACGGACAGGCATCATCGGGAAAATTTTCAGGAAAAATCAAGTGACAAAATGGAACCCGCAAAACGGGATTTCGTGTATATGTTGATCGATTTTCAAATCTCGATGTCAGCAGAACACGTGTGTGTGTGTGGGGGGGGGGGGGGGGGTGCACATAAGAGTTGGAGGTAAAGAAATTGTGTAACGTGGCACATTCTGATTGCGGTTTTGGGAGAAAAAAAACTGTGGTAGAAGGAAAAAAAACTAGTCGTTGGGGGCCCCCGTAATACTTACCCATCATGGATATGTATATGAAAATGTGAAAACTATTTATACAATGCAATGCAGTTCATAAACAAAATTTAAATATTGTTAATATACACAGTAATGCTATATTAAAGAACTGCTGATGTACCAATTTCGACTAATTATATAAAACGCCAAACTACACAAGTAGTACCGAACTGCGTGAAAGAAACATCCTTATAACTCCAAAAGTAATAATTCTATTAACTAACCAATTGACTGCGTCGGAATAAGCGTCTCATTTCCAATTAAAATATACCTCTGAATTGAAATTTCAATGAAATACGGGGTCATGAGAAATCAAAGAATGGGGAAAACAGGATTACAAGTATCTCGGCAACTCATAATCCGATCGACTTCGTTCTTTATGCAAAATTTGTATCATTTTATTGCCTTTTACGTCCATGCCCTAAAATAAAAAAATTCGAAAACTTTTATGTGCCTTTCATCAGAACGAATTTTTCGAGAGTCCGAAAAAAAGAGTTCCGGATAATCGAGGTTTTTGATATTAAACAGGCTTCGTCCCATCCTTACATACTAAGTACATACAAAATTTCAAGTCTCTATCTCAATCTGTTCGGGAGATAGAGCGTTTACAGACAGACAGACGGACAGACGGCAATTTTTTTTTCTAAAAATATGTTTTTCGGAATCTGCACTATCTAACGCGCGTATTCCCGTCAAACACTTATCGTTCGTAACTCCCTTTCCTCCGCATATTTACGGATGATAACTAAATAAGCGATTCTTGTCAAACCTGCGGAAGGTTTGAGCTATCGTAACTGCGCGTGTCACGTGATCATTTTTGCAAGAGGTAAATAGCTCTCGTAACGTCGTTCGTAACTCGTTTGTAAAAAAGATGGCGGCGTAGCCGTGCAGACACATGTGACGCTGATTTTTTATTTTATTTTTTTTCATTTATAATGAAATTATCAATGTGTTATTTGTATGAAGTTATTTCTGCGAAGCAAATAAACAAAAGAACATAAATAATTCATACAGTCAAGTACCCGAAATTAAAAAACAAATAAAGATAGCTGATTCATTTGAAAGAAAGGTATGTGAAATGTTTTCAGTGTACTTTTTGATATGTTGTATTATTATGAATCAATTCTTAACATTTTTTTAGAACTGCTATAAAACTTTTATTTTACTTCTTTAGTTATTACAAAGATAAGATATACCAATGTAAATCGGTGTTGAGTTTTCAATTTAATCTCGTAAAAGCGAAATGATGTCTCTTCTATTGAAAAATATTTGTTTACTTTTTATCAAATTCATATTTATAGCTCAAAATTTAATAATAAAGTTTTTGTATTTTCGCTATTAATCTCCAATAATTAGATTTTATAATGCATAATAATAATAAAAAATAAATCTGGCACATAAGTTGCTGTATTTAAAAAAAAAAAAATTATTTATTTATTTATTCTGCAAGTAAGCAACTAGAGAATATCTACGATTCAAATTGTTGATTTTCGATAGCATGTAACGCATTAATTTTTTCGCTATCTGATGTTTACTTTGTAATAAATATTAAATGCACACATAAATAAATTTTGAAAAGAAATAATTTGAAAAGTTATTTTTATTAATTAACATTGTTTCTTATAGAGATTTTATTTTTAAAAGCTTATCTGCGCAAGAAGAAAAAGTAAAAATATATCTGATTACATAACATGAATTATTAAAAAATCATCAATAAATCATAATTCTTGAAATTATATTTTAAAGTTTATAAATATCTTATCTTGACTTTTTTTTTTTTTTTTTTTTTTAATAATACAACATGTTAATAATAATAATACGCTGAAAACATTTCACATTGTGACTGGTTGAATATATGTATAATTGAATATTGTTTATGTGAAAGTTTTAAATTCATTTAGGTCATATATTAAAAATTATTTGGTTTAAGGGGGGTCGGGGAGTGTAAATAAATCTCTTTATATTAGATCTAAGATAAAATAATAGTAATAGTAAAGATAATAAATACTAGGCAGGTTGCAGATAACAAAAATCTGTATTATTTTCAGGCTGAAAAAAATCTAATTATCTGAAAGTTATTATTTAATGTTTATTAACAAATTTAAGGTTTTATGTAAAGTGACTTCAACATTTTGGATTGAATAACATCAACATTTTAATTAGTACTTATTTCTGTAGTACTTTTTGGCACCCTTTTTTTTTTATATCCTGCTACATAATACATTTCTTAAATGTATTCATTCCTCCATGAAATTATTTCTCTAAAAATAATATAAATTTTGTCAAAGCAAATTAAGTATTTTTTAAGAGTTTGAAAAATGTTTTCAAACTTGTTCTTTAGCATAAACAGCTTGCTTAAAGTTCTGAGCTCTTCAAGATTGCTAAATATATTGAAAAAGGCATTGATAAATATGTTATCGTGAAATTTAATGTTTAAAAACTCTACGCATAGCACAAAAGAACATCTTTAAGTGTTCCTCTTCATTTATATCAAATCATTAGAAGTAACATAAAATGAAATTGTGTAACAAATAAAAATAAGTCTCAATAATTACTGAAAATATATTTTTAATTTTCAGTAATTATAAAAATATTATGTTATAAAAATTCACAGATAGCACAATTAAAAATTGTGAAAAATATTAAATTGATTTAAATTGGATGGTAGTGATGTGTGTGTGTGTGTGGGGGGGGGGGGGGTGTGTCTTGTGAAAAAGTATAATTGTGTATAGATGATGTTTGGGATTGAGCCTACATTATTCTTGTTATAAAATCCAATTTAAAAAAGCAATAATAATTAGCATTAAAAAAACTTTTATAAGACAGTTAATTATAAAAATAGTCTGTTGTAAATCAGCTGAATGAAAAGAATAAGTAATAAAATAAATTTAACATTCACCTGTTTCAAAACTTTACAAATGAGCTATCTATCTGTCTATTTATCTATCTATCCATTTTTATCTGTCATTTTTCGGCATTGAAAAGGTGCTATTATGAAGCTTTGAAATAAGTACAAGATAAAATTTCTCTAAATATTGTAGTTTTTTTTTTTTTTTTTCGTTGATTTTTAAAGATTACATATTAACATTATCTTAGCATTCCCCCCCCCCCCCCCCCATAAGGTATCTAATCAAATTTTAACTCTTCTTAGATACATAGGGAAATATAATACAAAAATTCATAGGAACTATAAAATACAAATATATAAAATTGGCAATACCATATATGTATCCACTTGTACTTCAGCTATTATGACACCTATATTAATTACTTATGTGGGACCTTGTGTATAATTCATATGTTTTTTTTTTCTTTTTTTTTTTTTTTTTTTTTTTTTGGCTCCACCAGTGGCCGAGAGGTTCTGCCTCCGAAACTGGTAGACGGCAGGTGACGGGTTTGAATCCAATCGCGGCCGTCGGCCTCACCGTTCGGAGTTTTTCGTGTTTTTCTTCGAACCTTGGATTTCCTTTCGTAAATACGGGTTAAGTTCTCTTAGAATAACTCCCATGGAGGGCATATCCCCCCCCCTTTAGGGTCTATATCCCAAGTGTAGATAATTGGCCGTCATAAACTCAAAAAAGTATCTTTTTTTCTTTTTTTTTTTTTTTTTTTTTCAAAGTATATGCTTATTTAGCGTGTGTGGTATTCATGCATTCTGCATTCAGAACCGTTTTAAGGCATTTTACAACGTTGCGCCTGAATGTGATTTTCGAAGTTCCAATGTATTAATTTATTCTTACTATCAGGGCCGAAATTAAGAAGGGGGGGAGTGTAGAAGGGCATATGCCCTGGGCGCCAGTACGAAAGACAAAGGAGAGCGCCAAATAAAGATTTTGTTTGTCGTTTTATACAAAGGTGCATATTTTATGTATATATATATGACACACAAAGAAACTCAAAGGCTAATATTAAATCTAAGCCCTTTACAAATTTGTAAAAATGAAAGTATCTGTGTATATATATGTATATAAAAGAAAAATTCTGCAGCCAAAATCGAAAAAATAAACACTAACCAGGTTAGAAATAAATCTGAACTATTTTAGATAAGAAAAAAATAAACCATAAACTATTATTTCAAAAATATGCATTAAAATATTTAATTTTGCTATAAACGACGTTAAATACTAATAAAAACATTAAAAGATCTTAATAATTTTTACATGTTTCGATTGAATTTACTCAATCATCATCAGAAAAAGAAAATACAAATAAACACAAAGATGGAAAATGACAATAAACTATTACAAATGAAATTAATTTTTTTTCCCCCGAGTTCTGAGCACTTTTCTCTAACCGGTTGTGTGTGTGTGTGTGTGTGTGGGGGGGGGGGGGGTGATTGCACTTTTTTACCATTGAAAACACAAAATCTCAAATTTTCCGGGGGAAATGTCCGCCCTTGGTTACCCCTATTCTGGAGGGAAATGCACTTCTTTATCATTGAAGATACAAAAACTCAAATCTTCCGGAGGGAGGGGGGGTGCCATCGCCTGAAATCAATACTGTATCTGATTGCTTTTTTGGAAGTTACAATATACTAATCTATTATTACTAATGTATTAATCTGTTATTTCTTTTTTAATGTATTTAAATCTGTGAAAAAATATCATCATAGAAATGCCTATACTTGAAAGTAAAATGTTACCACCGTTCCATAATTTTACATTATTGTATTTTTTGTTGATAGGAAAATAGATGATACATTAAAGGGAGTGGGCTAGAGAAATAAAAATATTAATATGCAAAATGAGACTGTTATTAAACTATTCCACGAATTTTAAATATTTTTCAATCTAACATTTAAAAGAATATTTCATCGTCAACTGATTAGATAAATCTGAATTCTAGACGTTCTTTTCCAGGAGGGATATCTGTGGCTCTGAAGGGGGGGGGGGGAATACCCTTTTTTGTCATTGCAAACAAAATCCCAAATCTTCCGCGGGGAAACTCGTTGCTCCGGGAGGGGGGGATGTCCTAGGGCAATTAAAATATTAATATGCAATATGAACTTGTTATTTAAATAATTCTTGGATTTTAAATATTTTTAAATACATTTAAATGAAATATTCTTCTTCAACATATCAGCTAAGTCAATGTTCTAGACATTTTTTTCCAGGAGGGATATATGTAGCTCCAGAGGGGGAGGTGCATTTTTTTTACCATTAAGAACATAAAATCTCAAATCTTTGGTGAAGGAACTCATTGCTCCGGTGGGAATATCCTAGAACAATTAAAATATTAATATGTAATATGAGCTTGTTATTTAAATAATGCTTAGAATTTAACTATTTTTAAATTTAATATTAAAAAATATATATATATTCTTCATCTGGTCAGCTAGTCTAGGTTCTAAAAGACAGATGATGAGTCACTGATAAGACAGCATAGAATGTATGAATTCAAAACATTATATTTTGTCCCTTTAAAAATTGACGTCTTTTCATTGGTTAAAACATGCTAACATTCGATTAAACATCGATTCCCTTATTCTACAATCGTACGCGACGTCATCATTTGCGGATTGGTAAAAGATGTTTGGCAAGAATAGCGTCTTCGTATTCTTTCCCCTTCTCTTCCGTAAACCCCCCCGTTTGCAGAACAGCTTTCATAAGTTTGCGGACGTTTGCTCTGAATACGCGCGTAAAACGTGTAAATCCGTCAAAAATTTTTTTTTCGATTTTCAAAACGATTGCAAGACTTACCCTATACTGCGTATGATGGGTAAGTAAAAGGAAAACTAAGAAAACTTTTGAACTGTTTGTTTGTTTCAGCGGGGTTTTCATATTTTCAAGGGCAGCCTTTACTTCTCTATCATACGTAATATAATATAATTTATGCCCCCCCCCCACCCCTAGAATGAAATAAACCATTACAGGATACAAAATTATCGTTTGTTTGGATTTGATAACATGTGATGTTTCAAAAATGAGAAAGCCATGTATTCATTTTTGATCTAAACATACTCAATTCGATAGGAGTAACATCGATTTACTCATTTTTGGGTACTTCATTTTTTTTCACGCTATTTTTAAAATGGTCATAAAAGAGTGGTTTTAGATGCGTTCATATTTACGCAAATATGTAGCACCTATAGTTGTCGTTCAGTCCGTCCGTCCATCCGCATACAACAACGCAAAAGCTATTCAACTGAAATTTAAAGAATAAAAAATTAATTCTGATTAATCTAATTATCCTGACGGACGTTATAGGACGGTTTTGTTCGGAAAAGTAGTTTCAAGTACATTTTAATGGTGTTGCACTTTTTCGAACATAATACACTCTCAGAAATGGATACTCAGATTTCACGAAATTTTCTTCGTTTTTGACGAAACCGATTCCTGGGAAATGCTCCGAGCGAATATTTCGTCAAAAAGACGAAATTAGTTTCTTTGCTTATTTGACGATACTAATTTCTTAAAAAGTTTCGTCGAAACAGTGTTGGTGATGCCATCTATCGAAAAATTTAGAAGCACCCGTAATTTTTGACAGAGGCGAAAAAAAAGCGCCATCGAGGGGATTCGAACTAACAACCTTCAGTATGACAGTCCGCTGTCTTAGCCATCACGCCGCAGAGACCTTGAATAAGTTAGTTTCTAAAGGCATATAATGAATTCGACTGCGTGTTTATATTTTTATAATGTAGTTTCTAAATTTTATTCATGTTGTTATATATCTTTTAAGTTTTAATAAATAAGGCTAATTTATTGTTATGGTTTTCCTCTGATTAACGAATAATTATATCCTAATTAATATAATTTAATAGATAAATTTTCTTTGCTCAATGAATGGTTAAAATATGGTCTGGTTAATTTGTTGCACGGAAATAACGAATTTTGAAGTGAATATTGGGAAGTTTTTTATATGCTATAAGATAATTTATAAGATAAGGCTAAGATTTTAATACTACTGTTTATAAAAGAGAGAGGGATGAATTATGTACATTTTCATTTGATTGAAAAAAGAATATATTTCTTGAATGGAAAAGAGATCCTAGAATTTTGAAATGTAAGTGACCAAATTTTCTTTTTGAACGATTTTGCATAACACAACAAATTAGTTCTTTCCGAATTAAACCAAAATAAATATCAACAGCGACAATAAATAATGTCAACAGCTGAAAAAAATAACTATTTCAGAAACAATAACTTTCCATATTTCAGTATTTTTTGAAAAGCGCTAAAAAGTAGTGTTTTAAAATAAATTATTACAGGACTGACATAAACAACCTAATATCTACTTGCTAAAATCGCAAGAATTGCGGAAATAGAGTATAGTGCGTGCTTTGACCAACAACTTACCACGACTGTTTCTTTAAGGTGCATTGAATCTATGATTGAGACAACAGTTTCGTCAAATATTTGAGGGTTTACGTTTCGTTAAAAGTCATGCGATTTGTTGACCTAAAATCATCGTCAACAAGTTAGAAACTGCACATGAATCGTAGCAAATGAGGTGCGTTCGTACGATAACGAAGTTTTAAAAAATATTCAGATCTTGCTGATATAGTAGAGCGTACTCCGGGTACAGTACAGTAGTCGAAATCTTTGTGTTTCTGTAAATATGCAGGAAGTAATTTTTATTGCGCCTCAGCAACGTACATCTTATTCATAAAATGGGAAATAGTTGAATATAATTAAAACACGTCCCAAACAATGTTTCCCCGTATAGGCCTATGTAGTGGAATACTTTTGTGTGGCCCTGTAATTTAATAATAAAAATTCTTTGCATCACAGATTGTACGGAATGCATATTTTGGTATATACTTGATAGATTCATGCCAATTCTATTATGTTCGAATGAGTGTAACATCATTAAAATGCATTTGAAACTTTCTCCATTGACCGTAATGTAATGGAATACTTTTGATTGTCCCTGTAAATGATCTATGCATCCGACTTTCATAACATTTGAAATGACTCGACAAAATTACGTAATAATTATATGTTTTAAATTTCAAACGATTAAAATGTATTTGAAACTTTTCTTCCCACTGACCGTAATGTAACGGAATCCTTTTGATTGTCCCTGTAACTGATCTATGCATCCGATTTTCCTAAAATTTGAAATGACTCGACAAAATTATGTTAAAATTATGTATTTTAAATTTCAAACGATTCGGTTGGGTAGTTTTTGCGTTGTTATATGCGGACGGACAGACGGACGGACTGAGCGACAACAATAGGTGCTACGTATTTACATATTTACGAACGCTCCTAAAAACGACGAAATATAGACCAAGGATTGCTGTATCGTCAAAAGTGAGAGTTTTAATACAACTGACATGCACATTCCGTGGTGCACAGAATATTTTCTGATTAATATATAGTATGTATTGTATTACATAATGGTTTATGAGGGAACCATGTCTCAGACAACTCAACTAAACGCATTCCATTGACAGGATGGCCCATGGGGAAAAAAATAAGTGCATTTTTTTACATTACACTCGTTCGAATAGAATAGAATTGACATGCATCTATGGAGTATCGACTAGAATATACATTTTGTACAATCTGGGGGTGCAAAGGATATATACAGGGCCACACAAAAGTACTCTATGACATAGTGCTTTAGCGGGGGGGGGGAGGGAATATTGTTTGGGGAGCATTTAATTTCTATTAAACAAATTTTAAAAAGTGGGTATACGTTGTTCATTTGTTGAACATTTATTAATGATTTGCAAAGTATTCCATGACACAATGGTATACGAGGAACCATTGTTTGGGGCGTGTTTTAATCCTGTTAAATTTATTTCACATTTTATGAAATGGAAATATGTTGCTGAGGTCCAGTCAAGCTGTCAACTGATTTCGAGTTCGATTTCTCTCTTGAAGTTCAGATTCAGTGCACTGAAAAAGCAATTTATACATCAAAGCGCCGACACGAAAGATCAAAAATAGCGACGCCTGACCGCAAGAAGTTAATGCTATGTGTCTGGTCCTAAAGGACCAGATAGGCGTCGATAGAAGGTCGATATACAAAGGATAGGCGTCGATAGAAGGTCGATATACAAAGGATAGGCGTCGATAGACAAAGATAGGCGTCGCTATTTTTGATCTTTCGTGTCGGCACATTCATGTATAAATTGCACTTCTAGTGCACTAAATCTGAGCTTCAAGAGAGGAATATCAGTTGACAGCTTTACGACTGAAGATGGAGTGGATAAAAGTTCCCCTTCCTTTGTCAATTCGGTAGGGTCAGTCCCTCAAAAATCATTTAAGGTCCAGGCACATAGCACTGACTTCTTGCGCTATCTTTGATCTTTCGTGTCGGCACTTTGATGTATAAAGTGCTTTTTCAGTGAACTTTTTTGAACTTCAAGGGAGAAATCCAACTCCGAAATCAGTTGACAGTTTTACGACTGAAGATGGGGGAGATAAAACTTTCCCTTTCTTTGTCAATTCGGTAGGGTCAGTCCCTCAAAAATTATTTAAAGAAGTTTCACCTTTGTTCCGTTCGGAAACAAAGATTGATTGATTGCTCATTTAGTGTAATAAAAAGTAGTGCTGTTTGCCTGCAGCCTTATTAAGACTGGAACGCACCTCGGTAGGCTATGTTGCCACAAAGTATCTGCTCGGGGAGCCAATCGATCGGACTATGTGGATGGAGGAGGAGGGGGAGGGGCGTGCGTCTCTCGGAAGATGCGAGAGATGCATTATGGGATGCGGAGGATATGAAGTGGAGAGAAAACTTTTATTTACTCTTATTTTTTCTTATTTCTTCACCGCTTATTTGTTTCGGTAGATAGTTCTCTCTCGCTTTTTTTTTCCTTCATTTTGGAGGTCTCGTTTTATTTATTTATTTATTTATTTTTTCAAGTCTTTCTGAATGGAGTGAAAACTTTTGGGATATTTTGTTGTTTGTTTTGACACTTCATTAAAATCGAATCGACAAAAGAGATGGAGTCCCTTTTTTTAGTTCTAGAGAAAAGCATTTATAGTCGTCGTACAGTCCGTCCGTCCGTCTGTCTATTGGACCGTCCGAATAGAGCAACGCGAAAACTATCCAACCCAATAGCCTGAAATTTAAAATATTTAACTGTAGCACGCTTTCGTCGAGTCATTTCAAATTTTAGGAAAAAATTGGATTTCAATGAGAGGGACCATCAAAAATATTCCATCAGAGGACGGCCAATGAAAAAATAATTTCGAGATCGTTATGGGATGCGGAAGATATGAACTCTTTTTAGGTGCGTTCGTAATTATGGAAATACGTAGCACCTATTGTTGTCGCTCAGTCCGTCCGTCTGTCTGTCCGCATATAACAACGCAAAAACTACCCAACAGAATCGTTTGAAATTTAAAATACATATTTATTACATAATTTTGTCGAGCCATTTCAAATTTTATGAAAATCGGATGGATAGATCAATGACAGGGACAATCAAAAGGATTCCGTTACATTACGGTCAATGGGGAAAGAAGTCTCAAATGCAATTTAATCGTTTGAAATTTAAAATATATAATTATTACACAATTTTCTGGAATCATTTCAAATTTTATGAAAATCGGATGCATAGATTAATGACAGGGACTTAATTCGAACTAAACATGAAGTCCCGAAATTTTCAATGGCAGAATAACGTTAAAAAATTTCATTCATTCCAACTCATTTTCTCTTGACTTCCGATTTTTCTTTTTTCTTTTCTTTCTCACGGATTTCAGACCATGTGAATAACTTTCTTTCTTTGATTTTTGTGAAAATTGATCCGAACAAGTATACATATAATACAATGCATTTGATATCCACTTTCTTAGAGCCCCGTTTGTCCATCAATGACGCTTTCATCGTGCTTGTTTCTAATCTTTTAACTTGTTTGTGTATTTATACATTCTAATTTAATATTAAGTCCTATTCTAATGATAAAAGATGAAACAAGTTTAAAAAACACTATAACATTAATTCCTTTGTAATAGTACCCTATTAAGCATGTTTTCCTTAATTCGAACTTCGGATAATTCGAACATTTCTTGTGGTCCCGACGAGTTCGAATTAACGAGAGCCGACAGTAACTCGAGTAGTACTGAATTGCGTAAAAGAAGCATCTTTTATAATTCCAAAAATAATAATCATATTAACTAACACTTTAGTGCGCCAGATTAAGTGTCTTATTTCCGATTAAAGTATAGCTTTGGATGAAATGCAGGGTCATGAAAAATCGAAGAATGTGGAAAACAGGGTTAAACATATCTCGGCAACTCATAATCCGATGGACTTCTTTCTTGATGCAAAATTTGTGTTATTTTATTGCCTTTTACATTAACTCCTTAAAATAAAACATTTCGAAAATTTGTATATACCTTTCATTCGAACAAATTTTTCGAGAGCCCGAAAAAATAGTTTCGGATAATCGAGGTAACTGATATTAAATAGGCTTCGTCCCATTCTTACATACTAAGTAGATACACAATTTCAAGTCTCTATCTCAATTTGTTCGGGAGAGAGAGCGTTTACAGACAGACGGCAAATTTCTTTTCTAAAAACACATTTGTTCGGAATCTCTCTACTATCTGAAACGTGTAAAACCGTCAAAAAAGATGTTTTTTCAATGTGTGTTCAAAACGATAGCAAGACTTACCCTATCCTACGTATGATGGGTAAGTAAAATACCGAGTATAAATGTTGTAAAATGATCCCCACAAATAGGGGCTAAGTTTGGCTTGCTCATATAAAAGTGTTTAATATCATAGAAGACAGTTTGTAATCACTTTCAAAGTATGTGATGTGTCATTGTCGAAATAAAATAAAGATATCACTACAATAGCATACGATACACTCTAACTGAACATAAAAATCAACACTTCTAACTAAAACTGATTTTCAATTCCGTTGTGAATGTGTTGTAGGAAATAAAAAGTATTGTTAAAAATTTGCAAAGGAGAAAATGTGTTTTCAAAACATTCATTTTTAAGATAGTGTTATTTTAAAGGCACCCTGTAGAAAGTCTTTTACATGTGTTACTTTATAGTGCTCGAAATTGTGTTATGCTTGCAATGTGTGGTTAATTTAAGAACAAAGTGTTGAATTCATGGGGTGGCCCGGAGCAATAAAATGTACCCCGCGGAAATTTTGAGATTTCGCAATTTTAATGGCCAAAAATTGCAATTCCCCCGAGGATGTCCCTCCCGGAAAAAGAAATATCTGAATTCAATACTGCTCTGCAGCACAACACGATTTTCATGAGAACTATTTTCATGAACATCATTTATAACACTAGTTTTAGAACACATTTCTAGATAGCAATGCTTTGCAAAATATGGCTGGAAATGAGTTCTTTGTATGAGTGAGTTGTCAACCATTTCATAACCTCCCCCCCCCTCCCCTGTATGCATACATAGGATAGGTCCCTCTTACAACCTATTTATATTTCCTGGCAACACAATTCGGTACTTACGTATTAACGCCACCGCAATTATCTTTTGATTTCCTTGTTGCCTTGGTTTTTGGTGGTTTTTGACGCCATTTTAGTGTTATATTGCATTTTTTGCAAAGTTTTTAACGCCATTATTTTTGTTCACGTGCGAACAACAACATTGCTCTTTATTAGTGCAAGTTCTGATACGGTGGCGTTAATACGTAAGTACCCACAATTCTATTTTGGATACATGGAGTACTTTATATGTTTTAAACGAACCTGTAAAACAAAGTAGTCTTGAACAGGTTGGAGATTTTAAATCCAAAGCTATTCATCGATTTATTTTAATGTAAAAAAAAAGTTAATGGAACCCATTTTATTTAAACTGTTGTGAATTGTAGGTGAGCTGTGATTACTCATTTCCTTTTAACTAAATAAATCTTTATTAAACATATAATAAATTCAACTGTATAAATGACATGACATATTTTAAATAAAACATTAAATATTGTATTAGATGACCGATCTACGGCCTTTAACAACACTACGCTTCATCGACGAAATCTTACATCAAGTGTTCAAAAAGTTCCACTGAGTTCTCCAGCCAATCTGCATTCTCGCCAAAAGCATGCCACACAGGACCGGAGGACGCCAAACCAGAGTATGCCAATGTCCCATTCCATTCGCTATCCGCCAAAACTTTGAAATGTTCTTGTCCCGCTCCATTCACTATCCGCTGCAAGACTGAATTGAACTATGATTCACTTTCCATTTTTCAGATCAAGGAAATAAACATCGCTACAAAACTAGGACATGTCCCGCATGGCGTAAACTAGTTGGGTGGCCAACATAATACTGACTCATCGTGGATATGCATACTACAAAATAGGAAAATAAACTATTTCTGCAATGCATCGCCATTCCGAAATAGAATTTTAAATATTTTTAATACATGGTCATTCTCTATTAATGATGAACCCAATTCGGAAAATTATATAAAATAGCAAACGACTGGAGTAGTACCGCATTGCGTCAAAGAAACATCCTTATAACGCCAGAAATGATCACCCTATTCACGAACAGTTGACTGCGTCGGAAAGTATGTATGTCGGCCAATTATCTACACTGTGGGATATAGGCACTAAGGGGTGGGATGCCTTCCGTGGGGGGTCTTTCTGGAGGAACCTAACTCGTATTTACGCAAGGTTCGAAGAAAACCACGGAAAACTCCGAACGGTTAGGCCGACGGTAGCGATTGGGTTCGAACCCAGCACCTACCGTCTACCAGTTTGGAGGTCAGAACCTCGCGACCACTGGTGGGGCGTTGACTGTGTCGGATGAAACGTGTCTTATTAAATTAAAATTTGTTTTCGAATTGAAACTGGAATGAAATACAGGGCATTGAAAAATCGAAGCGTATGATCAATAGCTCGGCCGCTCATGGTCCCATCGACTTTATTTTTTAACCAAAATTTGTATTGTTTTAATGTCTTTTACATAAACTCCTTTAAAAAAAATTTAACAATTTTATATACCTATTATATATAAAAATTTATAAAAAAATAATCTTTATATTTTTTATAATATGATACGTATTTTCATAATATGATACACAAAGTATTTATAAAAAAAAATATTACTGATATGAAATAGGTTTCTTCCCATTCTTACAATACTAACAAGGAAGGTCTCCATTGGGGGCATACTCAGAATTTTTTGAAAAAAATACGAATTAAACTACTCATGTAGGTAATAAAGGATCAGTGAAAATTAGCGGCGGAATTACATTATTAGATATGTAAAAAAATAAAATAGTTTGGAATAATTGGCGTGAAAAGCTGAAAGCTACGCGGGATTTGGCGAACAGTGCATTTCCTCGCCAAAAGCAGACGATTTTAACGAATCTGAAAATTGATTTTAATTGACTTCACTGTTAAAAATCTGCAGCATTTACTGCAACGTCACTCCACTACTTTTATAGAATATCTCTCTTCTGACCAATGAGAATGCTCCATAGCACCGTGAATTGACCGTGTCATACACTGTTAAAAATCTGCTGCATTTTGTTGCAACGCACTCCACCGCTTGTATATAATATCTCTATTCCAACCAAAGAGAAAGCTAAATTTCACGGCCAAGTAACCGTTTTCTATACAAGCAAGGGAGGGCGTTGCAACAAAATGCAGCAGATTTTTAACAGTGTATTTTTCAATTTGGAACAATTTTAATCAATTTAAATTGTGTTTTAAATCATAAAATATATTAATTTCATTTTGTTATAAGTACATATAAACGTATATGACAAAATTACACTTAAAGTAAAGTAAAAATGCAAAACTAAAATTATTTAAACTAAACTTATTTAAATAAATTGAACATAGAAAGTTTTTTCTTTAAAAAGTATTCGAAGCGTAAAAGCGTATTTTTCAAAATTTCGTTTTTTCGCCAACCGGAGATAAATCGCCAAATAAACGAAATTTTTATTATTTTTTTACGGACGTTATAAGGAGGTTCCGCCGAAATTTTTTTATAAACATATATAACTATATGAGAAGAACATTCTGTAATTTTTTCAGATTTTTCTGAGTATGCCCGTATGGAGACCTTCCTTGTAAGTACACACCCAATTTCAAGTCTATCTCAATTTGTTCGAGAAATAAAACACACACACACGGACGGACGGACGGGCGGATTTTGCTTTCCCCTAAAACAATGTTTCGATATCTTCAAAATGATTGCAAGACGATAGAGGAAGTAATAAAATAATCCTTTACAGGGGGTTGGAAAATCTAAATCCGAAGCCATTCATCCATTTATTATAATATATATTAAAAAAAAATGTTAATGGTGAGACATTTTATTCAAAATTTCCCACGCGTGGAGAAGAAAGAGCAATGCTTTTTAGAACAGAGGGGAGATTTGCATTTTGAGGAAAAAAATGCAAATGGGGTTTCGATGAAAGAGCTCTTTGCAGGAATGATCCTATGCCTGATGGAGGACTGCATATATATTAGTTACATACACATATTTCTTCTTCTTTTTTTTTATGGAAAGAAGCAAAAATCACAATGGAGGATTCTCGAATATTCGTGTATTCGCTGTAGAGGCTCAAAATGGCTTTTAATTCTTCCTACTTTCATCTATTCTTACTATCTTCTATTGAAGATAGATGATCGAAATTTTTTGATGAACGGATTGACACGTAATTAGGAGGTTAGAGATTCCAAAAAACATGTTCTTACACAATGTCTGTCTGTCCGTATGTCGCCATTGTACCATCGAAAAGTGTATGAATATACGCATAGAATTGAACCAAATTTTTTGTGAATGTTTTCGGCTATGACAAGCAGGTCCTCCTTCAATTTTGAAACATTCAGCTGAAACGGGGAGCTGTAAGAGCGATAAAGTGCATCAAGTTATGCACAGAGCTGAACCAAATTTCTTTTGTTAGTGTATTGTCAGGCAAGTCCTCTCTGAATTTGAAAAATTACTAGAAGGAAAAATATAAGTTTTATTTATTAACATTTTGAAGCAAATGAATATCTCATCGATGCTATATTACTCTCTTAAAAATATTTGAATATTATGAAATTTACATTAATTTTATTAAAAGGAAAAAAAGGGACTTTTCCCATTCTGCCCTTTGCTGGTAAATCTCATTCCTCCCCACTACATTCTTTTACGTGAAACTATTAACTGTTGAAAAGAATCATCTCCAGATGATGAATAAATCGCGGGACGGGAATAAATGGCGCATCTATGGGAGAGGGGGGGGGGCGATGGGACATTCGTTCTATCCCATTTGGACTCATAAAGAAGTTCACACCAGAAATACATGAGAAATGATGTACACATCATGATTTGTACATGAGAAATCTTCACGGGAAAGAGTTGTTTGCCTTAAGCTGGAGGTCGGCGTGGCGTGGCCCGACCCGGGCCGCTGAATCAGCCTGGGTCAAGATTCTTCTTGTTCTAGAGGTGGAACAGAATCGGACTTTACTTTTTTCTGCATATTCGGAGTTGCCAAACTTCTTTTTCGAACCTGCCTAATGTAAGTCTTCATTGTTCCTAGGGGTCTGGTCCGCATTGGCCGGTCCGGTTTAATTGCAAAATATTTGGTCTGGGTCAGACCCAATGCGAAAGGGAGATCACCCGCCCCCCTGGGCTAGTGAAGGATTAGCAAAATGCTTCAAGGTGAGCTCAATGCCATCAATTTAACTGGGCACTATTCTTTTTATTTTATTTTTTTGGCAGTGCATGTCATTAAGACAATTCCATGCTTTCTGTACATTCTGTGGTGCAAAGAATATTTCATATTAATATACAGGGCCACACAAAAGGATTCTATTACATAATGACATAGGTGGAATTCTTGTTTCGAGTGCGTTTTAATTCTATCAAGCTATTTCACGTCTTATGAATATGATATACGTTGTTGAGATTTACCACAAGTCACTTTCTGTATAATAGAAAACAAATACTATTTACAGGGACGCACAAAAGGTTTCGGCTATTCTACTGAATCCGAAATACTGTATTGACAGGGACACAGAAAAGATTTTGGATACTATATTATATCCAAAGTTCTGTACATTTTAAAAACTTCTTTATAGTACAAACGAACCTCATTTGGTACGTTTGGCGTGCCATTTCAAACTTGTTGTTTTATTTTTTAGAAGTGCATGTCATTAAGATCTTTTCCAAATGTATGCCTGCCAACCCATCCAGGTCGCAATTAGCTTTGGCCACTACCCTTTCCATGTTTCGCTCTGTGCATCGATTCTCCCGATGACCGCTGTCCAGCTATCTCTCTCTCCTCTGCCGCATCTTTTACGGCCCCTCATAAAACACGAAAGGGGGGGGGGCGATGGTATCTACAGCGTGTATATAAAGAACAGTTGGGGAGGGAGGGGGGGGAGAGCCTTGCATCGATCTCTGCTGTTGTCGCGGTTTCAGGGTTTGTATCAGCCAATCGCAGGAGGGCTTAGGCTGGCAGAATCGAAACGTCGATGTTAATTACGGTTGCGAAAGTCAGCGACAGAGAAAAGGGGGGCTTCGGTTTCGGTTACAAACAAAGTGACGACTGGAACCCTAACTGAAAATGGGTCGAAAAATCGATTTTTCACAAGACATATAGCATGAACTTTAAGGCTGCGGGCAAACAGCACTACTTTTTATTACACTAAAAGAGCAATCAATCTATCTTTGTTTCCGAACGGAACAAAAGTGAAACCTCTTTAAATGATTTTTGAGGGACTGACCCTACCGAATTGACAAAGGAAGGGAAAGTTTCTTCAGTCGTAAATCTGTCAACTGATTTCGAGTTCGATTTCTCTCTTCAAGTTCAGATTCAGTGCACTTTAGAAGTGCAATTTATACATTAAAGCGCCGACACGAAAGATCAAAAATAGCGAAAGCTGACCGCAAGAAGTTAGTGCTATGTGCCTGGTCCTTAAAATGTTCAGGTTTGCTTTGGAAGCGGCCATGGGTGCAAGACTTTCAGTCTCAGGACTGATTTCAGTCCTGAAGAGACTTTTGACTCATAAAAAAATTCTGCTTTACATATCAAAAATATTAGCAATACTTACTATCAAGAACTTTTAATGAATTTCTTTTTTAGTAAGAGATCAAATTCTAGCCAAAGAAATCTTCTAGCCCATTTTCATTTAATTATTTCTAATAGTCAGAAATTTTTTCAGTCTTGTGCGTGGGTACACTACTGACACCCAGGAGAAAACGATTCAAAATAATCCAATTAGAGATGTTAACTTTAATTTATTTAAAAACATCTTATCCATACAGCCCTATCCACAGATTAAATCAGAAAGAGAACATTAACATACTTTTTTTTAACGAGAGTAAATTCATTGACAGATATAATTTTTATTTAAAGTTGTCCATAAGAGAATCCATTGAAATTTATTTAAAAAGTTCACATATTTGTGACGATTCGCTATCTTTTCGCACCCCAAATATAGTCGACTCTCGTTAATTCGAACTCGTCGGGACCACAAGAAATTATGAATGCTTTTATGAAATGCTTTTATGAAATAAAAGCATGCTTAATAGGGTACTATTACAAAGGAATTAATGTTAGAGAGTTTTTAAAATTAATTTCGTCTGTTATCATCAGAATATGACTTAATATTAAATTAGGATGCATAAGTACATAGAATAATTAAAAGATTAGAAACAGGCTCTATGAAAGAAAAATTTGAAGCGTCACTGATGGACAAACGGAGCTCTAAAAAAGTGGATATCAAATACATAGGATTAGATGTATACTCGTTCGGAACAATTTCCCCAAAAATCAAAGAAAAAAAGTTGTTCAAATGATCTGAAATTCGTGACAAAGAAAGGAAGAATGAAAAATCAGAATTCTCGTTAGTTCGAATGAAACGATGTCGAGAGAAAATGAGTTTGAATGAATGAAAATTTTTAACGTTATTCTGCCATTGAAAATTTCTGGACTTCATGTTTAGTTCGAATTAAGCGAAAATTCAAATTATCCGATTTCGAATTAACGAGAGTCGACTGTATATGGATTGAATGGTTGGACAATTTACAAGACAATTTTACTTACCCATCATACGTAGTATAGGGTAAGTCTTGCAATCGTTTTGAAAATCGAAAAAAAATTTTTTGACGGATTTACACGTTTTAGATAGTGGGGATTCCGAAAAACATATTTTTAGAAAAAAAAATTTGCCGTCCGTCTGTCTGTCTGTCTGTAAACGCTCTATCTCCCGAACGAATTGAGATAGAGACTTTAAATTTTGTATGTAGTTAGTATGTAAGAATGGGACGAACCCTATTTAATATCAGCAACCTCGATTATCCGGAACTATTTTTTTCGGACTCTCGAAAAATTCGTTCTGATGAAAGGTATATAAAAATTTTCGAATGTTTTCTGTTCTAAGGAATGGACGTAAAAGGCAATAATATAACACACATTTTACATACAGAACGAAGTCGATCGGATTATGAGTTGCCGAGATATTAGTAATCCTGTTTTCCACATTCTTCGATTTTTGATGACCCTGTATTTCATTCAAATTTCAATTCAAAGGTATATTTTAATTGGAAATGAGACGCTTAATCCGATGCAGTTAATTGTTAGTTAACAGCGTTATTATTTTTGGAGTTATAAGGATGTTTCTTTTACGCAGTTCGGTACTACTTGAGTAGTTTGGCGTTTTATATAATTTGTCGATATCGGTAATCAGCAGTTCTTTAATAGAGCATTACTATGCATATTAACAATATTTAAATTTTGTTTATGAATTGCAATGCATTGTATAAATAGTTTTGACATGTTTTATTTTCATATACCTATCCATGATGGGTAAGTATTACGGTGGCCCCCAACGACTAGTTTTATCTAGACCACGGACAGCATCCAAATTAAAATGCGCGTGCTATTATTTAATTTAATTTTCAACAACTATTTATTCCAGTTTTTACACGTTCATTGTGGTTGTGATTTTATTTTCTATTGACGTTCTGAAGATGATTCGATTAAAAAGAGTTGAAACATGTAAATAATTTTTTTTAATGTCTATTGTTTAATACATTTTGAATGTTTTGTTTTCAATAAAGTGATAATTAAGCAAAATAATTATTTATAATAATTAATAAAATAATTATTTATAATTTAATGTGTAAATTTTGAATAAATATTATTTTTGATGTTTTTAATTAAGAATTTGTAATGTTTAAAAGTAAATATTAACCTAACACTCTATTTCTTAATTATTTAAGCAGTTTAAAAAAAAAGAGAACATACATTTATTTGAAAGCTTAATGAAAATGAAATAAGGAAGACTTGCATTAATTTCAGACTAAAAAATCTAATTTTTTGTTGTTTTGATTTTAAAATTGTTAGGCTCTCAAAAAAATCCTCAAATTTTAGCAAGGAATGAAAAATTGTAGTTAACATTTTCCTCCATTTGAAGGCTTCTCTTATGTGCTTCTCATTGATTCCTTTCTTACATGTATAACAATCTAATTGACTCTGTTTTGAGAAGGATGTGGAAAGGTATGTGGGAGATGGGATGAATTCGTTGGATTTAAAGAACAAGGAGAGAAGTAATATATAAAAAAACTCAGCACTGACGATAAATCAAAAATAGGTGATGGAAAATTGATTCCATATGATTTCGAAACTTTTTTTAAAACTTAATAAATTAAGACCAATTTATGAAAAAATTCGTTATATGGAGATAGATATTTCGTTATATAGAGACTGTTTTTAATGCAATCATGCGAAAAGGTGACCGTTCCTACTAAAAATTCGTTATATAGAGAAATTTGATGTATGGAGTTTCGTTATAGAGAGACTCAACTGTATATATTTATTATTACGATACACCCGATATATTTTTTTGTTTTTGTACTTATTGGTGGCAATCGAAAGCGAGGACTTACCGGACACCGTGAGTGTCGTGGAGGCCCTATCCTCTCCGGCGCTGTTGTTGGCAACGCAGACGTATCGGCCGCTGTCCTGAGACCCAACGAACTGCAGAAAGAGCGAACCGTCCAGCTGAGTGACCCGATGACCACTGACCAGAGGGACCAAGCGGTTGTCTATTTCCCTGTACCACCTGAAACAGAGAAAAGAAAAAACAATAAAGAATACTGCCCAGTTAAACTGAAGGCATTGAGCTCACAGGCTACAAATACTAATTGCACATTAAAGCTTTATATTTTCAAGGGTTAATTCCGTTCGAAAAAAAAAATTAAGAAGGGGAAACAGCTCTCCCCTTTTCTCTTTTTTTATACTTAATCATTGAACCTCCTATACTATCAAAGACATGCTTTATCATATAAAAAATCTATATCCAAAATTCAGAGCAAATTAGATAATTCTTAATAAAAACCCATTTAGCATTTATATAATTTAAAAAGAGTTATCCCCCTCTTTTATACTTAACCATTAAACTTCCAAAACTATTCAGAGATTTGAACGAAATCTGAAAATTCTGCTTGAAAAACCCATTTATATAAATTAAGGGGGGGGGACATTAGAACCCCTGTTCCCCTTATTTATACTTATTCAATGAACACCTAATAACAGTCACGGAATCGCCTCATCAGAATGATCCTAATCTAAATTTTGAACGAAAACTTAATTCTGCATGAAAATCCCATTTATATCAACTAACGGGGGGGGGGGGCATTAGAACCCCTGTTCCTCCTATTTATACTTATTCAATGAACACCTAATAACAGTCACGGAATCGCCTCATCAGAATGATCCTAATCTAAATTTTGAACGAAAACTTAATTCTGCATGAAAATCCCATTTATATCAACTAACGGGGGGGGGGCATTAGAACCCCTGTTCCCCCTATTTATACTTATTCAATGAACAACTAATAACAGTCACTGAATCGCCTCATCAGAATGATCCTAATCTAAACTTTGAACGAAAACTTAATTCTGCATGAAAATCCCATTTATATCAACTAACGGGGGGGGGGGATTAGAACCCCTGTTCCCCCTATTTATACTTATTCAATGAACACCTAATAACAGTCACGGAATCGCCTCATCAGAATGAACCTAATCTAAATTTTGAAAACTTAATTCTGCATGAAAATCCCATTTATATCAACTAACGGGAGGGGGCATTAGAACCCCTGTTCCCCCTATTTATACTTAATCAATGAACACCTAATAACAGTCACGGAATCGCCTCATCAGAATGATCCTAATCTAAATTTTGAAAACTTAATTCTGCATGAAAATCCCATTTATATCAACTAACGGGGGGGGGGCATTAGAACCCCTGTTCCCCCTATTTATACTTATTCAATGAACAACTAATAACAGTCGCTGAATCGCCTCATCAGAATGATCCTAATCTAAACTTTGAACGAAAACTTAATTCTGCATGAAAATCCCATTTATATCAACTAACGGGGGGGGGGGGGATTAGAACCCCTGTTCCCCCTATTTATACTTATTCAATGAACACCTAATAACAGTCACGGAATCGCCTCATCAGAATGATCCTAATCTAAATTTTGAAAACTTAATTCTGCATGAAAATCCCATTTATATCAACTAACGGGAGGGGGCATTAGAACCCCTGTTCCCCCTATTTATACTTAATCAATGAACACCTAATAACAGTCACGGAATCGCCTCATCAGAATGATCCTAATCTAAATTTTGAAAACTTAATTCTGCATGAAAATCCCATTTATATCAACTAACGGGAGGGGGCATTAGAACCCCTGTTCCCCCTATTTATACTTAATCAATGAACACCTAATAACAGTCACGGAATCGCCTCATCAGAATGATCCTAATCTAAATTTTGAAAACTTAATTCTGCATGAAAATCCCATCTATATCAACTAACGGGGGGCATGAGCCCCCCGTTCCCCCTCTTATACATATCGAATGAACTCCAAAAACTAATCAGGGAAGCGCCTTGTCAGGATATACCTACATACAAAATTTCAAGTGGATCGGATATTTTTATCATGAGTTATCGCGTTACGCACGAACGCACATACATACAGAACGGACGGGCACATAAGCTCTCAGGCTATGATAGCCTGTGAGCTAAAAATGTTACTGTAGGTTACGTAAAACAAAAATTTCTTGCCACAGATGTCATATACGCACCACAATAGCAAAATGGCGATTTTATGCATCATATGGTAGCTTATATATTTTTTTATGAAGTAATATAAATTGTTTTGTTTTATAGTTATTAACTAAATTTTTTCTATTTATTATTATTTCCTTTTTAAAATAATAGAAAATAATTTAAAAATATATGCATGTAATTGGTATTTAACAAGTTGGAAATTGCACGTGAAGCGCAGCAAATGAGGTGCGTTCGTACGATAACGAAGTTTTAAAAATATTACTCTCCTATCTCATAAAATTGTAAATAGTGAATTACAATTAAACAGCTCATCAAACAATGTTCTCTCTATACCATTATGTGATGGAATACTTTTGCGTGGCCTTGTAAATGAATAACAAATATTCTTTACACCGCAATTATTTAGCTAATGTTTATGTAAAATGTATATTATAATAGGTACTTTATAGTTGCATATAAATTTTATTAAGTTAGAATGAGTATAACACCATTAAAATGCATTTGAAACATTTTCCCCCATTGACCGTAATGTAACGGAATATTTTTGATTGTCTCTGTAATTGATCTATGCATCCGATTTTCATAACATTTGAAATGACTCGACACAATTATGTAATAATTATGTATTTTAAATTTCAAACGTATAAAATACATTTGAAACTTTTTTCTCCATTGACCGTAATGTAACGGAATAATTTTGATTGCTCCTGTAATTGAACAATGCATCCGAATTTCATAAAATTTGAAATGACTCGACAAAATTATGTAATAATTATGTATTTTAAATTTCAAACGATTCGTTGGGTAGTTTTTGCGTTTTTATATGCGGACAGACGGACGGACAGACAGACAGACGGACAGACTGAACGACTACTATAGGTGCTACGTATTTACATAATTACGAACGCACCTAAAAATAAAGTTTTTGGCAAACTGACGATCCAAAAAAAAACGCACCAAAGGTGGTGCGTATATGACATCTATGCCAATTTCTTTCTTAATAAAAACTAGTATGAAACTGCACGTGAAGCATAGCAAAGGAGGTCCGTTCGTACTATATCAAAGTTTTAAAAGTATATCTTGGTGTAAAAATATACAATACTTCTGCATAATACTGTGTAATATCCGAAGTCTTTTGTGGGTCCCTGAAAATACTATCTGCTTTCTGCAATACAGGAAGTAACTTGTCGTAATCCGCAGCAACGTATACCAATTTCGTTATAAGTCAAATAGTTTAACAAAATTAAAATGCGCTCCAAACACTGCTTGTTTCTAAACTATTATGTAATGGAATGCTTTTGTGTGACCCTGTCAATGAATAATCAATATTCGTTACATACCAGATTGCACAGAATGTATATTTTAATAAATATTTCAAAAATTCATGCCAATTCTATTATGTTTGAAAGAGTGTAACATCATCAAAATACACTTAAAACTTTTTTTTCCTATTGATTGTAAAGGCGATTTAAAAAGGACCACTGACAGATGGTTATGGTTGTACCATTGAGACAGAAAACAAAATCCTTTTTAAACTAGCAGAAAGGATGTTTTCAGGAAAGAAACAAAATTTTCATTACAGGGTATGTAAAATAAATATTTTTTTGACCAAAAAAAAGGGGGGGGGAGGGCAGGAGGGATAAACATTTCATAAAATGTAAAGTAGTTTAATATCATTATATCACTTGTTTTTGGCCCTCTAAATCAATAACAAATATTCTTTTCACCACAGATTGCACAGAATGTGTATTTTAAGTATATACTTCATAGAGGCAGATCCATTCTATTTTGTTCGAAAGAGTATCACCTTATTAAAATGGACTTGAATCTATTTTTTCCCATTGTCTGTAATGTAACAGAATGTTTTTGAGGGTCCCTGTATTTGTATGGACCCATCTAAAAAAAAGGGGGGATGCATATTAAACATTCAAACCTGAAAGTAAATATGAATAACTAATCACACTATGTGTATATTATACTCTTATTTAAGAAAAACATGACCTGATTATATTAATAAGGGAAGCACCTTATCAGAACAAACCGGCAAACCAAATTTGAGGGAAATTGGATAATTCTGCATGAAGAATCCAATTATCTAAATTAAGGGGGATTAGACATCCCAGCCCCCCTTTATATTTAATCAATGAACCTCCAAAACGAATCATGGAAGCAACTGATCAAAAGGAACCTATATACAAACTTTGAAGCAAATCGTATATTTATATGAAGGCTTATCGAGTTACGTGCATACACAGGGTTCGTAAGCTTCAAGGAGTTTCAAGCATCTTTTATCAGAATTTTCATAAAGTTATATTTGCCTTATTTAAAGGAAATCTATCTTCGCAATCGGTACATAACAAAAAAACTTCTGGAATCGCCTGATGTGTATGAATCCTGATACAGAACCTGCGGGCAGTGACCTCCGACAGTAGGCGCCTAGGGAACGGCTTTGGGCTTATGGCCAGGATAAACCACTAAGCCCAGAGGGGGGGGGGGATAATTCTACTATCCAGCTTTTATATAAGACTTTTTTAGGTGCGTTCGTAATCATGTAAATACGTAGCACCTATTGTTGTCGCTCAGTCCGTCTGTCTGTCTGTCTGTCCGCATATAACAACGCAAAAACTATCCAACCGAATCGTTTGAAATTTAAAATACATAATTATTACATAATTGTGTCGAGTTATTTCAAATTTTATGAAAATCGGATGCATAGATCAATTACAGGGACAATCAAAAGTATTCCGTTACATTACGATCAATGGAAAAAAAAAGTTTCAAATGCATTTTAATCGTTTGAAATTTAAAATGTATAATTATTACATAATTTTGTCGAGTCATTTCAAATGTTATGAAAATCGGATGCACAGATATCAATTACAGGGACAATCAAAAGGATTCCGTTACATTACGATCGATGGGAAAAAATGTTTCAAATGCATTTTAATGGTGTTACACTCATTTAAACATAATATAATTGACATGAATCTATGAAGTATGTACTAAAATATACATTTCGTACAATCTGGGATGCAAAGAATATTTATTATTAAAATACAGGGCCACACAAATGTATTTCACTAAATAATGTTATACGGGGAAACATTGTTTGGGGCGTGTTTTAATTATATTAAACTACTTCACATTTTATGAATAAGATATACATTAAGTAAGTATAATAATAATTACTCCCTGCATACTTACAGGAACACAAAAATTTCGACCACTATACTGTATCCAAAGTACGCTCTACTATACCAGCAAGATCTGAATATTTTAAAACTTATAGTACGAACGCACCTCATTTGCTACGCGTCACGTGCAATTTGCAACTTTTTTTTTTTTTAATCACATGTTCAGCTCAATGTTGCTTGAGCATACAGTAAGCAATCCATGAACAACAGACAGTTACATAATGTATTTTTAGTGGTGCAATGCAGTTATACTTTACAGTTATACTTTACAAGATAATTGCAGAAAGGTATGTACAATTCTTTGATAACACTATGTTATTTAATTTAGATACTTTAACTAATAGATTGAATGATTGAAATTAAAACAGCCGTATTTTAATGCTTGGCTATTAAAATGATGTAATACATTGTTGAAAAATTCTGCAATACTCGATATAGTCACAGCTTTTAAAAAGATACACCATGTACAACAATTACAAAGTTACAACCCTTTAAATATATATATACACGTATATATAATAAATAAAAAAGACTATATACTATATTTAAATCTAAAATAAAATAAAAGATTGTATGTATATCCGTTTCCCTCCAAGAAGTTAAAGCAACATGAATTTGTACTTTATAAAACAAATATTTTTCGTTCAGTATATTATAATTTTCATATAGTTGCTTTAATTTTTTGTTAATCCGAGTATATGTCTTATTTTTCATATAGCGTTTTCTCTTTCTTTTTATGAAATTAATATTTCTTGAAGGGATCTTCATAGAACAGATAACAGCTTGTGAGATTAAAAAAAAAAAAAAAAAAAACCTCATATTTTCAGACGAACGTATATGTATACCTGTAGGTGGGCGGCGGATGCCCTGTGGCGGCGCATGCCATTTCGATGGTGTCTCCTTCCCGGGCGGTCCTCGTAGGTCGGTAGTCGATCACTTTCGGAGATGAAGCGCCGTGGGCCTCTGGAAAAAAGAAAAGAAAAAAAAAGATTCATAAGCACTGTTTATTTTAACAGCGTTCCAACAACTTCTTGAAAGAAAATATGATAATGTAATGATGACCTTTAAAATGATAACTCTATCATCAATTACATAAATACAGTTGAACTACATTTAAAGAAGGTTCTGTTTAAAAAGGTTGAATATATATATATATATATATATATTGAACCTTTCCTGTGTGTACAATAGTGTTGGGCGATTCTCGAAAATTTGCCAATCAATAGAAATCGTAATCACAAAAAAACACAATCGATACAGTCATCGATCAGTTTCGAGAATCTAGAATCGATGCGTTTTACAATCGGTTATTAAGATCATTGTTTTTACATGCCTATAAAGCAGAATTTAGAAAATACATGGTAACTGAAAACAGATGGAATTAAAACAACAACAACAAACCGAAAGGCCTTCACAATGGAGCCACAATGGTGGAAAAGTCATGTGACGGTGTTCCCTGGTTGAAAAAAGTTGAAAAATCACAGGTATGCATGAAAAGGTAAGGGGAATTTAAGTATCAAAAATTAGAACTTTTCGGCAGTTAGTAGCAAAATGGCCAAAGAAAAAATAATCAAAAGCACCCCTAGTGGCAAGAACATGGACTAAAAGGATAGTTAATTGGGATCAAAATCTTTTATTGATAATTCCACATCATTTGAGATAAGTACTACGATTTCCCCAATATAAGAAGACTGTACTGGAATATGTTAAACGAATTCTCCGGGGGAGGGGGGGGGGAGACAAAGTGGTGGAGGAGCAATATGAAAGTACATAATATGAATAAGTGAAGCCCATGATCTGACGTCATGAAAGTCGTCCTAATCCGAAAGAACTGAACCAGTGCTTTCTTGGCCGGTACTGAAGTCGGCCTTCGTGTAACCCGGAATTCGTTAACCCTTTCAGGGAAAAAGTACTTGAATTGATAAAAATGTTGAAATATTTGAATTACACAAGGTCTTACGAACCAATTTGTTTTTAAAAAAGTAAAAGCTTTTTCCTCCTGTATATTTTAAATACAAAACTCTATTTAAAAATTCTGGTGAGATTCAATCTTTAACCCAGCAGGACGGACGCGTTTTGACATTTCAATCCTGAAAATATTCATCAGCTTTCTCTCCTAATAAACTAAAATAGCTGCTTCCAACAGCGAATTAACTCATAAACATCTTCAATTCCGGGACGATGCACCCATGTGTCCTCATTGTCATTTTGATTGCCTAACCATACATCATCTTTTAACTAACTGTCCGGGCCTCCGGCACTTGTACAGAATATATTTTAACTCATCATCACCTATTTTGACAAACCTCATTGGGGAAATACCTCATGGGGCACTTTTTACCTTTTTAAAGCACGCAGGATTTTATTTTGAAATTTGAATTTTTTTTCACTACTTTTATTCCTATAACTTGGACCTAGTTCTTATGACTTTGAAGTGTTAGCAACATTTGGATAGGAACTCTATCAAATGAGTCTTCTACTGATTTAATTTTGCCTTTATATTATACTGTAATATTATTTTCATCTTTTAACTTTTTATACTTGGCTAACTATATCTGGATGGGTTACCCCATCCAGACACCCTGATCTTGTTCCCTTTGTCTTTGTTTTGGCGCAGCATGTCCCTCAAGGGATTTTGTGCCACTAAACCCTACACAACCAACCAACCAACCAACAGCGAATTCGTACTCTTTTTCTATTCTTATAGAACAATTTTGGGTGTACATACACTCAAAAAACCTAAAGTTTTTTAACCTACCTAATTCTGAAAAAAATTCATATGTCGGAGCATTCGTATCCACAATAATGCATAATTTTATCATATTTATAATTGTAAATAAATATTAAGATTTTCGAATGAGGAAAATAAAGGTGACAGCTTGTAATATTTTTTTTTATTAATTTTTAAAATTAACGAAAATTTAACATTTAAAATTATCATTTTTCATGATAAAGAGCAATTATCATGAATTTCATTAACAGATCGAATTCTAATTTTTTTTTCTTACATACATCATTTAATATGTTTGGGGTGTGCTGACACTCCACGGTGTTACATTTCACGGCGCCCGTGCTGCCGGATTAAAATTTAAATTCCGATGCCGGCGCATGGACGCTCCTCGTTTGTGACGTCATGATATCTTTGTGGAAAGTATGCAACTTTGTAATAATTTTTAGTTTTACGTTAAAATGTTGAGTATTTTTCTTTTCCGCTTAATCGGATTTATTGTTGTTGTTAACGTGTGCCCGAGGGGCAAGAGGGGAGCTGGAGCTTCCATTGGACTGCACCCAGGGGATAGAAAGTCAGACTTCAGCAGAAGTGGATGTTCGGCAAAGCCTCAGTAGATGGCAGCAGCAAACATTGAGACAATTTCGACCTCCTCAATTTCGATGTGCCTCTGAAGTGGAGAGAAGATCTCTCCAGAGATCAATACCCATGATAACTGCTATGAATATAGATCAGAAATAACAACTAGATAACGGATCCCTTTGTTCTCTTCGGAAATACTTGACGCTGGAATGGCCCAGATTTGGTGAGAGTTTTCCTTGTCAAAAGGGTGTCTTTTGGCGATTATCCCTTCTTGGCAAATTTTCTGCTTTCATTCTCATAATAAAAGAACGCAACGCAGACGAAATAGGTCTTGGTGTCTGGTGCGATCGGCGGGAGAAACCGGTTTGACCTTGACGCGCATTCGCTCCCACCATCACGTGCTGGTGGGTAGGCAATGTTGGATTCAAAAAAGGTTGCCATTTCTTAGTCCAGTTATTAGACGTCAATGGTTGAGACAGACCACAGGACTTTCAGCACCCCTTTATTTATCAAGCGCTTACACTGTACACACTCGATGGATTTTTGGTGATCAGGCCTCGATTATGACTAATTGGGGCCCTGAACAAAGATAAATTAGGGGGCCCCTTTCGAATCGTAGCATCTTCATTCAAATAAAACTGATGGTGTAATGTATAAACATATTTTCACACCTTGGATATAAAAAAAAAAGAAATTCTGAGCCCTGTCAATTCTAAATTAAATGTACATTACTTAGTTAATAAAAGTACATTTTTTTCCTTAGTACAGAACAAAACTCTTTTATATAAGTTTAGTAGCTTGTTATATTACTTTAAGATGAATTTAATAACTTCATCCTATGGAAGAGTTGGAAAGGGAAAAGAAATTAAATACTTTATAATTTAATATACGGATTTTGGGAGTCCTTAAGGTCCGGGACCCATGGGCAAAGTCCCGATTTGCCCAAATGCGGTCATAAGGGCCTGTTGGTGATGTCGAGCATCGAACCCGGGACTTTTCAGTCTGGAGTTCGGAGCTCTGACCACAACCCCTAATCGGATTTATTGTGTGTTATAAAATAGTAGTTTGTGCTATGATACTGTTCATATGCAGTTTTATGAGTTTGTTATATATTAACAGAGAGTTTTGAAATTAAGTTTTAAAGAAATAACAGAGTGAGTACCTGTGACAAATAGACTTCCGGCGGATGCGCTGGCCACAGTCTTCCCGTTGAGCTTGTGTCGAGTCTCGCACGCGTAGTGCCTCTGTCCGTCTGTCTGTGTCACGCTGCGAATATGCAGCTCGCCGCTCTTCAAAACACTATAACGGCCACCTGTTAGGAGAAAAAGTGATTTTACGATTAGGTTGGAATGTTCCAAGTTACTAAAAATATGTGCTAAAATAAATACAAATTGCTAAATGGTACACGTAAAAAAATATTTAAAATACACTTAAGGCTGTTCTTAAATCAAAAAGGACCACTTTGTGACCTATGCTTTAATTTATTTTTGTTCGGAAATGCATGACTCTGGCAGGTGTTATTCAGAAACTGTCTAATGGCACTCAATTTTTTGTTTTTTAAAAACACAATAGATTTTTAATAACAAGCCTTCGGACGTTTTTGAGCACATTTCCCGACGAAAGCGGAAAACCGGTCGAAAAGCAGGAGAAAAACGGGTGATCACGTGATCGAAATAGCTTAGAGCTGGATAGATAATTTAACTATCATAAAATGGAAAATTAAGTTCGATTCAAAATCGCTTCCACAGTCAGGCCTTTCAATTTTATATCTTTCTGGTAGAAAATAAATTTGTATATGTGTCAAAACGTTTTGCGTTTGTCGAGCGGAGCAGTTGAGAACACCTTTAAAAATTATCTACGTTTCGTGTCGCTTCTGCGAACGTCGTCAGGATAAAATAGAAAGGCCAATTCATAATTTTGTTCTAAGTTATGATTTCTGTAAAATCTTAAAAAATAACAAACTTATTTTTAAAGTAATGTCTACAAATGAATGTCGTGAATTTCCCTTCAATATTAGTTACATGAACATATAATGTTATAAATCGTGATTTTTCTGTTACTAAAAGGACTAGAAAGTTAAAACTGTGCATTTTAGTTATTTAAGATATAAATGCTCTCTAAAAGCAGTTGAAAATAAACACGAAATTTAAAATATAAACTTAGCAGTTTATTAAAATTATTATAAAAATATATTATTAGTTATTATACATTAATTATTAGTAATACATAGCTGCCAACTTTTACGAATTTTTGCTACCACTAAAATTGTACAAGGATTTTTCATTTCTTTAATTTGTTAATTCAACAAATTTGTTTGTTGTCATAAGATTTCGACCATTAAATAAGATAATATTTACTATAAAATTTTTGTGGTAGGAAAAATGCGTAAAAGTTGGAAGCTATGGTAATAATAATTATTAAAATTATTATTATTATTATATTAATCATTAATATATATTAATTTTATTAAATTATTAAAAAAAATTATTTAAAATAAACTGGCCATGGTAATTAAATGTAAGATATAAATGCTTTCTAAGCACAGTGGAAAATAATTTCGAATTTTAAAATACGCGAATGTGTATTTTAAATTTACGTAAAAAAGGTTTACGTTAAAATGTTTTAAACTGTGATTTATATGTAAAAGTTAGAGACTTGACATTTAGCATGGTAGATATTTATAAGGTATAAATGACCTACAAGAGCATTTACTAAAAATTTCGAAATTTAAAAAGGTAAAATGAGTGAAAAGCTTTTTAAAAACTTAAGACTTATACATAATTTCAGAAAATATCAAGCCCCGATTTCAAAAGTTATGGCTGCAAATGGATGGTGTGTGTCAATCCTTCAACATAAGCTACATTTGGTACATGAGATGTTATAAATCGCGATTCTTTTGTACTGAAAAGACTAGAAACTTGAAATTTTGCATGGTACTTACTTATAAAATATAAATACTCTTGCCCAGCAATTGAAAATGTACTCGAAATTTAAAATAAAACTTAAAAATCTTATTAAGATTATTAAAATTATTATTTAAATATATTATTAATTATTGTATATTAATTATACATTAATTGTTAATAATAATATTACATTATTATAATTATTTATTATTATTATTATTCACCTGTCAGGAGAATAAAAGATTTCACGATTAGGTTGGAATGTTCTAAGTTACGATTTCTCTGTAAAACCTCAAAAAATAACAAACCTATTTCAGAAATAATGATTGCAAATTAATGGTGGGAGTCTTTCCTAAAAAATAAGCTACATCTGATACATTAAATGTTATGAATCACGATTTGTACTGAAAGGACTAGAAACTTTAAATTTTGCATAGTAGTTACTTATGGAATATAAAAGCTCTTTACGAGCAGTCTGAAATAAACTCGAAATTTAAAATAAAATTGTTAAAAATCTTATTAAGATTATTAAAATTACTATTTAAATATATTATTAATTATTGTATATTAATTATTATACATTATGTGTAAATAATATTATTATATTATTATTATTATTATAATTAATAATTAATTTTATATATTAATCATTATTAAGATTATTAAAACTTTTATTTAAATATATTATTAATTATTGTACATTAATTATTATACATTATTGTTAATAATACTGTTATATTATTATTATTATTATTAACTAATAATTATTATTATATATTAATCATTATTAAGATTATTAAAACTTATTTAAATATATTAATTATTGTATATTATTATAGGATTAATTATTAATAATAATGTTATTATAATTATTAATTATTAATATATATTCATCATTATTAATTTGATTAAAATTACTAAAATTATTAACGTAAAATAAACTTGACTTGATAGTAACTTATAGGATATAAATTCTCTCCAAGAGCAATAGGAGATATATTCGAAATTTAAAATACACGAATATCTTTCTTAAAAAGTTTTACATTATGATTTATATGCTGATTTATATGCTAACTTGAACTTTGACGTAGTAGATATTTATAAGTTTTAAATGTCCTATAAGAACATTTACTAAAATTTGATACAGGTAGTGGTGTAAATCGCGATTTCTTTTGTACTGAAAGGACTAGAAACTTGAAATTGGTTTCAAAGATACTTCTCAGGTACATTCGCATGTATCATCCAATTTGATGTACGAAAAACAAAATTTAGTTTTTTTCTCTTTTAGTCTCTTAGTCTACATATCTACATTATAAAGGCCAAACGTATCTGTGCGTAACGCATACGTCATTTTGTGAATGGCAACACTTTCCCCTGCAATTTGGTTTTGCAATTTTCGCTACTGCAAATTTTATACTTCTAAACATCGCAGATTTTCAATTTTTACACCGTCATATAGAGAAAAAAAAATGTACTTTTGAATGCAATTTGTTTCAAAGCCGTATCACAATTTACTTTTCAGTTTGAGTGCGAATTTTGTAATTGTGGCAACAGAAATACGCCGTCTTCTATTAAAATTGAAAAAAAAAATTATAATACTGTGTCAAAAAATCGTCTGTAATAAAATCCAGTGAATTTTGGTTTATTTCATTTTTATTCACAAATTAAATGTTTTTCATTTATTGTTCGCATGCAAAGATGTTTTTTTCAATCTTGACTTTAAGTTTTGAGTTAAAGTGATTTTAAAATGATTTTAAAATGATCAAATTAAAATACTATTTTTTTAATATTTTGAATACGAACAAAGAAATGCATATGCAAATTTTGTGAAGATGACGGGCTTAAACTTTGAGTGAAATTTTATGATCATGTCAATTTGGAATAAATTTTGTTTTATTTCTTCGCAATTATATCAAGCATAAGAGCCTCAATTGATAATTTCATCATAATAACTGATTTTTATTATATTTTGCTGATTACATATGCGATTAAAGTTTAAGTTTAATAATTCGGACGACTGAGTTTTGTACATATAGTAATTTGTTAATTTTAACATAAAATAATATTTTTGGGAGTTAGACAGACCAATATAAGATGCATTTTTTTACTGTAGCTAATTTTATAGGTTTATTATAAATCAAGGAAACAGTTCCTTCTTAAACATTTTCTTTCGTCGAAATTCGACGGGTTCCACCTCGTTAATATAAATCCATAGCTGAAATGAAAAAAAGTACATAAATAAATCCTGTGTTCGGAAGAAATTAAACGCCAAAATGAATTTAGAATAACGACTGAGCTACATCGAAATATCATATGACGTCACGCAGGAAACTTAAGTGTTTTATTACTCTGTTAAAAAAAAAAAAAAAAAAGACAAGTCTACGATCCAGAAAAATGGAGTTGTCCCATTTGAGATCCCTCTGAATCCAGATGTCGGATCATAATAAATAATCGATGGAAAAAAAAATGGGATAAAAGATCCGGGGTGACATTTATTTTCTTCTGCATGAAACAGGAATTAATTTTCCGGAAAAACTTTGACAGGTATCACAGATGAGGAGAAAAAAAATGTCATCAACATTTTTTGCATCATAGATTGTACAGAATGTATATTTATAGATTTATGTCATTTCTGTTGTATAGTCGGAAGAGTGTAACAAGATTAAAATGTACTTGAAACTATATTTTCCCATTGACCTTAATTTAATGGAATAATACTTTTGATAATCCCTGTCATTGACCATCATCCATCCGACTTCCATAAAATTTGAAATCAGACTCGACAGAATGATGCAACAATTCTCAAACGATTTGGTTGGGTAGTTTTTTTCTCTGCGGACAGACAGACACAGGGACAGACTGAACGGTGCTACGTATTTATATAATTACAAACGCACATAAATATATTCAGATCTTACAAGGAAGGTCTCCATACGGCCATACTCCCAAAAATCTGAAACAAATTACAGAATGTTCTTCTCATGAGGATATATACGTTTATAAAAAAAATTTCGGGGGAACCTCCGTTCCCTGTCAGTAAAAAAATAATGAAAATTTCGTTATTTGGCGACTTATCATCGGTTGACGATAAAAAGCAATTTCAAAATTTGTTTTTTTTTTTATGTCAAATGCATTTTAAAGGAAAAAAAGTTTCATGTTCAACGTGTTTAGATAAATTAAATATCTTTGGATTTGTCAGTTTTAGTTTGTTTTAAGTATAATTTCGTTATATTGATATTTATATGTATTTAATTCAAATTTAACCATCAAAATTCTAGATTTGAAACGAAATTCAAATTTAAATTAATTAAAATTGTTTTAAGTTCAAAGTCCAGTTGAGCATTCTCAATTCGATTTTGTTGCTATGGAAACGTCTAGCTTTTATTTTTGAATAAGCTTAAATGTATGAAAATAATTTTACTGAATAAGAATTTTTTATATTCAAAAATATTTTTTGCAGAGACAAATTAAATAAAATAACTACAGCAACAAATAGTATATACACATGGCAATTTAATATATAATGTGTATAAAATAAATTAAACTCTCTCGCTGTTTATGTTTAATTTCATCAAACACCATTTACGCGGATTCTAAAAATCCAAAAGTTTTCAGTCGCATTAAAATCGCTTGCTTTTGGCGGGGAAAAGTGCTACTCGCCAAATCGTGTGACACTTTCGTCTTTTCACGCCAAATATTCGAAAGTATTTTATTTTTGTTTTGTAGTTTTCTTCTGTAATTCCGCCGCTAATTTTCACTGATCCTTTATTACGTAGATGAATAGCTTAATTAGTATTTTTTTTTCAAAAAAATCTGAGTATGCCCAGTATGGAGACCTTCCTTATTAGTGTAATATCGTACAGTACTTCAGACACAGTATAGTAACCGGAATTTTATGTGTCTCCCTGTAAATACTATCTGATTTCGATTATACAGTGAATAACTTGTAATAATAAGGCATATATACAGCTATAAGGATGTTTCTTTTACGAAAATTGGTATAACTACTTGAATAAGTTTAGCGTTTTGTATAATGTGTCGAAATGGGTACATCAGCAATGCATTAATAGAGCATAACTATATATTAAAAACTAGTCGTTGGAGGCCACCGTAATACTTACCCATCATTTATATGCATATGAAAATAAAATATGTGAAAAATATTTATACAATGTATTTCAATTCCAAAACTAAATTTAAATGTTGTTAATACACATAGTAATACTCTGTTAACGAATTGCTGATGCACCAATTTCAACAAATTATATAAAACGCCAAACTACTCAAGAAGTACCGAACTAGGTAAAAGAAACATCCTTATAACTCCAAAAATAATAATCATATTAACTAACAGTTTGCTGCGTCGGATGAAGCGTCTCATTTTCAATTAAAATATACCTCTGAATTGAAATTTGAATGAAATACAGGGTCACGAAAAATCGAGGAATGTGAAAAACAGGATTACAAATATCTCGGCAACTCATAATCCGATCGACTTCGTTTTTCATGCAAAATTTGTGTTTTTTTATTGGCTTTTAACATGCATTCCTTAAAATAAAAAAAAATTCGAAAATTTTTATATACCTTTCATCAGAACGAATTTTTCGAGAATCCGGAAAAAATAGTTCCGGATAATCGAGGTTGCTGATATTCAATAGGCTTCGTTCCATTCTTGCATACTAAGTACATACAAAATTTCAAGTCTCTATCTCAATTTGTTCGTGAGATAGAGAGTTTACAGACAGACAGACGGACGGCAATTTTTTCTTCTAAAAATATGTTTTTCGAAATCTCCAGTGTCTGAAACGTGTAAATCCGTCAAAAAAAATTTTCGATGTGTTTCAAAGCGATTGCAAGACTTACCCTATACTACGTATGATGGGTAAGTAAAAATAGTTAAGCATACGTTTAAATTTCATTTTGGAATTTTCATACGCAGGTAATTTAGGTAGAACTTGATATACTTTAATGTTTTATTACTGTGATTAAAAAAAAAGTTCTATGATCCAGAAAAATGGAGCTATTCCCGTTGGAAATCCTTCTAAATCCAGATGTCGGAAAGATCATCAATAATCGCTCGGAAAAAAAGGGAAAAAAACCGGGTGACTTTTTTTTTCCTGGAAGAAACAGGAATTATTTGTTTGAGGAATTCATTTTCCGAAAAATCTTGACAGGTATATCGTAGATAGAGAAGGAAAAAAACTGCCCGACATCTTAAAAAAGATGGAATGATTTTTAACTTTTTTTTCTCTTTGATTATTTATGGGAAAAAAGCCAATAACAATTTATTTTCTACAACGAATTGGTAAAACGCATTAAAAAATTTTTTCCTGATTTTAAGACATCACTTTAATTATAAAAACATTTAAAAATAGATTAAAAATGGACCTGTTTCAAACTTCTTTTCATCGATTTATCTTTAGAAATGTAAATTAAAACTAGTATGTTGTGGCCATCACAAAACTTTCTTCTATTTAAATCACGTCACAAAACCATAATAAGCGTCTATATATCTCAAGGTCTCTCGGAATCTGAAGTTTGGTTAAATTCTGTGAATTAGTTCTTGAGATATAGCTATCGTGAAAATCATGAAAAACGTAGCATAGCACCACCTGTTGTGAGGTTTATACCAAAATGTAATCAGCGTCTAATTATGTTATATATTCTAGTGTAACAGAATCTGAAATTTGATGAAGTTCTCTGTTTTAGTTCTTGAGATATAGCTATCGCAAAAATCGTGCAAAATGTAGAATAGCAGCGCCACCTATTGGGCAGTTCACACTAAAACCTTATCAGTGGTATCTCTTCACCCACCGCTTTTTTCAGAGCTTCTTCGATCTCTGTTAGTACGCACTTCCCGAACGTACTGACAGAGATCGAAGAAGCTCTGAAAAAAGCAATGGGCGAAGTGCTGCTGACGGGGGACTTCAACGCACACTCCACAGCCTGGGGATACGACGACACTGACCAAAGGGGCAGGGAACTCACAGACTTCCTCCTGCTACACTCCAACAGACGCCAAACCCTCATTTAGAGTCTCACGGAGAGATCCGGACGGGAGGATGAGGGAATTAAGGGGCTGGCCGGACTTAACCATAGCCACGGTCGCCCTGGGCAACGACATCATTGATTGGCAAGTCAGCGACGAAGCCTCACTTAGTGATCACTGCTACATTACTTACACAATCAAAAAACATAAAAACATAGACTACCAGAGACATGGCCTCCAAACCAAGGTAGGAAAACATGCCAAATTTGATAAACTCATTAGAAAAATAAGAAACAACAAATACATAAAAGAACCAACTGGACAACATTACACTGAGACTGCAAAATGAAATCACAACTATAGCTTTCACGTGCTACAAAAAGAAAAAAACACCAGTGATCACTGCTCCACCGTTGTGGACGGACGAAATCAAAACAGCCAGGAACAAGGTTAGGGCTCTTAGGAGGAGGTATCAAAAGCAAACTGACGAAAACCTAAAACTACAACAACACAGTTTTCAAAAAGGAAAGGGCCAAACTCAAAAAACTGATAAATAAAACCAAATCAAAAACATGGAAGGATTGTTGCAGTAAAACAACGTACACCTACGGAACGCACTACAAACACGCAAGCAACAAAACCACGGGACCAGTGAAACTCATTGACATACAAAAACAAGATGGCACAACAACCATAAAACAAACATTAACACATTTCCTAGACAACCTGTACCTAACAGACAGTTCAATACCACATACTATCAAGGCAGACAAAAATCCATTGGAATACGCAAAAGCACCAGTAGTAACTAAAGCGGAACTCAATAGAATAATAAGAAACATCAAACAAAACAAGGCGCCAGGGTACGACTACATAGACTATAACCTAATTAAAAGAATACACACAGCAGCTCCACAACTTCTACTAACTCTGTTTAACACATGTCAAAAACTAGAATACTTTCCCAAATCATTTAAGTTAGGCGTAGTCGTACTCTTCGAGAAACCAGGCAAAGACCCAACAAACCCAAAAAATTATCGACCAATCTGCTTACTACCAGCGTTAAGGAAAATGCTAGAGCGATTAATCCATGGGAGAATTAACTACCACCTATACAAAGAAAAATATTGGAGTAACAAACAATACGGGTTCAAACAGGGGACCTCAACAGAACATGCACTAGAAAACCTATTAAAAACAGTTAAAGAAGACGGCAATAACAATTATCAAACATTCCTAATAGCCATGGACATCAAAGGGGCCTTTGACAACATAAGATGGCCAATTCTAATAAATAATTTAAAACAGTCTCCCTGCCCGGATTACTTAGTGAACTGGGTAGTGAGTTTCCTCCAATAAAGATTTTTTTCATTAGAAGAAAACGGTATCAAGGTAACAAGACAAACTTATGGCGGTTGCCCCAAGGCAGTTGTCTTGGCCCGCTTCTGTGGCTACTAATCGAGGAAACAGCTCACAAAAAACGCTGGGGGAAAAATGTTAGAATACAAGCCTTTGCAGATGATTTCATAATAATTCTCAGGGGTAGGTCAAAAGACAAATTAAAAAGACTAGCAAACAGAATATTAAAAGAATTCAACGACTGGATAGAGGAAAACTACCTAACACTAAACAAAGAAATAAAGAATACTGCCCAGTTAAACTGATGGCATTGAGCTCACAGGCTACAAATACTAATTGTACATTAAAGCCTTATATTTTCAAGGGTTAATTCCGTTCGAAAAAAAATTAAGAAGGGGAAAAAGCTCTCCCCTTTCCTCTTTTTTTATACTTAATCATTGAACCTCCTATACTATCAAGTACATGCTTTATCATATAAAAAATCTATATCCAAAATTCAGAGCAAATTAGATAATTCTTAATAAAAACCCATTTAGCATTTATATAATTTAAAAGGAGTCATCCCCTTCTTTTATACTTAACCATTAAACTTCCAAAACTATTCAGAGATTTGAACGAAATCTGAAAATTCTGCTTTAAAAACCCATTTATATAAATTAAGGGGAGAGGCATTAGAACCCCCGTTCTCCCTATTTTTACTTATTCAATGAACACCTAATAACAGTCACGGAATCGTCTCATCAGAACGACCCTAATCTAAATTTTGAACGAAAACTTAATTCTGCATGAAAATCCCATCTATATCAACTAACGGGGGGAGGGGGAGCATTAGAACCCCTGTTCCCCCTATTTATACTTATTCAATGAACACCTAATAACAGTCACGGAATCGCCTCATCAGAATGATCCTAATCTAAATTTTGAACGAAAACTTAATTCTGCATGAAAATCCCATTTATATCAACTAACGGGGGGGGGGGCATTAGAACCCCTGTTCCCCCTATTTATACTTATTCAATGAACACCTAATAACAGTCACGGAATCGCCTCATCAGAATGATCCTAATCTAAATTTTGAAAACTTAATTCTGCATGAAAATCCCATTTATATCAACTAACGGGGGGCATGAGCCCCCGTTCCCCCTCTTATACATATCGAATGAACTCCAAAAACTAATCAGGGAAGCGCCTTGTCAGGATATACCTACATACAAAATTTCAAGTGGATCGGATATTTTTATCACGAGTTATCGCGTTACGCACGAACGCACATACATACAGAACGGACGGGCACATAAGCTCTCAGGCTATGATAGCCTGTGAGCTAAAAACTGAATTACTATACCTAAACAGGGGCCATTCTTGGAACCTTCCAACAGCAGATCCAAACATCATAGAGGGAATAGAGTTAAATCGTCAGGAACTACATGTCAAAGAACAAATTAAATACCTAGGGGTCATACTCCATAAAAACCTAAACTGGGAACCACACTGTCAAACACAAGCCGACAAGGTTAGAAACAACTTCAAAAACCTAGCATACATGACAGCTAAAGGATGGGGTCTTACACCTAACATAATGAAAATTTGGTACAACACAGTAGTTGAGAAGACGCTAACCTACGCGGCCCCGATTTGGGGGCACAGTCTTACGAAGAGGTGTAAAGAAATCCTTTTGAGCTGCCAAAGACACTTCGCACTGGCCATAGTCAGGGCCTATAGAGCGGCCCCAACCTCGGCCCTATTGGTACTTGCTGGCCTGATTCCAATTCACCTTAAAGTAAACTATGAAGCGGCATACGGCACAGTCTCAAGATTAAGGAAGAATGCAACAATACACAACAAAATCATCTTTCACAGAGAATACACTCAGAAAGTAAACGTATGGCAAAACCAACCGGCAGAAACAATTGAACCACGTATAGGCCACAACCCAAAAGACACATGCATTTATACAGACGGCTCAAAATTGGAATCAGGTGCTACAGGTTCGGCTTTTGTAGCTTTCAAAAATAATAAAAAAATAAAGACTTGGTCAGTGCCTCTAAGAAGTTGTAACAGCGTCTTCCAAGCCGAATTACTGGCTATACATAAAGCAGCGGAATGGGGCAATTCATTGTGTGAGCCATGCAGCATTAGGTCAGACTGCCAATCAGCAATAGATTCATTAAGCAAACCATTCAACACCAGTGACACAGACAACAAAATACACAACCTAATCAGAGATTCAAGAAACAATTTTAAAATCAGCTGGGTCAAGGCGCATGTCGGCATCCAAGGAAACGAAGAGGCCGATGTGTTAGCCAAACACGCAGCACTAAACCAGAACAATGAACGTGCATACTACCTGGAAAAACCTAATTCAAAACTAAAAAGAACACTAAAAGACTTAACAACTGAACAGTGGCAGTTCGAATGGGACTATGGGGACACAGGCAGGGAAACTTACCAGTACTTTCCAAAAGTAGACGAAAATAGATTAGTTAGCGACTACCTACTCTCACAACTTTACACAGCTCATGGAGCATTCCCAGAATACCTCCAAAGATTCAAGAAGGCGCACACACCGGACTGTGATTGCGGTTCGGAGGGTACGCCTAAACACTACCTGCTACAATGCCCACTCACACAAGCAGATCATCTAGGAAACATAACAACAGAAAACGAAAAATTATGGCATAAACAATTATCAAAAAACAAACACGTACAGAGAAAGGCAAAAATCATAATCAGGAGGCTCCAAGACAACTGCGACAACATCACGTCACTCATACATCAGAACATATAGACAAATGACCACACATACACACACACAAAAAAAAACTCGCAATCCTTTACTACAGCCACTAATCCTTCATGTACCCGCGCGAATTTTTGTGTTATATGTTATTATATGTAAAAAAAAATAAAAAAACTTATAAAACGGCCTGGTATTCCTATTGCCAAAAAAAATATATATATAAAATAGTGTATTTTGTCTTATGTCCCAGCAGTGTGCGGTAGTCGTGCGATATCAGCAGTATCCAAGGCCCGAAACATGTGCCCCGCAGGGCCTTCCTGCATGCACGTCGCAAGACATCACGGATCGGCAAGTCGCACACCATGACATAGTAAAAAGCTTCACCCGCCTCCGGCACTGCTTGTCTGTCCTGTATGTTATTAAAGGTAAAATGGCCTAGGTCTAAAACCCTACGGTCAACAATAAAAAATCATAAAATGTTAAAATAATGATATGTCTTATGATCACAGCAGTAAGCGGTAGTCGTGCAGTAACAGCAGTATCCACGGCTCGAAACAGGTGCCCCGCAATAATACTATTGCAAGCACGTCGAAAGACATCTCGGATCTGCAAGCTGCACATTACGACAAATCAAAAAGCTTCATCCGCCCCCGCCTATCTGCTTGTCCGTCCAGATCTAAACAACATAAGATATATATTACAAAAAAAAAAAGAAAGAAAAAGAAAAAGAAAAAAAAATTAAAAGGGAATTTACGGGGAGTGCTTGGGTTAAGTGAACTATCTGGTTAATTTTAAACAATAGCAATGTTACTAACCCATTTACCTTCCAGGATACCCTACCCTAGGACTTGGCTCCCGAAAATTTCAAATTGACCTAATCGACGCAGGGACTCAAGGGACCCTGTGCGGTCCGAAGAGATTCGGGAGCACCAATCAAGTCCACTGCACCAGAACCGTACAGGTTGACCTCATAGACGCAGAGACTCAAGGGACTCTGGCCGGTCCGACAACGTTCTGGTACCCCACCCTAGTGGGCTAACGCCTCTCAGGCTTTCAAGTTGACCTCATTGACGCAGGGACCCACGGGACATTGTGCGGTCCGAAGAGCAATGGGAAGCAACTACTAGTCCACTTACTCCGAACCACACACGTTGACCTCATCGACGCAGAGACTCAAGGGACTCTGTGCGGTCCGAAACGTGTTCGGGGTTTTCCTTTTTCGTTTTTCCCTTGTTTTTTTCTAGTGACAGCACGCCTCTTTATTAGATGCATTTGGACTCTGTCCGCACGAGCTACCGGACCCACTTCAATGGGACAGCCCAAGGAGCACCTTTTTTTTCCCCCTTTTTCTTTTTTTTGGGTACAGTAGAAAGGAGGGATCTCGTCACCATCAGCAGCGATTCGACTGCCTTGCATTTCGGCCCTAAAATTCTCCCTTCACTGGCACTACTTAGCATTTCGGCCTTTTTAGTTTTGGTTATTTACTTTTCTAAATCTCGTAGTATAGCAGCGCCACCTGCAGGCCAATTTACACCAAAAACCAATAGGCACTAATTCATATCAAGGTCTAACTGAATATAAAATTTTATGAAATTTCGAGCATTAGTTCTTGAGATAGAGCGCCCACAAATTTTTTGTCACATACATACAGACAGACAGACGGACAGACTCACAGACAGACATTTTCTAAAAATAGTCAAAACGTGTTCAGCAGACTTGTATAAAACCAAAAACTTTCTGCGCACGTAATATTGGGTCAAAAACTTTCTGCAAATTAATTTAATATTGAGTGTAATTTGTGGTCGTGATTCGCACTTTATGCGATTTATGAATCTAATTTGCGTTTTTAGAGCGATTTATGGACGTAATTCGTGTTTTTTATGCGATTAATGAATGTAATTCACATTTTACGCGATTTATGGACGTAATTTGCTATTTTCATGCGATTCATAGACGTAATTTGCGTTTTGTGAGCTTTCTGTCGACAAAATTCGCGTGTTTTGATCGATTTATTGACGTAATTCACGTTTTTGTGCAATTTATGGAAGTAATTCACTTTTTTTACACAATTCTTGGACGTAATTTGCGTTTTTTTTTTTTTTTTTTTTTTTTTTTTTTTTTTTTTTTTTTGCAATTTATGAATGTTATTCGTGTTTTTTGCACAATTCATGAACGTAATTCGCGATTTTTATGCGATTCATAAACGCAATTCGCATTTATTATGCGATTTATAAACGCAATTCGCTATTTTTATGCGATTTATAGACGTAATTTGCGTTTCAGCTTTCTGCCGACGAAATTCGCGATTTATTAACGTAATTCGCATTTTACTACACGATACATAGGCTTAATCTGCGTTTTTCTTTCAATTTATGAACGTAATTCTCGCTTTTTTACACGATTCATGGACGTAATTCGCGTTTTGAGCAATTTGTGGACATAATTCGCGTTTTTTAAGCAATTCAAGTGCGCAATTCGCGTTTTTTGAGCGATTCATGGATGTAGTTCACGTTTTTTACACAATTCATGCATGTAATTTACGTTTTTTACGGGATTCATGCACGAAATTCGTATTTTTTACGCGGTTCATGGATGGAATTTACGTTTTTATTGCGGTCTTTGGACGAAATTCGCATTTTTACTCAGCCTTTGGCCGAAATTCACGTTTTTTGCGCGGTATTTTGTCGAAATTTTTTTTTACACGATTCTTTGTTGAGATGCACGTTAAAATTGAGGGAATATTTTTATTTTTTGGTACTAAAAAGAAAAAATACAAAAATGAAAATTGTTTCTTTCTTAAAATTTTCTGCGCACGGCGTGCGCGCGTGCGTCTATATTATACAACTCTGGTGTTCAGGACCTTCTAAAACGTATAAATCCGTCGAGAACCGGAAGTCGAAAATTTTCATGAATCCAATACTTTCTTCTTGTAAAGATAGAAGAAAGTAAAAATTACAAACACAATTAATTTGAAAAACGGGAATACATAATGATTGAATGCAAATTAAATATATTCTCCATTTTTGACATTGTCCGTGCCCCAACTATGTAATTTTCCTGCAAAACGTCCAACCGATAATTTTATTTCAGTTGAGTTTTGGTCCGGTTAAGTTTTCGCCAAAAACGATTGCTCGGTAAAACTCTGATTTTGGACCGAAAACGTAATCGAATTTTTCTGATTTTATTTGACCCCCCATTCAGGGTCGAATTTTCCAGTGCCACCACAGGAAAAGTCGTAACCGTAACCGAATGAATCAGTTTAGATTTTCCCAATCTATTCCTTTTAATCACGTTATACTTTTTCAAACATAATAAAATTGCTATGCATCTATGAGGTATCCACTAAAATATACATTCTGTACAGTCTGCGGTTCAAAGAATATTTCTTACTGTGGCCACGCAAAAATTTTCCATGACATAATTACAGGAGGAAACATTATTTTGGGTCGCGTTTAAACTGTATTAAACTATTTCACATTTTATTAAATGGATATACGAGGCTTAATACAAGTTGTTTCCTGTATGATAGAAAGCATAGATAATATTGACAGGGACCCCCAAAGTATATCCTCATAGTGTATAGGATTTCTCACAATATACGCTATCCGAAGTACTATGCACACAGGTCTGAATATTTTATGTTAGAATGCCATAAAATCTTACGTAAGCAAAAGGGGAGGGGGGGCTAGCATCTGCTTAACCCTCTCATGCATACGGGAGGACAGATCATTATTAAGCAAAAAATTTTCGAGCAATCATTTATAGAGATCTGATTTGTGGAATGATAGTAGCTAGCATGCAGCACAAAAATAAATTGATTTTAGAATGGGTCTTTCGTTCATCATAAAAAAGATTTTTTGTGAATAATGAAAAATAATTTATGTATGAGAGGGTTAATTTTCCTTATAAGGGAAGGGATGGGACTAAAAACATGTACTTGAACTTGAATACTTTTGGACCAAAAACGAAGCAGAATTTTCTGTATTCTATTGGACCCCCATTCAGGGTTGAATTTTCAGTGCCACAAAACCGAAAACTTCAACTCATTTCGCGGTTGTAACCGTAACTGAATGAATATCTGTTTTCCGAATCGATCCCCTTCTTTGCTATTTCCGTCATCTCCGCTTTTCTCGAGTTGCGGACCACTGGGGGGGGGAGAAAGAAAAAGAGCTGCTTGTTTGCACCGAGAATAAAAAAGGCGTCAGGGTGAAGGCGTCTGCTTGTTTCGCAACATCCTCCCTCCTTCACATTTATAAGGACCGAGGGAGTTCTGTCTGGCCTTACGTCTTTCTACTGACGCCGAATAATAATAATAATAATAAAGAGTTTCGATTCTAAAATTTTTTTAGGTGTGTTCGTAATTATGTAAATACGTAGTACCCATAGTTTTCGTTCAAACCGTCAGTCTGCCTGTTCGCATAGAACAATGTAAAAAAAAAAAAAACTACCCAATTGGATTATTTGAAATTTAAATTATAGAATTATTACATAATTTTGTCGAGTCCTTTCAAATTTTATCAAAATCGGATGCATAGTTCACTGATATGGACCATCAAAAGGATTCCGATACATTACAGTCAATGGGAGAAAAAGTTTCAGGTGTATTTTAAAGATGTTACATACTTTCGAGCATAATAAAATGGACAGGCATCGATGAAGTATATACTAAAATATACATTATTGGGTGCAAATGCCTCTAGTTTCGGCCCTTATTTACAGAAATGATTAGAATTTAATTAATTAAAAAGTAAACAGTATTGACAAGGATAGGCAAAAGATTTCGATCCCTTTATTGTACCCGAAGTATTGTCTACTATAACAGCAAGGTCTGAATATTTTAAAAATCTTGTTATGGTACAAACAGAACTAATTTGCAATTTCCGACCTGTTTCATTTGACCCCCATTCAGGGTCGAATTTTCAGCGCCACAAAACCAAAAACTCAACTCATTCCGCGGTTGTAACAGTAACTGAATGAATCGATTCCCTTCCTTGCTATTTCCGTCGTCTCCGCTTTTCTCGAGTTGCGGACCACTTAAGTCACGTTTTCGCAGGGGAAATAAAAAGAGATGCTTTTGCTTTCGTGAGAAAAGGCGTCAGGGGGGAAGGCGTCTGCTTGTTTCACAACATCCTCCCTCCTTCAGATTTAGAATGAGGAAGAAGTTTTGTCAGGCTTACGTTTTTCTATACTGGCGGCGAATAAAAAAAAAAGTTTCGACTCTAAAATCCTTTTTAGGTTAGTTCGTTATTATGTAAATTCGTAGCACCTATAGTTGTCGTTCAGTCCGTCTGTCTGACTGTCTGTCCGCATATAACAACGCAAAAATGACTTAATCGATTCGACTGAAATTTAAAATACATAACTATTATATAAGTTTGTCGAGTTCTTTCAAATTTTATGAAAATCGGACGGCACAGATGTCATATACCACATTTGCACGTGTTTTTTCTCCCGCCAATTTGGCATAGCACATCTGTGCCAAGGAGAAGATCCGTTAGTTACAAGTTTATAAAATTGTTAGAGAAATAAGATGGGGAAAATTACAGATTTCAATGAAATGTGCTGATTAAATGCATGCATTCAATATGGCTATAAGTATTAATTTTTTTCAATTCATTGTGAAAATTATGTTTCTTACTTATTAAGTTTATTATTTGTAACTGTTTATTTGTCGTTTCCCTTTTTATTGAATTCATGTTTATTTACTGTTATTTTTATTTTAATTCTTTAAATTATTTTTATTATAATGTACATCAATAATTATTTATATGAAACTGTAATTTATTTATTTTTATTTCCTTTTTTTAGCTCACAGGCTATCATAGCCTGAGAGCTTATGTGCCCGTCCGTTCTGTATGTACGTTCGTACGTGCGTTCGTGCGTAACGCGATGACTCATGATAAAAATATCCGATCCTCTTGAAATTTTGTATGTAGGTATATCCTGACAAGGCGCTTCCCTGATTAGTTTTTGGAGTTCATTCGATATGTATAAGAGCGGGAACGGGGGGCTCATGCCCCTCCCCTTAGTTGATATAAATGGGATTTTCATGCAGAATTAAGTTTTCGTTCAAAATTTAGATTAGGACCATTCTGATGAGGCGATTTCGTGACTGTTATTAGGTGTTTATTGAATAAGCATAAATAGGGGGAGCAGGGGTTCTAATGCCCCCCCCCCTTAATTTATATAAATGGGTTTTTCAAGCAGAATTTTCAGATTTCGTTCAAATCTCTGATTAGTTTTGGAAGTTTAATGGTTAAGTATAAAAGAGGGGGATAACTCCTTTTAAATTATGTAAATGCTAAATGGGTTTTTATTAAGAATTATCTCATTTGCTCTGAATTTTGGATATCGATTTTTTATATGATAAAGCATGTCTTTGATAGTTTAGGAGGTTCAATGATTAAGTATAAAAAAAGAGGAAAGGGGAGAGCTGTTTCCCCTTAATTTTTTTTTCGAACGGAATTAACCCTTGAAAATATAAGGCTTTAATGTACAATTAGTATTTGTAGCCTGTGAGTTCAATGCCATCAGTTTAACTGGGCAATATTCTTTTTATTAAAGTACTAGAATCTCTTTTATTTTTTAAACTTTATTTTATTTTTATAGGGCAATTAAAAAAAATCACATGCTGTTATTTCATGCATTTTCCAACATATATTAAAAAACAAAATTTTCGCCAAATTGGCAGGGGAAAAAACACGTGCAAACGTGGTGCGTATGTGACATCTGTGCCAATCGGATGCATAGCTCAAATGCAGGAACGGTCAAAGTTATTCCTTTTACACTACGGTCAATGGGAAAATAGTTTCAAGTACATTTAAATGGTATTTCATTCTATCGAATATACGGTAAACATTGTTTGGGACGTGTTTTAATTATGTTAAACTAGCAGCAATCGCCCGCTAAGCTGATCAGTTTTTCTAAAGAAACTTTGAATCAAACTAAATTTCTATATCATACTAATTTTTTGTGCGTTGATTAATTCGAAATCCAAACTTTCTTATATAAATATAGTTTGAAAAATTCAGGTTTTTGCGACCAAGACATTGCCAAATTAGAAAATGTGAAGTATTTCACGAAATACTGGATTTAAAAGAATTTACTTTATACCATTAGATTCAGCATGAAAAAATACACTAAAATATGTTATAAATTGACAAATAACTACAAAATCCGATTTTTAAGAATTTTTTTTAAAATTCGTTCGCTTTGCTACAACCCTTCGGAGTGGAATTTCCCAAAATCCTTTCTTAGAGGCACTCGATGTTATAAGAAATATTTTTACCGCAAATTTGAAGATTTTAGGCTCTGTAGATTTTTTTGTGCGATGATTAATACGAAATCCAGACATTCTTTTATATTTATAAATTGAAAATTTCAGGTATTTGCGCCGAAGACATCGCCAAATACGAAAATGTGATGTGTCTCACGCACTACTGTATTTAAAAGGATTTGCTTAGTACCATTCAATTCAGCATGAAAAAATACATTAAAATATGTTATCAGTTGAAAAATAACTAAAAAATCCGATTTTTAAGGAATTTTTTAAAAGTTCGTTCGCTTTGTTACAATTTTGTGATGGATGTACGTTGCTGTATAACAGAAATCAGACAGTATTGACTGTAACACAAAAGAATTCAGATACGTTACTGCATCCGAACTACTTTCTACTATTCCATCAAGAACTGAATATTTTTAAAACCTCGTCATATTACTAACGCACCTCATTGGCTACGCTTCACGTACAATTTCCAACTTTTTTCATTTGACCCCATTCACGGTCAAATTTTCAGTGCCACAAAACAAAAAAATTCAAGTCATTTCACGTTGCAACTGTAACTGAATGAATCTGTTTCCGAATCTATATAATAATGTAATATATAAATAATAATATATTAAAAATTATTTTATATTCTACGACAATGCAGTAAGTAACAATATATTATTAAACCGGTTTTATTTTCCTTTGAAACCAGAACTCCTATATATCTATTTAAGTAAAGTTTTTGGATTAAAAATAGCAATGTATCGCTAACTGTAACTTTTTATGGCAAAAAATTTTGATGTTAGCATGTTATAAAATCTTACGCAAATAAAAGTGTGGGGAGGATTCTAGCATTTGCTTATTTTTCCTTACAAGGGAGGGGGGGGGGTATGAAATGACTAAAAATATGGTTACATAATGCTTGAACTTGCTACATAATACTTGAATACTTTTGGACCGAAAACGAAACCGAAATTTATGTCTCTCTCTCTTTTCATTTGACCCCTCCCATTCAGGGTCGAATTTTCAGCGCCACAAAACCAAAAATTCAACTCATTTTGCGGTTGTAACCGTAACTGAATGCTGTTTCCGAATCGATTCCTTGCTATTTCCGTCATCTCCGCTTTAGTCGAGTTTGCGGACCACTTGGTCACGTTTTCGCGGGACAGAAAGAAATAAAAAGAGCTGCTTTTGCTCCGAGGATAAAAAGGCGTCAGGGAAAAAGACTTTGCTTGTTTCTCAACATTTTCCCTCCTTTAGGTTTATATAAGGACCGAGGGAGTTTGTCAGGCCTTTCTACTTACTGGAGGCGAATAAGAAAAAAAAATAGATTCTAAATTATTCTTTTCTTGATTAATTTATTAATTTCATTAACTGTTACTGTTTTATTGACTGCGTTTAATTCTTAATTAAATTATTCTATTCTTATTTGATTCTAAATTATTTTTCCTTTCGAGGGCGTATCCATTTTGGATTTGGGATTACATCAGGGTGAAGCATATAGAAGGATTCACATATTCGATTTTTGAAGTATATATTAGTGTTGCTTAAATGTAAAATTTATGATTTAAAGACGTGGTCATTAAAAATTAAAAAGTTCTACGAAAGTACAATAAATAGAATTTGTAGTTCGTTTGCAGGGAAGCACAAAAAATATTCCATTACATTGGGATCAATTGGAAAAATAAATCGTCTGCTATTTCCGTCATCTCCGCTTTTCTCGAGTTGCGGTCGAGTTGGTCACGTTTTCGCGGGTAAAAAAGAGATAAAAAGAGCTGCTTTTGCTCTGAGGATAAAAAGGCGTCGGGGGAAGACTCTGCTTGTTTTACAACATCCTCCCTCCTTTAGATTTATAAGAACCGAGGGATTTTCGTCAGGCCTTACGCCTTCTTTCTACTGGCGGTGAATTAAAAAAAAAAAAGTTTCAATTCTAAAACGAATTATTATTATTATTATTTTTTTGAAGACGCACCCATTTTTAGGTACGTTTGTAATTATGTAAATACATAGTACTTATAGTTGTCTGTCTGTCTGTCCGCATATAACAACGCAAAAACTACCAAACCAAATCGTTTGAAATTTAAAATATATAACTATTATATAATTTTGTCTAGTCATTTCAAATTTGATGAAAATCGGATGAAAAGTTCATTGGTAAGGACCATCGAAAAGTATTCCATTACATGACGGTTAATTGAAAAAAATAGTTTCAAGTGTATTTTAATGATTTCGAATATAACACATGTGACATAAATCAGTCAATTCTAGATTAAAATATACATTCTGTACAATCTGGGATGCAAAGAATATTTTATATCACCATCACCACACAGAAGTATTCTATTGCATGGTGATATAAAAGGAAACATGATTTGGGGCATGCTTTAATTTTATTAAACATTTAACATTTTATCAAATGGTTATACGTTACTAAATATTAATGCCAGTTACTTCCTGTATAATAGAAAGCAAATACTATTGGCAGATTTCGATAGCTATACTATATCCGAAGCTATACTATATCTATGTCTACTATACGCACCAAGATTTGAATATTTTTAAAACTACGTCATACTACTAACGCACCTCATTTGCTACGCTTCACATGCGATTTCCAACTTGTTCTACTTGACTTCCCATTCAGGGTCGAATTTGCAGTGTCACAAAACCAAAAACTCAAGTAATTCGCTTGTAACCGTAACTGAATAAATCTAAAGATCTGAAATCTGATCAGGTCTCCAAGATCTGAATATTTTTAAAACTTCGTTATATAGTACTAACGCACTTCATTGGCTACGCTTCACGTGCCATTTCAAACCTGTTTCATTTCACCTCCCATTCAGGGTCGAATTTTCAGTGCCAGAGCCAAAAACTCAACTCATTTCGCGGTTGTAACCGTAACTGAATGGAATCTGTTTCCGAATCGATTCTTTGCTATTTCTGTCTCTCCGCTTTTTCTCGAGTTTGCGGACCACTTGGTCACGTTTTCGCGGGACAGAAATAAATAAAAAGAGATGCTTTGGCTCCGAGGATAAAAAAGGCGTCCCCCCTCCTTCAGATTTATAAGGACAAGATGTAGTTTTGTCAGGCTTAATGTGTTCTTTCTACTGGCGGCGAATTACGTTTCTAAAACGAATTATTATTATTTTTTTTTTTAGAGAATACTAGCTGACCCGCCCGGCGTTGCCCGGGTCCGTATTAACAATATTAAACGAACTTGAAATTTGTATGATTTTATCAATAACTGGAAGCATGCAGAAATGCATTGTCTGAAATACGTCGCAGCTGACTTTGTGAAAAATCGGTTTTAAAAACAACAACTAATATTAAGCTCTAGAAATACTTAAAATGAGCAATGAGAAACACGGGAGGGAACATGTATCCAACGATTGCGTTAGTTTCGTGTTAAAGTGTTGATATTTACCCATAAAAATCACTGTTAAATCACGTAACTAATTATTTTTTTCGCATAGAAATCCCAAGTGAAAAATTTTGAATTTCAAACTAATTATATCATTCTTAAATCCGACTATACCGTGAATGAATCGATACGCGATGATAAAAGATTGGTATATAGTATTATAATTTCAGAGCCATTTAACAAAAGTGTATATTTTTAATCAAAGCATGCGTAATGTTGACTCTGTGGACAAATTCCTAACCGTAAACTTTTGTACCATAACCATAATCTGTCTGTAACCTAACTGCGACTTAACATTACCCTACCGTAACTTAAATATAACATAAATGTAACCTAGCCGTCACTTTGAAATATCAATATAGAAGCATCATTTAAGATTTTGCTTGAAAAGTTAACATTCTTTCGTTAATGTCTTAAAATCGTCTGCACTCTGAAATCTATATTTTAGACTAATATTTGTTATTTAAGTTTTCGCGCATGATTTTAAAAGAATGTTTTCATAAATATATTTTATATATTGACATAGAGTTATTAATATGTTGTTAAATTAAAAACATATTTTCATCTACGTTATAAAGTATTAAAAAGTTCTGAAAAAAAAATAAAGCTTTTAGTAATACAATTTTTAGTTCAAATCAAATGTTTTCAATATTTTATTTAATTTTATTTTGACATTTAAATTATTTCGAATTTATCAATTTCAATTATTTTAAAAGCAAACATTTTTTAAAAATAAATAATATAATAGAAAAAAGACCATTTTAAAAAATTACTATTTCTTCATAAAATACGCTTCAGCTGTTATTCAATTCTTTCAATTCGTCTTATTAATACAAAATTCCTTCCACATGCTTTTGTTTGGGACATTAATATTTGAGCGATAAATGGTTTAATATTGCAACTCTTTTTTCGGTTTACTTCACCACCACCTATCTTTTTCCTCCATGGTTTGCAACCGCTGTGATAAAAAATCATCATTTAAACTGACAGTTTGCCAGTCTATGAATTTTAAAGGTCTGTTCCAGCTTTTTAAATTATTTATGCGAAAATTTTATGCAACCAACCAACCATAACTAAATGAAGAGAAAAAAAAGAAAAAAAAAGGCGATTTTTTATGAGAGTGATCTTTGGAATTTAATTAATTACTCAGTTAATAAATAGAATTTCGAAATTCTGAAGCTCAGGTGCATCAGGAGAGATATTGGGCTACTCTCAGAAAAATTTTGAGCTTCGTACGTCCCATAGATTTTGCTAGCCATCGCAGACACACACACACACACACACACACACACACACACGCAGACAGAGCGATTTGTTATTTTATTAGTATAGATATCTATGTTAGAGATTGCGGTTTACATTTTTGCCGATCCCACCGAAGCTAGCATAGGGGACGAAAATACGGGCTTCTGATGGGTCGAAAAATCGTTTGCAAAAAGATAATCCTGAATGCTAATGTACGTATTAGGAGCGTATATGGGTATATCATTAAAATAATAATAAGAAGAAATTGCATTTTGTTTTAAAAGTAATGTAGAACAATTGAGTTTGACGCCGTAAAATGAAAATACTGTTGTTTCTAAATAAATTGTTCTGATTGTGTATATATGTGCATATCATGTTAAAAAAAACAGAAAGAAGAAATGGCAATTCTAATTTTGTTATTTTCTAAAAGTAATACAGAGCAATTGTTAAACATCCTGATTAACTTCTTTAATTATAAATTCCGAATTATCTATTTCTTTATCTATTAATAAATATTTAAAAACAAAAGGAAAATCCAGCTTTCAAAAGCTTTTCAAACAAAAATTGATGATTAAATAAACGTAAACTCAATAAAGAATACTGCCCAGTTAAACTGATGGCATTGAGCTCACAGGCTACAAATACTAATTGTACATTACAGCCTTATATTTTCAAGGGTTAATTCCGTTCGAAAAAAAATTAAGAAGGGGAAACAGCTCTCCTCTTTCCTCTTTTTTTATACTTAATCATTGCACCTTCTATACTATCAAAGACATGCTTTATCATATAAAAAATCTATATCCAAAATTCAGAGCAAATGAGATAATTCTTAATAAAAAAAAACCCATTTAGCATTTGCATAATTTAAAAGGAGTTATCCCCCTCTTTTATACTTAATCATTAAACTTCCAAAACTATTCAGATTTGAACGAAATCTGAAAATTCTGCTTGAAAAACCCATTTATATAAATTAAGGGGGGGGGGCATTAGAACCCCTGTTCCCCCTATTATACTTATTCAATGAACACCTAATAACAGTCACGGAATCGTCTCATCAGAATGATCCTAATCTAAATTTTGAACGAAAACTTAATTCTGCATGAAAATCCCATTTATATCAACTAAGAGGAGGGGCATGAGCCACCCGTTCCCCTTCTTATACATATCGAATGAACTCCAAAAACTAATCAGGGAAGCGCCTTGTCAGGATATACCTACATACAAAATTTCAAGTGGATCGGATATTTTTATCACGAGTTATCGCGTTACGCACGAACGTACGTACGAACGTACATAAGCACGGGCACATAAGCTCTCAGGCTATGATAGCCTGTGAGCTAAAAATGAAGAAATGCAAAATTATTCAACCAATCAGAAGCCCGTATTTTTCTTCCCTATGCTAGCTTCTGTGGGATCGGCAAAAATGCTTGCCAATCAATCAGAGTGCGAGCTTGGGCTTGGAACGACGAAGGTGCTTGGGGAAAAAAAATTCGCCTTTCTTAAATGTAATTCTTTTTTTTTTTTTTTTGTTAACTTTTTTGGCAATTGTTGGTGTGTAGTTTAAAAAAGTTTTTTCAGCTTGTTCTATAGCAGAAGCCTGTTGGCTTTCTTTTTTCTAAATTAAAGTTATCTTCGTAATGTTTGTTTCATATTTTTTAAATCTGAAATAAGTTAATTCTTGTTTACCCATTATCTGCTAAAAATTATTACATTAATTACATTTTTTTACCTAGAAAAATTATAATCATCAGAATTCAATGAAATTAAAATGAGACCACATGGGTATCTTATATTTTCAAAAAAAAAAAAAAAAAAAAAAAAAAAAAAAAGTTGGAAATTGCACGTGAAACGTAGCGAATCAGGTGCGTTCGTACGATAACGAAGTTTTAAAAATATTATTCTCATATATCAATCTCATAAAACTGTAAATAGTAAATTACAATTAAAACGCTCACCAAACAATGTTCTTCCTATACCATTATGTAATGGAATACTTTTGTGTGGTCTTGTAAATCAATAACAAATTTTCTTTGCACCACAAATTATGCAAAATGTATAGTATAATATGTACTTTATAGTTGCATACCAATTTTATTATGTTCGAATGAGTGTAACACCATTAAAATGCATTCGAAACATTTTCCCCCCATTGACCGTAATGTAACGGAATACTTTTGATTGCCCCTGTAACTGATCTATCCATTCGATTTTCATAAAATTTGAAATGACTCGACAAAATTATGTAATAATTATGTATTTTAATTTCAAACGATTCGGTTGGGTAGTTTTTGCGTTGTTATATGCGGACAGACGGACGGACGGACTGAGCGACAACAATAGGTGCTACGTATTTACATGATTACGAACGCGCCAAAAAGAACTAACAAAATCGATTCATATTTAATGAATTTATGAGTGAACAAGAATTACATATACAGGTCGAAATCATATAACCTCCTCCTTGAAGTCGGTTAAAAATATTTAAATACAGTAAAATCCTAAAAGCATGGGACCGAGGCAGTTTCGGTTAACCAGGGTTTCATAGGAATTTTCGGATAAACGGGGTTCCATTTTTGAATAACCAGAAGGTGAAAAGTTGTTTGATGAAATTTATACCGTAGTTATAAGTATGTTGTGGCACCATATTCAAAGCACACTGAAGTTGAACAAGTTGGAAATCGCACGTGAAGCGTAGCAAATGAGGTGCGTTCGTACGATAACGAAGTTTTTAAAATATCACTCTCATATATCAATCTTATAAAACTGTAAATAGTAAATTACAATTAAAACGCTCACCAAACAATGTTCTTCCTATACCATTATGTAATGGAATACTTTTGTGTGGCCTTGTCAATCAATAACAAATATTCCTTGCACCACAGATTATGCAAAATGTATTTTATAATATGTACTTTATAGATGCATATCAATTTTATTACGTTCGAATGAGTGTAACACCAGTAAAATGCATTTAAAAAAATTTTCCCCATTAACCGTAATGCAACGGAATACTTTTGATTGTCCCTGTAATTGACCTATGCGTCCGATTTTCATAAAATTTGAAATAACTCGACAAAATCAAGTAATAATTTTGTATTTAAAATATCAAACGATTAAAATGCATTTCAAACTTTTTTCCTCAATTGACGGAATCCTTTTGAATGTCCCTGTCATTGATCTATGCATCCGATTTTCATAAAATTTGAAATGACTCGACAAATTTTTGTAATAATTATGCATTTTAAATTTCAAACGATTCAGTTGGGTAGTTTTTGCGTTGTTATATGCGGACAGACAGATGGACTGAACGACAACAATAGGTGCTACGTATTTACATAATTACGAACGCACCTAAAAACGAAAGAAAATCACAAAATATTTTGTAAAAAAGAAAAAAAGATGATTTGTCGATGTATTTATCTAATAAAGAACACGGAATTATGCAATGAACTAAATAAGTAAATTGACTTTGTTTATTTCATAAAGAACATGCTGTTTTAACACTACTTTTACCAGTGTGCAATATTACCTTTCAAAGTTTTGATTTTTACTTATTTTTCTTTTCATTTTTAAAGTTAATATGTATTAAAACAACACTTCCATGCATGAAAAATGATTCGGAATTGTTTTGATTTAAAAATTGCAAATAAAAAATAATAATAGTAAATCAAAATATGTTAAAAGATATGTCGTTTGACATCGGTAAAGGTAGCATTGACAATAAAATTTTTCATACTTAAAATGGACTTTAAGAAATTTTAAGGTGTTTCGGTTAAGCCGATTTTCGGATAATCGGGATTCGGATAACCGGGGTTTTACTGTATAAGTTTAAATTTTATTTGTGGAATTGCGATGCATCTAATAGATAGTTTACACATGCTTTATTACTTACCCATCATACGTAGTATAGGGTAAGTCTTGCAATCGTTTTGAAAATCGAAAAAAAATTTTTTGACGGATTTACACGTTTTCTGGAGATTTCGAAAAACATGTTTTTAGAAAAAAAAATTTGCCGTCCGTCTGTCTGTCTGTAAACGCTCTATCTCACGAACAAATTGAGATAGAGACTTGAAATTTTGTATATACTTAGTATGTAAGAATGGGACGAAGCCTATTGAATATCAGCAACCTCGATGATCCGGAACTATTTTTTCCGGATTCTCGAAAAATTCGCTCTGATGAAAGGTATATAAAAATTTTCGATTTTTTTTTAATTTTATGGAATGCATGTAAAAGGCAATAAAATAACACACATTTTGCATATTGAACGAAGTCGATCGGATTATTAGATGTCGAGATATTTGTAATCCTGTTTTCCACATTCTTCGATTTTTCAGGATCCTGTATTTCATTCAAATTTCAATTCAGAGGTATATTTTAATTGAAAATGAGACGCTTCATCCGACGCAGCAAACTGTTAGTTAATGTGATTATTATTTTTGGAGTTATAAGGATGTTTCTTTTACGCAGTTTGGTACTTCTTGAGTAGTTTGGCGTTTTATATAATTTGTTGAAATTGGTGCATCAGCAATTCATTAATAGAGTATTACTATGTGTATTAACAATATTTAGTTTTGGAATTGAAATACATTGTATAAATGGTTTTCACATGTTTTATTTTCATATGCATATAAATGATGGGTAAGTATTACGGTGGCCTCCAAAGACTAGTTTTCATAGTTTATAACACGCCTATCCATGATGGGTCTGTATACCCAACGACCTAGTTTGAATTTACAAGAGCTAGTTCCCTATAAAATCAATCCGCGTTCTCATTACAATGTACGGCCATTGTGTGTGTCGAACAAAAGCCATAAAAACGAAAAGTTAGTTTTATCGGAAAAAAGAGACCGAATCGCATCTCCGTGATGTTAAAATCGATTCTTCTTTTTTTCTGCACCCATTGGTTACGATATGTCAGTTTTTACAGCTTCAATAAAACTCATGGAGAATGGAATTTCGAGGTGAAATACAGCTCATATTCAAAATATTAGAATAATTACCTTTTTTTTAGAAATTGAAAATATCGTTTGGTAATTTAATGTCTTTTAATGAAAATATGCAAACGATATTTTTATTAAGAACTTATTGTTGATTAAACTTACTTGTTATCTTAAATTTAATATCATTTTTGAAAAGATTAATTGCAAAAAAAATTATTTTGAAAAGTCAAAATATTAGAATATTTATTCAAGTGGTTCAAAATATTAGAATATTTCACATTAATTCTCCTTTAATTATTACCAATTCTTAACTGGTGGCATCATTGATTAAATTCAGACTATTTTATTTAAAATCAGTATTCTTTTTTGCAGTTTGTTTCTTTTTCGTCTTAAAATGGGCCGTGTGAGTGATATTCCTGAATCTACTAAACTTCGTTTGGTTGATTTGTATCGGCACGGTAAAAATCAATGTTTTATAGCGAATTATTTACATTGTTCGCAATCGAGCGTTAGTAAAATACTAACACAATATTAAAAAATTGGAAAATTTCAAAATAATCGCCGAAATGGTGGCCGAAAACCAAAAACATCTGCTAGAGATGACAGGAAACTGAAGCGTATAGTTAAGAAAAACCGTTTTAAAAGTGCGAGATTCTTGCACCGAAAATGGAAAGAAGAAGGAGTTGAAGTTTCTACATCGACAACATTAAGACGTCTCCATAAATTTAAATTTGAATCTCGTGTACCGAAAACAAAACCTCTCATGAATGCAAGACAAAAGCGTATAAGATTGAATTGGTGTAAATCAAGACGTTTATGGAGCAATGAAGATTGGAAAAATATATTATTTAGTGATGAAAGTATGTTTTGTGTTTCATATGGTAATCAAGGTATTCGAGTTTGGAGAATGAAGCAAGAAGCATTTGATAAAGAATGCCTTAAACGTTCCGTAAAATTTGCTGCTAGTGTCATGGTTTGGGGTTGTATGAGTGCAGAAGGACCTGGAAAGTTATACATCGTCTACGAAAAGGTTAACTCTCTGATATATCAAGAAATTTTAGAATATTACATGATTCCATCATCAGAAGATTTATTTGAAGATGATTTCATCTTTCAACAAGATTTAGCGTCCCCGCATACCTCGGTGTCAACTAAGAATTGGTTCCGCCAACGCAACATTAAGGTACTTCCTTGGCCACCAAATTCACCAGATCTTAATCCCATCGAAAACTTATGGTGTATAATGAAGAAAAAACTTCAAGAAAATCCTCCTTCAAATAAAACTGAGTTAGTGGCACGTATAAAATCTATTTGGGCTCATATTGATAGAAATGTTTGTAAACACCTTGTATATAGTATGCAAGATCGATTGTACGCTGTTATGAAAGCTAAAGGGGATGCTACAAAATATTAACTACCATTTACTTCATATTCATAAGGTAATATTGTTGCGTAAAATAAAATATTCTAATATTTTGAACCAATCTAAATTTTATTCTAATATTCTGGTGTGTTTAAGGAAGCTGTATACCTAATTTATTGTGCTGTCTTTTATATTTTATAAATGTTAAAATCTTATCTAAACATGCCAGATTTAATTTATAAGAAATTTAATTACATTTACTTAGTATAAAAAATAAATAAATGACAAATAATTTTTTCTTATTATTTTTTCTCAATTATTCTAATATTTTGAATATGAGCTGTATTACTCGCAGATTTCTTTTTCTCTTAATATATGTCTCGATTTTGGACCGTTTTGTTTCTGTTTTACCCATTTCGGTTTAGAATTCAGACACTTATCTTATATTATAATGAGAGTAAATCTTGCATGTGTAAATGTAAATTTTATCTTAAAAACAGTTTTAACGATTTTCACAATATTTTGTATTCTGCCGTTTCGAACTACAAAGACACATGTTAGAAAAAGTTACATGTTAGAAAGTGTTACTTTCAAAATATTTTCTACATTGTGTGCAAACATTTTTTTACATAATTAAAAAAAATGTTTTCGAAAACACATTTTCTCCTCTTGTAACAACACATTCGCAACGGTTTTGTTGAAGGAATTAAATTTGGTTTAAAATTACCAAATTTTAAACAAAATTTTGTTAAATTAACAAAATTACTTTGTCAATCCAACCACAATTTGGTCTTTCAACCAACATATTTGGTTGGAGCAATATATACCAAAAGCAATATATACCGTTTAATATTGTTTAACATTATTATTATTGTTATATTATAACTTTTTTTTTTTTTTGCATCTTTTTCTCGAATATTCGTCGTTCAATTTATTGTCCATCGGCTCGTGCACGGACGGGAACTCCTGTCCTGCCTATTTGCAGACCGCTGATGTGGTAGTAGAAGAAAGGAAAACTATTGATTTTAATAACTATGATGATTCACATTAACTGCTTTTTAATTATGTTTCATGGACCGAACCAGAAATTTCATATGAAAATCAAAGTTGGTGTAGTATTGCACGAATAATGTTGAAGTATTAACTTGTGTATATTTTGTACATACATATCTAAAAATCTGCTCTGAAAAGGGAACCTCCTCTCCTCTTCGGAGTGAATCGTTAAAAGTCGCATCTTCCTCGGACAAAAAGCCATAAAAAGCGATCGTAAAAGAACGGAAGAGTGGCTTGATCGAGAAAAAGGAAACGCAATCCGAATAGAGATATCGTACTTGATGGGAAATCGATTCTTTTTATCCTTTCAAACAAGCCGAGTTATTTTCAAGTTGGAGGTATAAAGCTACGTTTTCTAGAAATGAAACGCGTGGCGTTTGGACGTAAATTATATCTCTTGGTTGTGTTTTTACCTACCCGTCATACGTGGTATAGGGGGGGGGGGGGATATCTTGCAATCGTTTTCAAAATATTTTTTCATATGAATAGAGTGTCGAGCTCATAATTTTTATTTGTAAAACTTGCTAAAACGTGTATACAATGGGATAAATACAGGCATGTCAAACACGTGGCCCGCCAAGCCTTTGGCATTTTCGAATTTTGATTCAGTTCTTAGTTGATGCAGAAAACACACTTTGCATTGCAAATATTGCAGCATTGCAAAATTGGAGAATGATTTTATACAAAATATCTGCCATTATTTCGGAATATTAATCTTCATTACATTTATAGGCAGATAAAGATTAAATTTGTAAATTAATGGTTCTTATTTTGGATGAAAATCTTTTACAATTTGGCATAGAAGATGCAAACAACACCGATTCAACACCTCTGTAACATAAAAGATGCAATCATACTGTCATGAATATGATAAAATTTAATTAATTTTAAAATTTCGTTTCCAGGAGATAAAGTATGCAAAAGTTATCAATATGCAAGTTAAGAAAAGCATATCTTAATCTAAATATTAAAAAAATATATATAATTTTTTATTGTTTATTAAGTGTTTTATGTTGAAACGAATGCATTATTTTATTGCTCTCTTTGATTCACTGTGAAGTTACAAAGTAATGTGTGATATTTATTAGGCATTTAAAATGTATCGAAAATCTATTAAAATACGAAGCTAATTAAAAATTTCTAAAAAACCAAAAGAAATAAATAGCTTTAAAAGGAAAAGTGACGCGATTTCTTGTCTTCTAAAATAATAATATTAATAATAATAATAACAAAAAATTGCTATCCTATTTTTATTATTTGACTGCATGCATAGTCGAAAGTGAGCATTTTGTACATAAGCTCATTAATTAATTTCATTCTTAAAGGTTAGTAGATGTATCATTGCAAATTATCCCTGTGTGATCTTTATTTTTCTTGATGATGAAGATATAACACCACAGATTCATAAAAGTCAATTTGAAATAATTTTTTATACTCAAACAACGGCTAAAAAATTGCGTTTGATATATAGAAACTTCGTCGAAATTTGCTAAGAATTTACTCACAATTATTTCGAAAAAAAAAAAAAAAACCCCCACAAATATCTAGAAATAATTTGGAAAAATAAATAGATTTTAAACTGAAACTTTGTTGAAAAAAGTGTGCTCGTAAAACAATAAAAACAAGCCATCAGCTCTTAAAAACAAAGATTGGATTCATTTGCACACAAATCGAATTCGCTCTTGTTGGAATAAAGGATGTCTAGAATAGTTAAATCAATTTAAAAATATTCAAAGATATAACCAGAAATTTCAATAATCGCATGTAATAATTTTAATATCTGTTGCTATAACTGAAAATTTTCATTAAATAAATAAATTTTCATTAGTAGACCGTAGCTATCAGTAGCCACCGACAAATATTTTTTTAATAGCCACTTTTTTTCATATAGAGTGGTCCCGTTAATTTTGCCCTTTAACTTTATAATTTTTGAAAATATAGATTTTTTTTTTTTTTTTTTTTTTTTTTTCAGATACGATATATACTTAAAAATAACTGAGGAGAATTAGGAATTATTCTTATGCCGGATCAATAATCAAAGCTAATATATTTTAATCAATTATGAAATGTTTTTATTTCATAATATTACATTGTAAACAATTAAGTTCTATCAATGACTGGTTTTATAAAAAGTAGCAATCATAACATAAAAGAAAATATAGATTTTAGGATAAGATTACAAAATTAATCACAAATTTTTGTATAATATTGATTGCGATTTAAATTTAAAAAAGCTTAGTATGTATTTAAGCATGTTTGTATTTTTATTTGAACTTATTTTTCAGTATAAGTGACAATACACTCTCATAAACTATATTTACTACAGATTTGTTTATACTTAATAAATATTTTTAAACATTTTCTGGTGCGTGTTTTTAATTTTTTATATAAATAATTTTCAAATTTTGTATGTATTTTTGTTTACTTGTTTGGTTTTTAAAACAATGCTGTATTTTTAATGTACAGTTTTCATTTTGTGCGATAATGTGGCCCGCGGCTTTGTGTACAATGCTAAATCTGGCCCACGGTGGCAGACGAGTTTGACATGCCTGCGATAAAATACAACAGTTTAAAATCTACATACCATTTTGTAGGACGTTTAAACATTACAATAGAAACAATGATAAAAATATCTCGACGGTTTCACTACTCGGCCCTTTCTCAAGGGAAAAATTGTAATAAAATCTTTATTTTTCCCTTGAATTATCTTTTCAGTCATTTCAGATTTAAGGGTATCAGTTGGAGAATTAAAACGCATGATCATTGACAAAATAAGTTATGTTTATAGGGAGAAAAAGAATCATATAAATAATGAAATAAATAACTAAATAGAACAATAAAAATTGGGGATGCTACGATACAAAATTATTCGGTGGGGGTCGGGCACCACTGGCCAAGTCGAACTATGGCTTAACGTGTCTCTCTTTTGGATGAGAATAATAAATTGATCAAATTACTAAAATTAAATAAATCAATTTATTAATATTATTGTGCTCACCTGTTGCGGGGTTGGCGGGTGGTATAGGGGTTCCATCCCCCCTCTTCCAGGCGTAAGTGACGTAGTCTCTGACGAAAGCGGGCACCACGCATCGCAGGACGGCAGTGCTGCCCCGCACCACAAATTCGTCGTACACCTGCACCTTGTAGCGACGCTGCACCACTGAAAAAGAAACAGAATAATCGTGCGTTCAGCATAGATTATGAAATACTTTCTGAAATCTAACAAAACTTCGTTATTTAAGCAATAAAGATTTACTGTTAAATAGGTATTTCAATACTTTTGAACAGCCCTGTATTGGATGTGTCTGTTGGCATATATAGTATATAATGGGGAAATTTAATTTAGCAAGAACAACAAGTTGAAATTTTTCTTTCAGCAATACTAATAGATGAAAACATACTTGAATAATTTTGTTTAGCACTGTAATTTATTAAGTACCTTTGTTACACGCCAGTATGTAGCTCAAACTAAATAACTCTTTTAGTTCAAACAAAAAAAAAACTCTTAAAACTACTTAAATCTCATTTCCAGAAATTATCATTCATAGGCGACCCTGAATCCAATTCTTTGCATGACCCTGTATATCCTTTTATCTATATTCTACATTCGTTTCTTAGTAAACTGAATGTAGTTCAGCGCAAAAATGCATACCTTAAATAGTTGCACTTATAAGTAATTTACGCTCCTACTCAGTAACGTACTTCTAGCGACGCTGGCCCACTGGAAAGAGAAGGAAAAATCAAGCGCTAAGCATATATTATGGTTCATTTTCCAACACTTCCTGAAATCTGTAACAAAACTTCGTTATCCAGGGAAATAAGGTTACTGGATACACCCAAACATGCATTCCACTACTTTTGAACAGCCCTATATTGGATCAGTCGGTTGATATATATATACAGTCGAGTCTCTCTATAACGAAACTCCATACATCGAATTTCTCTATATAACGAGTTTTTAGTAGGAAAGGTCCCCTTTTCACATGATTACATTAAAGACTGTCTCTATAGAGCGAAATATCTATCTCCATATAACGAATTTTTTAATGAATATGTCTTAATTTATTCAGTTTTAAAAAACTTCAAAATCATATGGAATCAATTTTCCACCACTTATTTTTAATTTATCGTTCAGTGCTGAGTTTCTTAATATTACGTTTTTCCTTGTTCTTTAAATCCAACGAATACATCCCACCTCCCACACATCTTTCCAGTCCTTCTCGAAACCGAGTCAATTGGATTGTTACACATATAAGAGAGGAATCAATGAGAGGCACATAAGAGAGGCCTTCAAATGGAGGAAAATGTTAACTACAATTTTTCATTTATTGTTAAAATTTGAGCATTTTTTTGAGAGCATAACAATTTTAAGATCAAAACAACAAAAAATTACATATAACTTCGTCTGAAATTAATGTAAGTTTTCCTTATTTAATTTTCATGAAGCTTTCAAACAAATGTCTGTTCTCTTTTTTGAAACAGCTTAAATAATTAATAAATAAAATGTTAGGTTAGTAACTACTTTTAAACATTTCAAATTCTTCACTAAAAAGATCAAAAATAATATCTGTTCAAAATTTACACATTAAATAAGATTTTTACCGTCATTCTCTATACATCTAATATCTCTATATAAGGAATTTTTTACTGGAACGATGGATTTCGTTATATAGAGACTCGACTGTATATTATATAATGAGAAAATTTAGTTTTGCAAGAAAACGCCTAACAAGGTTAAAATTTTTCTCTCAGCAACTTATACTAATCGATGGAAACACACTTGAATACTTTTGTTCAGCCCGTAGTTTACCTTGCACCTTTATAGAAACATGTTCAGTAAGAAGCTGAAATTTATTTTAAACTAGAACACTCTTAAGACTATTAAAATCACATTCTTGGAAATTATCATTCATAGGCCTCCATGTATCCAATTCTTTGCGTGGCCCTGTAAATTATTTTATCTATATTCTACAAACATTCAAAAGAAAAACAAAGAGGACAAATAAAACAAGTTGGAAATTGCACGTGAAGCGTAGCAAATGAGGTGCGTTCGTACGATAACGAAATTTTAAAAATATTCAGATCTTGCTGCTATAGTAGAGCGTACTCCGGATACAGTATAGCAGTCGAAATCTTTACGTTTCTGTAAACATGCAGGAAGTAATTTTTATTACACCTCAGCAACGTATATCTGATTCATAAAATGTGAAATAGTTGAATATAATTAAAACACGCCCCAAACAATGTTTCCCCGTATAGCATTATGTAGTGGAATACTTTTGTGTGGCTCTGTAATTTAATAATAAAAATTCTTTGCATCACAGATTGTACGGAATGCATATTTTAGTATATACTTCATAGATTCATTGCCAATTCTATTATGTTCGAATGAGTGTAACTTCATTAAAATGCATTTGAAACTTTTTTCCCATTGACCGTAATGTAATGGAATACCTTTGAATTGTCCCTGTAAATGATCTATGCATCCGACTTTCATAACATTTGAAATGACTCGACAAAATTACGTTATAATTATATGTTTTAAATTTCAAACGATTAAAATGCATTTGAAACTTTTTCCCCCATTGACCGTAATGTAACGGAATCCTTTTGATTGTCCCTGTCATTGATCTATGCATCCGATTTTCACAAAACTTCAAATGACTCGACAAAATTATGTAATAATTATGTATTTTAAATTTCAAAAGATTCGGTCGGGTAGTTTTTGCGTTGTTATATGCGGACGGACAGACTGAGCGAGAACAATAGGTGCTACGTATTTGCATAATTACGAACTTACCTAAAAAAGAGAAAAACTGAATAAGAGACATATTCATATTTATATAAGAAACACCACCATTACCCTGTTACCGCCAGTTTTATGTTTTACTTTCAAAACTTTGGAGTGTGATTTTGAAATGATGACAACATTTCCCACTGGCTTTTGACTAACATTAGTGAATAAGAAATATAAAATATTTCCCCCCCCCCACACACACACATACACAAAAAGAAAAAAATTAACAAATTACAGAGACTATTTCGATAATAACAATTTCAAAGACTAAAATGTTAAAGAGAATTATCAATAAATTCTACATTTAAATCAATAATTAATAATAAACATTTTTAGAGTGATCACGACGAGCCCTATATTACGTACGGCATGCATTCAACATTCCTAGACCAATGATAAACTAGTTGGATGTGTCAATCCCAAAACTTTCTTCTATCTCATAAGTACATTTTAATATTCGAAAAAAAAAGAAAAAAAAAAAAAAACGTGGTGACCCCAAAGTTACCCACTATCGAATTTCCACGAACATTTGACCTAGCCTAATGAGATTCTGGTATCCGAAAAGCCTAAAACGCAAAATTTAATTAGTATTCTGAGAAAATGAGCTTAGTAGTACCTCATGTTGGGTAATTTATACTAAAACCTAATAAGCATCTATTTATGTCAAGACCTAACAGAATCTGAAATTTGATGGAATTTCGTCCATTAGTTCTTGAGATATAGTTATAACAAAAAATTTGCAAAACGTAGCACAGCAACACCATATCTTGGACAATTTATGCCAAAACGTAAAAAAGCGTCTAATTATGTTATGGTGTAAAAGAATCTGAAGTTTGATGAAATTCTGTGCATTAGTTCTTGAGATATAGCTAGTTTAAAAAAACCGAGTAAAATATAGCACAGCAGAACCATCAGTTGAAGGATTTATAACAAAACGTAATCATCGTGTAATTATGTTATATGTCATTTTGTAACAAAATCTGAAGTTTGATGAAATTCTGTGCGTTGGTAGTTGAGATATAGCTATCGGAAAAATCGTGCAAAATGCAGCATAGCTGCACCACCTGTTGCAAGGTTAATACCAAAATTTAATCAGCGTCTAATTATGTTATATATTCTAGTGTAACAGAATCTAAAATTTGATGAAGTTCTCTGCATTAGTTCTTGAGATATAGCTATCGCAAAAGTCGTGCAAAATGTAACATAGCAGCGTCACCTATAGGGCAGTTCACACCAAAACACTATCAGCGGCTATGTATCTCAAGATATCGCGGAATCTGAAGTTTGGTGAAATTCTGTGCATTAGTTCTTGAGATATAGCTATCATGAAAATCATGAAAAATGTAGTATAGCAGCGCCACCTGCAAGCCAATTTTCACCAAAAACTAATAGGCACTCATTCATATCAAGGTCTAACTGAATATAAAATTTTATGAAATTTCGAGCATTAGTTCTTGAGATAGGGCTATCATGAAAATCATGAAAAATGTAGTATAGCAGCGCCACCTGCAAGCCAATTTTCACCAAAAACTAATAGGCACTCATTCATATCAAGGTCTAACTGAATATAAAATTTTATGAAATTTCGAGCATTAGTTCTTGAGATAGAGCGCCCACAAATTTTTTGTCACAGACAGACGGACAGACTCACAGACAGACATTTTCTAAAAATAGTCAAAACGTGTTCAGAACCTTCTAAAACGTATAAATTCGTCGAAAACCGGAAGACGAAATTTTCATGAATTTAATACGTTCTTCTTGTAAAGGTATAGAAGAAAGTAAAAACAGTAGTTTATAGATAAACAACTTTAACTGTTTAAAATGCCCATTTTTATTGGATGGAGTGAACCAGACTGACGTCTGAACGCCTCCTATTACGTACGACATGGATTATACATTCATATATTCCTGAAACCTTATTCCTAAACAAATTTTAAATGAAATTTCAGTTTTACAATTTTCGGAACTGCAAACAAAAGAGAAGGAAAAAATCAGTCGTTAAGAATAGATTATGAATCATTTTCCAACACTTCCAAAAATCTTTAACAAAACTTCGTTATTTAGATGCTACCTACAGCAAAGCTTATATTCCAATACTTTTGAACAACTTTTTATTTGATCTGTCGGTTGATATACATGCTATATAGTGAGGGTATTTAGAAAATTCTCTTTAAGCAATTTATACTAATAGATAGAAACATTCTTGAATAATTTTGTTCAGCTCTATACCTTTATGATACGCATCCAAAATTAAAAATTCAATTAGACCAATAGATAAACGTATTCTAGTATGGTTAATTAACACAAAAATTGGAACTCCTATTTAAAATAAACAAAACAAATCAACATTTGAATTTTGAAGTTCTATAAAATGAATATAAACAGAAGTATGAAAAAAAGATATGGATGAAAAGACAATAGATAAACTTATATAGTAAACTACCCATCAGGGGTACATAATTTACAAATATAAGCAATAATCTAATCAGTTTCTGTAATAGGTCGAGCCATAAGTTAAGTTATGTTAAGTTAAGTTATTATAGTAATAAATAAAAATTAATAAAAATATTTAGTAGAATATTAAGTACATAAACTATGAAATTATATCCTAGACAATAAATAGGTTATTAAAAAAATCATACACGAGCACGATTGCATGACAGTCTCAAACTTTTAAACTTAATTAAACAAGTTGGAAATTGCACGTGAACGTAGCAAATGAGATGCGTTCGTCCGATAGCGAAGTTTTAAAAATATTCAGACCTTGCTGATATAGTACAGCGTACTTCGGATACAGTATAGTAGTCGAAATCTTAGTGTTTCTGTAAATATGCAGGAAGTAATTTTTATTACACCTCAGTAACGTATATCTTATTCATAAAATGTGAAATAGTTGGATATAATTAAAACACGCCCCAAACAATGTTTCCCCGTATAGCATTACGTTGTGGAATACTTTTGTGTGGCCCTGTAATTTAATAATCAAAATTATTTGCATCACAGATTGTACGGAATGCATATTTTAGTATATATTTCATAGATTCATGCCAATTCTATTATGTTCGAATAAGTGTAACATCATTAAAATGCATTCGAAACTTTTTTCCCATTGACCGTAATGTAACGGAATACTTTTGATTGTCCCTGTAAATTATCTATGCATCCGACTTTCATAACATTTGAAATGACTCGACAAAATTACGTAATAATTATATGTTTTAAATTTCAAACGATTAAGATGCATTTGAAACTTTTTTACCCATTAACTGTAATGTAACGGAATCCTTTTGATTGTCCCTGTAACTGATCTATCCACCCGATTTTCATAAAATTTGAAATGAATCGACAAAATTATGTTATAATTATGTATTTTAAATTTCAAACGATTCGGTTGGGTAGTTTTTGCGTTGTTATATGCGGACGGACAGATAGACGGACGGACGGACTGAGTGACAACAATAGGTGCTACGTATTTACATAATTACGAACGCACCTAAAAACAGAAACTATCCAATTCCCCCCCCCCCTTCTTTTTTTTTCAAGTGTTTCGTAGCCGAATCTCCAGTTATAAGCTAAGACATTTGACCCACTATGTACCCTACTGTGTGGATGAAAAAATGAAAAAAAAAACCCATGCTAAACTTGAAAAGTATCGATATGGAATAATAACAATCATAATTTATACCTGCTAATCCTATAAAATGATAGAGTAGTAAAATCCATCAATGGCACATGTTGCCATGCCAACAAATAATGTAAATTTTTCGCCAGTATAAAGGTTATAAGTTACAGTTCGTAAAAGAAAAATATATATATACATAAATTAAAATGAATAAAAATATTTAGTTATATATATATATAGTACATAAACTAGGAAATTATATCCTAGATAGTAAATAGGTTATTAAAACGAACTCATCCGTAATACACTAGCTCGAATGCATCGCAATCTCCTAAACTTTTTAACTTAAAAAAATAAAAAGTGCAGAAACTACGCGATCCCCCCCCCCCATCTCGCCCTTTTTCAAGTGTTTCCTAACTGAATATCCAGGTACAAATCGTAAGGCAGAACACTATTTTTTTTTTTTTTTTTTTTTTTTTTGGTCTCTTTGAGTGGTTGCAGGGAAGAAAAAAATTCAACTCATTTGAGTGTTGATTCTATCGCATCATTAAGAAACGGAGGAAAAAACCCCTCCCTCTTCTAAAACGTACCCCCCCTCCCCCCACGTCTCATTAGAGGCAAGGTCCCAGTGTATTTTATTTTCCTTCGTAAAATTCTTTTTTTCGCCTTAACGAAGGAAAAAAAAAATCGATACGGAAAAGCATTTTTTTTTTTTTTTTCAATTTCGATTCATTATTTGCGAATTTTTCTCTGAATGAGGGGAAAAGAAATCGAGGAAAATACAGGACTTTGCAAAACTTCATTTTTAAGATTGCACTTAATTATATACATATTATATATACACTACATGACCATTGATGACCGTCCACTTGCGATTTTAGACATTTTGTTAAATATCTATAAAAATACGCGAGGAATTAACCCGAAACTCAATGTATAAATATAAAAGTACAAGTCATACATTTCCCGTGAAGATTTTTTTCCCGAAACTCCATAGGGGACCGTCACATATAGTTGGAAATATACAATTCGTATGATGAATTTGCCAACAAGTTTGACCGTGTAAAATATTACTTATGACTGCAGGGTTCATACAGACTCCTTAGACTCAATAGAAATGAAAATGTTCCCAAGTAGTACTTAGAACTACTTAGATACTCCTTAGATACTCCTTAAATTGTATTGCGGTTTTGCACACGAGCGATATTGCTCTTGGAAATATCTTTTATCCCGGTTTATTGTAAATCTTTTTATCTACATTTTATTTATGTATACATAATTTAATTAAAGTATCCAAGAGTATATAACGGGGAGTAGTTATCTTACAGGGATATTAATAAGGATGCTTTTTTTTTTTTTTTCACTTTTCTATGTACGTCATGGACAACATTCACCTTCAAAGAAAGTGATTAAGGTAAAGTGCTCTAAAGCTGACACCCAAAATACAGTTCTTAAAGCTGACATCTTTAAGTAAAACAAATATGAAAGCGCGTGATATTGGGCCGACGTTAAAGGGCCTTTCACGTGATGTGGGGTGACGTCCAATAGCCAGTCACGCGCTGGCTCGGTAAAATCTGTCACTGATTCTTTGTTATAAAAAGTAAATCGGCTTCCGGGAAAAACCCACTTCTACAGTGCGGTATTAACTATCATTACTTCTTTAAGTAAGCGGCAGCTAACATGTTAAAGCATTATCAATTTTCCAAATATAAGATATCTTTGATTTAAAAAGAGAGAAAAACTCATTCTAAATTATTTTAGAAAATTGGTAATGCTTTAAACATTTGTTAGATGCCCGCTTTAGGACATTTTACCTTATCCCTGCTCTAAAAGAATAAATTCAGAAGTTGTAGTCCGGTCAATTTAGACATTCGAAGTTACATAAATTCCCACCAAGCTGAAAATCGGTAAGATTGTTTCAAATATCATTAAAAATAAAATTTGAAAGTTCCCCATCTTTCCCCTGTAAGGAAAAAATTTTATTCAAGGTCAAAGGTCAAAAAATGAGTTTTTCGCGATTTTCAGCAAAACGGTAAGTTTTATCATAAAAATACCTCAGAGAAAAATTGTAGATCATAAAATTATCTACAAAAAATTTATTAATACTTTTTTTTCTACGAGCCACCGTTTTTGAGGTATAACGATTCAAAAAGTTGTAAAAGTTGTAATCGTCATAATATGCACACGTTTCCACGCCACCTATGAGGTAGTGTACTTAGCGCGTTTTATTTTTACGTGGTTTCCGCAGTAGGCCTATTCCACGGGCCTCTTTTGATCCTGTTTAATTTGAAACTATTGAAAAATAATGGATATAAGCAGAGATTGAAAAGATAAAAGCAATTTAAGTTTTAAAAAAAAGTAGTGAAATTTAATCGTCCGAGTCATAACTTTCAAATTCTTCTTCTTGTTCTTCTTCTTGATCTTCTTGTTCGTCTTGTTCTTGTTCTTCTTCTTGATCTTCTTGTTCTTGTTCGTCTTGTTCTTGTTCTTCTTGTTCTTGTTCTTCATCTTCATCCTGAGTGCATGTAAACTGCGTTAATAGCGATGTATCGCATGTTGCCTCGTTGGAATCAAACGGATCCTCTACTGTTGGTGATTCAATATTAGAGCACAACCGGCCTTGACAATGTGTACATGCCGGAGAACAGAACAGACCGACTTTTTTGCAACCACATTTAGCACTGCATCCCTTTTTGCAGTTGCAAAAAATCGAGTTCAGCAGTTTTTCTGGCGCAGGTGGAAGTAAAGTGTGCACTGGTTCTAATGAGTTGTTGACCCACTTCCAACCCCAGTCTGTAGGGTCTAGCTGATAACCAAGCCACACTTGAACTTGGTAATATACCCTAAAAAGATGTTGATGAGCAGCAACTGAGGTTGGGGGAAGACAAGCTAATTGTACTTGTTTTTTACTTTTGGTGTTTTTAACGAAACATGCATATCTATACTTATCTAAGCAGGTAGTTTTTTTAGGAGCTCCGTAGATAGAAAGAAGAAAGCGAATGCCGTTAGTAATAATTTCTTGCCGAGTAGAATTATTATTTTTAAAAACTTCAGCACATTCAATTAAATTTTGTTTCTCAAATAGTTTGAAAACTGTTATTTTACCCAGAGTTGCCAACCTCCGGCTTTTTTTTAAATCATGAAGACATATTTGAACCAGAAAATTTATTTAATTAGAAATGTCTAGAATGGACTCATAGGATGATTTGAAATCTATTTAATTTCGTTAACTCAATAAATTTCTGGTTAGATGTGTAATTGTTTGATTTTCAAAAAGCCGGAGGTTGGCATGTCTGTTTTACCCCTCCTGTAAAATGCAGATGTCGTATCACAGCCAGTTATTGCGTGTAAAAATAGTACATGATTTTGGCACTTTGCAAAAGTAGATAAACTTTTTGATGAATACATTTCCGATTGATGTTGTGCTTTTCCTCGTTTTAAGAAGAAAATAGTTTTTTCAGTTGGAGTTCGAGCAGTCAGTAATACGAGTAAGTCTATATCTTCACCAACAACAATAGTTGTATTTGTCAAATTGAACTGCTCAATTGCTGTTTCAATTATCAATACATCAGCATCATTATAGCTTGTCTTACCAATATATTTTCCGTAGTAAATCTTTCTTTCAACATTGAAATGAACCGAGACTTGTTGTCAGTATTAGAAAGAAATTTTTGTTGGCTGGTTGGAACTGTCATATTTTCATCAAATAAAATATGAATTGATGAAGATGTTGCTAAAGTTCGACGGCGCTGTTCTGCAGCTTTGGTATTTCTCGTGCAATCATTATAGCCATCAAATACGACAGTAACTCGGGAACCAAAATGTCGGCGTACATACTGTACGTATTTATCTAATACAACATTGAATGTTTCTTCACTATCCCACACAACGCGATGTAGTAAGTATCCTCCGTCAATGATGTATGTCGCATTTGTGTTGTTAATATCAAAGTCTACCTTTTCGAAACAATCGTAAATTGCAGACTTCTGTGTTTTCCGCATCCCGATGTCATCAAATAACGATAGAGGGTAGGGAGATAGTTCATATTCAAAATAGTTTTCTATTTCATCTTGAAATGCTGCAGTAATACTCATGCGTTGGAACAACAATACAGGGTCTACAGGTACTTTTTCTTCACGAACTTTTATGGTACTAGTCATAGCTAAAAGAGGAACAACTTTGTCAGAGCGTTTTAATTTAATATTATTGAATGTGAGTCCTGTCATTTTTGCTATAGAAGCAAGCCCAACTTCACGAGCTTTATAACAATTGATTTTATCATCACCAACGACACCACTCGCAATAGAAACAATTTTGCTAACGTCTGGAAAAGGATCATGCGTTGAGAACCACTCTAAAAGTTTTCGTACATCTTTAGCATCTTTTTTCATTCGCGAATCACTTGCATCAACATGCTGCTCGGTCGTATCCATCCTAACGTTAGCGAGATCTTCTAATTTTTCACAAACGGTATTCATAGCATGCATACTATAAATTCATTTACTTATGACACTCTCTTTTGTACTTCTCCCGTGAGCAATACCTCCATTTGTCTTCATGGCTTTCATCATAGACTGCTCGATTACCATGTCCGTTGAAGTTCCACAACTTAATTTGTCAGAACGCCTAACTGTGAAAAATCCGTCTGAAAATCTTTCGTAAACTTCAGGATCTATCGAATTTTGTAACTGTTGCATATCCTGCAAGTAAAGGTGTGCAGACTTAGCATACGGAAAATGTCCAGATACGTGAAAATAAGGAAACATTTCTTTGACGCAGTTTAAATGAGCTTTCCAATCCCCCATACGCTCAGCTCTTAGGAACTCTTTAGCAATAGAAACCATATGAAAATACTGAATCCAAAGTTTTGCAGTTGGTCCTCGTTCTTCATATTCTTTTAATTTTTCATTCAATTTATTAAGTAAAGCTCCAGATACTTCATCATCATTTTCAATATCATTGTATGAAAGAGTGTTATCTAATATGTGCTCGATATTTATGATTAGATCTGCATCCACGATGTCATCAATTTCAACTTCTTTTAATATTATAATTGCTAAAGTAAGCTGAAGTAGTGTATGAGCTCGAATAGCTCTTGCGTAAGCATGACCATTGAGCATTTTTTCTAATGATTTTCCCGCATAGATTTCTGCGAGTACTTCTTTCATGCCGCTTCCTTGCATAATATAACCGATTGCTCCCAGAAAGGACATCAGTAGATGAAATCCTCCGAGTCTGACGATGACTTTTGATACTTCAGAGCCCTCAGGTGCGGCTGATACAATTTCTCAAGCTTTAGCGTACAGGGGCTGGTCGAAAGTCACGATGCATACATTGTGGCTATACCGTTTTGCATTTTCTAATGCACAAAGTAAAGTCGTATAGATAGTATTATAGTTACTGGCTGGTTGATGAATAAACGGTAAAAATGAAATTTGAGATTTAGAGTAATTTATATGATTATTTGTTAAACGTTCAATAAAACCATTCCAACCAGGTAAAGACTCATTTTTCCATTTTCCATAAAACCATACTGCATCAGTTTTTTTGAGGAAAGATACCGTTTCAGTTCCATAAACAACACATGTAACATTTATTTTACTGTAACCTACTACACCGTCATTTTGATAGATCTGTATCGGCACATGAGCTTTTGCTTTGAAATCTTTTGCTGAAAGAGCTTCTTTTATTCGTGGCATAGGCTCTTCTAGTAAAACTGAATTTTTAGGAGTAACAATTTGAATAATACCCATTATGTGGAGTGTGTTATTGCCGTCGAGCATATTCACATTAATATCAGCATTGTCGGCAATGTACTGAATGAGTGTGCCACTTTCTGGTGATAGAACATGAGGAGGACGATGAAAAACTGCTGCTGCCTCATACATTATTGTTTCATTATAGGATGCACATAAACCAAATGACGAAAAGATTTGTATAAGACGTTTTGAACCGAATCTTCGATGAATAAAAACTGCGAGGCCTAGTTGTAATTTAGACTTAAAAGACCTTGGTCGAACAGCAGTCATGATACTATGGCAAATATTTGTGCATACTAATTTGAAATGATCTAAATTTGATCGTTTATTCTTTAAAATCACTCGTTCTACAAAATATGTCAACGATTCTGGGATTTCATTATTTAAATCTTCAAACATGCGACCTGGTGAGGGGTAGTTAGAATTATCAAACACTGCGGTTTGAATATCTTCGCGAATGATATCTGCAGCTGCCTCTAGGACTGAATCGTTCTTCTTTTTTATTCATTTTTTTTTTTCGTACCAGGCTTGATTCAAAATTTCATGATAATTATCTACTAAGCATATGAATGTTGATGCTCCCGATTTCTCAGTGATAATAAGTTTATCGCCATACTTCAGTTTTAGTCGTAGCTTAATCGTTCTGTTATCTAAAGTCGTAGTTTTGCAAATATTCTTTAATTCGTTTAAAGTAAACTGACAGTCATCGCTATTTTGCATGTAAGTAAATATTTCCTCCATTGCCCGATCCGTAGCTTCGTCTTTAGGACGACCGATTTTAATAAGTCCAGTGGAAGGTTTCATGAAAGAAGCATAGCAATCGTGATGATATTTAGCTTCCGCAGCAACTAAATCATATTCAAATTCGAGTCGAGCAAGAACAGCTTTTGCTGTAGTATCGTTACGAGTCCGAGCTATTTCCAGAATTGAATCTTTAAATTGAAGTGTACTTACTTGACTGATTCGACGGCGAATATTTGAGGATTTTCTTTTCTCATATTCTTCATTCAATTCCTGGCCACAAAATAGACATTGTTTTTTAGAACAAAAAGCTGATTGACTCGAACGTAATCTAGTACGGGGAGGACTTTCTGTAGATGTACTGGCTTCTTGTTCTTCACGTTGTCTTTTACTAGCTGCAGAAATAGAAGACTTTCGAGTATAATTTTTACGACAATTTTCATGTATTGTCACATATTTTTGATTTTTTAGATACTCCGAAAATTCATCTGCTCTTTCGATACTTGCATGAATTAATGTCTTCATACCACGTTCAACAGTAACAATTTCACTTTCAGTTAAAAGTTTAGCGCAAATAAAACAATATTCTGACATTTTTGTTATAAAACTCAAAACAGCACGATATAGGTTAGGATAAACACGTGTTTTCACTACCAACTGGCGTTCAAGACTAACAGAATTTCATTTATTATAGCAGGTGTAAGACTCTAGCAACACACACAATTAAACAGGGGCAGATGTTTTCTCAAGGTTACGATCAAGGTTTTTCTATCATAAGGTTGTTCTTTTTGAATAACAGCCAATCAGAGTAGAGCAGGACTGAAACGTCACGCGGATGACAGACACGGAGATCGAACAGCTGTGATAATGTAAATAGATGCGTAAAAAGTAGAAAAATGTGGTAAATAAATTTTTCAAAGCAGATCTTCGAAAGTAAATTGAATGAAATCACTCTCCTTATAAATTTTTGTAGATAATTTTATGATCTACAATTTTTGTCTGAGGTATTTTTATGATAAAACTTACCGTTTTGCTGAAAATCGCGAAAAACTCATTTTTTGACCTTTGACCTTGAATAAAATTTTTTCCTTACAGGGGAAAGATGGGGAACTTTCAAATTTTGTTTTTAATGATATTTTAAACAATCTTACTGATTTTCAGCTTGGTGGGAATTTATGTAACTTTACTCTTATTTTTCGGTTTAATTTGACCGGACTATGTTATATTTTTTCGTGTATGTTGCTTTTTTTTTTTTTTTTTTTTTTTTTTTTTAAAAAAAAAGGTGCCTGCGATATGTATAATAAGTGTTTCGAGTTTGACTGATCTCTGTGTATATGATCATTGGTCACTGCTTAGGAAAGTTGTTTGTGTATTTTTTTTTTTTTTTATGTATTTAAACTTACAAAATCACCAAGGTTGTGAATTCTGTGCAATTTCAGCACCAATAATTAAATTCTAATAGAGAAAAATTTGTTTGAAATGTTCTTCTCTTCAAATAGGGCATTAAGGGGACAGTGGACCTTTATTTGAGAAAAATCATCTAGAGCAAAATCGTCAGACAAAAGGTCTATTTCTAGAGTATAATAGTACCTAAACAGTTTTTTAATTAAAGTATCATTTATGAATGTTTTAAGGAGTAAATAATAAAGATAAATTTATTTATATACTTTAAATCTGTTTTTCTCAAAACTAATTTTTTAGCGTTTTTAGATTTTTGAATTGCTCCTTGCGTCTTAATTTTTGATCAATATTTATAAAATTGATAAGGAAGTATCCTGATATTATTTAAAAAGAAATTGCGTAAGCTTTTTAAAATTCGTCTTCATTAAGATAGTCAAATGTTATTTTTTACTTATTAAAAGGCAAAATTTTGATGAAAATTGATAAGGAATTTAGAAAAAAATCTGTAAAGTATTAACTATTCAAGAGATTTAAAAAATCTTACACAAATTTGTTTATAATATAGTTTTAAGTGATAAAAATGCAAAAGCAAGAAAATATTTCAAAAATTAAGACACGAGGAGTATTTTAAAATTTCGTTTAAAAATTTAAATTTTTGTAAAAAAAATACAAATTTTAATAAGGTTGGAAATTTTTTGAAGGTATTCTATATGCTTTTGGGTGAAATGTTTATATGCACAAAATTTCATATTGCTATGATAAAAATGAATAAAATAAATTTTTAACGTCCACCGTCCCCTTAAAAATTGGGCTGTGCAAGTGCATGCCACATAAATAACAACAAAAGTGGCAAGTCCTTAAAATTTTTCTGTACTCCTTCGATTGTTTCTTCCCAACTCTGTATGAACCCTGCTCGCTTTACTTTGCCTCCCTTCCCCAAAGTTGTCACATTACATAAATTAAGCTCGTCAAGATGAACTTCAAGGGAAACCAAAGTTTTGTTCATGTTAAAACAGTAATTCACGCTATCAGTGTCATATTTTTGTATTCCACTTTACAGGGGACTGTGAAAACAATCCATGTTAAAAGTAATTCATGTTAAGCGTGTTCTCAACAAGCGCAAACATTTACAAATTCATTTTTTAGCGGAGAAGATAGAAAGTTGGAATGCCTGACTGTGGAAGCGATTTCGAATCGAAATTGGTTTTCCATTTTATGATCATTCAATTACCTATCCGGTTGTAAGCGATTTCGATCGCCCGTTTTTCTCCTGCTTTTCGACCGGTTTTTCTGCTTTCGTCGGGAAAGGTGCTCAAAAACGTTCATTTTGAAAGCTTGTTATGAAAGATCTATTGTGTTTTTTAAAAAACAGAAAATTGAGTGTCATTAGATAGTTTCTGAATAACAACCCCTGCTATTTTCATTCGTTTCCGAGCAAAAATAAATGAAAGCATATGTCACAAAGCTACTATTTCTGATTTAAGAACACTCTTAAGCGTGTTCGCATGTTAAGGGTCAAATGAAAAGACCCATTTACTAATGCTAATCATATGGAAGAAATTTATACAGATACCTCGGTTGCATATCAATATTTTTAAATGATTTTTTGGCTTTGGATATCTGAGATCGATCTGTATGCATGACGTTAGTTACTTTTTTCATTTTGTTTACAGTTATTTTTTACAGGGACGCTTTCATTTTTGGAACCGGTTTGCAAAGTGAAAGCAACCCCATAAAAAATATCTGCAACCAAAATCAAAAAACGACCTCTATTCAAATCAATCTGAGTTATCCAATGCAAAAATAATCATCTAAAAATATTGAAATGCAACCGAGATATTTTTATAAATTTCTCCCATAGGATTAGCATTAGCGAACGGGTCTTTTCATTTGAGTGAAGTAGCTGTACTTGAAATTCAGAAACAAAGCACCATGTTATAGATCATATTTCAAACTTTATTTTTAAACTTTTAACTACAGTGGACTCTCTCTATTCTGAACACTCACGGGAACCGAACAAAAATGTTCAGATTACGGGGGTGTTCATTATAGAGAGAGATTGAGAAATGCATTACTACTTCGTCTATGTAGGATGACCGAAGCAGTCGTTGATCAAATAAGGTCGGTTCTACGGTGCTTTTATTTCATTCCCTTCCTTTTAAGTTTTAGAGATAAAATAGATATAGAGATAAATGGTTAGAGATAAATGGTTGTCATTAATGAATGTTCTATCATCTGCAAAAATGAAATCTGCTAAAATCAAATAATGACAAATTTAAAAGCAAATACTTTAATTGACATTTTCTCAGCACTTGATCAATCGAAGAAATGAGTCGAAATTGCAAAATTAATCTTTAAAATATCATGCTTAAGCTGTGATTAAAAATAATTCATATAAAACTATTACTTAAAATAAAAAAGATGGAAGTGGATTATTTTAACTTACTGCAATTGTCTCCAACTATTCAAAAACCCAAGTTTTAAATTTTCTAATTAAAAAAAAATCATAAAATGGCTTCTTTTACAGCAAGCAGCTGACACCAATGTGGCAACAGGTGTTCCAACATTTTAAAAAAGAAAGATTTTATCTGAAGTATACAAGCAAATTGCAATGTCAAGTTACATGTTTAAAATCTAACAGTGATTTTGTCTGTTTATTTTTTAATCGAGTTTGTTAAATTTTTTTAAACAGTTTCTCCAAATTTCCATGACAAAAATTCGAATGGCAAACATATGTTCAGTTTACAGAGAATAGTGGGGTGTTTAGATTAGAGTATGTTCAGAATACAGAGAATTCATCTTTTGTTAAGTCTGTGGGACCATCGGATTATGTTCAGATAGAGAGAGTCCATTGTATGTGTTTCAATGATATTTGAGATTCTAACAGTAAAAATGATTCCTACACTTATTTGTATGAATTAAGATTAAGGTTTACAACGAAAAACATAATTAATGTACAGTAGTAATCAAATGTTAACATCAAAGAGCAACTAAAAACGGTAATATTTTGGAAATTGAAATATTTTGCTTTATGAAAACAAAATTGTTAAATTTAAAATAACTTCAAAATTTAATTTTCTGATTTTTAATGCTTTTATTATGAGCAAAATGTGCGATCAATTCTATAAAAGCTTTGCAGAGGCTGCGCATAAATAATGTCACCTTTTTTTTCTTCAATAATCTTGACCCTTCTTCTCCCATTTGTCACAAAGTGTCAAACTTCACCGTACTCTCCCAACCCCCCCCCCCCCTCTTGTCACATGTCACGCAATATTAGATATACATATAGTTGCACTTCATAGACAAAACACACTATTATATAAGACTTTTCAAATTTTATTTTTTAACTTTAACAACTGTGTATTGTACTGACTTTTGTGAGCATGACAGTAAAAATATATTGGGTTCGATTTGTATACTTATATTGGTATGTAATAAGATTAAGGTTTACAACAAAAGCTGTAATTAATATACAATAGCAACACAATATTAATAAGAAAAAGTTATTGAAAACAGCAGTATTTTGCAATTTGAAATGGTTATGTTTTGTTTATGACGGCCAATTATCTACGCTTGGGATATAGGCCCTATTGGGTGGGATGCCTTCCGTGTGGGGTCTTTTTAAGGGAACCTAATCCGTATTTACGCAAGGAAATCCAAGGTTCGAAGAAAACCATGGAAAACTCCGAACGGTTAGGCCGACGGTCGCGATTGGGTTCGAGCCCACCTACCAGTTTCGAGGGCAGAACCCCGCGGCCACTGGTGGTCAATTTGAAATGAAATTTAATAGTATATTTCGTTTCAAATCTTATCTTTACTGTATGAACACAAAACACTTTAATTTCAAAATAACTTCACAATTTAACCTGCTGATTTTTAATATTTCATTTTAACCAAATTGTGAGGTGCAGTGTTCTCGCTGTCGCTCGCCATTGCGCCAAATTGCGACTCAATTCTTCATTTGGCGAGTCAACAAGCGATTAGATTCGCCAAATTGCTAGTGCTCATTTTTTCCTTTTTCTCTCTTTTTTTTTTTTTTTACTTTTCGTTTTTTATATATGTGCATTTATACATATTTTTAATATATAGATATTTTTAACGTATTTTTAGCGAATAGTTGAATTTAGACTAATAACAATCATTGTCGCAGTTATAAAAACTAAGCCTACTTTAGAACATATTGAAAAAAAAAAGGGGGGGGGGTACAATAAAGGATTAAAGATAATTTTTTTAGTGATACTTGGCGAATCAATTTTGCTAATAGTTTTTTCATTTGGCGAATGTTTTTTATTTTTAATTAGCCAAATGACTAACGTTGGTGAAATGGCAGCGAGAACACTGTCGAGGTGTCACATTTCTTCTTACCCCCTTGTCACAAAACGACGAATACCCCCCCCCTTCCCCCTTTTAAAGCGTGACATCATTTATGGATTTTAAAATGAGTGACTTTGAATTTAAATTTATTGCATTTTTAAATCGAAAAAGTTTATGGTATTATTAGGAAGCGGGTTTTTTGTAATTTCTAAATTAGCTGGATAATCTATTGTAAATTAAGAAAGATTGGTATTATCAGTGTCAATTAAAATTATATCATCAATATATCGATATAAATGTATTTTATTATTAATTTATTTACGTACATAATGATATAAGTCTGATAATATAATGTTATATGCAATGTTATATGCAATGCACTATAATGTTATTATAGATAATGAAATTTGTTAAAGTATGGAAATAGTATGTATCGATATTCGTTGATAAATTCAAATCATGAGAACACATTTTAAATAAAGAAATTTTTATATTATGTAGATTTTATAAATCTATATTATTAAAAAGATCTTTGAAATCATATACTATTATTTTGCTCCACTCAACAAGCGCAAAACGTTTTGACACATTTACAAATTCATTTTTTAACGAAGAGATATGAAATTGGATTGCCTGACAATGGAAGCGATTTCGAATCGAACTTAATTTTCAATTTTATGATAATTAAATGACCTATCGAGTTATAAGCTATTTCGACCACCCGTTTTTCGACCAGTTTTTCTGCTTTCGTCGGGAAACATGCTCAAAAACGTCCACTTTGAAGGCTTGTTATGAAAGATCTATTACGTTTTAAAAAAAAAAAAAGACAGAAAATTGAGTGCAATTAGACAGTTTCTGAAAACCGACCCCTGCTATTTTCATGCATTGTCCGAACAAAACTAAATTAAAGCATGTGTCAGAAAGTTGCCCTTTTTGATTTAAGAACACCCTTAAGGTTATTCATATGATTCTCCAATTCATAGCTATTCTTTATACAATGTGTATTATCACTGGTAATTGTAAGTGTATCTGTTGGATGAAGAAATTTTAATAGAAGTTTATTTTTAATAAAAGTTAATAGTATTTATATAATTAATAAAGTAAAATTAAGTGCAATTTTCAAAGTCGTGTATTCCCCACTCCATTCGTCGTTTTCTTTTCCTCTCATTAAAACTAAAAATTCACAAACAATAAATTTTTAGTTTAACACATTTAAGGGCTTTAACCACACATATATATTTTGGGCAATCCTAAAATATTATTTCTAAGTATATAAAATGCATATATTAATTATCTGTTTCATTCCTTCTTTTATCTTATATTAAGATACTGAGTTTACATTAGTACTGTCAAATTAAATGGTGTTTTGCTACATCATTTTAGTGTTTGGTGTTTTTTCTTTACTATTCATTTTAATACTGTTATTACGACTCTTTTTTTTTTTTTTAAGTTTTTCTCCTTTAAATTTTGGTTTTGTGTGTGCTGGTTGCCCCAAATTCGTATTATTATTTCGTATTTGTTTTTTCATAGCTAACACGAAGACGAAACCCCACACTTTATTTGCAATTCTATAGTATTTGTGGGTCAGGGGATTCTTCTTTGGTTCTGCAAATTCCGATTGTATTCATCATATTTCATTTTTCTCCGTGGGGTCATTTTGTACTAAATTCAATAGTTTACATATTCATTTACAATTAATGGTTAGATATAAGTGTAATTTTAAAAAATGGAGTTTTGCAAAGCCCTGTATTTCCCACTTCATTCGTCGTTTTCTTTTCTAACTCATTAAAAAAAAAAAAAAAAAAGAAAATCTGCCTCGAAATTGAAAAAAAAAATCCTTTTCAGTATCGTTTTTTTTTTCCTTCGTTAAGAAGAAAAAATATTTTTACGTAGAAAACTAAAATTCTGGGAGCTTGCCTCTAATGAGACGTGGGGGGGGGGGGGTATGTTTTAGAAGGAGGGTTTTTTTTCCCCTCCGTTTCTTAATGATGCGATGGAATCAACGCACTGAGTTGAATTTCTTTTTCCCCTGCAACAACTATTCGAAAAAACCCAAAAAAATGAAAAAATAAAAGAGGTTTGCCTTACGATCTGTACCTGGTTATATATATATACATACATAAATATTCAATGGGTTTTTTTTCTATTAAATTCAAATGGTTTATATTGTAATACAATTAATGGTCTTTATATATATATATATATATATATATATATGATTATTATATAATGATTACATATATATATATATAATTATTATATAATGATTACACACACACACACATATATATATATGTATATATATACATATAATCATTATATAATACTACAAATCAACATCTACAACTACAACTTAAACAAGACAAGACAGTCAAATGGAATTAGCATAGTGGAACAAATGAAATTGGAGATTGTGGTATCGTTATCAAGGACAATACCACGCAGTCACATGAAATTACGATTCATTTCTGAGGTAGAAATAAGGAAAATATCCTAACACATAATTTCTACCATTGCCCGATTAATCGATAACCAACAAAATAAATAAAAATGTAAAATACATAAATACCAAACTATATAAAATATATATAACCAAAAAATATATTCCATCGTTTTCTTTTCTCATCATTAAAAGAAAAATTCACAAATGATGCATCGAAATTGAAAAAAATAAAAAAATACATTTTCCTTCGTTAAGGCGGAAAAAGAATTTTACGAAGAAAAATAAAATTCTGAGAGCTTGCCTCTAATGAGACGTGGGGGGGGGGGGGGTCTAAGTTTTAGAAAGAGAGGTTTTTTTTTTTCTCCTCCGTTTACTAATGATGCTATGGAATCAAAACACAAATGAGTTGAATTTATTCTCCCCTGTAACCATTCGAAAGAGACCAAAAAAAAAAAAACAGTTTTGCGATCTGTACCTACAGGTTCGGCTACGAAACACTTCAAAACGCGAGAGATGGGCGGTGGGGGAGTTGGATAATTTCTATACATTTTTATTTTTATTTATTTATTTATTATTATTATTATTATTTAAAGTTTTACGAGTCTGTGAAGCATTCGAGCTAGTGTCTTATGGATGTGCTCGTTTTAATAACCCATTTATTGTCTAGGATATATTTTTCTAGTTTATGTACTATATATATATTCTACTAAACATTTTTATTCATTTTTATTTATTACAGATTTCTGTTCTACTAAATGTAACTTATAACCTTTATACTAGCGGTAAATTAACATTATTTGATGGCATGTAATATGTGCTGTTGATAGATTTTACTACTCTATCACTTTATAGGATTACCAGGTATAAATTATTATTATTATTATTATTCCATATTAATACTTTTCAAGTTTAGTATTTTTTTATTCTATTTTGTTTGGTTTTTTAAGTCTTTAGGGTACATAATAGGTCAAATTTCTTAGCTTATAGCTCGAACTATTACAGAAAGTGACTAGACATTTGTAAATTATGTACCCCTGAAGAGTGGTTTATAATATAACTTTTCTTCGAATTGCTTTTCATATGTTTGTTTATGATCATTTCAAAGAATTTCGTAATTCAAATGGTGATTTGTTTTGTTTATATTAAATAGAAATTCAAACTTTTTATGTTCATCATACATGCCTAAATAGAGTTAAAAAAATAGAGTTCCTAAATGCCCTATCAGTTGGTGTTACTGAATTTTAAATCTTGGTAAATATCTATGTTGCATTGGATTTATTTATAAAAAATATGTATATATATATATATATATAAAACCATTATATAATGCTACAATTCAACATCTACAATCAATATAAAATAACCCAATATAACAAACTTAAACACGACAAGACAATCCAGTGGAACTAGCAATAGTGGAACAATTACAAATAAAATTGGAGATTGTGGTGTCGTTATCAAGGGCAGTACCACGCAGACACAACAATTACGATTCACTTCTGAGGTAGAAATCAGGAAAATATCCTAATACATAAATTTCTACCATTGCCCGATTAATTGTAACCAAAAAATATATAAGGCAATAAACCAAAGTATATAAAACCATCTATACAATCTGAATCATTATAATCAAATCGCATTGTTTTGATCATTATAAACAGAAATTCAAATGAGAAAAACTTAATGTGTCTATTGGTATAACCCTTGAAAACGATCCAAATACCACATTTCCTATGCTTCGTAATTGCTCCAATATTGCCAACCCCTCTTGATTTGTTTTAATTTGTAATTTTATGCGTTATTCTATATTCATTATAGATGTTAAACAGTATTATTGCATTCTATATATATGTATATAATTAAGTGCAATCTTAAAAAAATGGAGTTTTGCAAATTCAATATCGATTCTTTTTTTTTCGATAAGGTGAATAAAGAATTTTACGAGGAAAAATAAAATATACTGGGAGCTTGGAGGAGGGGGGGGGGGGGGTACGTTTTAAAAGGAGGTAGCGGAGTTTTTTCCTTCGTTTCCTAAGGGTGCTATGGAATCAACACACAAATGGGTTGAATTTCTTTTCCCCTGTAACTATTCGAAGAGACCAAAAAATGAAAAAAGTTTTGCTTTACGATCTGTACCTGGAGATTCGGCTACGAAACACTTGAAAAGAGCGAGATTGGGGGAGGGGGGGGGAGAGTTGGATAGTTTCTGTAATTTTTTTTTTAAATATTATTATTATTTTTAAAGTTAAAAAGTTTTAGGAGATTGGGATACATTCGAGCTAGTGTACAGTGGATGAGTTCGTTTTAATAACCTATTTATTGTCTAGGTTGTAATTCTCTAGTTTATGTACTATATATGTATATTCTACAAAATATTTTTATTAATTTTTATTTATTACTTATTTCTGTTTTACTAACTGTAACTTATAACCTTTATACTAGCGGTAAATTTACATTATTTGATGGCATGATGTGCTGATGATGAATTTTACTATTATATCATTTTATAGGATTAGCAGGTATAAATTAAGATTATTATAATTCCATGTTAATACTTTTCAAATTCAGCAATTTTTTATTCTATTTTTTTTTCATCTAGTAAGTAGGGTACATAATGGGTCAAATTTCTTAGCTTATAGCTCGATCTATTACACAAACTGACTGGATTATTGCTTATATTTGTAAAGTATGTAACCCTGATGAGTGTTTTACAATATAAGCTTTTCTGTTGTGTTTTCAACTAATTGTTCTTCATATGCTTGTTTATATATTTATTCCATAGAACTTCATAACTCTAATGTTCATCTGTTTTGTTTATTTTAAATGGGAGTTCAAACTTTTTTTGTTCATCATACATGCTTAAATACAGTTATCAATTGGTCTTACTGAATTTAAAATTTTGGTAAATGTCTAAGTTGCATTGGATTTATTTATAAAAAGTATCCATACATATAACTAAGTTCAATCTTAAAAAAATTGAGTTTTGCAAAGCCCTGTATTTCGAAGTTTATTCTATCTTTTCATTTTCCCCTCTTTAAAAGAAAAATTCGCAAATGATACATCGAAATTGAAAAAAGAAAATTTTTTTTACATATCTTCCTTTGTTAAGGCAAAAAAACAAGTTGAAAATTGCACTTGAAGCGTAGCAATAAAGGTGCGTTTGTACGATAACGAAGTTTTAAAAATATTACTCTCATATATCAATCTCATGAAATTGTAAATAGTGAATTACAATTAAAAAGCTCATCAAACAGTGTTCTCCCTACACCATTTTGTAATGGAATACTTTTGTGCGGCCTTGTAAATCAATAACAAATGTTCTTTGCACCCCAGATTATGTAAAATGTATATTATAATAGGTACTTTATAGTTGCATATAAATTTTATTAAGTTTGAATGAGTGTAACACCATTAAAATGCATTTGAAACATTTTCCCCCATTGACCGTAATGTAACTGAATACTTTTGATTGTCCCTGTAATTGATCTATGCATCCGATTTTCATAAAATTTGAAATAACTCGACAAAATTATGTAATAATTATATATTTTAAATTTCAAACGTATAAAATACATTTGAAACTTTTTCCACATTGACCATAATGTAATTGAATACTTTTGATTGCCCCTGTAATTGATCTATGCACCCGATTATCAAAAAATTTGAAATAACTCTACAAAATTATGTAATAAATATACGTTTTAAATTTCAAACGATTAAAATGCATTTGAAACTTTTTCCCCCATTGACCGTAATGTAACGGAATAATTTTGATTGCCCCTGTAATTGATCTATGCATCCGATTTTCATAAAATTTGAAATGACTCGACAAAATTAAGTAATAATTATGTATTTTAAATTTCAAACGATTCGGTTGGGTAGTTTTTGCGTTGTTATATGCGGACAGACGGACTGAACGACCACTATAGGTGCTACGTATTTACATAATTACGAACGCACCTAAAAAGGAATTTTACGAAGGAAAATAAAATTCTGGGAGCTTGCCTCTAATGAGACGTGGGGTGGGGGGAGGGGCTACGTTTTAGGGGGGGGGTTCCTCCATTTCTTAATGATGGCTATGGAATCAACTCACTAATGAGTTGAATTTTTTAAAAAGAAAAAAAAATGAAAACTGACAAAAACTAGAAAATGTAGACATTCTATAAGTTTTGAAACACAATTCGTTGCTTTCAAATTTCAAATGTTTTCCCCTTACAAAGAATTCGTTACATTCGTTACTCTTTAGAAAAAATGGGTATTAAAAATCATAGTAAGTACTAAGTACTGCGCATATATTCGGAGTAGTTTAAAATTTTCTGAGGGTTTTCCGATTATAATTCGTTGTTATTATTCCTTAAAATAAAACATAAAATCTTTATGGATGCTTGCACCTATTGAACATTTCATAAAGTATAAAACAAGACGTTCAAAATACTACATGTGTGAAATATAGCGTCACAAGACCACAGTAAATATATAATTATATACCATAAATTGCGGCCTTTGGTAGAATTCGTTACTAAATACGAATTCAATCATAAACTGTAGGTAGAGACCCCTGAAATTTATAAGGAGACAGTGGTTCCTAAATCCAAATACTCCAGTCGCCACCACCAGGACTTATTTTTTCAGAAAAATTAAAGAAACAACTGAGAATCAGAGCTAAATTAAAAGATCGCAAAGCGGAAAAGCTAATTTTTATCAAAGGATTGCAAAAAAATCCGCGCAAGTCTTCCGTCAAACAATCGCTGAAAAACGCGATTTTTGTCTTGTCAAATGCTCGCGGGAAAAGCGCAATTTTGGTTAGAGGATCGCTAAAAAACATGCGATTTTCGTTAGAGGATTATAAAAAAAAATGTGGGATTCTCGGTAGAGACTTGTTGAAAACACGATTTTCGTCAAGTTATCATAATAAAAAAACGCAAAATTCGCCAGCCGATGGTCACTTAGATGCCGAAAATGTGTCGCCAAGTCCAAAAGTTCAGTCATCACATGGTGACTGGTTACCGTGAATCTGCACCTTTATCATAAACACACTGAATTGTTCTCATTTCAATGGGGGTGTGAATCAACAGCGACACCTGTATTTTATTTCTCTTTTAATCACGTTTTCGACACCCCCATTAGGATAGTGGCATGAACATAAGGTATAGACTGTGTTGGAACAGGAAGTAACACCCTTAGTTTTGAAATCGGTTCAGTAGTTCCAGAGATTCCTCGGACAAGAAAACAAACTTTACGTGTTTATAATATTAGTATAGATTTAGAGGGTACAAATCAAAGCATGAACAGTAAAACAATGGGGAATCCTTGTGTTTTCCTGCTTTTGATTGTACGGCGAAAACAATGCTAAGTCTACAAGTCAACCACTAGTGATATTCATTTTTAGCTCACAGGAGCCTGAGAGCTTATGTGCCCGCCCGTTCGCATTTCCAGAAAGAATCACGTTTTGAGCACCAGCCTTGGCGAGTTGGCGAATGTTAGAACGTTCAGCTAGCTGCATCGCCAAACACAAAATAAACTAAGTTTAAATGTGTCATAAAACATGATTAATAGAATTATATTTATTACAAGCGAATTACTACTGTTTTTAATTAACTTCTCAATTTCTTCGAACATAGCGCGTTAAGGAAATAATATTTTTGAATTGAGAGGGAAAAAAAAACTATGTTTATATGTTCTGTGAAATTTAAAGCATTTTAATCTGAAAAAGCTCTTTGTTTTCAACTATGTTTTAATCGTAAACAACGGTGAATAACATTTCCTCATAGTCATATTAGTCTTTGCTTGATAACATTTACGGAAAAACAAATGAACAATCAGCGCGATTTCTTTGCAGAAGGAAGGGTTGCTATTCGCTAGGCGTTTGACGTCACAAACAAGAAAGGGTGAGTAGCATTGACTTCATCTCCGCGCCAATCGTTGTTCTGGCGATAAGGTGCTCAAAACGTGATTCTTTCTGAACATACCGCCCGTTCTGTATGTACGTTCGTACGTAACGCGATAACTCATGATAAAAATATCCCATCCACTTGCAATTTTGTATATAGGTATATCCTGATAAGGCGCTTCCCTGATTAGTTTTTGGAGTTCATTCGATATGTATAAGAGGGGGAACGGGGGGGCTCATGCTCCTCCCCTTAATTGATATGAACGGGTTTTTCATGCAGAAATATTAGTTTTTGTTCAAAATTTACACATAGGATCATTCTGATGAAGCGCTTCCGCGATTGGTATTAGGTGTTCATTGGATAAATATAAACAGGGGAAATGGGGATTCTAATGCCCCTCCCCTTAATTTATATAAATGGGTTTTTCACGCAGAATTGTCAATTCAAATCTCTGAATAGTTTTGGAAGTTTAATGGTTAAGTATATAAAAGAGAAGGATAACTCTTCTTAGGTCATATAAATGGGTTTTTATTAAGAATTTTCCGATTTGTTCTAAATTTTGGATATGGATTTTTTATATGATAAAGCATGTCCCTGATCAGTTTATAGGGTTCAATGATTAAGTATAAAAAGGGGAAAGGGGGCAGCTGATCCTCCCTCCTTAATTTTACTTTTCGAACGGAAATAACCCTTGAAAATATAAGGCTGCAATGTACAATTGGTATGCGTAGCCTGTGAGCTCAATGCCATCAGTTTAACTGGGCAGTATTCTTTTTATTGGCTTATGCACCGCTTCGCTTCCGAGATCATTACATTCCCCTATCAGTTCTCTTTTTTACTTCAATCTGAGGGATTTTTTCTTGAATTCGATGACTTAGAGTTTTGTGCGGTGAGCTCTTGGACTATTACTTGCTGAAATATATATATATATTGTTGAAATTTCAAAATGTCAATGAACAAGAAATTTTTTTCTTATATAATAAAATGTGATTCTACTTTTTTTTTTTTCGTCCTAACCCCATGTCTCCTTGACTCGCACGCCCATCATGAAATTCGCATCTTTAACTAAAAACCGCGAATTCAATCGACATTTTTTTATTATTATTTCTTTCCACTAACTGCATTTCTGAAGTGGCAACGGGCGGAGCATTTTCTCTCCACTGAAGTACTCGAAGAAATTCCCTCCGTTTGCACCGTGAGCAGAGTACAAAAATCCGCATCATTATTCAGCTCTTTTCCCCTCCCCCCTTTCCGGGCGCTCTGTAATATCCTCCCCCCCCCCTTGACTTTATTTCTCATTAGAGTTGGAGCGACTGCGTTCGTTACCGAAATTTCGTTAGGTGGAGAGGTAGGTAAAGGTGGAATTAAGAAATCGACTTTTTACCTGCTTCTGCGTAGCCTGGAATGATACGGGTGTATTCGAATCCAAACTGCTTATTTTAAGGGTGTATTCAAAAGATGCTTTTTCACCTTCAACAGCTCGAAATTTTACGATACAATTTCAGACACGTTTTTTAAAAGTAGAAACATGAAACTTGCTGAGGGGATTTTTGAAGAGACGTATGAGGTGCCGTGTGATGACTTTTTACATTCAATTTATTAGAATTTGATTTATAAACAATTATCTTTTCAGTATGACACTTTTTTTCGTTCCCAGGTCTCCCGCTTCGGAAAATTCAGTTCAAAATGCCGTTTTTGATTGCTTTTTTTGCAATATTTTTTGCATTTATCAGAGAATCGATGATTACGGCACCTTATGTACTTTCTAAATAAGACAATTACCCAGTTTGGTGCATTTGAGAGCAAAAGTGAATTCAAAAATAAATCGGAAAATAAGCAGTTTGAATCGAAATACACCCTTTAGATTTATTTTTAAATATTTTTTTTATAAGCCTATTTTAAATTCATTTTTGCTCTCAAATGCATTCCATTGGCCTTTCCTCTTATTAAGAGACTTACACACTGTGCCGTGCTGGTCGATTTTTGGATAAAGGCAGAAAACATTCCAAACAAAATGCTGTCAAAATAGGGTTTTTGAATCGAGTTTTCCGAAGTGGGAGATCTGGGAACGAAAAAAAAAAGATCATACTGGGAAAACAATTATTTATCAATCCAATTCTAATGAATGGAGCGTAAAAAGACATCACGTGGCACCTTATACAACAAGTTGGAAATTGCACGTGAAGCGTAGCAAATGAGGTGCGTTGATACGATAACGAGGTTTTAAAAATATTCAGATCGTGCTGGTAAAGTAGACAGTACTTCGGATAGAGTATAGTGGCCGAAATCTTTTTTGTGTTCCTGTAACTATACAGGAAGTAACTTTTATTACACCTTAGCAACATTTTCATAAAATGCGAAATAGTTTAATATAATCAAAACACGCCCCAAACACTGTTTCCTCGTATAACATCATGTATTGGAATTATTTTGTGTGACCCTGTAATTTAATAATAAATGCTCTTTCTATCACAGATTGTACAGAAGTATATTTTAGTATATATGTATACTTCATAGATTCACGCCAATTCTATTATATTCGAAAGAGTTTAACATCATTAAAATTTACTTGAAACTATTTTTTCCTATTGACCGTAATGTAACGGAATTGTCCCTGTAATTGATCTATCATCCGATTTCCATAAAATTTCAAATAACTCGACAAAATTATGTAATAATTATATATTTTAAATTTCAAACGATTCGGTTGTGTAGTTTTTGCGTTGTTATATGCGGACAGACAGAACGAGAACGACAACTATAGGTGTACGTATTTACATATTTACGAACGCACCTAAAAACAACCTCAGCTAGGTTAATGTTTTTACCTTAAAAAAAATGAATCTGAAAATTTTTCAAAAAATTTTGAGCTGTTGCGGGTGGAAAAATATTTTAAGGAATACACCTTTAACCTTCCGTCTACCAGACGGATCCATTGGACCCGACAGCAATATTTAATGTAGATAAATGGGTGTTTTGTCTGGTAGACGGAAGGTTAAATAAAAACCGCGAACTCAATCGACATTTTTTTTCTTTATTTCAACTAACTGCATTTCTAAAGTGGCAACAGGCGGAGTATTTTCCATTTTATCCCCTCTTTCTCTCTTCTGGAGTACTCGAAGAATTTTTCTCCGTTTTATCCGCGGCATCGTGATGATAGTGCAAAAATCCGCATCAGTATCCACTTCTTCACCCTCCCCCCCCCCAGCAGGCACTCTGTAATATCCTCCCACCCTTGACTTTACTTCTCATTAGAGTAGGAGCGACACTGTTCGTTGCGGAAATTTCATTAAGTGGAGAGGCAGGTAAAGGTAGGAATTTTGAAATCGACTATTTTACTTGCTTCTGCATAGCCTAGGAGGTTAACTCGATATTTAAACAAGTTGGAAATTGCAAGTAAAGCGAAGCAAATGAGGTGCGTTCATACTATAACGAAATTTAAAAATATTCAGATCTTGGTATTTATAATATACAGCACTTTGGATACAGTGTAGTGGTCGAAATCTTTTGTGCGTTCCTATAAATGCTATCAGCTTTCTATTATACAGGTGTTCACTTGTAGTGAACCTCAGTAACGTATATACCCCCGATACCATTATGTAATGGAATACTTTTGTGTGGCCTTGTCAATAAATATGTATTTTTATATACATTACTCTTATTTATTTTTTTATTTATAATTCATTTTATACGTTTTTAGCCTTTAAAATGTTTCACTGTTGCCAATTCATGGCTAGTGGGCCTGTTTCTGGTGTGTGTGTCGGCTATTGTTGTTTCAATACGCATGGCACAGACTATTGGGCGATCGATGCCTTAATTTTAATCTCGATCTTTAATTAAGGAGGAATTATGCAATCGACTATTTTTATCCGCTTCTGCATAACCTGAAATAATGATACGATTTCTAAATTATGATGCAATGTTTAAGGGTGTATTTCGATTCAAACTGCTTATTTTCCGATTTATTTTTGAATTCATTTTTGCTCTCAAATACACCAAACTTTCAAAATCTCTTATTTGGAAAGTACACGAGGTGCCGTGATGGTCGATTCTTTGATAAATGCAGAAAATATTGCAAAAAAAAAAAAAAGCAATCAAAAACGGCTTTTCGAACCGATTTTTCCCAAGCGGGAGGTCTGGGAACGAAAAAAAGGGTCCTACTGGGAAGATAATTGTTTATAAATCAAATTCTAATGAATTGAGCGCAAAAAGATATCACACGGCACCTCATACGTCTCTTCAAAAATACCCTCAGCCAGTTTCAGGTTTCTACTTTTAAAAATGTGCCTGAAATTGTATCGGAAAATTTCGAGCTGTTGAAGGTGGAAAAGCATTTTTTCGAATACACCCTTAAATGAAAGACTGACATCAAATTTCGGTTTCGTTTTCGGTCCAAAACCTGTGTTTCGCCGAAAATTCGGTCAGGCTGAAACTAAGTTTTAATTTGATTTTACTTACCCATCTGCCTCACCACAGGGTAAGTTTTGCAATCGTCTTGAAACCACCGATTTTTTTTAAACAGATGTGCACGTTTCAGACAGTGGAAATTACGAACAACATATTTTTAGATTTAAAAATTTACCGTCCGTCTGTAAACGAACCCGAAACAATCTCCCGAACAAATGGAGTCGAAATTTTGTATGGTCTCAGTATGTAATAATGGGACGAAGTCTATTGACTATATCAGTCACCTCGATTCTCCAGAATTATTTTTTCCGGACTCTCTAAAAATTCGTTCTGATGAAAGGTATATAAAATTCTCAAGAAATTCCCTCATTTTCCGTTTAAATCCCTACGTCGGGTGGAGAGTACAAAAATCCGCATCATTATCCATTTCTTCCCTCCCCGGGCACACTGAAATATCCTCCCACCCTTTACTTTACTTCTCATTAGAGTAGGAGCGACAACGCTCGTTACTAAAATTTCGTTAGGTGGAGAGGCAGATTATGAAACCGACTTTTTACCCTAGAAAAATGATGCGATATTTAAATGAAAGACAGACAGAATATCCGGTTTTGTTTTCAGCCTGAAATTTGAGTTTCACCAGAAAATGCTATTAAAAATTCAACCTGTCTGAAACTATCTGTATTAAAAAAAAAAAAAAAAATTCCTGCATGTTTGGCCTACTGGAAGAGGTAAATTTTGAAGTTAGGTACAAATTTCACCAAGAAAAACTAAATCCAGATTAGAGATACTTATATTAATTGGGTGAAATAGTCCTCCAGTGTTAGTGTCCGGGATAGCTCAGTTGGTAGAGCATTGGCGGCTTCAGCCAATACATCCCTGGTTCGAATCCTGGCCCGGACTTTTTTTCACCCAATATTGAAAAATGGAAAAATTTACATCTAGAGATACTTAATTTCGTCACTAAGAATTAACTCTAAGAACCCTAACCTTTTGTGATAATTTTAATAGATACGCATTCATGTACACATAGAATAGATTTAGAAATGGCGAAAACGGAACGTTACGGAAATTTCGTTACGTGGAGAGGCGGGTAAAGGTGGAATTTTGAAATTGATCTTCTGCATAGCCTGGAATGATGATGCGATATTTAAACAAGTTGGAAATTGCAAGTAAAGCGTAGCAAAGGAGGTGCGTTCGTACTATAACGAAGTTCTAAAAATACTCAGATCTTGGTGGAATAGTATACGCAGTACTTCGAATTAGAGATGGGAATGGTCGGAAAAAAACCAGGAAAAATTGGGAAAAAAACCGGTTTTTTTCCGAAGGCTTATTTTTCAATTTTTTCCGAACTGGAAAAATTGAAATTTCATTTATGAAATAATGTAGTGAAAATTTTGTAATAGCTACATTCTCATACTTTTTATTTTATTTATTTTTATGTTGAGTGTCTCACATGAAAATTTAAATGTGGGTAATCTGATCTCTGAGCAGAAATCTGTTTGAGAAGACTTGAAAGGATCCTTCACATTTTTTTCTTGTTTGAAACATAATACCCTTTGCAAAATTTCTCTTGAAAATAGACATTTCAGAAAAAGTTTAATCAACAAATTGAATCTTTCGCATGTGCAGTGATTGAAAAAAAAATCTCATGTCATACAGCAGCTGAATCTGATTAAGTTGCATATATGTATGTAAATAACCTTATTAAAAATTTCTAAATAGGAACCTAAATATAGTAATAATTTCTTACTCAAAAATTCTGAATATATTTTGTACAAGTATATACAAAAAGTTCACAATTTCACAAAAACTTGATTACATGAAAAAAATCTAGATATGTAATTAAATGCAACTTCTCTTTTTAAAAATTAATTCATGTGTAAAATTATTGCAATAATATGCCGATTAATGGAAATGATAAAATGAAAAATTCAACATAAAATTTTGAAGTATGCATTTATTACTTTAATCTATCTTTTCAAGAAGTAAGTATTGAATTCGTGAAAAATTTGACTTCCAGTTTTCAGTGTATTTAAACGTTTTAGAAGATCCTGAACACGTTTTGATGGTTTTCGGAAAATATCTGCCACTCTGTATGTGACAAATTTTATGGGCACTCTATCTCAAGAACTGATGCACATAATTTCACAAAATTTTAGATTCAGTTACACCTTAATATAAACTCGAGATGTTTAGTTATTAGTGTATATCGCCAAACCGATGGCACTGCTATGCTGCATCATTCGTAATTTCCACAATAGTTCTATCTCAAACTAATGTATGTATTTTTATAAAATTTCAGATTAAGTTAATCTTTGACATAACTTCGTGCTCATTACTTTTTGGTGTAAATTGCTCAACAGATGACGCTGCTATGCTGCATTATTATAGATTATCGCAATAGCTTTACCTCAAGGATGATTTTTCTTTTTTAATCAAACTAGAGCTTCAGACAGTTTCTGATATATATTAATGTTGTTTAGTTTTTGGTGTAAATTGTCCTATAGGTGGCACTACTATGCTGCATTTTTCAAGATTTCGTTATAGCTGATTAATTGAATGTTTTCTCAAGTTGTTGAATCTAAAATTGACCTCCATTTTACCTCCATAATGTACAGTAATGTTGCAAAAACATGGGCAGTTTGCATTAGAAAAGTAGAACTGCAATGAAAAAAAAAACCCATATTTTATTACAAGTAACGATGTTCCAAATGATACTTTCCCTCTTGGATTAAACTTTGAATTTTTGTAGTTTTCTAAAGCACAGTAGAAGTTTATCTCTGTATGTAACTGCTTTTGTTAATTCCTCAAATAGTGAGCATTTTCTATTTGTAGTGTTCTGTTTTCATAACTTTTGAGTTCCAATCTTAGAAATATAAAATTACCATGTGGAAACATTATTGAATATGGTTTCTTATTCAAGAATAGAATACCAAATTTCAGGGTAAAAAGAAAAAAAATTACATTTAATTAAACTTTAAATTATTTTATTTTATTTTTTATTTATTTATTTATTTTTTTTTTGTTTCAGTGAGTAAAAATTCAGTCAATAAATCCTATGCTATTTTTTAGTTGCAGACCTGAGTAAGCCAAAGTAAAACTTAGTTTTGTTTGAATTTAGATTACAAAACTAAATCAAAACTTTTTTGAGTTGAGATTGGAAAGCTATACCAAAACTAAACATATTTTATAAAGGAAATAAAATTATAATTCTAAGAAAAAAAAGTAATAATATAAAAATATACATTTTTTAAACAAACGATGGAATTTTTGAATACTGATATTCATAATAATGACAAAACTGCAATAATTTCTTTAAACTAGTATCATTTACTTAAAAACTATGCTTATGTAAATGGAATGCATAATTTATTTCATTCCAAACTGCAGACATATTGGCTCAGGTTTTTACAGGTCAATTGGTAGTTAAACATGTAACTGAAAAATCATTTCAACAGAGATATGATATAACAAACAATAGCATTTAATAAAAATTCTTAGGCTGTTGAAAAAAAACTAAACTTTTAAAAGCAGGCTTTGCTACTTTCTTTTTATTTTGTAATATAAAGTGAAAATAATTTTCATTTAATACATATAAATGGGAAAAAATGTTTATTATTTAATATTCTCTAAGAAAATATAATTTATTTGGGAGAAACATTCATGAAAAATCAATTTTTCCAATTTTTCCGTTTTTTTCCGAAAAAAACCGGTTTTTTTCCGCTACTTATATTTTTCCGGAAAATTTACATCTCTACTTCGAATACAGGAGAGTGGACGAAATCTTTTATGTGTCCCTGTAAATACTATTTGTTTTGTACTATACAGGAAGTAACTTGTAGTAAACTACTCAGCAACGTATATCTATTTCATAAAATTTGAAATAGTTTAATATAAGTAATACACCCCCCAAAAAATGTTTCCCCGTATAGCATTATGTAATGGAATACTTTTGTGTGGCCCTGTAAATTAATAACAAATGTTCTTTGCACCACAGATTTTACAGAACCCGCTTCTGCATAGCCTGGAAGGATAAAGGTGTATTCGAATCCAAACTGCTTATTTTAAGATTTATTTTTAAACATTTATTTTATAAGCCTATTTCAAATTCATTTTGGCTCTCAAACGCATCCGACTGGTAAAACTCTTATTTTAATCTTATTTGTGTAATTACACAGTAGGCCGTGCTGGTCGATTGCTTGATAAAGGCAGAAAATATTCCAAACAAAATGCTGTCAAAGTGGGCTTTTTTAATCGGGTTTTCCGAAGTGGGAGATCTGGGAATGAAAAAAAAAAAAAAAAAGAGAGATCTTACTGAGAGAATAATTGTTTATAAATCAAATTCTAATGAATGGAGAAAAAAAAAATAAATCACACGGCCTCATATACATCTCTTCAAAAATCATCTCTGAAAGTTTCATGTGTTTACTTTTAAAAAAAATTAGTCTGAAAATGTATAGAAACCCTAATAGCATGCATGGTCACAGTGACGTCACTCTGAGTCACTTTGGTCACAACACATCTGTGACCAAAATGCCACCACTCAGTGACGTCACATTGTGACTGAGATGCGACTTTCTTAAAAATCTTTAGAAATTTATAAATATCCTTCAAAACATGTTATTTACTTTCAAAAAACATGTTTCTGGCAATTTAAATATCGTCGCTTTTGTCACAGTTTCGTCACAATGGTAATGTCAAATAAGTCACAAATGACACATTTTCCACGAAATTTGTCACATTGTGACCACTTTGTGAAATGTCACAAAAGAGCTCTAAAACGGCTATAACGATTTCACATTTTAGTCACTGTGACTTCACATCGACGTCACGTGACGTCACATCGACAATCGATGGTCACAAAGTCACAATGTGACTTCACATCGACGTCACGTGACGTCACATCGACAATCGATGGTCACAAAGTCACAATGTGACTTCACAACGACGTTGCAGTGACGTCACCATGCTTTACAAGAAGGTGAGGGTGAAAAAGTATATTTTCGGATACATCCTTAACTTACACGCCATCTTAAAATTTGCATCCCTCATTAAAAACCGCGAACCCAATCGGCATTTTTTTTTATTTATTTCCCTAACTCCATTTCTCAAGTGGCAACAGGCGGAGCATTTTCCATTTTACTCTCCCCGTTTCTCTCTCTTGGAGTACTCGAAGGAATTCCTCAATTCTCCCTTTTTATCCGCTGCATCGTGAGGAGAGTACAGAAATCCGCATCATTATCCATTTCTCCTCCCCCTCCCCCTCCCGGGCGCTCTATAATATCCTCCCACCCCTGACTTTACATGTCATTAGAAATAGAGCGACACCGTTGGTTACGGAAATTTCGTTAGGTGGTTGCAGGTAAAGGTAGAATTTTGAAATCGACTTTTTATCCGCTTCTGCATAGCCTGGAATAATGACGCGATTTTAAAAGTATGACGCAATATTTTAACAGACAGAAAATTCAGTTTAGTTTTCGGTCCAAAATCTCTGTTTCACCGAAAATTCGGTCCGGTCGAAATTATATGCATTCCAAAAATCGACAAAATGAAGCAATCATTCTATATTTTAAATTTCAAATGATTCGGTTGGAAACCTTTTTGCTTTGTTATATGCGAATGGACAGACAGACAGACGGATGGAGGGTCTGAACGATGACTCTTTGGTGTTCCGTATTTATATAATTCCGAATGCACCTAAAAATGAACCACCTCTTCTCTTTTTATTTCTCTTTCCAAACAACGTCCCGTGAAATCTTCCTGCCCTCATAGTATGCATGGTCACAGTGACGTCACTGTGAGTCACTTTGGTCACATCACATCTGTGACCAAAATGCCTCCATTCAGTGACGTCACATTGTGACTGAGATGTGACTTTTTAAAAAATCTTTAGAAAATTATAAAAAAGTCTTCAGAACATGTTATTTACCTTAAAAAAAACATGTTTCTGGCAATTTAAATATCGTTGCGCTTTTGTCACAGTTTCGTCACAATGTTAATGTCAAATTAGTCACAAATGACACATTTTTCACAAATTTGTCACATTGTGACCACTTTGTGAAACGTCACAAAAGAGCTCTAAAACGGCGATAACGACTTCACATTTTAGTCACTGTGACGTCACATCGACAATCGATGGTCACAAGGTCACAATGTGACTTCACAACGACGTGGATGTGACGTCATCATGCCTTACGGGCCGTTGAAGCCTGTAAAACCCGTTTTTCCTTCCACTGACTTTGTGCGCAAAGTAAATTCCCGATAGTCGTTCAAAGGGGGGAGGGTCACCGTAATACATACCCATCATGCACAGGCAAACTATAAAATAGGAAAATAAAGAAAATGTGTCAACTATATTTACAAAATGCATTGCCATTCCAAAAAATAGGTTTTAAACGTTTACTTAAATACTTTTAATTAATACATAGTCATGCGCTATTCATGAATGGCTGATGAACCCATTTCGACACATTATAGAAAAACGCCCAACGACTCAAGCAGTACCGAATTGCACAAAAAGAAACATCTTTATAACTCAAAAAATAAATAAATAAATAAATAAATAAACTTATTCACTGACAGTTGACTGCGTCGGATGAAGCATATTCTTTACAATTAAAATATATGTATGAGTTGAAAATGGAATGAAATAAAGGGTCGTGAAAAATCGAAGCATGGGGAAAATAAGAGTACAAATATCTCAGCAACACGTGATCTGATCGACTTCGATAAATCCACAATAAATAACTAAAAAAAAAAAATCATGCATCCAGCATAGATTATGACCAGTGTTATCGCTGACATTTGACCAACGTTAGTAATTTGGCTAATTAAAAATAAAAAACATTCGCCAAATGAAAAAAGTATTAGCGAAATAAATTCGCCGTGTAGCACAATATATCTTTAATCCTTTAATGTGCCCCCCTTTTTAGGTGCGTTCGTAATTATGTAAATACGTAGCACCTATTGTTGTCGCTCAGTCCGTCCGTCTGTCTGTCTGTCTGTCCGTCCGCATATAACAACGCAAAAACTACCCAACCGAATCGTTTGAAATTTAAACTGCATAATTATAACATAATTTTATCGAGTCATTTCAAATTTTATGAAAATCGGATGGATAGATCAATTACAGGGAGAATCAAAAGGATTCCGTTACATTACGGTCAATGGGGAAAAAAGTTTCAAATGTATTTTAATCGTTTGAAATTTAAAACATATAATTATTGCGTAATTTTGTCGAGTCATTTCAAATGTTATGAAAGTCGGGTGCATAGATCATTTACAGGGACAATCAAAGGTATTCCATTATATTACGGTCAATGGGAAAAAAGTTTCAAATGCATTTTTATGATGTTACACTCATTCGAACATAATAGAAATGGCATGAATCTATGAAGTATATACTAAAATACGCATTCTGTACAATCTGTGATGCAAAGAATTTTTTTTATTAAATTACAGGGCCACACAAAAGTATTCCACTACATAATGCTATACGGGGAAAAATTGTTTGGGACGTGTTTTAATTATATTCAACTATTTCACATTTTACTAATAAGATATACGTTTCTGAGGCGTAATAAAAATTACTTTCTGTATATTTACAGGAACACAGAAAAAAATTTCGACTACTATACTATATCCGAAGTACGCTCTACTATATCAGCAAGATTTTAATGTTTTTAAAACTTCGTTATCGTACGAACGTACCTCATTTGCTACGTTCCGTGCAATTTCCAACTTGTTCCAATATGTTCTAAAATAACCCAAGTTTTTATAACTGCGACAACGATTGCTATTAATATAATTTCAACTATCCGCTACAAATATATTAAAAATACATAAATATTAATATATATATATACGCACACTTCATTTGTAGTTGGGGCCTGATGATTCTGCTTTTGGGTGCTACAAATTACATTTGCATTCATTTTATTTATTCAGATATACTCGTTTTACTATTTTTTTATTATTATTATAATTCAATTCAATTCTAATTCTTCGTTTTGGTTTTATTGATAAAATCCGTTGGTGAATTTTTAATGGTATTATATATATATATATATTGTAGTATTATCTAATGGTTCTATTATATATATATATATTCGAAAAACGATCCGAACACTTGAAGTTGGATATATATATAGATTTGCTTGCCAAAATGGAGTTCACTTAAGATATTTCAGTTGAAAATTCCCTTTCAACACAACCTTCAATTCCCCTTTAACCCCCTTTCTTGTATACAATTCAGTACTACTTGACTTGTTTATACAATTTGAGGAAGTTGGTTCATCACCAATAGACCATTACTATGTACATTAAAAATACTTAAATATAGGTTTAAATTTTGTTTTTTAATGGAGATGCATATTAATAAATACTTTACACATGTTTTATTTTCATATATTATATCCATGATGGGTAAAAGTATTACGACGACTAGTTTATTGTGGATTTATCAAGTTTCTTAATATTTCCTCATTTTAAAATACTTTTATCTCTCTCTGACATTATATTTTCCCCTCATTAAAGGAAAAATTCCACTAATCCCCATTTTAGAAAGAAAAAAAAATAAACATAAAAATTCATTTAAAAAAGGAAAGTTGGTGGACTAATCCTTATAGCAAAAATAAATTAAACAAAAGTGGGAGTTGGAGAAGAAATCTCAAATCCAAAATGTTTGTATTCTGACTCATTTTTAATTTTAAAAGCATCCGAATGGTAGGTTCTTTTATTTGGGAACTATATAATGTAAAGCATTGGCCAGTTTTTTTGATAAAGGCAGAATATATTTTTTTTAAAAAGGCTGTCAAATTGGGCATTTTGAACAGAATTCCCCAAAGCGATCGTGACTGAAGAACTGCATTCAAATAACAAATTGATTATTTTCTGACTTATTTTTAAATTTAATTTTGCTCTCAAACACATCCAATTGGCAGGTTCTTTCATTTAGGAACTAACATAATATGAAGTATTGGGCGATTTTTTTCATAAACTCAGGATATATTTGTTAAAAATGCTGTCAAAATGGGTCTTTTTAGCCGAATTTTGCTTATGATGATTCTGATAAAACCAGCTCTTACAAAAAATGGAAATTAAATATTCATCGAAAGAGGTAAATAAAGTTGTTAACTAGGTTTATCTCTAATCCTATTTCATTTTTTGTTGTTGAAAAGAGCACTTAACCTCGAAATCTACCTCCGCCTATAGGCCGAGACGACAGGCATTTTTATTCATGTTACCTTTATTGTTATTGATTGTGAATTTATCAAGTTTCTGCATGTTCTCTCTCTTAATATTTTCTCATTTTAAAATATTTTATCTCTACTGACATTTTTTTTCTCCCTCATTAAGGAAAAATTCCACAAATCCCATTTTAAAAAATGAAAAAATAAAATAAAAAAATTCAGTTAAAAAAGTAAAAAATTCGAGGGGGGGGGAGTTTTCCAGAGGGGTGAATGGAGGGGAGAGGGAGGGGATAAGCGGATTTTGTCCTAATGAGACACGGTGCGATGTTTTTGAAAAATATAATGATGTCACTTCAAAGTTTTTACCGAAAAACAGGAAACTTCGTACTCGTTTTAAAATAGCCAACATTTAAGGGTGTATTCCACTCCAAACTGCTTGCTTTCCGATTTATTTTTTAAATTCATTTTTGCTCTCAAACACATCCAGTAGACAAAAATCTCTTACTTAGAAACTACATAATGTGCAGTGCTCGTCAATTTTTTGATAAAGATAAAAAATATTGCAGAAAAATGCTGTCAAAGTGTGCGTTTTGAATCTAATTTTCCGAAACGGGAGACATTCTCTACAATAATTGTTACGGTAGATATTTGAAAATAAAACCCTCATGGACTTTACACGATCATCCGGATCTTTTTCAATGACCAGTGTGCCGTTTTAAATTGAACTCATTTTTAGCTCACAGGCTATCATAGCCTGAGAGCTTATGTGCCCGTTCGTTCTGTATGTACGTTCGTGCGTAACGCGATAACTCATGATAAAAATATCCCATCCACTTGAAATTTTGTATATCCTGATAAGGCGCTTCCCTGATTAGTTTTTGGAGTTCATTCGATATGTATAAGAGGGGGAACGGGGGCTCATGCCCCTCCCCTTAATGGATATAAACGGGATTTTCATGCAGAATTAACAGTTTTCGTTCAAAATTTAGATATAGGATCATTCTGATGAGGCGATTCCGTGACTGTTATTAGGTGTTCATTGAATAAGTATAAATAGGGGGAACAGGGGTCCTAATGCCCCCCCCTTAATTTATATAAATGGGTTTTTCAAGCAGAATTTTCAGATTTCGTTCAAATCTCTTAATAGTTTTGGAAGTTTAATGGTTAAGTATAAAAGAGAGGGATAACTCCTTTTAAATTATATAAATGCTAAATGGGTTTTTATTAAGAATTATCTCATTTGCTCTGAATTTTGGATATAGATTTTTTATATGATAAAGCATGTCTTAGATAGTATAGGAGGTTCAATGATTAAGTATAAAAAAAGAGGAAAGGGGAGAGCTGTTTCCCCTTCTTAATTTTTTTTTCGAACGGAATTAACCCTTGAAAATATAAGGCTTTAATGTACAATTAGTATTTGTAGCCTGTGAGCTCAATGCCATCAGTTTAACTGGGCAGTATTTTTTTATTTTGCATGTGACTCGTTGTCTATAAATTCTATATCTCGTTTTACAGGGCTGCACAAAAGAATTCATGCATCAATCTCTAATGACTGAAGGGGAATTTTCAATAGAGGTGTATATATATGCATATCTTACGTAAACTCCATTTTGGCATGCATGTTGTTAATCGATATCCTACTCGAAGCGTTCGGATCAATATCCGATTGTAAGTGGAAACAGCTGTAATTTGAACGTTTCCATACGAGTGAATGAGGCACTAACTTATTAAATGATATCTTTCTGTTACGTTATACTGAATGTGTTGGAAAGTGCTTCATAATCCACGCAGTATTACTTTTATTTATTGTGAATTAATGAAGTTTCTGCATGCTCACTCTCTTAAAGGTGTATTTCGATTTAAACTGCTTATTTTCCGATTTATTCTTAAATTCATTGTGACTCTCAAATGCACCAAACTTTCACAATCTCTCATTTGGAAAATACACGAGGTGCCGTGATGGTCGATTCTTGGATAAATGCAGAAAATATTGCAAAAAAAAGCAATCAAAAGCGGCATTTCGAACCGATTTTTCCCTAGCGGGAGATTTGGGAACGAAGAAAAGGGTCACACCGATAAGGTAATTGTTTATAACTCAAATTCTGATGAAAGGAGCGTAAAAAGACATCACACGGCACCTCATACGTCCCTTCAAGAATCTCCTCAGCAAGTTTCATGTTTCTACTTTTAAGAATGTGTCTGAAATTGTATCGGAAAATTTCGAGCTGTTGAAGGTGGAAAAGCGTTTTTTCGAAAACACCCTTAATATTATCCTTATTTAAAAATATTTTATCTCTCTGACATTTTATTTTACCTCATTAAGGAAAAATGTCCACAAATCCCATTTTAGAAAGAGAAAAATAAATAAAATAAAAATAAAAACTCATTTAAAAAAGGAAAAATTCGCGGTAAACGTCGTTTTCCTTTCCCGTTCCGTTTCTTACCTTAAAATACAAGGTGCGAGGCCGGAGGGGGAGTTTGCCAGAGGGGAAAATGGAGGGGAGGGGGATAAGCGGATTTTCTTCTAATGAGACACGGGGGAAGGTTTTAGGAAAAGATAATGATGTCATTTCTAAGTTTTTACCGAAAAACAAAAATTTCGTGCTCGTTTTATTTTAAAACATCCAATTCTTAAAGGAGAGAAATAAAATATTGGGCTGATTTTATTATTGAACTTTAAAATTAACAGTAAACTTTGTTGATGAATTTATCATTTTTGCATAAACAGTCAATCAATCAATAAATTAATTGATTTCATTGTCTGAGCGAAGCGAAGTCTTTATACTCAGAGATACGTAACGATATTAAAATTCAAAAAAATTCTTTCGTCAAGCAAATCTCAAAAAGTACTTGTCGGATTTTGATTCTGTTTGTACCAATAGGTACCTATGAAGGTAATCTGGTGAATGCACCTACTTTTAAAAATTAAAACTGATAAAAAAGCACAATTTATGCGCATACGTCACAGAAATTTGGTGAGCGTGATTTTCACCGGCTGGACATTTTCGTAGATAACAGAATCAGTACATGGAGTAAATAGTAATCATTTTCGCACTCAGAAATATTGAATGCAATAAAACATTTTAAAATTTAATCATCCTTCTATAGTAAAAAAAAACTAGCCTTAAAAGGAATGACTCCTGGAATGATGCTGATGTGGAAGATTTCCGGAACTAACGAATCCGGGTTGTCCACTCCTTCCATGAGTCGAATAGACCAATCAGGAAAGGGCTCCGTCTATGCGTCGCCGTATGGGTTACCATAAAGAGAGGAAAGGTTACCATCGCCAACAATCGCCAAGTTTGTCGCCAACTTGGCGATATATCGCCAAATTTGGCGACCAAAATTAGTTGTCAAAAGTGACGCCAACTTGGCGATAACTGTAATATTTCGCCAAATTTTCAATTTCTTTACAACACCAGTCGTTTGATACATCATTTGAGAGGTTTGCAACTGCTTATTCATATAATGGATGTCTTGTGTGTTATCCCTCATTCTGCTCCCCAGGGGGGACACATTTTTAATTTCTTTACAACACCAGTCGTGTTACACAAGATTTGAAAGGTCTGCAACTGCTTATTCATATTATGGATGTCTTGTGTGCCACCCCCACACTCTGCTCTCCCCAGGGGGGGGGGTCACATTTTTAATTTCTTTACACCACCAGTTGTGTGACACATCTTTTGAAAGGTCTGCAACTGCTTATTCATATTATGGATGTGTTGTGTGTCATCCCCCACTCTGCCCCCCAGGGGGGCACATTTTTAATTTCTTTACAACACCAATTGTGTGACACATCATCTGAGAGGTCTGCAACTGCTTATTCATATTATGGATATCTTGTGTGTAACCCCCCCCCCCCCCTCTGCCCTCAGAGGGGGCGCATTTTGTAATTTCTTTACAACACCAATTGTGTGACACATCATTTGAAAGGTCTGCAACTGTTCATTCATTTTATGGGTGTCTTGTGTGTCACCCCCACTCTGCACCCCTGGGGGGCACATTTTTAATTTCTTTACAACACCAGTCGTGTGACATATCATTTGAGAGGTCTGCAGCTGCTTATTCATATTATGGATGTCTTTTGTGTTGCCTCCCACTCTGCCCCCCAGGGGGGCACATTTTTAATTTCTTTACAACACCAGTCGTGTGACACATCATTTGGAAGGTCTGCAACTGCTTATTCATACCATGGGGTATTGGCGATCGCAGCAATCAGGGGTACCCAATAATTTGGAATCGCGAAGCGATTACGCGGGGGGTTGGCGAGCATAGCGAGCAGGGGGGCGGGGCCCCCCTAGTGCAGGAAAATAAAACTGTTATTTTTTTATATTAAAAAATGTCATAAAAACTTTGATTTTGAGATTTTGTGATAATCTCTTAACAGCACTTTTTGATCGCTAAAAGAATGTTTTACATATTTCGCGTGTGAAAATTAGAAACGTTTTTAAATAAAAAGTTTCTTTTATGACATCATTTTCCCTTTATATTTATTTTCATTGCATGTTTTCTTTTAACTTATATTTTGTTTGTGTATGGAAGTCAATTCTGGTCACTAATTTTTCGGCACGGATACCACAAGCGCATCAGATTCAGTGGCGCAGCCAAGGGGGTGGTTTTAGGGTTAAAACCCCTCCCAGAGCTGAGAAAGATCGCTATAATTGCTGCTTATATGAATGAAATCCAAACTTAATATTTAAATGTTTTGGCGCATTTCGGAATCCGCCACTTTATTGAATCAGATTTCATTTAATAAAGTGTTTCAATTAAATGGCGAAAATTCTCCTTAAAATTGTGAAAGTGCATATTACATGAATCAGTTAAGTAAAAATTGGTTATTTGAACTAAATTACTTTTCTCAGATGCTTCATGCTAAAAAAAAAAAAAAGAAAAAAAATGATGATTTCCGGCCACAGAGACGCTCTTTGAGTTTAAGTATTATACAGTAAATATTCTAATTAGTACTGATTCTATTAACCGGCCATTCAAATAACCGGCAATCACCTTTATCAGAAACTCAAAACCCGCCTTAGAACCGAATTCTGGCTGCGCCACTGATCAGATTTGGCGCAATTTTTTTCAAAGCCCATTTGGCGAAAACTCCTTTTTCAAATAACGCTTACATGCACATTTTTAAATTATTTTCTATTTTCAAAAAGAACTTACAGTAAATAAAATAATAATAATAATTAATAACTATAAAAAGAAATATTTTATATAATTAAAAAAAAGGAAGTGAAAGTAAATAAATATTTTATGAGTAAATAAACAAATAATAAATAAATAAAGCCGGGTTACCTACCATCTCAGGTAAAATAATGCCATTTTGACGCCAATTATGTACCCTGGTGCACATGTGACATTTTTTCCCATTTTTCATCCGTTTCCTGTTGGCATACAACTTTGAAATATGTAGTATGTATGCATACTGGGAGCAATACTGGAATTAGACATTGATTTTTTTTTTTTGTAATTCGATCCAAAAAGGAGCAACGGGGCTATTTTTTAAAGTTTTATACAATTTATACTGCATAAAGGAGCCACTTACCTATTTCTATATACCAGAAGTAAGTGGTATGTAAAAACAATTATAGTATACATAAATAAAATACTTGAGATAATATACTAGAGATATAAGCACCGGGTTTGGCGAGATTTTTTATGCCAATTAGGCGAAAACATCGTTTTGATTACCAGATGCATACAGCATGCTATAACGACACGTTATTTATTTATTTCAAAATGAAAAAGGAATAAATGAAACATTTCCTGTTATTAAAAAAGATATAACAATCAATAAATGATAATATTTTTAGAACAAACAACTTATTATAACATTTATATGATAACCAGCATGTTAGGCAACTAAACGCCATTTTGGCACCAATTAGGTACCTCGGTGTATATAGGGCATATATGTGCCATATTTATTTGTAAAACTGAGCATGAAAGTTTACCAGGTGTGTTTTCATAGGCGCTTATATCTTTTTGCAACGTAGCGCACCTTTCGAAGCCAAAACTGCACAAAAGAAAAAATAATCAATATTTGCAGCATTTTTTTTAATGTAATGCACATTTTGTAATCAGTAGGCTCGATAATCAGACCTCGTTTTTTTGTTTTAAAAGATATTTCATACGACGTCTTTTTGGGATTTGTCGTTTTTCCCTATTTGATAGTATGTGTCCACTCGTTTTGTACCCTTTTTTGTAACTTTCTTCTTTATTAACAGCGACATCTGGATTTCCTATTTAAATAAAAATTGTTCTAAATACAAAGAATTTTGTTAAAATAAATAAATAATAGGAAATGCGGACATCTATTGCTCAAAACACAAAATTTTTCCTATTGAGTTAATAAAAATCAGTAAAAACATAATTTTTATGATAATAAAAAGGTGACTTATGTAATAACAGAGTCATATATTATGTACGTTATGGATTAAGTATGAATATTTCAATTAAAAGTGATATTTCAAAAGTATTATGAAATTAGTTAAAAACCATTTATTTTAAACTAAATGAATAAAAGATTTATATTTTTAATGAAATAAATGGGATTTGAAAAATTATTGGAAATTTATCACCATAGATGTATCAATATTACAATCAGTACCTTGTATGCAAAATGGAACAATTAGCAATACTTTTTGTACCCGAAAAATGATCGTTGCTTTTTTTAAGGTTAAAAAGTAGATTACGAAATATTCCTATATAAAGATGCCAAACCCTCGCTTATTGCATAGCAGAATTTTCTTATAGGAAAAGTTATTTTTTAAATCCGCAGAATGTTCCAATTTAATAAAACATTTTCTGAATTAAAATACCGGTACCCAAAATGCCGGAGACTTGGCAGCTCTACCTATAACATTTTAATTAATCACCGTACTTTTTTTAATCGGATTCATATTTAGTGAAGACAACGTTTTTTGGCCGAAAGCAGCTTTTTTCTACATGTGTAACTACGATACAATTCCTTGATGTTGACTTTTGAATGTTTTGACTTATGCTATTATTGCTTCCTCTCATTTATTCATTTGAATTTTAAATAAGATGACTCAAAATCGTGTTTTTTAAATATACGAAAAAAAAATGCATTTCGAGAGAGGGCGAAAAGGACAATATTTGGCGATTTATTACCTGCGTTTGGCTAAGTGTCTTACTACCTTGTATTTAATACTCTTCACAATACTTCGCCGTTATATGGACTTAGGCGCTTTTATAAAAAGTTTGACGTAATTCGGGCTTAAGAAAGTGAGTTTTTTACTGAATAATACAAATAAATGAAAAATGAATACTAAGAAATACTAATAAAAGAAAAATGAAGCATTATATTGATCTATGTATATTTAAAAATTCATCTGCTAGCACTAATTAGATAATTTATGTGCAGGGGTGGGGAAATTTTCCAAATTCTTATCAGCCAAGGATTTATTTCACCAGCCCGCAAGATGCAACACACGCAGTTGAAAATAGTTATGACAAAATCGCACGCGATTACAGACAAAATTACTATTACTACAATGCATTTTCATAATTCTTTTTTGTATAATATTAAGAAATATATGTAACAAAGGTAAGATTAATATTAGATAGAACTTAGTACCACACTTACACTGTAATAATTTGGAAAGTTAAAATATCTAGATTAAAAAAGTGTTTCAGATAATGTGCCTATTGCCTACAGTTTTTCAAAAACTAAAAATGCACTCCCCTTATGAGAAAATCCACTCGCCACTGGCGAGCAAAATGATGTATTTCCCCACCCCTGTTTATGTGTATATAATAGGAGATAAATAGCTTTTGATTCTGTATTTCTATGCTATAAAGCATTAACGTTTGTGTGTTTTTCGTTAGCATTGGAAGTACCTAGCCGATTTGAAAAATAATGTGGGCAAAAAATGTTGGTAACCATCTTTGCTGCAAAATATACTATATTTTGAGTAGGAACAATAATCACCATCAATGCACGAGCAAAAAAAGTTCTAAAATTGAGAATTCTTTGATGTTGATATGACTAAAAATTTAAAATATTTTTTTATTTTTTTTGGTGGCAACTTTTAAGATATAATATTTTCGTTATGAACGATTTCTAAAACATTCGACAGTTTAATTTCACATATTAAACATTTTTTTTCTAGAAAAAGTTTTAAACCCAATTTATTGAGACTATTGCAATTTCTAGGATACTGTTGGGGGTCAGAAACTATAACTTTGGCATCACAGTAACTTATAAGATGTAAGTGCTCGTTTAGGACAAATTTTTAAAAAAGGATTTCTTAACTCTTATCGACAACCTCATTGCATCCGTGGAAAACAGATATTCAACATTATAAACTATTCGGACGGATTTCACACCATATAAAATACACTCCATTTCTCTTCAAACATAATAGTTTATGTTATTTATAGTTTCTCAAATCGGTGCGAAGCTTCTGTTTATGCTCATGACATCATTTCAAAGAGCTATATTTCCAATATAGGAAAATTTGGTGTTTTATTTTCTGTATTACTTTTAACATTTTGCATATTTCCAATTTTATATCCATGCATGGTTTGCTTATCTTTTATAAAAATAGTATATGCAACAAGATTTTGTAGTTCTACGATTCGATATGCTTCTTTTCATCATTATATTTTATCACAATGAATGACCAATTAAAGGTAACATCTCATTTTCTTTACTTATCGCAAGTTATTAAATGTGTATTCTCAGCAATATCGCTCAGACTAATCCCTCTGAGGGAAGTCCTAGTTAATTTTTATTGTGTATTTATTACATTGATGAATTATTCCGGTTTGATTATTGACGATTTCTGTGTTCATCAATGGTTTAATTGTTCATTTATCAATGTAATACGATTATTCATTACATTATATGTTACAATTATAATGCTATTCATCAGTCTAATATGTAAATTGATACATTAATTGATCCATAAATCATTATATGTAATTTATAAATCAACTGATACACTTATTGATTTCATTAATTATTAAAGTTAAATTTAAAATTAACTTATTTAATAAATAAATAAATAAAGTAAAAACTTAATTTAAAAAAGGAAAAATTCGCGGTAAACGCCGTTTTTCTTTCGCGTTCTGTTTCTTACCTTAAAATACAAGAGGTGGGGGGGGGGGGAGTGGTGGGGAGAGGATGGGAGGGGGATAAGCGGATTTTCTTCTAATGAGACACGAGGGGATGTTGTAGGAAAGATAATGATGCCATTTCTGAGTTTCGATCGAAAAACAGAAAACTTCGTACTCCTTTTAAAATACCCAAAACTTAAAGGAGAAAAACAAAATATTGGACTGATTTAAAAAAAAAAAAAAAGGTATATATCTTGGTATATGGAACTTCCGCGGTTATTCAAATGTTGTCTACACCTGTCTGTGCACATGCAACAATGCAAAAACGGCAGGGAAAAGATGCCGTATCTTCCCGCTAGCCACCATTTTATTTCCCCCTTATTTCTTACAAATCGTTATTTTTTATTATTTCGCAAATATTTTTTCGGGAAACATAAAGTAAATATTTTTAAGGCTTATGCATACTAAAAAAACAATTATTTTTACTTTACCTGAATGATTTACAAAATAAATGATTCAGTAAATCGAACGATTTTTACCATTAGAAATTTGCTCTTTCAATCTTTTGCGTTTCTACACTTGTTTCATTTCATATCATTTTTCGAAATGTATGTTTCGATCATTCAATAATCATTTCAGTTGCATTTTGTAGTTTAAGGTTAAATAAGAATGTATGAGAGATGACAGGGAAACAAAATGGCGGTTCGCGGGTAGATACGGCCTCTAAACCAAACGACCCAACTTTAAAATATGCAATTCGTTGCATCATTTTGGTCGAGTCATTACAAATTTCATGAAAATCGGTTGCATAATTACAGGGACAATCCAAATTTACAGGACCAAAGGCAAATATAGTATCAAATGCATTTTAAGGATGTGATACCCTTCTGAACATAGATAAATGGATATGTATCTATGAAGTATGCACTTAATTATACATTGGGTACAAACTGTGGTGCAAAGAATATTGGTTGTACATTGACAGGGCCATTCAAAAGTACTTCCAAGACATAATAGCGTAAAAGAAAACGGTAATTACGTATTAACGCCACCGCAGTAGAGCTTGCGCTCATGCGCCAATAAAGAGCAATCTTGTTCTTCGCACGTGCACAAAAATAATGACATGAAAAAATGAGCAAAAAAAAAAAAAAAAAACAAAAAAAACAAAAAAAAAAAAGAAAAGAAAAGGCGCTAAAAAGCACTAAAAAAGTACTAAAACACTAAAAAATAGCGTCAAAAATCATAAAAAAACAAGGCAAGAAGGAATCGGAAAAATAACTGCGGTGGCGTTAATACGTAAGTACCAATGAAACCTTGTTTGGGCGCCTTTTAATTTTGTGAATTATTTCACGTTTTACGTAATTGATGTACGTTGCTGAGATTTAATATAAGTTATTTCTTATGTAACAGAAAACAGATAATATTTACAGAGACGCATATAAGATTTCGGCTACTATACGGTAATCTCAAGTACTGTATATTACTTTTGCGCAAAATATATGAATATTTTTAAACGTATGCATCTCATTTGCTACGTTTGGCGTGCAAATTCCGACTTGTTGAAATATCCGAAGGTAACTTGGATAAGGACTTGTTTAAAGAAACTCTTTGGACGTGAGCACAAGTGGAAAAGAGTGCAATTGAAATGTAAACTTGCTTTGTGAAACAGTAAATATCTCTTGCATAGATATGGGGAATTATATATATATATATATATACAGAACCATTACACAATACTCCTATTCAATATTTACAATGAATACAGAACAAAACAAGAGGAGTTAGCAATATATGAACAAATACGAATATTATTGGAAATAGTGGTACTTGGTTCTTTCTCAAGGGTAATACCAAGTAGAATTAAGATTTATTTCTGATTAGAAATCAGGAATAATCCTAAAAATGATTTCTAAATTACCCGATAAATCGTAATCACAAAATTTAAGTCAGTGGAAAAAAAAAAAATATATATATATAGATAGATATACATACACACCAATTACATGAAAATATAATTTTTATCAATAATATTATATAGCTTGGGGGCTAAGAGTTTATTGTATATCATTGGGTTTTAATCACTTTTTTTCCCCAGGTTTTTAACGGCAAAAACCATTTTTTACTGGTAAAAATCCAACAATCCAACCCTGCTTAGGACGGGTATGTACACTAATAGTAAAATAAATAAATAAATAACAAAGTAAGTAAACAACCATAAATAACAAATAAGAAATAAAACTAGTCGTTGGGGGCCACCGTAATACTTACCCATCATAGATATGTATATGAAAATAAAACATGTGAAAACTATTTATACAATGCATTGCAATTCATAAACAAAAATTATATATATTGTTAATATACATAGTAATGCTCTAATAAAGAACTGCTGATGTACCAATTTCGACAAATTATATAAAACGCCAAACTACTCAAGTAGTACCGAACTGCGTAAAAGAAACATCCTTATAACTCCAAAAATAATAATTCTATTAACTAACAATTAATTGTGTCGGATTAAGCGTTTCATTTCCAATTAAAATATACCTCTGAATTGAAATTTGAATGAAATACAGGGTCATGAAAAATCGAAGAATGCGGAAAACAGGATTACAAATATCTCGGCAACTAATAATCCGATCGACTTCGTTCTATATGCAAAATGTGTGTTATTTTATGTCCTTTTACGTACATTTCTTAAAACAAAAAAATTCGAAAATTTTCATATACCTTTCATCAGAACGAATTTTTCGAGGGTCCGAAAAAAATAGTTCCGGATAATCGAGGTTGCTGATATTAAATAGGGTTCGTCCCATTCTTACATACTAACTACATACAAAATTTCAAGTCTCTATCTCAATTTGTTTGGGAGATAGAGCGTTTACAGACAGACAGACAGACGGACGGCAAATTTTTTTTTCTAAAAATATGTTTTCGGAATCTCCACTATCTAAAACGTGTAAATCCGTCAAAAAAAATGTTTTCGATTTTCAAAACGATTGCAAGACTTACCCTATACTACGTATGATGGGTAAGTAAAAAAAAAGAAAGCATAAAAAAAGGTCCTAACTCACCTGCTTTAATGTGCACCTCGCGGCTTAGAATCCTGCCCACCACATTGCTAGCACTACACCTATACGCAGCATCGTGAACGCCTTGCCTGAAACCGTCGCCTGGAAACGGCGGGAAATACAGGGTGCCGTCAGACCGGGTATGCCGAGCCCCGGGCACCTCCCTCAAAGGCTGTCCGTCTTGTCGGGTCCATTCGATCCTGGGGGGCGGGTGACCTCTGGCCGAGCAACTGACCACGGCACCCGTGTCGTTGGTGAACTCGACCCGGGTGGGAGGTTCGACCATGAATGTGGGTCCTTGCTGACCGATGTCGTTTGCGAAAGGTAGACCTGGAAGAGAAGAGAGACACTAGTTAACCCTCTGTACTCCGACGGTACTTATTGAAGATAGTTTAACAGACCAAAGTAAATTTAATACATACGCATTAAGAGCACACACTAGTCACGCGGTAAAAGCCGAGCGCTAATGTAAAGTCTATGGAGGCGTTCTTTTCTAATATCTCGTTCAAATTTTAATATTTTGACATGTTTTTTTTTTTGCATAGGATAGTTGAGGACGATCCACAACCGGCCTAGTTTTTACTTTTTCGATTTTGGTTATATATTTTTTATAATATGATAGTTTCAGTTTCAGAACCGGTTTAAACCGGTTTTGAAAATTAAAGTATTTAAAAAAAAAATCTAAAACCAAAATTGAAAAAGTAAAAACTAGGCCGGTTGTGGATCGTCCTCAACTATCCTATGCAAAAAAAAAAAACATGTCAAAATATTAAAATTTGAACGAGATATTAGAAAAGAATGCCTCCATAGACTTTACATTATCATCCGGGTCTTTTTGAGTACTTTTTCTGTGACTATTGTGGGCTCTTAAGTAGATTATGTTAATTAAATTTACTAGTTAAACTAGCTATTTTACAAAATTTTACAGTTTTTATGCAGAATTATCCGATTAGTTTTAAATTTTGGACATAAGTTCATTTTGATGAGGCGCTTCATTGATTAATTTAAGAGGTTTTTTTGTTTGTTTGTTCAGTATAATGGGACAGCGGATGACTTATCCCCTTCCTTAAATTAGATAAATGGATTTTCATGCAGAATTATCCGATTTGCCGCAAATTATGGATATATATATATATTTATAAAGTGAATCCATAAATAGTTTTTTATGCAGAATTTTCCGATTTGCTTTGAAATTTAGTTAATTGTTCAATTTCATAAATTTCATCTGTGAGTAATAGTCTGGTAAAGGAAGAGATGGTTTTTAAACTTTTGTACTCCCAAAGCACTTCGCAAATCCATATAAATTTCAATATGTTTGATGGTGTGTAACATTTTAAAAATTCCTTTAAAACGATTTTTTCCCATAGACCGTCATGCGACGGAAAAATTTTGACTATCCCTGTCAATAAAGCAATCATGTTAAGAACTTCACATTCAATAGGGTTCATGCTAGGGTAAACGTCAATAACATCCAAAAATTTCAATGCAATCCGAGTCTATTTACGAGAGTTAGAGCGCGGACAGACGGACAGACAAACCGAAAACATAAAACTTTTCAACTTTGTTAGAAAGTGTTAAAAAATGAGAAAAAAATATTCCTCTGTTTATTTAGATTTTAACTATTTCATTTGAAATAAAAAACAAAACAAAACAAAACAAAAAAAAACTTTACTTTAAATGACTGTATCGGGTTTTTGAGTCCCAGAAATCAATGCGTGATCCTTCGAGTGCGTGTGATTTGGTAGCAAAAATGTCTAAAGTATCGACTTTCGATATTTCAGATGCACTTTCCGATATCCGTACGAAAAAAATAATAAAAAAGAGTTTAGTTCGGAGACTTTAGTTTTAATTAAAAAGGAAAAAACTCCTCGAACGATCTGGAAATTTTCTAAATGGAAGGGTGACTTTTTTTTTCTTTTTTAGCTCACAGGCTATCAAAGCCTGGGAGCTTAAGTGCCCGTCCGTTCTGTATGTGCGTATCGCGATAACTCACGATAAAAATATCAAATTCACTTGAAATTTTGGATATATGTATATTCTGATAAGGCGCTTCCCTGATTAGTTTTTGGAGTTCATTCGATATGTATGACTGGGGGAACGGGGGCTAATGCCCGTCTCAGTAATTTATGTAAATGGGTTTTTCATGCAGATTTATCAGTTTTCGTCCAAAATTTAGATATAAGGTCATTCTGATGAGTCACCTCCATGGCTATTAGGTGTTCATTGGATAAGGATAAAGAGGAGGAATGATGGGCCAAGGCTCCCTCCATATGAGGGATTTGACCCACTATATGGGAGGCTTGACCTACTGTATTTCATATTGAAATATTGACAATAATTAATAAATAAATGTACAAAAAAACCAGTTTAAAAAATGCAGAATACCTGTACTCTATAACGTTTAAACAAATAAAATAAATTTTAAAACTACTTAACCTTTATGCTACAAGGGTAAAATAAATAAAATCAGTTTAAACAAGTTGGAAATTGCACGTGAAGCGTAGCAAATTAGGTGCGTTCGTACGATAACGAAATTTTAAAAATATTACTTTCATATATCAATCTCATAAAATTGTAAATAGTGAATTACAATTAAAACGCTCATCAAACAATGTTCTCCCTATACCATTATGTAATGGAATACTTCTGTGTGGTCTTGTAAATCAGTAACAAATGTTCTTTGCACCACAAATTATGTAAGATGTATATTATAATATGTACTTTATAGTTGCATATAAATTTTATTAAGTTCGCATGAGTTAACACGATTAAAATGCATTTGAAACATTTTTCCCCATTGACCGTCATGTAACGGAATACTTTTGATTGTCCCTGTAATTGATCTATGCATCCGATTTTCATAAAATTTGAAATAACTCGACAAAATTATGTAATAACTATGTATTTTCAATTTCAAACGTATAGGATATACTAGCGGCCCGCCCTCGCTTTGCTTTGGGTAGTCCCATGTCAATACTGACACCGCAAATTGTTACTATCACTTCATCCCATTAAATTCAACTACTAAAACCATTACTCTCCTTTTAAGTAGTCGGGTAAAAAGTAGCCTGTATGTTAATCTAAGGTGCCAGATAACTCCATACAAAGTTTCATAAAAAATCGATCCATCCGTTCTTAAGTTATAGATGGTGTTACTAACACAACTTTTGTTTTATGGATATAGATTAAAGCAGCCCGCCCAGGCTTTGGACGGGTATTAAAAAAAAAAATTCAAGTTATAAATTTTTACACACAAACTCATACTCTCTTCTTTGTGGGTGGAGTTATTAAAAATGTGTAAACTTATAAAAGAAAATTCGGATATTAGTATTATTTTTTATTTATTTGTAATTCATGCACTACATTTTTACATATTTACTTTTTACATTTTTACCTATTAATTTTATTTTTACAACGATTACAGGATGTCTTTAAACACAATAAATCTTGTAGGGTTCAGCTTGCGTTTGCAATGTATGAGCGAAAAAAAATGAAATTATTTACGACATCACATTAAAAACCTCAAAAATAACAGTATTTCTCCACTATTTAATGGATGTTATTATGCATATAAACCTTCCTCTTGAATCACTCTATCTATTAAAAAACACCGCATCAAAATCCGTTGGGTAGTTTTAAAGATTTAAGCGTACATAGGGATATAGGGACAGAAAAAGAGACTTTGTTTTATACTATGTAGTGATTTCTCCACTATTTAATGGATGTTATTATACATATAAACCTTTCTCTTGAATCACTCTATCTATTAAAAAAAACCGCATCAAAATCCGTCGGGTAGTTTTAAAGATTTAAGCGTACATAGGGATATAGGGACAGAAAAAGCGACTTTGTTTTATACTATGTAGTGATTTGAAACTTTTTCCCCATTGACCATAATGTAATTGAATACTTTTGATTGCCCCTGTATTTGATCTATGCACACGATTATCAAAAAATTTGAAATAACTCGACAGAATTATGTAATAATTGCGTATTTTTAATTTCAAACGATTAAAATGCATTTGAAACTTTTTTCCCCATTGACCGTAATGTAATGGAATACTTTTGATTGCCCCTGTAATTGATCTATCCATCCGATTTTCATAAAATTTGAAATGACTCGACAAAATTAAGTAATAATTATGTATTTTAAATTTCAAACGATTCGGTTGGGTAGTTTTTGAGTTGTTATATGCGGACGGACAGACGGACGGACGGACAGACAGACGGACGGACTGAACGACCACTATAGGTGCTACGTATTATATAATTACGAACGCACCTAAAAATGCAGAATACCTGTACTCTATAACGTTTATACAAATATAATAAATTTTAAAACTACTTAACCTTTATGCTACAAGGGGGTTATCAGTTTAAAAAATGCAGAATACCTGTAATCTATGGTTTAAAAAAAAAATAAAATACGTTTTAAAACTACAGAATACTTTTATGCTACAAGGGTAAAATAAATAAAATCAGTTTAAAAAATGCAAAATACCTGTATTCTATAAGGTTTAAACAAATAAAATACGTTTTAAAACTACTTAACCTTTATGCTACAAGGTTTAAATAAATAAAAAATCAGTTCAAAAAAGGCAGAATACCTGTATTCTATAAGGTTCAAACAAATAAAATAAGTTTTAAAACTACAGAATACCTTTATGCTACAAGATTTAAATAAATAAAATCCGTTTAAAAAAAAAATTCTGAATACCAGTATTCCAAAACATTTAAACAAAGAAAACAAGTTTTTAAAATACAGAATACTTTTAAGCTACAGGGTTTAAACAAAGAAAATAAAGCATAAAAAAACCTTGAATACCTTTGAAGCTCAGGGTTTTAACAAATAAAATAAGTTTAAAAATCACAAAATACCTTTAAGCTATACGAGATTTAAAAGTTTAAAATTCAAGAACCTATAACTGATATTACCAGTGTCCCAAGACCGCTGCTTTTTTCAATTTTTATAGTTTAATTCTTAACTGCTGTAACAAAAATTGTCCCATAACTACTGTGATCGGTCTGTAAGACCGCTGAATCTAAAGATGAATAAAATGTTAAATTAACTCTGAGAATGCTATTTTTGTATTAAACTTTATACACAAGACTATTATAAATAAAATTCAGCAATTCAAAAGGCTCTAGAGATAATAATAGGACTCCAAAAGTAATAAAATTTGACCAGTATCTACAGTTAAACTAAAATTAGCGAGTTAAACTCTAAAATTTGTAAATTTCAGCGGTCTGTGAGACCGCTAACAACAGTTATTGTTAAAATATTGAAAAATATAAACTAAGACTGACTTGAATATAGTTGGAAAAAAAGTACAATTTATATACAAAAAAAAAATTAAATAAATTAAATAAATAAATAAATAAAATAAATAAAAATAATAAATAAAAAATACTAGAAGTTAGAGCGCGGACAGACGGACAGACGGCCATCCGGCCAGACAAATTGAATGCATAAGCACTTTTCAACTTGGAAAGTGCTAAAAAAATAAAATTTATATACAAAAAATAAATAAATAAATAAATAAAAATACTAGAAAACATTAAAAGTAAACGTTTTACCAAATTACTCGCAAGGCATCATCAGTACAAATATCCATTGCATGACAGTTACAGTTAGTTGTTTTTTTAGAAATAGATAATATTCACTAGGGACTGCACGAGCCTCATTCATGGTTGGTGATCGCAAATGTGTGAACTAGCCTTCGAAGTACAAAAATTACTTTAACTGTTCTTCATTTGTTATGCAATAGATATTTATTTGTACTGATAATTCCTTGCGGGTACCCGAAAACTTAAAAAATACGTTTACTTTTGGTATTTTTAAAATGTTTTCTAGTTATTTCTGATATAAGTTTTAATTTTTTAAAAATATTCAAGTCCGTTTTAGTTTATTTTATTTAATCTTATAAAAATCAAAGTAAATACATACAGATTTAGTTGATTATACAAATTATTTTAGTAATAGAAGACAAAACATACAGATTTCTAGAGGAAAACGACACATTCGGGTATACTTAGCGATTTTCTATTTCATGTGTTAAACAAGTTGGAAATTGCACGTGAAGCGTAGCAAATGAAGTGCGTTCGTACTATAATGTAGTTTTAAAAATATCACTCTCATAAAACTGTAAACAATTACAATTAAAATGCGCACCAAACAATGTTCTCCCTGTACCATTATGCAATGGAACACTTTTGTGTGGCCTTGTAAATCAATAACAAATATGCTTTGCACCACAGATTATGCGAAATGTATATTATAATATCTACTTTATAGATGCATATCAATTTTATTAAGTTCTAATGAGTGTAACACCATTAAAATGCATTTGAAACATTTTCTACCATTAACCGTAATGTAACAGAATAGTTTTGATTGTCCTGGTAATTGAACCATGCATCCGATTTTGATAAAATTTGAAATAACTCGACAAAATTATGTAATAATCATGTATTAAAAATTCCAAACGGTTAAAATGCATTTGAAACTTTTTTTCCCCATTGACCGTAATGTAACGGAATACTTTTGATTGTCCCTGTCGTTGATCTATGCATCCGATTCTCATAAAATTTGAAATGACTCGACAAAATTATGTAATAATAATATATTTTAAATTTCAAACGATTCGGTTGGGTAGTTTTTGCGTTGTTACAGCGGACGGACGGACGGACGGACGGAACGACAACAATAGGTGCTACGTATTTACATAATTACGAACGCACCTAAAAAAGGACAATTTCTATTTTTATTAGATTAATTTATAACGCGATTATTCAATCGGTAAATCAATTATAACAGATGTCAATTTTCCAAGTGGGTAAAAAATGTCCGGGCAAAGGATTCGAACCAGGAATGTATTCGCTGAAGCCACCAGTGCTCTTCTACACTGTAAAAAATATCCGTTAATATACAGAAACTTTTCCCTAAAAATTCGGACGAATACTGGGGGGGGGGGGGGGGGAGGGGACTTATTCACCCAAATAACCTTATCGATTACATACGATGATACTTTGGATCATGAATGGAGGGTAAATTGGTCCTCCAGTATTCGTCCGAAGTGGCTCAGTTGGAAGAGCTTTGGCGGCTTCTGAGCGAATACATCCCTGGTTCGAATCCTTTGCCCGGACATTTTCCACCCACTTGGAAAATTGACATCTGTCATAATTTCTATTTCATAATGATCATTTGAAATTTTCGTATCAGGACTTTTTTTGTCTATTTTGAGGGGGGGGGGAAGATTTTAAATGGACCGTAAGACTCTAAGGGCTTTGTACGCCATTCGTCACTACTTGAGCCATTTGTCGTTTTATATAATGTGTCGAAATGGCTTCATCAGCCATTCATTAATAGAGCATTTTAATATGTACATATTAAAAATACAGTCGAGTCTCTATATAACGAAATCCACCGTTCCAGTAAAAAATTCGTTATAGAGAGCAATTCGATGTATTGAGAATGATGATAAAAATCGTATTTAATGTGTAAATTTTGAACAAATATTATTTTTGATCTTTTGAATTAAGAATTTGCAATGTTTAAAAATATATATTAACCTAACATTTTATTTCTTAATTATTTAAATTGTTTCAAAAAAACAAAAAAAAAAAACAGACATTTCTTTGAAAGCTTAATGAAAATCAAATAAGGAAGATTTGCATTAATTTCAGACGAAGAAATCTAATTTTTTGTTGTTTTGACTTTAAAATTGTTACGCTCTCGAAAGAAAAAAGGCTCAAATTTTAGCAAAGAATGAAAAAATGTAGTTAACATTTTCCTCCATTTGAAGGCTTCTCTTATGCGACTCTCCTTGATTCCTCTCTTAGGTGTGTATCAATCCAATTGACTCTATTTTGAGAAGGATGTGGAAAGGTGTGTGGGAGGTGGGATGAATTTGTTGGATTTAAAGAACCAGGAGAGAAATAATATAAAAAAATCTCAGCACTGACGATAAATAAAATAAGTGATGGAAAATTGATTCCACATGATTTCGAAGCTTTTTAAAACTGAATAAATTAAGACCAATTTATGAAAAAATTCGTTATATGGAGATAGATATTTCGCTATATAGAGACTGTTTTTAATGTAGTCGTGCGAAAAGGGGACCATTCCTACTAAAAATTCGTTATATAGAAAAATTCGATGTATGGAGTTTCGTTATAGAGAGACTCGACTGTATTTCAATATAAGTTTCAATTTTGTTTTGGAATTGCAGTACAGTTTATAAATAGTTTTACCTTCCGATTTTATATTATGCATATCCAGGATGGGTAAGTATTATGGTGGCCACCCAACGACTAGTTTATATTAAAAAAAATAATGTTTCATAAATTGTCAAAAAAAGAGCGTAATAAACACTCTACAGCTCAATGACCACTTACGTGTTACTCATTCAAAGACAATTTACAAAGAGAAGTTACTATTTTATTCTATTCGTAATGTATAGATTATAAAAGGTTCTAAAGCAAAAGAAAATCGTTAAAAAAAAGTTTATTAATTAATCGCCGTGTTTATTAATTAATCAAGGTAAATAACGTAGTTGAAATTCAAAAATTGTTCAATTGTGATATTAAGATTGTTCATAAACGAGTGATTTGTTTGTGTCTAAAACACCAATCCTCTTAGGAGATTGCGGCAAAGTTACCGATCGGCAAATCTACTGTGAACGATATGTACTTTCATAACGATACATGCGTTTTATTTTGCAATTAATTTCATCAGCTATAGTTATTGATATTAATTTGTTATTCCATAATCCTAACTAATACGTCAATAAAATGTATAACTATCATTTTGAGATCCCTCCTCATATGGATATACTTACGGAATAACAAATACAGTCGAGTCTCTCTATAACGAAACTCCATACATCGAATTTCTCTATATAACGAATTTTTTGTAAAAATGGTCTCCTTTTTGCATGATTACGTTAAAAACAGTTTCTATATAGCGAAATATCGATCTCCACATAACGAATTTTTTTATAAATTGGTCTTAATTTATTCAGTTTAAAAAAAGCTTCGAAATCATATGGAATCCATTTTCCATCACTTATTTTTGATTTATCGTTCAGTGCTGAGGTTTTTTTTATATATATTACTTTTCTCCTTGTTCTTTAAATCCAACGAATTCATCCAACCTCCCACACACCTTTCCACATCCTTCTCAAAACAGAGTCAATTGGATTGTTACACATATAAGAGAGGAATCAATAAGGAGCACACAAGAGAGGCCTTCAAATGGAGGAAAATGTTAACTACAATTTTTCATTCCTTGCTAAAATTTGAGCTTTTTTTTTTTTTTTTTTTGAGTGTCTGGTAAGATGAGTACAAGGTGTGCGGCAACAAATCACAAAGTTAACCCTATGTGCAATAAACCACAAAGATTACCAACAAAGCACTTAACCTAAACAGCCGACCCGGGTACTTGTCTTAGTGGTTCGTCACTTTGCCGGCAAAAATTACATCATGTACGCTAACGGCGCCTGGTGCATGTAAAATCCGTCGTGGGTGCAAAGTCCTCCAAGTTACCTGTGAATTATACCTCTGGAGGTGCCTTGCCAGGTGAAGGTCTCGTCATCTGATCAAGGCTCTAAATTACGAGACCATCTTGCGAAGCCAATTACAGTTCAAACAACAAACAGGCGAAACAAAGTATGCTCAACGACAAGCAAGTACTGCAGAAATGATGGCATGCGTAGCAAAGAAATCAGGTTTATTGCCGCTACGCGGCAATTAGGCGGCCGACCGCCCCGATACCAGGTATCTAACCCGTTAAGCTGAGATAACTCGGCAGGTAGGGGCCTGGCCATCGGTTAGAAAGAAAGAAAGAGCTTTTTTTTGAGAGCATAACAATTTAAAAATCAAAACAACAAAAAATTACCGATATCTTCTTCTGAAATTAATGCAAGTCTTCCTTATTTGATTTTCATTAAGCTTTCAAATAAATGTCTGTTCTCTTTTTTGAAACAGCTTAAATAATTAAGAAATAAAATGTTAGGTTAATATATATATTTTTAAACATTTCAAATTCTTAATTAAGAAAATCAAAAATAATATTTGTTCAAAATTTACACATTAAATACGATTTTTAACATCATTCTCAATACATTGAATTTCTCTATATAACGAATTTTTTACTGGAACGGTGGATTTCATTATATAGAGACTCGACTGTATTTTTTTGTTGTCATACGAACTGAATATTTCCAACTGAGCGAAAAATTGCCTAGGCCCGTAATCGAACCCAGATACTTGGCTTACAAGCCAATTCTTTACCGTTTAAGCTAACTGGGCACGACAACCGGTGAACATTTCTCGCCCAGATAACCTTGTAGGTCATAGCATCTGGTCTGTCATTTAGACAGCTCAACAGGATAGACTGCAGGTAAAGGAACTCCGTAGAACGATGAGTAGATAACTTTACCAATCAGTTTGTGTTAAAAATGCAATTTTTTGCTGGCCGGAAACTTTTTACCGCCACTGTATAATGTCAAAAGAAAAAAAAACCTCAAAGATACTCTACAGTGTAACGACCTATTTCGTATTTTCAATTAAAAGAAAATCAAGATTTTATTCCAATGCAATCCTAATGTACGTGCGTTATAAAGATTGTGAACATGCTTCATAAAGATTGAAGAATTTTTTCCTCGAAGATAATTTGTAGTTTGTGCTGACGTCATCGAAAAGGAAATTTATGACTTTTGTCTTTATGCTGTTACCTATTCCCAAAGGCGTTTGAGATTGGGCCACAGATAAGCATTTTATTTCTCTTTAGATAAAAAGACACAAAATATTCAGAGGCAGAGAATTTTGTCTTAATATAATAATCATTAACTTGCCTGCCAATGTAATAAGTTGATTTTAAATGGCACCAAACCTTCCTATTTCTTGAGGAGGGTGAGCTTTATTGTCTCTTTTAGAAAAAACTAATAAGGTTTTAAGAAACTAGAATTAATTTTATTCAATGCTAAATTCCAAAATAAGAAATCGTTCAAGGGTGTTCTTAAATTAAAAAGGACAACTTTATGACCTAAATATTAATTTATTTTTCTTCGCATTGAAATGCGTTGAACTAGCAGGTGTTGTTATTCAGAAACTATCGAATCACACTAGTTTTTCTGTTTTTGTAAAAACGCAATAGATATTTCAGAACAAGCCGTCAAAAATGATGTTTTGAACCACATTTTCCGACGAAAGCAGAGAACCGGTCGAAAAGGAGGAGAAAAACGGGTGATCACGAGATCGAAACAGATTAGAACTGGACATGTAATTTAATTAGCAAGATAATTTTTAAAATGATTAAAATATTAAAAGCAAAGGTCAAGTTGTATGATTAAATATTCATTATAAAGATGAAATGTATAATTTCAAAATTATTAAGTGAAACTTGCCTCATTCAGGTACATTTCTAATTCATATCAAAATAATAAATTAAGGAAGTTTAATTTCAGGTTTAGCTAGACTTTAATAACCAGAAAAACTTGATTAATATATAAATATATTTGGTAAGAAGACTGCGATGACCCGTGATATCTTGAATTTTCTCAGAAATAAATTTATTCTTCCTTGCATGTAAAATCCTGAATTGAGTGACATTAAGAAAAATTAGAAATTAAAATACATTCAGAACTGACATAAAATTAAATAAAAAGAATACTGCCCAGTTAAACTGATGGCATTGAGCTCACAGGCTACGCATACTAATTGTACATTACAGCCTTATATTTTCAAGGGTTAATTCCGTTCGAAAAACATATTAAGGAGGGGGGATCAGCTCCCCCCTTTCCCCTTTTTATACTTAATCATTGAACCCTCTAAACTGATCAGGGACATGCTTTATCATATGAAAAATCCAGATGCAAAATTTAGAGCAAACCGGAAAATTCTTAGTAAAAATCCATTTATATAATTTAAGAAGAGTTATCCTTCTCTTTTATACTTAACCATTAAACTTCCAAAACTATTCAGAGATTTGAACGAAATCTGACAATTCTGCTTGAAAAACCCATTTATATAAATTAAGGGGAGGGGCATTAGAACCCCCGTTCCCCCTGTTTATATTTATTCAATGAACACCTAATAACAGTCACGAAATTGACTCATTAGAATGATCCTATATCTAAATTTTGAACGAAAACTTAATTCTGCATGAAAAACACACTTATTTCTATTAAGGGGAGGGGCATGAGCCCTCCGTTCCCCCTCTTATACATATCGAATGAACTCCAAAAACTAATCAGGGAAGCGCCTTATCAGGATATACCTGTATACAAAATTTCAAGTGGATCGGATATTTTTATCATGAGTTATCGCGTTACGTACGAACATACATACAGAACGGGCGGGCACATAAGCTCTCAGGCTATGATAGCCTGTGAGCTAAAAACTCAAATTTTTATCTTATATTTTAATTGAATGTTTCATTGTTTACATCCGTAAATTATGTGCGGATTTTAGAGAGTTGCGGATTTGAGGAAGTCTACTGTAAGAATGTAGGTTAAACAAAAATTTGAAAAATTCATTCTGATGATGACATGCTTTTGAATTCAAAACATTTTCAAAAGTATTACCCTTGCTTCAAAAGTGGCATAACTAAAAAAATTTCATTTTTCAAGAAATGTGAGAAATTGTTTTAGGGCTAAAAAAGATCAGTGGCCATTTTGCAAATACAATTGTCACCTGGTGGATGGATTTTCATTCCACTGACTGATTGTTCTTTAGATGATTGGTAGAGGTGAAACAGCAGCAATAACTCAAAAACCCAATTTTTAGGTGCGTTCGTAATTATGTAAATACGTAGCACCTATTGTTGTCGTTCAGTCCGTCCGTCTGTCTGTCTGTCCGCATATAACAACGCAAAAACTACCCAACTGAATCGTTTGAAATTTAAAATACATAGTTATTACATAATTTTGTCGAGTCATTTCAAATTTTATGAAAATTGGATGCATAGATCAATTACAGGGACAATCAAAAGGATTCCGTTAGATGACGGCCAATGGGGGGAAAAAGTTTTAAATGCATTTTAATCGTTTGAAATTTAAAATACATAATTATTACATAATTTTGTCGAGTTATTTGAAATTTTATCAAAATCAAATACATAATTCAACTACAGGGACAATCAAAAGTGTTCCGTTCTATTACGGTTAATGGAGAAAAATGTTTCAAATGCATTTTAATGGTGTTAGACTCATTCGAACGTAATAAAATTGATATGCATCTATAAAGTACATATTATAGTATACATTTTGCATAATCTGTGGTGCAAAGAATATTTGTTGTTGATTTAAAAAGCCACACAAAAATATTCCATTGCATAATGGTATAGGGAGAACATTGTTTGGTGCTCATTTTAATTGTAATTAACTATTTACAGTTTTATGAGATTGATATATGAGAGTGATATTTATAGAACTTCATTATCGTACGAACGCACCTCATTTGCCACGCTTCACGTGCAATTTCCAACTTGTTTTAATTGTGACACTTATGAAAAAAACACTGGATATCCTTTTTTTAGGAATACGGTTTTAGATGCGTTCGTAATTATGTAAACACGAAGCATCAATCCATCCGTCTGTCTGTCCGCATATAACAGAGCAAAAACGACCGTTTGAAATTTAAAATATATAATTTCGTCGAATCATTTCAAGTTTTATGAAAACAGGATGCATAGTTTAATTATCAATTAGTCAAAATTATTCCGTTACTTTACGGTCAATTCTGAAAATAGCTTTAGATGCATTTTGAGGGTGTTACAATTTTTCGAACCTAATAAAACTGGTATGCATCTATAAAGCATATACTATCTCTTGTAGGGATATGAAATCCATCACATTTAGAAAAACTTGCGGCATTAATTGCGTTAAATACTAAATTTCAATCAAGAAATCGTATAAAGTGACGTAAGAAAATCACTTATAAACATTTAAGCTGGTACTGGCTAAAAGGGAAATAAAAATTGAAAAAAATTCAAACTCCGAAAAGGGTTTGAATTTTTTTCAATTTTTAGAAGAATAATATTAACATTAGCTATCGAAGTAGATCTATGAGTGTTTAACCTCTTCAGACCTGAGGTACACAAATGTGTATCTCCATTCTTTTTCTCATAAAAACTAAACTGTTCGAATTTTTTGCATTTTACTTTACTTCTATACAGCTGAATGTTTTTAGCTTTAAATCAAAACCAATAAAAGGCAGCACTGATGAATATTACCTCATAAAATAAATCTTATTTTCATCCGAGTTCCGAAAACACCTTCAAGACATTGTGGCCAAGAAAGTAAGAAATATTCATGATTATTTAATTTAAATACTTTACTATGAAAAATTTTGAGGATTTCCTGATCATTTACTTGTTTAAAAACCTTAATTTTGTTGTGGCGTAAATTTATATTACTGATAGTTAAACCGATTTTTTAAGGGGATTACTACTTTTATATTCATATTTATAAAGCTAAATTACCAGTCCCCTAAAGTATTGATTTCATAAAAATGATTCTTTCTGTCATGTACAGTGTCATTTAGATTATGCAAAAGCAATAAATATATATTTGTAGAGTTATTTTATGCTCAGATCTGAAGAGGTTAACGAATATTTCATTGTCTGACAGATAACGAATGGTGTTGTTTTGCGTACTCTTTTATTCGTATTCGTAGGACAATAACCTAATTATATTAGTATTACTATAAATATATAATAACTATAAATATAATATAGTATAAATTAGTAGGAAGAATTTTTTTGGGGGGTGTTTAGGAAATATTCTATTACAACAAGATGCAACTTACGTTACAACTTTCTATTACTTTTTGTGCTTTACTACACCTGATTCTTTCAGGAAAATAACTTTCATCACCTATGAGATAAACTACACTATATGTAAATTATTTAAATATGACAAAAAATTAGTTGGATGTGCCAATCCCAAAACTTTCTTCTATCTCATACGTACATTTTAATATTTAAAAAAAAATAGTTACTCATTTTAATGCTTTAACAATTTTAATTCAATACCATACCAACTTTGATTTTCATCTTAAATTTCTGCTTCAAGCAATTAATAGGAGTAAAAACAAATTTCAGTCTCCGCACGAACCGATGGACAATAGAATGATAGGCAGATTTTTTTTTTTTAATTCAGGGAGGACTTACTTGCCTTACCAAAAAATAATCATATACAAAAAATTTAGTTCAGTTCTAGAACTAACTTTATACACTTTTAAGTGATGCAATATTGAAAATGGCATAAAACTCACTATTGCAGAGCCCCCTTCCGGCGGATTTTTTTTCAGATTCTGGGCGATCCAACTAGCCATACCCATACACTTACACAAAAAATTTGGTTCAATTCGATGCATAACTTCATGTATGTTTGGTCGGTACAATATTGAAAATGGCACAAAAATCGCGATTGCAGCGCCCCCTTCAGGCGGAATATTTCAAAACTGAAAGAGGACCTGCTTGCCACATCCAGAAACATTCACAAAAAATTTGGTTCATTTCTATGCATAACTTCATACACTTTTTGATGGCAGAATGGCGACACACACACAGACATTTTGTAAAAACATGTTTTTTGGAATTTGACCCCAAAAACGTGTAAATCCGTCGAAAACCGGAAGTCGAAAAAAATTTCGATTACAATATTTTCTTCTATTGAAGATAGAAGAAAGTAATATTTTAAAAGGTGTACTTTTAATTCAGCTCTTTGAAAACAATTAATTGATAATAGTATCTTTAAATTCAGTTCTCGCGAATAAAATTTAATAAGGATAAGCTTAAATATTTTTCTTTTACTGAATGTAAACATGAAAATATGTAATTTAACAAATTATAACGACTCTATGGAAAATGATATTTTAAAAGACTCAAATTTTAAAGACTTATAAACAAATTCTATTATTTAAATTAATTCTATAATAATAAACGTAATTTTTTTGGATGATCATAACGAGTACGTCATGCATTAAATATTACCAGACCAATGATAAATTAGTATGTTGTGGCCATCACAAAACTTTCTTCTATTTAAATCACGTCAATTAAACCATTTAAAAAGTGCAAAATGTAATCAGCATCTAATTATGTTATATATTATAGTGTACCAGAATCTGAAATTTCATGAAGTTCTCTGCATTAGTTCTTGAGATATAGCTATCGCAAAAAACGTGCAAGATGTAGCATAGCAGCGCCACCTGTTGGGCAGTTCACACCAAAACCTTATCAGTGGCAATGTATCTCAAGGTATTGCGGAATCTGAAGTTTGGTGAAATTCTGTGCATTAGTTCTTGAGATATAGCTATCATGAAAATCATGAAAGACGTGGCATAGCAGCGCCACCTGCCGGCCAATTTACACCACAACTTAATCAGCGTCTATGTATATCAAAGTCTCACAGAATCTGAAGTTTGGTGAAATTCTGTGCATTAGTTCTTGAGTTATAGCAATCCTTAAAATCATGAAAAACGTAGTATAGCAGCGCCACCTGCAGGCCAATTTTCACCAAAAACCAATAGGCACTAATTTATATCAAGGTATAACTGAATGTAAACTTTTATGAAATTTCGAGCATTAGTTCTTGAGATAAAGCGCCCACAAATTTTTTGTCACATATAGACAGACGGACAGACTCACAGACAGGCATTTTCTCAAAATAGTCAAAATGTGTTCAGGACCTTCTAAAACGTATAAATCCGTCGAAAACCGGAAGTCGAAAATTTTCATGAATCCAGTACTTTCTTCTTGTAAAGATAGAAGAAAGTAATAAATAAACAGTAGTTTATAGATAGACAACTTTAACTGTTCAAAATGTGCATTTTTATTGGATGGAGTTCAATCAGACTGACTTTTGAACGCCTCACATTACGTACGAACTTGATTCATACACCTGGACCGGTCATGAACAAATTTCAAATGGAATTTCAGTTTTACAATTTTCGGTATACTGCGAATATTTAAACTTCTAAACATCGCACATCTTAAATTTTTACACCGTTGCATAGAGAAAAAAAAAATGCACTTTTAAATGAAATTTGTTTGAAATCTTTATTGCAATTTGTTTTCAAATTATTATTTATTTTTAAGTTTTTATAACTTTTTTTTTTTTCTCATCGGGGCAGCAAAAGTATTTTATTTTTGGACATTAAACATGGACTAACCCGAAAACGAATAAAATGAAATAAGTTGCGGGATTCAACCCATAAAAAGATTTAGATGTACTTCAGATTTCCCAGTTCTCTTCCGAGAACAATAACTATCTTCCAAATAGTTAATAAAGTAACTTAAATTACAACGTCTATTTGGAAAGTTATATTTTCAAAGACTAAAATTTAAGGCTTATAAATAAATTCTACGTATAAAAAATATCTTTCCCCCACTTTTTGCAAACTACACACGTTTATTTTACAGTTAAAGTTAAATAAAGTTTTAAAAAAAAGCATCTCGAAGAGATGATCCTTTATACAGTCATTTTCCTCCTAAAGGATTTAACCTCTTCGCTATTGGCGATTATTACAGTTGTAACGGTTAGGTGCTCGTACTGGAGGTTAAATGCAGACATAACTCAGGAACTAAGATAAAAACAGTTTATTTAAAACGGTTAGGGTTGAAGGGCAGTGGAGCAGTTCTGTAATTTTAATAACTGATGACAATACTAAAAGGTTAAACTCATACTCACAGCTCCGGCACTAACTCAATCGGGGCACTTCAGATTACTTCTCACTTCAACTTCCGCTAAACTGCTAGATAAGCTTTATTAGACAGCCCGTGGCTGTACATATATTCTTTATTAACTTTGAAAATATTCAATGTAATCAACATTATCTCTTACCACCGGCCAATTTCTCGAGTCTCCTTCCAAAACTCCTTGACACTCCCTGAAGGCTCGATAATACTTGATACCACTCCCTCTGGATCAATCACACTGCTTCTCCTCACCACTAGCTGGCTAATGCCGCTCGACACACACCACACACTCAAATTCCAAGCTTTTATATGCTGCGAACTAGAATACTACAAATTTACATATTACTTCTAACCGCGACATAACTGTAGAATCCGAGAAAGACACACACGCTCTAGAAAGTTAAAGCAAAAGAGAGGATAGATGTCGCTTTCACGCTTACACATGTTAAATCTTTGACGTCACGATCTCAAAAGTGCTAAAGTGCCTTTATTACAAAGGTCACTCTCTCACACAGTATTTTTAATTATTACTGAATTATTTCTCCTCTCGTTTGACTTCAGAGCGAGATTTTTGTTTTATTTTCATTAGCTCGAATCTTCGAATTCGAAACATATTATTCTTACATCGAAATTTCATTTATATTTGAGTATCATTTATAAAATGGGACAAAACTGATGTACCCACTTGGGTACTCAGGGACTGAAGAGGTTAATAATTTAAAAATAAAGAGGTTGCTAGTGTTTATTTCTTTCTAAATTCATTCAGTTCTATATTATTAAAAGACAAACATATTACGCGTCATTCTGCGAATGATAACGTAAACCGATTGTGTACTTTAACCTATCTATCTATTTACTGTCCTTATAGTTTTTACACGCACTGTATAAAATAACTTGTCCTGACTGGAATTTTGTGTGTTATGTTGTCAATATCGATTTTGAACCGCATAACCAGTAAGACACAATTATAGTCGTTTGATTGGGTAATAAGTTTTTTTTTTTTACCTTTTCTTTCACTAGATGCATTTCGTTTGTTTAAGATTATTTTAAAGAAACCGACCAGCGCAGAGGGCGAAGGCTGTTAGTAAATAATATATATCTGCGGTTGTATTGCTGGCCTTTTTACAAAGCAAATGAATCCATAACATATGTAATATATTGGGTTGGGGAAAAAGTAATTTCGCTTTTTCCCAACAGATAGTTTTAAAGTCGCATATCTTGAGTAATACTTACTCAAATAAGCCATACTATACAGCATTTGAAAGGTAATAGTCTCTAGAATATTCTGGATATAAAGGTAGCGTCATCTGTTTGTACAGTCAAAAGGTATTGCGTATTAAAAATAGAGATTCCAGAAGATCATTTTCATCACATTTTAGTTTTTTACTTCCAAATAGGGCTAAATTCGGCGTATGCTTATCAAAAATTGTGTGGCGTTTATGGTGATTAGTGCTTAAATAAAAGCCAAAGTAAGAAATGGTTTGCTCGTTTTCGTTCCGAAAATTTCGATGTTAAAGATGAACGTTTCCATGGCTGGCCAATACTTGAAAAAGTCGATGAAATTTAAAAACAAAATCGAAGTAGATTGACATTTTTCTACCCGCAACATTGCTACGGAGCTAAACATCAACCATAAACCACTTTTGAATCATTTACATAAAACTGGATACCAAAAGAAACTCGATACTTGGGTTCCCCATAAACTTACAGTGCGAAATTTAATGGACAGAGTTTCCATTTGTGAATTGCTGCTGAAACGGAATAAAATCGAGCCATTTTTGAAACAAATGATTATGGGTGATGAAAAGTGAACAACGTACGACAACAATGTGCTAAAAAATCGTGGTCGAAGCTTCACAAACGATGGCAAAGCCCGGATTGACGCCAACGAAGATGATGCTGAGTGTTTGGTTGGATTGGAAAAAAATTGTCCATCATGAGCTGCTCGAACCTGGCCAAACCATTAATTCAACTATCTACTGTGAACGACTAATGCGATTGAAGCAGGCAATTAAAAAAATCCGGTCAAAATTGATCAATAGGAATGGCGTCGTCTTCCATCACGACAAAGCTAAACCACACACATCTTTAGTCAATCGGCAAAAACTGAGAGAGCTTGGCTGGGAGGTTTTGAAGCACCCACCGTATAGTCCGGACCTAGATCCGACCGATTACCATTTGTTCCGCTTTCTGCGGAACTTTCTTAATGGTATTAAGCTGGCTTCAAAAGAGGCTTGTGAAAATCAACTTACTCAGTTTTTTGCCCATAACTTTCAGAAATTCTACAGTGATGGAATTATGGTTTTACCAGAAAATGGCAAAAGGTCATCGAACAAAACAATATATATATTATTGATTAGTTGTTTACTTTATGTAAATAAATTCAAGTTTAAAAAATACGAAAAAAAGCGAAATTACTTTTTCCCCAACCCAATATATTTAAACAAGTTGGAAATTGCACGCAAAGCGTAGCAAATGAGGTGCGTTCGTACTATAACGAAGTTTTAAAATATTCAGATCTTGCTGGTATAGTAGAGCGTACTTTAAAATACAGTATAGTGGTCGAAATCTTTGTGTTCCTCTAAATATGCAGGGAGTCATTTTTATTATACTTCATTAACGCATATCTTATTCATAAAATATGAAGTAGTTTAATATAATTAAAACACGCCCCAAACAATGTTTTCCCGTATAACATTATTTAGTGGAATACATTTGTGTGGCCCTGTAATTTAATAATAAATATTCTCTGCATCCCAGATTGTACAGAATGTATATTTTAGTACATACTTCATAGATTCATGTCAATTCTATTATGTTCAAATGAGTGTAACACCATTAAAATGCATTTGAAACTTTTTCCCCCATTGTCCGTAATGTAACGGAATCCTTTTCATTGTCCCTGTCATTGATCTATCCATCCGATTTTCATAAAATTTGAAATGACTCGACAAAATTATGTGATAATTATACGTTTTAAATTTCAAACGATTAAAATGCATTTGAAACTTTTTTCCTCATTGACCGTAATGTAACGGAATCCTTTTGATTGTCCTTGTAATTGATCTATGCATCCAATTTTCATAAATTTGAAATGACTCGACAAAATTATGTAATAATTATGTATTTTAAATTTCAAATGATTCGGTTGGGTAGTTTTTGCGTTGTTATATGCGAACAGACAGACAATCGGACAGGCGGACGGACTGAACGACAACAATAGGTGCTACGTATTTGCATGATTACGAACGCACCTAAAAATGAATATCACCAGTGGTTGACTTGTTGACTTAGCATTGTTTCTGAACGGTAATTGGTAAAATATAAGTTTGTTTTGATGGGAGATAATGACCCTTAATACTTACTAATTAAAATAAATTAAAACATGCAATTTTTACCTTGTTTTTAAAACAAAATACATAATGTAAACTTTAAAATGTTCAGGTTTAACTTAAAAGGCGATTAAAACAATCCGATAGAGATGTTAATAGGTAATTTCATTTTTAAAAACATCTTGGTAACTTTCAAGTTTTCATGTTTATTTATGCTAATACAGAATTTCGTTTTGAAAAAAAAAAAAAGAGTCATTACAGTAGATAGTAGAAGTAGTTTTTCGGATTAAACTGAAATCTATCTGTATTATAAAGGCCAAACGTATCTATGCGTAACGCATACGTCATTTCGCGAATGGCAACATTTTGACATTTTAAATGAAATTTCAGTTTTACCATTTTCAATACTGCACATTTTAGGTGCGTTCGTAATTATGTAAATACGTAGCGCCTATTGTTGTCGCTCAGTCCGTCCGTCTGTCTGTCTGCATATAACAACGCAAAAACTACCCAACCGAATCGTTTGAAATTTAAAATACACAATTATTACATAATTTTGTCGAGTCATTTCAAATTTTACGAAAATCGGATGCATAGATCAGTTACAGGGGCAATCAAAAGGATTCCGTTACATTACGGTCAATGGGGAAAAAAGTTTCAAATGCATTTTAATCGTTTGAAATTTAAAACGTATATTAAGTACATAATTTTATCGAGTCATTTCAAATTTTATGAAAATAGGATGCATAGATCAAGTACAGGGACAATCAAAAGTATTCCGTTACATTACGATCAATGGGGAAAAAGTTTCAAATGCATTTTAATGGTGTTACACTCGTTTGAACATAATAGAATTGACATGAATCTATGAAGTATGTACTAAAATATACATTCTGTATAATCTACGGGGAGGCAAAGAATATTTATTATTAAATTACAGGGCCACACAAATGTATTCCACTAAATAATGTTATACGGGGAAACATTGTTTGGGGGGTGTTATAATTATATTAAACTACTTCACATTTTATGAATGAGATATATGTTAATGAAGTATAATAAAAATTACTCCCTGAATATTTACAGGAACACAAAGATTTCGACCACTATACTGTATCCAAAGTACACTCTGATATACCAGCAAGATCCGAATATTTTAAAACTTCGTTATCGTACGAACGCACCTCATTTGCTACGCTTCACGTGCAATTTCCAACTCGTTTTAACTTCTGCACATCGAACATTTTCAATTTTTACACAATCGTATACATATAAAAAATACAATTGATTTTTCAGATATTAATTTTTCTATAGTTTTTATAATTTTTCTTTAATTGTCATTGTGGCAGCAGAAGTATTCCATTTCTGTTGAAAGTAAAAGGAAAATGGAAGATTACATCATTTATAAATTTAAAATTAAAGAGGCGATATTGTTTCTCCCTTTTTGATTTCATTCAATTTTTTATCGATCTATATTATAAAAAATAAACCTATCTGTGCGTAACGTTCTTCTGCGAATGGTAACACTGTCAAACCTTAATTGAAATTTCAGTTTTATGGTACTGCAAATTTTTAAACTTCTAAACATGGCACGTTTACAATTTTTACACTGTCGTCTTGGGGAAAAAATGATTATTTAATTAATTAAATCATGATTCTATCTATAATTATTAATTCTATGATTTATTTATATATATATATTTAATTTCTTTGCAAAAATGTGTCCCCAATGGAAAAATATGTAAAATTAATTAAAATAATAAATTTTTCAAAGATTATTCTGTAATAATAAATTTTTCAAAGGTCATTCTGTAAAAAAAAAAAAAAAAAAAAAAAAAAAAAAGTATTGTGCAAATCTAGGGATCATAATTGATTTTTATGTTTCATTTCAAAACAAAATTCTGGATATTTTTTTTTTTTTTTTTTTTTGCAAAGTGTACGACAAAATATAATTTGTGTAGCCTAGTAGAAGATTCGCTTCGCTTATCCTAATAAATAGGTTTCTGAAGTTTGAATATATAACTATGTTTTTTTATTTCTTCGAATTTTATTGGAAAATTTAATTGAATCAGAAGTTTTTTTCTTACCTCTAACTAACTTTAAACTCATTTTTCTTTCCAATTTTAATGAGAAAAAAATGACGTCATAGAAATCCAATAATCTATACTTTTTCCTCCTCTTTCATCCACAAAATGGAGTCACTGAGTTGCAGAAATATCCTTTAAAATTTTTTTTTTAAATGTAATTTAATAGCTTGATAGAGACCCTTACGAAATTTTCTTATAGAATTCTACACTGTTTAAAAAAATTATTTAAGAAATTACAACGACTATTTGGAAAATTACATTTTCAAAGACTGAAATTTTAGACTTATAAATACACAGTAAAAAATGAAGACCCAAATTGGGTTGAAAGATTTCTGGGTACAGCATTGTTCCAATTTGGAAAGTTCAGTTTGTAGCACAAAATCGTTTTAAATAAGTCTGATTTTTAATGACATTAAAACAATTAAAATATCTTAGATAGAATGTACATTATACCTCAGAAATTTTGATTAATTTAATGTTAATAAAGATCTGCTCTGTTTTGAACCATTTTGGGTTATCTATTTTGGGAACACTACTCTACCATTTTGAAATCCTTACTGTACCATTTCAGGAAAATTACTATACCCAGAAATCTTTCAACCCAATTTGGGTCTTCATTTTTTACTATGTAAATTTTATAACATTAAACATCATTTTATGATGATCAAAACGTGGTTTACGTAATAACACAGTTCTCTATTACGTACGCCATGGATTAAAAATTAATATTTCTACACCAATCCTATACAAATTTTAAGTAAAATTTTAGTTTTACAATTTTCAATTTTTAAACTTCTAAACATGACACATTTTCAATTTTGACACCGTTGTGTAGAGGAAGTAATGTACTTTATGCAATTTATTTGAAAACTGTATCTCAATTTGTTTTTAAGTTCTTTTGTTCTTTTTGAATTTTTTTAATACTTTTTTTTTTTTTTTTCGTCATCGTGGCAACAGAAGTTCTGGACATTAAACATGAACCAATCAGCGAATGAAAAATAAGTTGCGGAATTCAACCAATAAAAAGATTCAGATATACTTCAGATTTCCCAGTTCTCGATGAGGAAAAAAATGACGTCATAAAAATCAAATAATCTATACTTTTCCTGGCTTTCATCCACAAAATGGAGTCACTAAGTTCCAGAAATATCCTTTAAAATTACAAAATATATCAGAAACCAAATGAAATTGAAAAAATTTTGCAGTTTATAAAAATGACATATTTTTCTTGTTTTTACATGCAGATTTACAATTGTGTTATTTTTAAAGATACTAGCAAAAGTCACGCTTTATTTGGATTCGCGAAGCCTAATTTCACAAGATAAATATTTGAAAGTAACAATATTTTTTTAATATTATTGTTGCATCTTTATTAAGCAAAATTGTTATTTTATATTTTGGCGCATTTTAATTTTAGAAATGTAAATTTAACCAAATAATTGAGAATTTCCTCGTAATTTTTTTATTTATGATAACAATAAATTTTAACAGTGGATTTTATTTGTTGCCACTTCACACACACACACAAACCATACCGCAATCTATATATATATTACGCTAACGTATGTGGCTCAAAAATCACAGTTATTTGTTAGTTGTTTAATGGCAACATCGAAATGAAACACATCTTATGGGTTACTATGCTTAAGTCCTTTGGTAAGATATATGCTGTAGTAAATTGGATTTATTTATGTTTTCTTCCTCGCTGCAATTATAAAGCTTCAAAATATTATTTTTTTCTGTTCTTTTTACTTAAAGAAAAATGAATAAAAGTCATGAATTTTAACTTTTCATTTTCAAATTAAAGTTATGTATTATAAATGAAATGAGTGAAATAATTATATTATTAATGATTATATTTATATTATTATATTTTAAGTAATTAATGAAATACGAAAAAATGCCACTGGTACAATGTTTTGCGATTTATTATCTGCGCTGGGCTTGCATAAAAATACCGAGTTCATATATGTATCACATTGGCGCATTATATTTCTGACAGAATTTCCTCGGATTTTTTTTTTTTTTATTTATTATATAAAAGACTAGTATAAATAAAAATATTTTCGAAATACAATTTTACAAAATATTATTTAATTTCATTTGTTTATAGTTCTTTTGTTGCCACTTTAGAAAAAAAAAAAGTCATAGTTCTCTTAAAATGCGTAAAAGACATTTGATGCGTACATGTTTTATTTATTTGATTAATCATGATTCTATCTATAATTACTAACTCCATGATTTATTTTTTCTTCTGAAAATATACGCGTTTCATTTTTTTATTTGCGAAAATGCGCTGGTAATGGAAAAACATGCAAAATAAATTAAAATATTTTTTTAAAGTTATTCTGTAATAAAATAAAATAAATAAATGAAAATAAATAAATGAAAATAAATAAATAAATAAAATAATATTGTACAAATCAGCAGATCATAATTTATACTTATTTTTAATATCAAGCCTAAATACTGAATGGTTTTTTGCAAAGTGTACGACAAACTTTAATTTGTGCATAGTCTAGTAGAAGATTCGCTTCGCTTCGATGTTTCTTTGTTCCTTCGAATTTTATTGCAAAATTTAATTGAATTAGAAGTTTTTTTTTTCAACCTCTAACTAACTTTAAGCTCATTTTTCATTCCAATTTTAACGAGAAAAAATGACGTCATAAAAATCCAATAATCCATACTTCCCCCCCCCCCTCTTCCATCCACAAAATGCAGTTGGATGGAGTTGCAGAAATATTCTTTAAAATTACCAAAAAAAAAAAAAAAAATCTCTGAAACCAATTGAAATAAAAAATCTGAAAATTTATTCCCGCATCCCAGGAGAATAACAGCTGATACTTTTCATCATTCGATACTTCAGGAGGAATCGTCGCAAAATAAAAACTAGTCGTTGGGGGGCCACCGTAATACTTACCCATCATATATATGCATATGTAATATATGAAAATAATACACTCGAAAACTATTTATAAAATGGATTGCAATTCCAAAACAAAATTGAAACGGGTATTCATATTTTTATTGTGCATAGTAATGCCGTATTAATGAGTTGCTGATGAATCTCTTTCGATAAATTATACAACACGCCTGACTACTCAAGTAATACTGAATTGCGAAAAAGAAACATCCTTATAACTCCAAAAATAATAATCCTATTAACTAACAGTTTATTGCGTCGGATTAAGCGTCTCATTTCCAATTAAAATATATCTTTGAATTGAAATTTGAATGAAATACAGGGTCATGAAAAATCGAAGAATGTGGAAAACAGGATTACAGATATCTCGGCAACTCATAATTCGATCAACTTCGTTCTTTATGCAAAATCTGTGCTGTATTATTGCCTTTTACGATCACTCCTTAAAATAAAAAATTTCGAAAATTTTTATGTACCTTTCACCAGAACGAATTTTTCGAGAGTCCGAAAAAAATAGTTCCGGATAATCGAGGTGACTGATATTAAATAGGCTTCGTCCCATTCTTACATAATAAGTACATACGAAATTTCAAGTCTCTATTGTCAATTCGTTCGGGAGATAGAGCGTTTACAGACAGACAAGACAGACGGTAATTTTTTTTTTCTAAAAATATGTTTTTCGAAATCTCCAGTGTCGAAAACGTGTAAATCCGTCAAAATTTTTTTTTCGATTTTCAAAACGATTGCAAGACTTACCCTATACGTATGATGGATAAGTAACAAACAGACTAGCTATTTTGATAGAATGGTTAGTATTTTTCCAAGCTAGAAGTGGCGAATCACACTTGGTCACCATGCGTCAAACCAATTTTACATTACATAAAAAATCGGCTCTAACAATTTTGGCTAAATTTTGTATTCTACCGTTGTGGGTAATGCTAATTTTATCTAGAAAATGGCTTTCACGATTTTGATTAAATTTTGCAGTCTATTGTTTTTGGGCCCAAGAATGTTATTCGGCTAGATTGCATGTTGAAGAACATTTGACTGGCGGGTCATTTTGAGTCACAATGGGTCAGGGTCCAACTAATTCCATCTAGAAAACAGCCAGGGCCCGACTTAGACAGTGGCGGGCCCTGGGGACAACATTATTAGCCACCCCTGCTATTTTAAAATTTTTCGTAAATTATACTTAAGTGACTAAAACTGAAATTTATACTTATCGTACGTGTACATAAATTTCGTACCAAGTACTATTCACACCTAGATACATAATAGCAGAAGAAATAAAAACTTTAAGAAATTATAGAATGCAGTTTTATTTTCGAGTACAGGAATATGAGGCCCTTCAAGGGTTTATAGGGGAGCGTATCTATACCTTATCTATATCTGTATATTTTTTAGCATGCCTAAAATAAACAGCCTATTTACGGTATGTAGAAAATTCTTTATTGAGAGTTGGTTAACACACAAACAAACCAATAAACAAGCAACAACAACAGCAATAAGAAACGTACACAAAACATGTTTCGCTTCCATAAAAATTCGTCTCCAATCATTTGGAGCTTTGATTTAAAATAGCGAAAACATTTTTATTCAAAATGAATGGGAAAAATATTTTTTGGGCGATAGACTCAAAAATGAATAAAGAAACAAAAAATTCATATTTCCATTTTGAGGTATTTTTAATTCGTTCAAAAAAGGGAAGGAGATTTTTTCCTTTTAATTAAAACTAAAGTTTTTTATTTTTAATTTTTTTTTTCCCCGTACGGATATCGGGAAGTGGATATGAAATATTGGAAATCGATACTTTAGACATTTTTGCTACAAATCATAGGACCGCATTGATTTATGGGATTGATTTTGGACTCAAAAACCCGATACGCCTCTCATTTAGAGTTAAAGATTTTGTTTTTTGTATTTGTTTTTTATTTCAAATGAAACAGTTAAAATCTAAATAAACAGAGAAATTTTCTTTCATTTTTTAACGCTTTCTAACAAAGTTGAAATGTGCTATACTTTGGACTTGTCTCTCCGTCTGTCCGCGCTCTAACTCTTGTAAATAGACTCGGATTGTTATGACATTATTGACGTTTACCCTAGCACGAACCTTGTTGAAAATGAAGTTTCTAACGCGATTACTTTATGTACAGGGATAGTCAAAAGTTTTCTATTACATGATAGCCTATGGTTAAAAAGGTGTTGCACCTTGTCATACATATTCAAATTTATATGCATTTGCAAAGTGCACTAAAATAGGCAATTTGTAAAATATGCGGTGGAAAAAATAACGATTACTTATTTACAAAGCCAACAAAATAATTCCATTGCATAATATCCACTGTACATAATGCTTCTCATTTAAAGTAAAGGATTTATTTTTTTTTTTTTACTTTTTTATTTCAAATGAAATAGTTAAAATCTAAATAAACAGAGGAATTTTCTTTTTATTTTTGCATGTTATAAATGTATTTTCATACGCTATAAAAAACAAGAAAGAAAAAAAATTATCTGTCAAGCATAATTATGAAGCGCTTTCCAACACATATTGAATAATGTAACAAAACTGCACCGTTTAAAAAATTTAAATAGTTCCTCTCATTTCACCCTATGGATTTGTATAAATATAAATAATATAAATATTTCTATTAAGCTCTAATCATAAACTAATATTAGTTTTTGTTGCATTAAAATATTGTTTGTTTTTGTTGCATTTGTTGATCTTCTGCAAAGCAAGCAAACCTGTTGATTTTCATTGGATGTCTATGGGAACTTGGCGAAATACTAGAGATATAGCCAGGTTGGCTTCACTTTCAGTGACTAATTTCGAATACCAAAATTGGCGATGTTTTGCCAAGTTGGCGATAAATTTGGCGACAGAACCGGGCCTCACCTCTTGTGGTATCTACGCAGATTTTCATTGGTCCATTTCCAAATCGTTACTTTTTTTTATGTACAACGATAAGGATAATACTCCCGCTAGTATTTATATAATAAATAGAAACACCCCCAGATACACCAGCGTATAAACGATATGCAGAAAGTTCTTTATGGAGAGTTGGTTCATAACACTAATCATCTTTTGCTTACCATATGAATTTGTCTCCATTCATTTGGAATTTGGTTTAAAACAGCGAAAACATTTTTACTTATTCATCATACGTAGTATAGGGTAAATTTTACAAACGTTTTAAAACTTCGAAAACTTTTTTTTTTTTTTTTTTTTGACCGATTTACACGTTTCAGACACGAAAGATTACGAAAACACATATTTTTAGAAGAAAAATATTGCCGTCCGTCTGTCTCTCTGTAAACGCTCTATCTCAAGAACGAATTGAGGTAGAGACTTGAAATTTTGTATGTACTTAGTATGTAAGAATGGGACGAAGCCTATTTAATATCAATAACCTCGATAATCTTAATTTTTTTTTTTTTTTTTGGGACACTCGAAATATTCATTCTGATGAAAGGTACATAAAATTTTTTGAATTTTTTTATTTTAAGAAATGATTATAAAAGACAATAAAAAAAACCCATAAATTTTGCCTAAAAAGGGAAGTCGATCGGATAATTAATTGTCGAAATATTTGTAATGTCATTTTCCATAGTCTTCCATTTTTCATGAGCCTGTATTTAATTTCAATTTCTATTCAAGGATACATTTACGGTGCCCCCGTAACGGTGCCCCGTAACCCGTTACGGTGCCCAACGACAAGTTTATGTTAGTATATGTAGAAAGTTCTTTATGGAGAGTTGGTTAAAAACTCAAATCAAGTTTCACTTACCATAAAAATCTATTCATTTGGAATTTGATTTAAAATAGCGAAAACATTTTTATTCAAAATGAATGGGGAAAAAGGTTTTTTGATGAAAAATTCAAATATGAAAAATGAAAAAAAAAAAAACCATACTTCCATTTCTAAATATTTCCAATTCGTTCGAAAGGGGGAGGAATTTTTTTCCTTTTAATTAAAACTAAAGTCGGTGAAATAACTTTTTTTTTTATATTTTTTCGATACGGATATCGGAGAGTGGATATGAAATATCGAAAATCGGTACTTTAGATATTTTTACTACACACTCCAAAGGACCGCATTGATTTTGGACTCAAAAATCCGATATACAGTGTGTGCTCCTCATTTAAACCTAAGATTTTTTTCTTTTTTTCAAATGAAATAGTTAAAATCTAAATAAATATACTTTTTATTTTTGCATCTTATAAGTATATTTTCATACACTGTAAAAAAACAAGAAAGAAAAAAAAATCCCTGCCGACTCGGCCTACAGGCAGAAATAGATTTCGAAGTTAGTTTATAATTTCAGCAACTACAACTAAAACAAGATTAGACGAACCCAGTTCCATGACTAGGTCTCTTGGGACCTAAACCTTTTGTGAAAATTCTAAAATACATGCATATGGAATATATTTAAGTATGGCGGAAACAAACTCCTGGTATCTCAAAATGTTAAAATATGCCAATAATTTCCATAGTCTGGTTTTTATCATGTTTTTTAAACTCGCATGACGTTACACATTAGTAGCTTCCCATTTAAAGTTAGGGATTTTTTTTTTTTTTACTTTTTTATTTTAAATGAAATAGTTAAAATCTGAATAAACAATTTTTTCTTTTTAATTTTGCATCTCATTAATAGATTTTCATGTACTGTAAATTACAAGAAATAATTAAAAAAAAAATCATGCGTCAAGCATAGATTATGAAGGGCTTTCCAACACATTGAAAATAATGTAACAAAAGTGCACCGTTAAAAAAAAATTTAAATATTATGTCTCATTTTACCCTATGGGTATGTATAAATATATATAATATAAATATTCTTATTAAGCTTTATTCATAAACTAATATTAGTTTTTGTTTCATTAAAGTATCTCAATTGGACGATTTTCTGCACGCAAGCAAACCTATTAGATTTCATTGGATGTCTATAGCAACTTGAAAAAATATTAGAGATATTGCCTAGTCGGCTTCACTTTCGGCGACTAATTTTGGTCGCCAAAATAGGCGATATATCACCAAGTTGGCGATAAACTTAGCGACAGAGCCGGGCCCCGCCTCTTGCGGTATCTACGAAGATTTTCATTGGTCCATTTCCAAATCGTTAATTTATATATATATATATATATATATATATATATATATATATATATATATATACACACATATATATATATGCGTAAAAAAGTACAAAAAAATTATTAAAACATAAAATAAGAATAAAAAATTAAAAATGTAAAAAATATATAAAAAATGTATATAATAGGTTGGTTGGGTGGATAGATGTTAGAATACGGGGGAGGGCGGTGTTGTCTGGATAATACGCAAAGGTTAATTTAATATATTTTTAAAAAATTGAGAGCGGGAAATTCATTTGTTAATTTGGTACAAAATTTCTATGGAGTTTAAATAACACCAATGTATGGATTATTGTTTAGTTATATCTATTATATTAATAATTTTAATCATTTACATTATTAAATTGCACTCCACTTTTAATAAATGAGTGTACTGTGTCACTACTAAATGTATAGGATACATTTCTTAATAAGGTATTTTTTAATCTTTAATCTCCCTTAATTAAGATATTGAGTTCAGCCTAAGTCAAAATAAATGTTATTGATTTAAATAATAAGGAAAACTATGGTGTATGGTTTAAATTTTCTGTTATTGCATTATTCCGCTTTTAATTAATTTATTAATTTAATATTATGATGCGTACGATCAGTCGTTTTTTGTTTTTATTATTTTATTATCTCCATTTTTATGTCATATGATATATGAATACTGCATGTTTTAATTTACCACGTGCGATATCAGGGTTTAGGTAGTGCATTTGGGATTCATTCTACTTTATAGCTCATAACTGTTTTATTTTCTCCATATCCACTATAGATTACTTGGTATTTCTTTTATTAATTTTGGTTTCATCTGTGTTGGTAGTCCCAAATTCGTACTGTTTTGCTTTTTCATGGCAAATACGAAGATGAAACCACACACACTATTTGTAGTTCCAAAGTATTTGGGACCTGAAGATTCTGCTTTGGTTCTACAAATTCCATTTGTATTCATATTATTCTTTTTTCCTTCCATATTCAATGTGCTATAAGTTATTAAATTCAATGGTTCATTTCAAATGGTTAATATTGTTTACTATTAATGGTCTTATATATATACAGTCGAGTCTCTCTATAACGAAACTCCATATATTGAATTTCTCTAAATAACGAATTTTTAGTAGGAACAGTCCCCTTTTCTCATGATTACATTAAAAAAGTCTCTATATAGCAAAATATCTATCTCCATATAACAAATTTTTTCATAAATTGGTCTTAATTTATTCAGTTTTAAAAAAGCTTCGAAATCATATGGAATCCATTTTCCATCACTTATTTTTGATTTATCGTTCAGTGCTGAGTTTTTTTTATATATTACTTATCTCCTTGTTCTTTAAATCCAACGAATTCATCCGACCTCCCACACACCTTTCAACAACCTTCTCAAAACAGAGTCAACTGGATTGTTACACAAATAAGAGGGGAATCAATGAGAGGCACATAAGATAGGCCTTCAAATGGAGGAAAATATTAACTACAAATTTCCATTCCTTGCTAAAATTTGATTTTTTTTTTTTTTTTTTTTTTTTTTTTTTTTTTTTTGAGAGCGTAACAATTTAAAAATCAAAACAACAACAAAAAAAATTACAGATTTCTTCGTCTGAAATTAATGCAAGTCTTCCTTATTTGATTTTCATTAAGCTTTCAAATAAATGTCTGTTCTCTTTTTTGAAACTGCTTAAATAATTAAGAAATAAAATGTTAGGTTAATGTTTACTTTTAAACATTTCAAATTCTTAATTCAAAAGATCAAAAATAATTTTGTTCATAATTTACACATTAAATACGATTTTTAACATCATTTCTCTATATAACGAATTTTTTACTGGAACGATGGATTTCGTTATATAGAGACTCAACTGTATATATATATAACAATAAGCATAAGGCTAAAACGCCTGCTGGTATTTATATAACAATCAGGAACACGCCTAAAACAACAGTCTATAAACGATATGCAGAAAGTTCTTTACTGAGAGTTGGTTAATCTAACAAATCCTCTTTCGCTTACCATAAAAATTCGTAGCCATACATTTGAAGTTTGGTTTAAAATAGGGAAAATATTTTTATTCAAAATGAATGGGAAAAAAAGACTTTTTTGATGAGAGACTCAAATATGAATAAAGAAACAAAAATTCACCCTTCCATTTCAACATATTTCCAATTCGTTCGAAAAAGGGGGAGGAGTTTTTTCCCTTTTAATTAAAACTAAATCCCCCGAAATAACTTTTTATATTTTTGTCTATACGGATATCGGAAAGAGGATATGAAATATCGAAAATCGATACTTTAGACATTTTTGCTACCAAATCAGACACACGCACTCGAATGACCGCATTGATTTTTGGGATTGATTGCTTTTGGACTCAAAAACCCGATACTGTGTGCTTACTCATTTAAAGTTAAGATTTTTTTTCTTTTACTTTTTTAGCTCACAGGCTATCATAGCCTGAGAGCTTATGTGCCCGTCCGTTCTGTATGTACGTTCGTATGTTCGTTCGTGCGTAACGCGATAACTCATGATAAAAATATCGGATCCACTTGAAATTTTGTATATAGGTATATCCTGATAAGGCGCTTCCCTGATTAGTTTTTGGAGTTCATTCGATATGTATAAGAGGGGGAACGGGGGGTTCATGCCCCTCCCCTTAATTGATATAAACGAGATTTTCATGCAGAATTAACAGTTTTCGTTCAAAATTTAGATATAGGATCATTCTGATGAGGCGATTCCGTGACTGTCATTAGGTGTACATTGAATAAGTATAAACAGGGGGAACGGGGGGCTCATGCCCCCCCCCCCCTTAATTGATATAAACGAGATTTTCATGCAGAATTAACAGTTTTCGTTCAAAATTTAGATATAGGATCATTCTGATGAGGCGATTCCGTGACTGTCATTAGGTGTTCATTGAATGAGTATAAACAGGGGGAACGGGGGGCTCGTGCCCCCCCTTAATTGATATAAACGGGATTTTCATGCAGAATTAACAGTTTTCGTTCAAAATTTAGATATAGGATCATTTTGATGAGGCGAGTCCGTGACTGTTATTAGGTGTTCATTGAATAAGTATAAACAGGGGGAACGGGGGTTCTAATGCCCCTCCTCTTAACTTGTATAAATGGATTTTTCAATCAGAATTGTCAGATTTCGTTCAAATCTCTGAATAGTTTTGGAAGTTTAATGGTTATGTATAAAAGAGGGGAATAACTCCTCTTAAATTATATAAATGCTAAATGGGTTTTTATTAAGAATTATCCGATTTGCTCTGAATTTTGGATATAGGTTTTTTAATATTATAAAGCATGTACTTGATAGTTTAGGAGGTTCAATGATTAAGTATAAAAAAGGAGAAAGGGGAGAGCTGTTTCCCCTTCTTAATTTGTTTTTTCGAACAGAATTAACGAAAATACAAGGCTGTAATGTACAATTAGTATGCGTAGCCTGTGAGCTCAATGCCATCAGTTTAACTGGGCAATATTCTTTTTTATTTTATTTCAAATGAACTAGTTAAAATCTCAATAAACAGAGGAATTTCCTTTCATTTTTTAACATTTTCTAACAAAGTTTAAAAGTGTTACGCTTTTGGCTTCTCTGTCCGTCTGTCTGCTCTCTAATTCTCGTCAATAGACTCGGATTGCGATTTGACGTTTACCGCAGGACAAGCATTATTTCAAATAAAATTGCTTCTCATTTAAAGTGTAGACTTTTTTTTTGTCACCTTTTTTATTTCAAATAAAATTGTTAAAATCTAAATAAATGGATTTTTTATTTTTATTTTTACGTCTTATGAATAGATTTCCATACACTATAAAAATCAAGAAAGAAAAAAAAAATGTGCGTCAAGCGTAGCTTATGAAGCAATTTACAATACATTCAGAATAAGGTAACAGATGCATCGTTTAAAAAGTTAAAATAGTATGTCTCATTTCACCGTATAGATATGCATATAAATATAATTAATATAAATATTCCTATTAAGCTCTAATCATAAACTAATATTAGTTTTGTTACATTATAATGTCATTTTTTTTCTGCAAGCAAGCAAACCTATTGGATTTCACTGAATGTATATGGGAACTTGGCGAAATATTAGAGATATCGCCTCCAAATAAGGGATACTCCGAATAAGAGACACCTCTATTTAAGGGACAAAAGTTCCAGTCACATAGCTGTCCCTTATTTGGAAGTTTCACTGCATATATATTTCAATAAGCATAAGGATAAAACTCCCGGTAGTATTTATATAAAAATTAGGGACACGCTTAAAAACAATAGACGAAGTTGGCGATAAACTGGGCATAACAGGGTCCTGCCTCTCGCGGTATCTACGCAGATTTTAATTGGTCCATTTCCAAATCGTTACTTTTTTAAATATATAACGATAAGGATAAAACTGCCGCTAGTACTTATATAATATTTAGGCACACTTTAAAAAATGCCTATAACGATGTGCAGAAAATTCTTTATTGGGGGTTGGTTAATAACACAAATTCATCTTTCGCTTACCCTAACAATTCGTCTCTAATCATTTTGAGTTTGATTTTAAAATAGCGAAAATGAATGGGAGAAAAAAAAAAGCTTTTTTGATGCGAGACTCAAAAGTGAAAAAAAGAAACAAAAAATCACCTTTCCATTTCGAGGTATTTCCAGTTCGTTCGAAAAGAGTTTTTTTTTTTTTTTCCTTTACATTAAAACTAAAATCTCCGGAATATCATTTTTTTTTTTTTTTTTCGTACGGATATCGGGAAAGTGGATATGAAATATCCGAAATCGATACTTTAGACATTTTTGCTACACATCAGCACACCGCATTGATTTATGGGATTGCTTTTGGACTCAAAACCAGATATACATTGTATTCTTCATTTTATTTATTTTTATTTTTTTTAATGAAACAGTTAAAATCTAACTAAACAGATTTTATTTCTTTTTATTTTTGCCTCTTATGAATGTATTTTCATACACTATAATTAAAAAAAAAAAATCCTTAAAATCTTTATACATATATTAACTTTAAAGTTAATGTATATATATTTTCAAATAAAATATAAATAAAGAGATATTTTCTTTTCATTTTTACATTTTATGAATATATTTTCATACACTATAAAAATCAAGAAAGAAAAAAATCATGCGTCAAGCGTAGATTATGAAGCACTTTCCAACACATTCAGAATAATACGAAACCGTTTCACCATTTGATAGTTTTCACGCATGCGCAATGAAAAATTATTGAGTAAACCTTCTCATTTTTCACACAATTTTTATTATTTTTTAAATTTTAATTACAAGTTATTATATACAATGTTGTTTCTCATATTTTTTGGAAAGAGCATTTTTTTTTTACATAAAGAACCCGGCAAATTATAAGCAAAAAACTAAATGTTATAGGAGTGCTTCTTTTACGCAAATCCCTGTTACTTGGTTTATTTATCTACTTTATACCCTAATAGCATGCATGGTCACTGTGACGTCACTATAACCATGCATGCTATTAGGGTCACTGTGAGTCACTTTGGTCACAACACATCTGTGACCAAAATGCCACCACTCTGTAACGTCACATTGTGACTGAGATGTGACTTTCTTAAAAATCTTTAGAAATTTATGAATATCCTTCAAAACATGTTATTTACTTTTAAAAACATGTTTCTGGCAATTTAAATATCATCTCTTTTGCTACAGTTTCGTCACAATGTTTATGTCAAATTAGTCACAAATGACACATTTGTCACATTGTGACCACTTTGTGAAACGTCACAAAAGATCTCTAAAACGGCCATAACGACTTCACATTTAAGTCGCTGTGACTTCACATCGACGTCACGTGACGTCACAGTCACAATGTGACTTCACAACGACGTTGCAGTGACGTCGCCATGCTTTACGGGTAGTATGCCCATCCATGATGGGTAAGTATTATGGTGGTCCCCCTCCCCTCCAACAACGATTAGTTATTCAAAATGAATGGGAAAAAGGCTTTTTCGATGCGAAACTCAATAAAGAATACTGCCCAGTTAAACTGATGGCATTGAGCTCACAGGCTACAAATACTAATTGTACATTAAAGCCTTATATTTTCAAGGGTTAATTCCGTTCGAAAAAAAATTAAGAAGGGGAAAAAGCTCTCCCCTTTCCTCTTTTTTTTATACTTAATCATTGAATCTCCTATACTATCAAAGACATGCTTTATCATATAAAAAATCTATATCCAAAATTCAGAGCAAATTAGATAATTCTTAATAAAAACCCATTTAGCATTTATATAATTTAAAAGGAGTTATCCCCTTCTTTTATACTTAACCATTAAACTTCCAAAACTATTCAGAGATTTGAACGAAATCTGAAAATTCTGCTTGAAAAACCTATTTATATAAATTAAGAGGGCATTAAGAGGGGGGGGGGGACATTAGAACCCCTGTTGCCCCTATTTATACTTATTCAATGAACACTTAATAGCAGTCACGGAATCGCCTCATCAGAATGATCCTAATCTAAATTTTGAACGAAAACTTAATTCTGCATGAAAATCCCATTTATATCAACTAACGGGGGGGGGGGCATTAGAACCCCTGTTCCCCCTATTTATACTTATTCAATGAACACCTAATAACAGTCACGGAATCGCCTCATCAGAATGATCCTAATCTAAATTTTGAACGAAAACTTAATTCTGCATGAAAATCCCATTTATATCAACTAACTGGGGGGGGGCATTAGAACCCCTGTTCCCCCTATTTATACTTATTTAATGAACACCTAATAACAGTCACGGAATCGCCTCATCAGAATGATCCTAATCTAAATTTTGAAAACTTAATTCTGCATGAAAATCCCATTTATATCAACTAACGGGGGGGGGATTAGAACCCCTGTTCCCCCTATTTATACTTATTCAATGAACACCTAATAACAGTCACGGAATCGCCTCATCAGAATGATCCTAATCTAAATTTTGAACGAAAACTTAATTCTGCATGAAAATCCCATTTATATCAACTAACGGGGGGGGGGGATTAGAACCCCTGTTCCCCCTATTTATACTTATTCAATGAACACCTAATAACAGTCACGGAATCGCCTCATCAGAATGATCCTAATCTAAATTTTGAAAACTTAATTCTGCATGAAAATCCCATTTATATCAACTAACGGGGGGCATGAGCCCCCCGTTCCCCCTCTTATACATATCGAATGAACTCAAAAAACTAATCAGGGAAGCGCCTTGTCAGGATATACCTATATACAAAATTTCAAGTGGATCCGATATTTTTATCATGAGTTATCGCGTTACGCACATACGCACATACATACAGAACGGGCGGGCACATAAGCTCTCAGGCTATGATAGCCTGTGAGCTAAAAAGTAAAATAAAGAATACTGCCCAGTTAAACTGATGGCATTGAGCTCACAGGCTACAAATACTAATTGTACATTAAAGCCTTATATTTTCAAGGGTTAATTCCGTTCGAAAAAAAAATTAAGAAGGGGAAACAGCTCTCCCCTTTCCTCTTTTTTTATACTTAATCATTGAACCTCCTATACTATCAAAGACATGCTTTATCATATAAAAAATCTATATCCAAAATTCAGAGCAAATTAGATAATTCTTAATAAAAACCCATTTAGCATTTATATAATTTAAAAGGAGTTATCCCCTTCTTTTATACTTAACCATTAAACTTCCAAAACGATTCAGAGATTTGAACGAAATCTGAAAATTCTGCTTGAAAAACCTATTTATATAAATTAAGAGGGGGGGGGAGGCATTAGAACCCCTGTTGCCCCTATTTATACTTATTCAATGAACACCTAATAGCAGTCACGGAATCGCCTCATCAGAATGATCCTAATCTAAATTTTGAACGAAAACTTAATTCTGCATGAAAATCCCATTTATATCAACTAACGGGGGGGGGGCATTAGAACCCCTGTTCCCCCTATTTATACTTATTCAATGAACACCTAATAACAGCCACGGAATCGCCTCATCAGAATGATCCTAATCTAAATTTTGAACGAAAACTTAATTCTGCATGAAAATCCCATTTATATCAACTAACGGGGGGGGGATTAGAACCCCTGTTCCCCCTATTTATACTTATTCAATGAACACCTAATAATAGTCACGGAATCGCCTCATCAGAATGATCCTAATCTAAATTTTGAAAACTTAATTCTGCATGAAAATCCCATTTATATCAACTAACGGGGGGCATGAGCCCCCCGTTCCCCCTCTTATACATATCGAATGAACTCCAAAAACTAATCAGGGAAGCGCCTTATCAGGATATACCTATATACAAAATTTCAAGTGGATCCGATATTTTTATCATGAGTTATCGCGTTACGCACATACGCACATACATACAGAACGGACGGGCACATAAGCTCTCAGGCTATGATAGCCTGTGAGCTAAAAAAGTCACCCTTCCATTTCGAAATATTCTCAATTCGTTTGAGGAGTTTTTTTTCCTTTAATTAAAACTAAAGTTTTTTTTTTTTTTTTTTTTTTTTTTTTTTTACATTTTTTCTTCGTCTGGATATCGGAAAGTGGATATGGAATATTGAAAATCGATACTTTAGACATTTTTGCTACAAATCACACACACTCGAAGGACCGCATTGATTTATGGGATTGCTTTGGGACTCAAAAACCCGATACAGTGTGATTCTAAATTAAAGTGAATTTTTTACTTCTCATTTAAAGTGAAGGATTTTTATTATTTTTTTTTTTCAAATGAAATAGCTAAAATCTAAATATATTTTTTCTTTTTCATTCTTTGAAATTATGAATAGATTTTCATATACTTTAAAAAACAAGAAAGAAAAAAAACTACAGATGGAAAGTAACAGAAATCCGTTGGGTTGTTTTTGAGTTGTTATATGCAGCCAGACGGACAGACAGTAGGATTGAACGGTAACTAAGTGTTACGTATTCACATAATGATGAACGCAACTAAAAACACTAGAAAATAATAATTCTGCTCTTTCAAAATTCAGTGTCACCTCCGGTGAAAAAAAAAAAAAAATGCATATACAGATAAATATAAATAGTAGATCGCATTGATTTCTGGACTCAAAAACCCGATACAGTTGTGCTTCTGATTTAAAGTGAAGTATATTGTTTTTTTCACTTATTTCAAATGAAATAGTTAAAATCTCAATAAACAAAGATTTTTTTTTCCATCCTATGAATTTATTATTTTTATAGACGTTTCGTCAAATCCCGTAAAGTATGGTGACGTCACTGCAACGTCGTTGTGAAGTCACATTGTGACTTTTTGACCATCGATTGTCGATGTGACGTCGATGTGAAGTCACAGTGACTAAAATATGAAGTCGTTATGGCCGTTTTAGAGCTTTTTTGTGACGTTTCACAAAGTGATTACAATGTGGCAAATTTGTGAAAAATGTGTCATTTGTGACTGATTTGAAATTAACGTTGTGACGAAACTGTTACAAAAGCGACGATATTTAAATTGCCAGAAACAAAAAAATAAATTAAAAGTAAATAAAAGTAAAAGTAATTTTAAAGTAAATAACATGTTTTGAAGGATATTTATAAATTTCTAAAGATTTTTAAGAAAGTCGCATCTCAGTCACAATGTGACGTCACTGAGTGGTGGCATTTTGGTCACAAATGTGATGTGACCAAAGTGACTCACAGCGACGTCATGAGGGATATGAGGGATATTCTGGAGGAAATTTCTTTTATTTATTTATACTCATATATGTTTTCAACACTTTACAACAAAAGTTGAAAAGTGTTTATGGAAGAGGCCTATTAATGACCTCGGTGATCCGGAACTATTTTTTTCGGACTTTTGAACTTCTGATGAAAATTTTTGTCTTATCGTTCTAATGAAAAGTATAAAAAGATCGTCGATTTTTTTTTTTTTTTTTTTTTTTTTTTTTTTTTTTTTTTTTTTAAATGAGTAAATGTAAAATACAATTAAAACAACATAAATTTTGCATAAAGAATGAAGTCGAGATTGACTCCTGCTGCCTTTATCAGCGTTTCAATAAATGTTACTTTAACTTCCCTTTTTTTCAGAAATATTATAAAGTTTGAAATGACTCACAAAATGTCATTTCGGAAACATTTCTTTAAGTGACCCTGTAAATCAATAACAAATATTCTTTGCATCACAGATTTTACAGATTGCTACTCTTCATAGATGTCTAACCATTTTAATATGTTTGAACGGGTGTGACAGCATTAAAAAGCAAAGGAATTTTTTTTTTCCGTGGGCTGTCCTCTAACGGGACACTTTTGGCTGTCCCTGTTTTTGAACTATTCATCCGGTTTTCACAAAATTTGACATAACTCGACAATAATGATGCAACAATTTTTTATTTAAAATTCCAAACGATTCGGTAAGGCAGTTTTGCGTTGTTATGTTGCGGAAAGTCGAACAGACTGAACGACAACTAAAGCTGCTATTAGATTCACGGACTTTTAGGCGAGACAAACTTTTCAGCGGATTTTACCTCCAACATTTTCCCGTTCAAAGGGGCACAAAGGTTACAATAGTCTTTGAAAAAGTCGGAGGAAAAGCTTGAAAACCAGTTTCTACTCGTGCCAGGCGTTAATATTTATCGCCTCTCGTATCAATCGCTTATCTCTGATTCGTTGAAATGTTCGATGTTGGATGAAAAATCTGGGCTACTCCAGACTTTTTTGCGACTGCCGAAAAAAGTTGGGGAGACATTGCAGTTATGTTGGGAGGACATTTCGCAAAAAGTTGGAGGAAATCAAGTGTTGGCTCAAAAGTCTCTCGGAATGTTGGTGAATCTAATAGCGGCTTAAAATTTGCCTTATTTAATCGGAGCATTTTCTCGATTTAATGAGGCACAAATTTCTGTTGGACTGTTTTTACTGAATGTTGGTGAATCTAATAGGGGCTTAATAGGTGCTACGCACAATTATGAACAAACATAAAAAACCGTTCATTAGATCGCCATTGTTGAGGGAGAAATAACAGAAATAACAGAACAAAACTTTCATCCAATAAAAAGAATGATTTACAGTTTTCTTTTATTTCTTTTCTTCTTAATAAAAACCCCGCGAGAAAGACATTTTACTACAGAAATCCACGATATCTTTTTTTATCTGAGAATTTCGTTTCGCTAGCAACTCCAAAATATCTTTTTAAGAGCTTTCGGAAAAAGAGTAATGGGAGGGGGGGCGGGGGGAGGGAGCGAAGTACTCAATCGATTTCTGTATCCCACAGCACGTTTATTTTACCTCTCTGTCGTTTTTACGATCGGTTTTTGTTTTGGGTATATGTTCGCTTATTTTCATTTTAAGGAGAATCGAGATGTAGCATCACTGACAGGATACAAAGAGGAAATAAAATAAAAAAATTGGAAAACAGGAATTCTGGTTTTCAGAACTGAATGTTGCCCCCGATGAAATATATATATGAAAGGATAAAGACTAACCCCGTTTTAAAAATTAAATTCAAAAATTTAAAGTCCCAATCAACATTTTTTTACCTTTAACTCTGAAGTTTAACCCATAACTACTGTTATCAGAGACCGTTGAGTTTTTCAAGTTTCACAGTTGAACTGGTAATTTTTAATTTAATAGTTTAGTTTTAGTTATTGGTCAAATTTTGTTCCGTTTGGAGCCTTATTGCTACTTGTAGAGACTTTTGAATAGCTGATTTTTGTTTATAAAAGTCTGATATATAAAGTTTAATGTTTAAATAGTACTCTGAGAGTTAATGTAACATTTTACTTATGCTTAGATTAAGCGGTCTGACAGACCGCTCACAGTAGTTATGTGACAATTTTTGTCACAACAGTTAAAGGTCAAAAAGCTATTTTTCCCGTGATAACTTTCTTCCCGGTATCACATTTATTACTTCCAGATAACATTTTTGGACGCTTCTCAAGATTAAAGTTGATGATCTAAGTGCTTTTTGCAAGCCTTCGTGGTTAGGGCCTCATAGGTCACCGACCCGGGAATTGTGCGGGCTTTGACCACATATCAATCAGAAGCTAATGAACGAATTAAATTAAGTGTTCTTCCCAAATTCACAACTGTGTCCTCTGCTGGGAAATATGACAATCCCCAACATATTACCCAGAACTCACTCGTAAAACGAGAAACTTTTTAGATTTGACATGCCTCATGAAACTACCGGGACCTCCGATCGGACTCGCGAATCCATATGTCATTAGATTGAGCGATCCGCAAAGAGGTTTTCAAGTCCAATTCTTATCACCATTGATGTCAACGTGTCAACCACAAGCCGACGTTACATATTTTATGCAGTCGGCTTTCGTTAATTCGAAATCGGATAAATCGAATCTTTGCTTAATCCGAACTAAACAGGAAGTCCTACCTAAAATGTCAAAAATTTAGGTACCACTATTTTCGAATAGCAATTTCATCAAATATCTTAAATTCTTGCTTAAGAGCGCTACCCCCTCAAGTAATATATCACCTGATAGGTTGTTTAACAGAGTTTTGTTTTGATAAAGCTTTTGAAAAATAGAGTGCGTCCTCTGGTGGTGGAAAATGGAACTAACAGAAAGCGATTTTGTTAAAATTTGGAAATCTAACAATGTGATTTGTTTTAAAATTTAATATGGTTTAATAATGATAAAAAATTAAAAAAAAAGAATGGTGTGACACATTTCAGGGTGCCTGAGAAGAGGGGCGCGAACAAAATTAGGAAATGTAACAAGGAGATCTGTTTTACACTTTAAGGTAATTTATAATGCATGTTAAAATTTTTAAAGTACCGATGATGCTCTGGAGAGACCACTGCACGAAGTTATGTATGAAGTTTTACACCTTAAAGGCCGATTTCCAGTTTTTTAAATTTAATTCATATGCGATTTTAGTGGTTTTTTAATAATGTTTCGAGGCGATTTTTCCACATTAGCGAAAAGAAAGCGGTTTCATTCTTTTGACCTAATTTAGTGAATTTTGTTCTGTTTTCAATATAATTCATTTGGATTTCGCGCAACGATGTTTGGATTTTTAGTGAATTATTTCATGTAATTTTTAATGTTTTTTCAAATTTTGCCGCTATTATTCGACATTAGTAAAAGGAATTTTGCTTAAAACTTTCCGTCTAATGTATTAAATTTTAGCTGGTAAGATTTATGAATTACAGCGATTTTTGGAGGTTTTTTGCGTTTGATGTCGAATTTTTGTCATTTTTGCAACTACAAAGTTTTACCCTATTAGAGTAAATTTTGACCCCTGTGATTTTTTAATATTAGTGATTTTTAATGCACTTTTCAATGCAATTTTTAGAGGTTTTTAGAGTTTTATGGTGATTTTTTGATATTCAGAAGTAAATATTCATTCCAAACTTTTAATCTAATATAATTTTAGAGATATTTAAGACGATTTTTAAAGATTTTTTGTGTTCCGCGTCAATTTTTTAGTATCCATAAAGGATTTCCATTTATTACTTGATTATCCTGTCGACCAATTTCGCCAAATTATATCAATCGTCAAACGACAAGCCAAATTATGCAAATTGATGTAATTTTTATGTTAAATGATGAAAGGAGAGATAATTTAGAAAAACATTAATAAAAATACATATAAAATTAAGAAGTAAAAACCACTTGATGACGTAACAAACATATGTAACATGTTTAATGTCAAGTGAATATGGAATTTACGATCAGCCATTATTGGCATTTAATCTTATAGTTTGACCCAGATAGTTTCTTGGTCAACCGGATAATCAAATAGTACAGATTTCCGATTAGAATGTTTTATCCGTTTGATAAAATTCTGATTATTGCGATTTTAAAAATAACTAGCGATATTTAGTGTATTTTTCTATGCGTTTTTTAATGAACTTTTTAATGCGATTTAGTACTATTTTTTCGACCCCCCCCCCCACACCACCACCACCACCACAGTGGTGTTTTAACAATAAAAAAATTATTTTGGTTTCAAACTTTTAGCCTAATATAGTAAATTTCACCATTTACCTTTTTTAATTTTGTCTTTTTTTTTCTGTAATTCAAGTAAAAAGGAATGATTGCTATGTTTTACACGACTAGAATAATTTTGTATTCCCGGTATGTATTTACATTTAGCAAATTTTTAATGAATTTTTCAATGGTTTTGCAGTGGTTTTTTGAATTTCACGGCTTTTTTTTGAAATTCGGAAAAGGAATTTAATTTCAAACATTTACCCTTCATTTAGGAATTTTGAAATTTAGCGACTTTTTAATGCCATTTTTAGCAATCTTTTAATTATTTCTCACGCTTTGCGCCGATTTATTTCATTCGTATTTAAGAAGGAATTCAGGTTACACTACATTACTCTATTAATGTAAATGTTGTCCCCTGCTATTTTTAAATTTGAAACGATTTGTAATACATTTTTGAATACAATTTTTAGATGTTTTCGAGTCCACGGCGATTTTTTCACATTTGGAAAAGAAATTTCTGAATAATTTGTAGCTTATTTTGACATCAATGATTCAGATTTTTAGCGTATTTTCATAAAATGTTTAGCGATTTTTAAGTTTTTTGTCGATATTTTTAACTAAGGTAAGAGTTTAGATTTCAATGTTTTGTCCCATTATGGTAAATTTTGTCCGCAGGAATTTAATATAAATTTTTATCTTACTATGGTAAATTTTGTCCGGATTTTTTTATTTTACTGATTTTTTAATGTGTTTTAAAGTTCTGCGATAGTTTGTTGACATCGGTAAAAGAATTTCAGTTTCTAACTTTTAGCATAAATAGTACAATTTGTTCTCAACGCTTTTTGAATTTTGCCAATTTCTAATGCGATATTCAGTGTAATTTTTAGTTAGTTTTGAGGATTTTAGGTGTTCCGTGTTGACTTTTTCTTATTCATGAACGATTTCCAATTACAATATTTTCGACTGAATATTAAATTTTTACAGCCATGACTTTTAAATATTCAGCGAATTTTAATATAGTTTTCAAAATGATTTTTAGCCATTTTTTAAGTTCCTTGGCGGTTTTCTGCTATTTAGAAACCAATTTTGATTTCAAACATTTTGTTTAATGTTGTTATTTTTCGATTGCAATGTTTTATCTCTTAATAGAATTTTGGCGTTCCATGTCAACATTTTGTTATTTATGATTGATTTCCGATCACAACCCTCCTCCCGATTCTGCCTTAATATTAATTTTTTAAGCATTGACTTCCAAATATTTAGCTATTTTTAATGCTATTTTCAATGGGATTTTTAGCCATTCTTCAAGTTCCGTGGCAATTTTTTTTACATCCGGAATTCGATTTTGATATCAAACTTTTTGCTAAATATGGTTAATTTCTTGATTACAATATTTTATATTTTAACAGTGAATTTTTACCCTGGCGATTTTTTAATGTTTTACGACTTTTAATACAATTTTCAATGCAATTTTTGGGTTTTCTCAGTCATATTATTATTATTATTATTATTATTATTATTATTATTATTATTATTATTATTATTATTATTATTATTACATTTTTCAAAGGAATTCGATTTTAAACTTCTAGACCATAGGTTCCCAACCTTTTCTGGACCACCGCCCCCTTTACAAGAGAAAAAAATGCCAACGCCCCCACCCTCCATAATAGTTAATTATACAAAATGTTAAAATATTTGTTGCATATTATCTGCATTTTATCTGTCTATCTGTCTATTAAGAATTACAAAGTATAAGTTAAATAAAACGACCATCAAATGTAGTAAAAAAATGTTTATTAAAAACTGAAAAATAAACAAAAAACCAATAAGAATTTTTAAAAAATTACCAAAATGGTTGGGTGGTTCTCGTTTTCTGTAAGTTCCACGATTTCCTCGTCTAAATATGATGATACTGCTGTATCTGCATTTGTGAAGTTCCTGTTTTCATAAACTGCGAATAATGTGGCAAAGTGGCTGTATTCTCATTTACTACTTAGATTTCATTTGATCAAAAAAAGTTTACACATAGATGCAGCTATGAGGTTTTTTATTTTAATTAAATTCAACTCATCATCTTCCAATCATCTGATGCCTTATTAAAAATATTTATAAAGTTTAAATTGATCTAATTAAAGATTCTAAACAGGTCTGTCAATCGATGTCATCTTTTTAATGTAATCAGTTTTAGTATATTTTTACACCTGTGTTTTCAATAAAGTATAATACTGAAACAAATATATTGAAAAACGATTCAGACAAATACCTTTAAAAAAACGAATTTCTGTGTGCAGAAGCAAAACAGTTGTAATCATTTGCAAGTCTGACGCAAAATGATAGTGGCAACTGCACTACAAAGTGAAACAATTGTTTCACTTTGTTTTGAAACGATTTTCACTATAAAATTGGCTTAATATCCTGTCATTCAATAAATTGCTTCTTTTCATATTGACTACTATAATACTGTAATGAAGCGACGTAAAAAGGTGTTCATTCAACAATTTTGAAACCAAATGTTGATGATGTGTAACAGAATGCACAGAGAGTACATTTAGTACTGCTTGTTTCAAATGTGTTATTATGATCTTATGATATCCTGTCGTTGCTTGAGCAACATCAGTAGCAAGATATTATGAAAAAGAATTCTCTTGGACTTCATGGTATTAAATATCAATTCTTTCTTCGTATTAGTTTCCAAATTTTTAGCAAATAATAACTCTTGATCTTTTTTTTCTTTTATGAGCTTTTGTTATTTGGTAACGCTGATCCATCGAGTTGAATGGAAAATTTGCAGGTCTTTAAATAACAGCATTTTTCAATGCTTTTAGCCTATTCCTCTTTGTACCGAATTATTACTCAGGATTTTTTTCTGTTGATATTAGACGGTTTTTTATGATGATGTTTTCATTATCTCTCTGACTACTGGCAAGATTAATTTCTCGCCGACAGTATGCAATTTTAATATTTTTGTTATTAAAATTATAATGATATATGAGGCTCGTAGTCCGTCATCTTCTTGTTTAAAAGATCACTTAAAAAGGTATGATATAATTGACTGTTTAAAAATTTTCTTTTTCAGTCTTTGAACTGGTCAAATGTGGCAATCCAAAAACTTTCTTCTATCTCATACATGTTAATAACTTCAAAATTCGCTATCACAGAATCAAAATTAAATGACAATCTATGTCAATCGTAAAGATTCTAATGGTATTAAATTCCTTGCATTAGTTCTTGAAATAGGACTACTGCATCAATTTATAACAGAGAATACCTGAATTTAGATTTTTTTTGTAAATTCCGTGCATTAGTTGTTGAGATAGAGCGCCTATAAAATTTATATCACATACAAACAGATAGGCTAACAGACAGATTCACAGACAGACATTTTGTAAAAACATATTTTAGGCACCTCTGACCCCTAAAACGCGTAAATCCGTTAAAATCCGGAACTCGAAAATTTTCACGAATCTAATACTTTCGTCTTGTAAAGATAGAAGAAAATAAAAATAGGAGATAGCTTTATCTTTTCTATCTGCACGCATTTATTCAAATGCTCTTGTAACCTAGAAGGTTTCATGGCTTCATTTGAAAATACTTCTTCTCAAACGAAGCGCATAGGTAACGACTGGTTTATAGAAGAGTACCTAGATCCATATTTCAATTACTCAATATTGTTCAGTTGGCATTTCTTCTTCGATTAAGATATTTTGAAACATAAAAATTTTACCTATATAAATTTAAATAAATTTACTTTTGAACAAATTTATAGATATAACAATTTTTATCACTTTCACTACGGTTAAACAAATTTCTTGAACTGATTCAAATCACGGGTTTAAAAATCTCTTTTCAAGTCAAATCTTTGTCGTCATGCTTCAGAATTTTACGAAATACAGGTTTATAAAAAATAATTATGTTTAAAATTTTTAGCCAGCCAATTATCGCGAATGTTTTACTCCACAATTTTTAAAGTCATAATAATTTTAAATTCAAGTCATAGCCCTTGTTTGAGTTCCGAGGCTATTTTTTGATATTTGTAAAATAAATTCAACCTCCCCGCCCCCCTCAGATTTAGGTTCGTCTGTATAAATTTCCATAAGGTGCAGTTAAGGATTTTGTCTCGGACTGGGCAATCTAGAGAAGATCAACTATTTTCATTATATTAGTTCTTAAATAAATAGGTATGCAATCACCGCCCCCCTCGATGGTCCTAACGCCCCCCATTTTTCTCTAGACTCGCTACCGCCCCCTTGGAAGGCTCCAGCGCCCACTGGGGGGCGGTACCGCCCCCGTTGGGAACCTATGTTCTAGACTAATAAGAATTTGGTTTCAAACTTTTATCCTTTATGGTAATTGCTTTGCTCTCCTATTTTGATTTACGGCAATTTTTAATGCAATGTGCTTTTTTTGTTTGTTTGAGTTCACGGCGATTTTTTCAAATGCGGAAAAGGAATTCGGTTTTAAATTTCTTTGCTAATATGATAAATTTTCTCCTGTGCGATTAGGGTCTTTATTGCGATTTTTTAGCGGGTTTTTTTTTCGCATTTCAATAATTTTAATATTATCAAATTAATAAACAAATTAACATTTATTCAAGTAAAGTCAATTTTGAGTTCCGTGACTTTTGTAAATTTTGCCATTTCTAAAGCGATGTTTACGTTTCTTCGCTATCCCCTTTGATTTTTTAGACGTTCAATTTTTGGCCGAATGTAGTAAATTCTGATCTCTTTTCTTAAAAGTTTATTCGAATTTTGAAACACAATTTTTGAATTTTGTTTTATATTTTTATGTGATTTTTAATGTTTTTTGCTATTCTGCAAGATTTTTTTTACATTCGTAAAAATTATCCAGCTTCAATTTTCTAGCCCATCTCTTTTCGATGAAGTTTAGACGAAATTCATGCAGCATTTTTTAAATTTTTCGAGGTTTTTATTATGATTTTTAAAGTTTTTTCAGTACCCGGGCAACACCGGGCAGAACAGCTAGTTAATATTAAATTGGAAAATAACATTTCAATAGAAGTTTGTATATCCGAAAAGAAAAAAAATATACATTTACTCACCTAAGGTTCCTTGTAGAAGTGATGCAAAGAGATACACTGTCATGCCACACGTTAGCCTAGTCCTCGAGAGAATTCTGAGTAATCCCAAATGACGAGGGTCATTTCTGGAGGGCGTTGTTTTACGACGTTCGTCGTCAGTCATTTTCGGTACACAAACACATAACAAAGTACACACAAAATATAAAATCCTTAGCACGCATTCACGGATCCATAGGTATCCGTAAAAAGTCTTAGATAACACTTGTTCTGTCAGTAGACACACAAGGGTAGGAGGATGTTTCACATTTCTGTTGATATTGTCTTTTGAATGTGAGCGAGACATTTTGGGTTGCTGTATGAGGTGTCCTGTAAAGAAGAAAAGGATTATATCAGAACAAGTCACTTAAAAAAAGAAATAAGTGGGTAAGTGTGGTTACAGATCGCACAGAGGATATCGTTTAATATTTCTTTTAAAACACGTATCCTTTCCTTAATAAATCTAAATTGTTAATTTATAGTTATCAAATTCTTACACAGATGGTAGCACCAATAAATTTAATTTTAACATAACTATAAAAGGAAGTTATTTAATTTAATCAAACTAAAAATGCTCAAATCCAATTAATTACAAAATATCCAATTTTTTTGAAAATCCAAATTAAAAAAATTAATAAGCGGAAATTCAGACAAAATTCTAAATCTCTAAAAGTTAAAAAAAATGTTTAAAATTAAATTTTAAATGTTGAATTAAACATTTAAATAAAATAATGCGATAAATCGCAAAAATTTATAAATTACAAAGCGAAAAAAAAAGATATTTCTCTTCGCATAGTAAAATTAGATGACGTAATAGGATATATAGGATCACGTGATTTATTGAATCCATTCATTTATGTTACATGCATAATAATTTTTATATCTATTAAAATTTGCGTGCAACAATTAGAAGAAAAAAATGAACTGATGGTATTAAAATAAAAAATATATTAATTAAAATAAGAGTCTTTTTTCAAAATTTTATGATATTTTGTGTGACAAGAGGTATTCAGCTATAGAAGTACTCAAAATTGGAACTCTCTTGTGACAGACAGACAGAGATCACAGACGAATAGGATTTCGCCAGATGAACGAAATCCTGAAAACAAGGAAAAAGAAATTTATTAAACCTAGATTTTCTGACGCTTCGAGAACACTTTGAACCTTTAAGAAAGTAAATAACACGTTTAAAAATCACATTCTAGTACTATAACTGTCGCTAAAATTTTCGTGTATAAAATTATCGTATACAGTAAAACCTCCATAACGGACACTCCCGAATAGCGGACACCTCTATTTAACGGACAGTTTTCAAATCCCCACTCCCGAAATCTAATTTTTTATATGTTTAACCTCCGAATAACGGACATTCCGAATAGCGGACTGTAATTTTGGCTAAAAAGAATGTAAAATTGTTTTTTAATGAGGAAAAAGAAATATAAAACCTAAATTTATCAGGGCAATATTTCACAAATTTTGTGCTTACAGACAAATGTGGGGATGAGCTGGGGGAAAATCCCCTCTCCCCCAATATTTATCTGTGATCCCCCCCGTCTCAAATGATTCGAGATTGTAAACTTTTAAGATGCGGAAAAATACAATAAACACTTTTTAAGATGATTCAAAAGATTTAAAACTACTGATGGAGTGAAAATTTTACGTTGATAAACAAATTACATGTAATCACAAGTAAAAGAGAACTTTTGTAACAAATTTTTTTTGTAGGAACGTAATAAACAGTGGATAAAAGCATGCCCAGTTTTATTTCAATTTTATTGCTTTAAAAATTATTTTAATTTCTGGTTAATAATATAATAGAGGTTTTAGGACATATAAAAATCATTTAATGAAACATTAAACATCAATTAGCAATTTTTCTCTCTCTGAGGTTTTCTCAATAAGCGGACACCTCCGAATAGCGGACAATTTCCGCGCTCCCCAGGTGTCCGTTATTTAGAGGTTTTACTGTATATCATTTTAATTGACTCGACAAAATTATGCAACAATTATATATTATAAATCTCAAACGATTTGGTTGGGTGGTTTTTGCTCTACTATATGTGGACAGTCTGAACGATGACGGTGTAATCTTGTGTAATTTATATCGGTTTCATAAAATATTAAATAGTTTAATACAATTAAAATGATTACTAAACAATGTCTCCATATATAATTATGCAATGGAATACTTTTGTGTGGCCCTGTAAATCAATGAGAAATAATCTTTGCAGCCCAGGTTGTATATTATAGTATATACTTCATAGATACATATCAAGTTTATTACGTTCGAAAGAATGTAAGATCATTAAAAAGCACTTGAAACTTTCCTCCCATTGACCGTAATGTGTCGAAATCATTTTGATTGTTTCTGTCATTGAGCTATGCTAACGATTTTCATAAAATTTGAAATGACGCGATAAAATTATCTAATAATTATATATTTTTAATTGCAAATGATTCGGTTGGGCAGTTTTTGCTACTTTTAAGAAAAAGATAATATTCACTAGAGATAGAACGAGCCTCATTCAGAGTCGGCGATCGTAAATATGTGAACCAACCTTCGAGGAGTCATCTACCGTGATAATTAAAGTGATGAACTATCACGGTTAATTAATTTATTTTAAATGTTTCACTCTACCTTATTTTATATGTTTATTAGTGTATTTATTTTTTGTATATAGATTTTAATTTTTTAAATGCATTCAAGCCTGTTTTAGTTTATATAACTAAAAGACAATTCAATTTATTTCTTGTATATAGATTTTAATTTTTTAAATGCATTCAAGCCTGTCACTAAAAGACAATTCAATTTATTTCTTGTATATAGATTTTAATTTTTTAAATGCATTCAAGCCTGTCTTATTTTATATAATTAAAAGAATTATATTTATCTTTTAAAAGCTTTTTAAATTCAGACGTTAAATTTATGTGTATTGCAAACGTAGCAATTTTTTTTTAGAAAATTAAAAAAAAAAATTGTCTCGGATTTAAGATTAAAAACAGATGTTCGAATCCTTCCACTTGCTACTTCACACATTATTAAATAAAGGCTTTGTTTATTATGTCCATTCGTTAAAATAAACGCAGGTGGTTTGGCAACGTCAATTAAATCGTCTGTTCCCATGGAATATTTGTTGATAGTATGTGTGGAGAAAAAAGGTGATTTTTCTTATTTTATTTTGAAATGTTTCATTCGTTTAGTGTGTTTTGAAAGAGACACAGATGTTTTTCCCATGATTTTTAGGATTTTGAGATATACATTTACCTAAAAAATTCTGCGAAGGAACTTGTGCGATTTTGTTTCTTCATTTTCAAGTTGTGTTTATGTGATTCAGTCAAATTTTCGACTTATATTAGTATTTCAAGATTCTGTTATGAAATTAAGGTAAGTGGGAAATATTGTTTTTTTTTTTTTTTTCACATAAACTTTAGATTTACGAATACCTTTTTGGTACTGAATACTGGTTTAAAAAAATTTTATTACTGATATGGAAGTGGCGCCAACTTATATGTGCCCACAGGGCTCGAGTTCCATAATTTGATCTTTGCGCACATCTAATTTCAAATTGTTTAATGCATAACTTACTTTTTTGTTTATTTAATCGCTGAAATGAAATTTGGTTTTATTAACCTTAACAGCAGTGGCAAAAATTGTTGCGTAACTACTGTCAGCGGTCTGTCAGATCGTTTAATCTAAAGATAAATTAAATGTTAAATCAACTCCAGGGCCGTAACTACCACCGGGGCCCCCAAACCTGAGGGGCCCCAAACTGATATTTAAAAAAATGATTGATTTTAGTTTCTAGGCTAACTTTTTATAAAATGCCCAGCACCTAGCTAGAAGTTAGTAATAAAAAAATCAAAGTGCTAGAGTAAATATTTTTGCGTGTCCGTAGCATACTCCATAACCTTCGATATACTACATGCGTTTCGCATGCAAAATCAGCTTTAGAGCAAACAACAGAATGTCGAGTCGCATGTGTCATGTCGCGCGCGTCAGCGTGTTTGCCAATCCCACCGAAGCTAGTATAAAGAAGAAAATATGAGCTTCTGATCGGTTGAATAATCTAAAAAAAGCATCTAAAAATTCTAGAAAATCTTTCTTCTTATCTATTAATAAATACATAAAATCGAAAACAAATATCAAAATTCATCTTTCAAAAAGTTTTTTAACAGAAACATATGATTAAGTTACATAAACTCAAAAACGAACCTAAAACAAAATGCTTTTTAAAGTATTCAATGAATCAGAAGTCCGTATTTTCTCTCCTGTGCTGCTTCAGTGGGATCGGCAAAAATCAGGGCTGCGGCGACTCCGGAAATTTTTACGACTTCGACTCCTGGCTAGCTAATATATTGGTGTTGTTGTTGGTTAAAGTTATGAGGGAACGAAAGAAAAATAACGCAAAAATGTCATTACTTCGGTATTAATTCAGTTCTTAGAGCTTTGGAAAAAAAAATATTTTCCGTTTTACAAATTCTTTAATTTCACGTACAGTAGAGCCACGCTAATTCGGACCCCGTTAATCCGGATCTCTGGATAATCAGGATCGGTTTGGTAATTTTTTTTTTTTTTTTTTAATTTGAGAAGCGATTGGCTAATTTCCATTATTTTCATCCATGAAACATTAACTTGTTTCATCGACATATTCTGAATAAAAGAACTTTTTTCTGAAATCTTTTCGGAAGAATACCTTAAGCTTTCTTATTTTTATTACAAAGTAAACATTTTTACTGTCTGTAAATATTCAATAAGCCTAACATAAAGGTGATTTTCTGTAAGTATGTTCTGCTTTATTTTAATTTTTTTTCTAATTCTCCGGATAATGCGGATTGGGTCCGGTCCCAATTAATCCGAATTACTGAACCACAAGCCTGAAAAATCAAATTACCGAAATCTAAAAGAGATAACAAAACGGAAATTTTACTCATTCGGATCCGTGGCCTCGAAAAGAGGAAATCCGTACAATTTTCATGTTAATTAGTGTACTCCAGAGCAGAAAAATTTCGAAGGAAATGAAAAAAAAAAACTAGCATCTTAAAACTTTCTTCTATATCATGTTATTACTTCTTAAAAAATGCAGCATAGCAGCGCCACCTCTTAGGTGATTTACACCATAATCTAATCAACAAGTTATATCAACTTCTAACTAAATTTGAAATCAGTACATTAATTTCTGAGATAGAGCTATTACAGCAATCTTAAATAGCGCTACATGCACTGTAAAAAAAATCCAGAAACGTTCCTGGAAAAAAATGGGCAGCTGAGTTGCCCATTATTTCCAAGAAACATTTCTTGAAAATGACCGGAAGTTTACTGTACAACTAAAAAACTTTCCACGGAAATGCCAGTAAGCTTCCTGTGAAATTGCAGGAACGTTTCTATTGACAACAAAACATTACTGATATTTCGCAGAAAGCTAACATCATTTTCTCTGGAACGTTTCAGACTTGTTCAAAAAGATTTCTGTTATTTTTAAGAAATGTTTCGTATAAATTATGAGCCATTCATCTGCCCATTATTTCCTAGAAATATTTCCGAATTTCTTTTTACAATGCAGGGACATTTCATATATTACTTTTTTTTTTTTTTTGCTTTTATTAGATTAGATGAAAGATATTATATTAATACATTTTTAAGATTTAAAAATATAAACTTTTTTTCTTTACTTAAAACATAGTTGAAGCAGTTTATGACTCATTTTTAGACACATAATTTAAACCATATCTGAAAATATTTTTCTATAAATGATATTTTTTCATGGATTCAATGTAATTAAAGACAGTTGGATAATTCTTCCTCTCTTCAACAGTACATACACGACTTTAATTTTCTGAATTTTTATATCTTTGATATAACTGTTACAAATTTTTACGTTTCATTTATAATTCAAGGAAAATGTGCACAAATAAAAATCCAGACACATTTTATATACAACATTCTAAGGATTATTTAAATTTTCTGCAGTTTTTCTTTTCTTTTCTTTCTTTTGTTTTGTTTAAGGTGAAATTAAAATAGCCATTTATGTATGATTAATACAATTTAGATTTATTGTGCTATAAAAAATTAAAAAAGCCTTAGGAAATAGATAGTAATCATTTTATGAAGCAAAAATTAGCAATATTTTTTTTAGACAGATACAACTATTTTCAATAGTGTCATACATAATTTAAAATATAATGTTATATTTCACCGTTCATACGTAAATATTTGCCATCTGATAACTATCAAAATCTGAAAACATTGCACATCTTTTTTCTTCCATATAATCTATAAACACATTTAATAATTAAATTTGCGAAACTTTTATATATTAATTCGTTTAAGATTTCTAAAAAAAAAATGATATTTAGTATAATATTAATTATGATCTTAATTTTATACTACATAACTACGAATTTTCTTTTCTCCATATTTACAACCATTTTTTAAAGCTCTGTTTTATTTGTAAATTAATTGTAAGTTATTAGCAATACATCACATAAGAAATTGGATAATTTTGAGTTGAGTTTGAATTTTATAAAAATGCTTTTGAAGAATAGCCGTTATTCAACTTGACTTAAATATAGAATATTTCAACTCAAGAAAAATTAAATGAAAAACTATATATCAATTTATATTTTTGGAAGTAAAAAGTGAACGACAGCTTCAAAAGCAAGGATAAAAATAAAATCATGCGGATATTACTACGTTACATAATGCTAAATTTTAACATAATACAATATTTTTCTGGAGAGAGATAGCTACTAAAATATTTATGATTATTAGCATAACAAAGTTATTTTTTAAAATGAAAAAGTAAAAAAAAAAAAAAAAAAAAAAAAAAAAAAGAAAAGAAAAGAAAAGAAAAAGAAAGAAATAAAGAAAGAAATGTTATTTTCGACCGTTTTCTTTTAATTAAAAAAAAAAAAAAAAAAAAATAGCGTATATATGGATTAATTTTAATTTTAAATCTTAGACATAAATCTATAATTCTTAAATAGAAGCTCGTTTAAATATAAATAACATTAAGACACACATTTATAAAAACCTCATTTGTTTTAAAATTAATATAGCATATAAAAAAATATTAGTGGATCAAGATAGAATATTATATATCTATATTCACTTACTCTTGTGATTATCCTTTTCTTTTAATAAATAATCCTTTAAATGAGGTGAAAAACTTTTATATCCAACAAGGGTGTCCTAGATAACTGATTAATTACTTTTTCATTTAAATTAATCAAGCTACCATAGGATCCCCTGTTAGACTAGAATTAGTATGCAGTCTTTAATAGAAATCCAAAAACTAGACGCATTTTTTACACGTGCTGCTCGTTAAACATTCCATAAAAAGCTACGTACGGGGGAATAATCTTTTAGCGATGTCACAAAGGTATTGCATTTTCCTCTGAAAGGGCTTAGCATTGTCAATAGTGAAAGAAATGATTCTTCCCTTTATTCACTTATTCGTATTCCACAATGATTTTTTGACATTCATATAAGGAATTCGTTTTCGAAACTCGCGCGCGAGCAATCGACGACAACAAAAAATAAAAATGGCTTCGCTACCGACGCTTTTTGCTGATGCAAACTGTTTTTCTGGAAGGTTTCAGGTATGAAAACCAGGATTTTACAGGAAAGTGGTAAATTACTTTGAAAACCTAAAAAAAGGCGAAACGTTCCGGGAATATTCTTGGAACGTTACCACATTTTTTTACAGTGTGTTGGGGTCAAGAACATCAAGGTCGTGCATAAAATACGAATCAGGATCAATTTGTAAATGATACTAACTGAATCTAAAGTTTAATGAATATCCATGCATCAATGCTTGATCCACAGCTACTGCAAAATCGTGAAAATGCAACATAGCAGCGCTATGTGTTGGGCGATTTACACCAAACACTAAACTATACTAATCTAGATTACAAACTAATTAAATATAAAGTTTGATGAAAATTCGAGTAATTTTTTTGAGATAGTGCTGTTGCAATATCATGAACAATGTAGCATAACAGCGCCACCTGTTGAACGATTTGCAACAAAACATTTACAGCATCTAATTATATCAAGGACATACTGAATCTAAAGTTTTATAAAAATCCGTGCATTAATTCTTAAGATATAGCTACTGTAGAAATTGTGAATAATGCAGCATAGCAACGCTACCTGTCGAGTGATATACATCAAAAGTTAATCAGCTTCGGCTTCTATTAGGATCTAACAGAATCTAATGTTTTGTGAAATTTCATCCATTAGTTCTTGCGATAGAGCGCTCCAAAATGTTTGTCGCATGCAGACTCACGAAGTGACATATTCACTGACAGACATTTTCGAAAAACTATCAAATCTTGTTTAGGATCTTCTAAAACGTATAAATCCATCGAATGCCTGAAGTCGAAATTTTTCACGATACCAATACTTTCTTCTTGTAAAGAAGAAAATAAAATTGAAGTTGAAAGTTTTACTAGTTCGCAAATAATCTGGGAGCTTTTATTTAAAAACAGTTTTCATCTCCTGTGCAGTATATCGGGAATCTTTATCTTGGCTAGTCCGATATAATCCAAAAATGACAATAATAATTCATCTCACGGATTTAAAATTACATTTTACTGGTTTAATTTCACTTCAAACTGCCTTAGAAAAAAAGCCCGAGTCGGCTTGTTTTTTAAATACTCCGACCCTGGCAAAAATTGCATCGCCGCCATGTGCCTGCCGAGTAGGGTTGCCCAGTTATACGTTTTTTAGTCATTTTTGAGCTTATCATACTGTGTACGTTTAAACAGCGGCGTGCGAAAAAAAAAACTGTGCCTGGGACAAAGTTTTAATTTGCCCCGGGCGAGGAGCCTCACTATGTAGTTTTGCCCCGGGGCCTCCAAGTTTATAGTTACGGCCCTGATCAACTCTCAGAATACTATTTTTGTATTAAACTTTATATACAGGACTATTATTAATGAAATTCAGTTATTCAAAAGTCTCTAAAGGTTGTTATAGGGCTGCAAACGAAAAAAAAAAAAAATTGACCAGTATTTATTGTTAAAGTAGAAATTTCGAGTTAAACTCCGAAACTTGAAAAACTCAGCAATTATTATTATTATTATTAATATTCTCAAAAGTAATTTTGAATGGAGAATAGTAAAGACATCCGTTAGAATTAGAAGGTAAAGTTGCAAAAAAACCGGGTAAAATTAAAAACATGCCAATGGCTTTTATTGGTTTTAAACGGCTTTATTTGGACAAAATTGGCCTTTTTTCGCCATAACTAGCTTTTATACAGCAAAGCATTTTAATTATAAACTGCACATTTTGAAGCGATTTTGATTTTTAATTTTAATGACATTTAATTAACTTAGATTTTAATAAATAATCCAGTTACTCAACAATGAAGACATTAATACTGGAATAATGTATCGATGTAACTGTTAGTGATTTATAGTCAGAATTGCAAATATGGCAGCTAATTTTTAAAAGGGCCATATCAACTGCGTTTTATTTGGTTTGTAATAACCTTTAATTATATACTCTTTTCATTTTTTACCGTTGCATAAAAGTAAAGAGGATAATGATTATTTAATTACATGTTTTATTACTTAATTTTAAAAGCTAAGAGATTTTAATTTACAAGTCTTATTTTACTGCTTATAAACATTAAAATTGTACCTAAATTCATAAAATAAAATCCCCATTTTTCACTACTAAAAACAGTATTAGGGGTAGCATATGCATGAATAGACACACTTATCTACCGACGGTACTTATAAGTACCATTAAAATTATTTATTATAAAAAAATTTCAATACGTCAGTTAGTTGTAATACTGTTTAGAATGAGTTACAGATACATTACTTTATCTTGTCCCAAAAGCATTACTGGTTACAACAAACAAAAATATTTTTTAAAGGATGTTTTCTTTTGTCTTTGCATCTTTTCAGCTTTCTTGGTGCTGGGGGAGGAGGATGGGGATTTTTCACTGCAGAAATATTTCTATATTTATATTGTAAGAACATCCTATTTGTACACTTTATAGTTCTACAAAATATTAAGAAAACAATTAGAAATAAAGGATTTGAGTGGGGGTTATAAAAATTGCACAAAATCCCGGTAAATTTAAATTTAATTAATCCTTCTAAAATCCTTTAAAAATGTATTAAATGATTAGGTAAATCTTTTAATTTAGTTTAAACAATTTGCTTAAGATGCTTTAGAATGTAAATTTTTCAGGAATTCAATGCGGTAGAAAAAGGGTTAAATCGCAACAAGCTATTCAAAAAATTTTTTGCAACAAATTTTATGCGGGAAACATTTTTTTTTTTTGTTTGATTCCTCTCTTTATCTTATAAACTTCTGTACGAAACTGTTCTCTAATAGTATATCCTTCCTAATTTCTCTTTTCAACATTCTTTAATCTATGACTTTATCTTTCCATATGGGCAAGTAAGAATATTTCCATTTTTAGGTGCGTTCGTAATTATGTAAATACGTAGCACCTATAGTGGTCGTTCAGTCCGTCCGTCTGTCCTCGTATAACAACGCAAAAACTACCCAACCGAATCATTTGAAATTTAAAATACATCATTATTACGCAACTTTGTCGCGTCATTTCAAATTTTATGAAAATCGGATGCATAGATCAATCAGTGGCGTAGCTAAGGGGGGCAAGGGGGGCGGTCGCCCCGAGCGCCGAGACCAAGGGGCGCCAAATTGAGAGAGGTTTAAATTGAAATTATCTCACATACTTTGACAATAAATTAAAAAAAATTCTTTTTTTCTTTTTTGTATGTGTGTTTATGAATGTTCTCTTTAGTAAGATACTTTGTTATATCCAAATAATGAAGAAAGAAATGTTTCTATAGGGATGGCTCAACGCACTTTGCATTTAAGATGTGTACCTAAATTGAGGCGCAAAAGGATCAAGGGGCCGCCAAATTGAGGAGCTTTAAACCGAAATTCTTTCACATATTTTGACGATAAATAAGAATTGTTGACTTTTTTTGTGAGTATGCGTGCGTGTATGAATGTTTTAAAGGAATTCGGTGTAGGTGGGAGAAATACAGAGATCCATAATTGTCAATCACTGATGGAGATTTTTTTTTACTGTTTATCCTCCAGATTACAAATCAAAAGGCCTGTCGGTGACTCGTAGTCATATTTTTGGCATGAAAAGAACCTTTTTTCTTTGCATACTGATCATCCAGCCGATGATTTTTCCAAACAAACCGCGAATGTTTAAAACCTTTATTCATATTAAAATAAAAAAAAACACACAAAAAAACCCCTCTCAGGAATGAATCCCTGGTATGTATCTCCGCTGTCTTCAGCAGCGTACGCTGTAAAAGAAAAAACAAGTACGAAAAATCATGCGTTAAGCATAGATTATTAAGCACTTTCCAACATTTAATGAAATCTTTAACAAAACTTTGTCATTTAGGGAAATAATAGTGTATAGCCAAATACACCCAAATATGTATTCCAGTACATTAGAACAGCCCTGTATTTCATATGTCAGTTCATATAATGGGAAAATTTAGCTTAGCAAGAAAATACCCAGTAGCTTGAAATTTATTTTTCAGCATTTTCATACTATTAGATGGAAACATACTTGAATACTTTTGTTCAGCCCTGTAGTTTACCTTGTATCTTTATTAAACGTCAGCATTGGGCTAAAATTTATTGTAAACTAAAACACTTTTAAAACAACTGAAATCACATTCTCATAAATCATCGTTCATAGGCGTCCATGTACCGAATTCTTTGCGTGGCCCTGTATATCCCTTTATCTATATTCTGCAAACATTTCTCAGTAAATTGAATGCAGCTCAGCGTAAAAATGCATAGCTTATTTAAGAACCACGTTTAAATAATTTACGCTCATATTCAGTAACGTTGGTGAGCTCTTTTGGGTAGCCCTGTATATCAACTATAACATTTATACACACCACGTAATGTGCATATATTTAGCGAAATATAAACGCGCATATCATAATTAAAATGCATTTCATACCTCCATCAGCCATCATCGGACACATATACGGTACTTCGGAAAGAATATACTATTTGAAATCTTTTGTATGGCCCTGTAAATGCTATGTACTTCAAATTATGCAAGACAGTAGCGTATAATTTATATTAAGCTTCAGTGACATATATCAATTTTATTATACATGAAAAAGCTTAATATATTTAAAATATGTCACACACAATTCCTCCTTTTACCATTATCTAATGGAATTCTTTTGTGTGGCCCTGTAAATGAATATTAGCTAGATTTTCACCTTATATTTTATAGAATGCATATTTTAATATGTTTGATAGGGTATAACATCTTTAAAATTCCTTTGAAACGATTTTCCCCATTGGCCGTAATGTAATAGGAAACTTTTGATTCGCCCTGTAGATAAACTAATCATGGTAGGAACTTCATTTTCGATAGGACTTGTGCTAGGGTAAACGTCAATAACGTCCTAAAATTTCATGGCAATCCGAGTATATTAACGATTTTTCCCCATGGGCCTTAATGTAATGGAAAACTTTTGATTCGCCCTGTAGATAAACTAATCATAATAGAAACTTCATTTTCAATAAGGTTCGTGTTAGGGTAAACCTCAATAACGTCCTAAAATTCCATGGCAATCTGAGTATATTAACGATTTTTCCCCATAGGCCGTAATGTAATGGGAAAACTTTTGATTCGCCCTGTAGATAAACTAATTATGGTAGAAACTTCATTTTCAATAGGTCTTGTGCTAGGGTAAACGTCAATAACGTATAAAAATTTCATAGCAATCCGAGTATATTTACGGGAGTTAGAGCGCGGACAGACGGCCATCCGGCCAGACGGACAGACGGCCAGACAAACCGAATGCATAAGCACTTTTCAACTTTGTTGGAAAGTGCTAAAAATGGACGATTTTACGGAAATTGCATTGGTAATCTGGACACCAGTACAATTTACTGCTTTTTAACGAAATTTTTGAGAAATTTTTCCAGAAATGTTTTCGTTTTTTTTTTTTTTGGGGGGGGGAGGGGGAGATTTTAAACTTACGGAAATGCTTCCATTAAAAAACAGTAAATTGTACATTGCATCCCGATTACAAGTGCAATTTCCGTAAAATTGTCCGTTTTTTTCTCCCGGTGTAGACCTGGCGTGCTACGCACGCATTTGTAACCACTTCAAACATCCATCGATATTTATCTCTTTCAAAATAAATCTTTTGCACGGGTCCTTGCTGTTTACGTTAGAGCTCTGCACGGGTCAGAATTTCCATTCTCGAGCCCGGCACGGTCCGATCTTGCCCGATGCAATTTCTACTATTTCGGAAAAATTAATATTTTTATTATATAATTAAGATTTTATAAAATACTGCAAGCATATTTATAGGATGATTTTACAGTATATTTTACAAGAAATACACTATAGCATTATTAATGATTACTTACTTAGATTCTTAGATTTTCAACATTCGAATAAAGGTTCATTAAAAATTTACTATGTTTAATTAAAAAAAATAAAGAAAGTTAAAAACATCGTAATTCTTAAAGCTGTATAATAAAAAGTAGAAAGAATTACAAAAATACTTCTATATCATTTATTGAAATTTTTCTCAAATCGAAAGCAGCTACTTTCGGATACATTTCTGAATTAATTTCTTTTCGGAAACGCATAAGATTAGCAAGTGTTTTTATGCAGAAACTATGTAATCGAATGATGTTACCCACTTTTTTTTATATAAGCAATTTAAGAAATTTAACGTTTTGAATTTAATTTCCTGAATCGACAGCATGGGAAAAGAAAAAATTCTGCAGCCATGTTACAAGAGTCTCTTATATTTCTACAAATATATACAAGTATCCTATTTACCAAAAACGGAAAACGCTATATGATTCCAAATCCTTTCAATAGTCAAGTTTGTCAATTTTATTATACCTTTACAGTTAAAAATTAGTCAGAAAATGTGTCAAACTTTCACGTTGTTGAACAGCGAATTTAAGAACCACCTATAAGCATATTTCCAAAGATTACGGTGACATAAGTTCTTTATCGCTATTAGTACTTTTACAAATCATGTAGTCTGCACAACACAATTTGTGAACAATTAAGTCTAATTACGGCCTGGCACGACTATATGTAGAAGAACAATGTAAGCCTGATCTCGGCCCGTCACGAGTCTGCTAAAAGGTTATAAAGTCCGAGTTAGAGAAAAAGTAACAGTCCAAAGTCGATGTCTATACACTGTGTAAGTTTCATTTCTCTTTTGATGTTTAGGATTGGCACGTGACTTATACTTATTCTCGTTAAAGCCATATTCGTTGAAAATAGCTCACATTTCATCGTCTTTGCTGAAATCTTTATAACGGGCCGGTAGGTCCGCTAAATTTTTTTATCGGTTCGGGCCGGCCCGTTAGAAAATTCGGAACCACCTCTCCGGGCTGGGTATGAGCCTCGGTCCAGGGCCGGGATCGTGCAGACCTCTAGCCTACCCCATAGACCTCTAGCTTTTCCGTATAGCATAGGTGTGCTACACACGCTCCGAAAAATCTGTAAAGAATCGTAAGATGAGTTGATAGGTAAAAATTCTGCAGAAACAATGTTGCCAGCGGGCTACATTTTGTAATTCGGATTTTTTGATTGCCACCACTTTTTTGTAATTGTAAAATTCTTCTTATTTAATGACATTTATTAAGGCGAAAACAAGGGAAATTTCGCCATTTAAAAAAATTGATTTCAATCAAGAAATCTGAATTTTGAACATTGGCAATTCTGTCCAGAAATCGGGCCTTGAAATTTCAGATAAAAATACTCCCTGACGGTGAAGATAAAATTAAAAATTGTAAAACAATTAAAAACCAAGTTGGATGAACAAAACCCATTTGAATTTGGGTCTGAGAATGTGCCTTTTGCATTGGAAGGTGGAGCTAAAACTGTAAGAAAATCATATGCTAATTTGCATGAATCAATCTCCGTTAAAATCGGGCCCACAAAATGCGAGAAAAGAATTCGATGTTAATTTTGACTAACATAAATAAAATTCGTTGTTAACAGAACACACTGATAATTTACGATTAAGTTGATAAAATGTTTATATATATAATTTATAAATCAAAAGGCCGGTTTGGCGACTTGGATTCACATTTCTGGTATCAAACGGACATATTTTATTTGTTTACTAGCTGACCCGTCCGTCGATTTTTCCAAACGAAATGATTAAATAGGTGGTGCCAAATTGAGGAAAGCTTGAAACCGAAGTTATTTCATATATTTTGACATAAATAAAAATTGTTGAACTTTTCTTTTGTGTTTGTGCAACGTTTAATAATTAAGTCGATTGCCTATATGTCATATAGTCTCTGCTCCACCAATATTTGGAAATTATACGGAGGTGTCGGCAAGAAAATTATATCTTTTTAGTTTAGTTATTAATGAATATTCATCTTTTGGTTCTGGAAAATCGTTTAAAAAAATTATCGATCGGTTTTCAGAAAATTTATACACAGGTTTAAAATATTTTTCTACGTATGCTCTGAAATTTTCGAATCGATATCTTAATTATTTTTCTTAATTTTCGCTGATTAGTGAAAATTCTTTATTTATTCCGTTTCAGCTATGGAATCAAGTTCAGATGTGCGTTCGGTTTTTGTGAAAAGAAATCGCATTTTTGATGAGTTTTTAATCACTATTCTCTACTAATTACCAAAAATTAAAAAATCTGAGCCTCATGAGAATCAGGATCTGCTTTTGACTACCCTCACTCAAGTTTTCCCTTTTGCACATACGGTAAATATTTCAAGCCATTTCTGTCAAATTTTTTTTTATCGATGACTTTGATTAGTCTCTTGCTCATTGAATCTATCAAATAACGCAAAGTACTCAATGAATCAAAGATCAATACAGTTCCAGCAGTTTTTAATAGTATTCATGAAATCTAACTTAGAATTGAACTGTCGTTCATTTTTGTAAATATTTCAGGCTGAAATTCCCTAAAGATTTTCTGTTACATTCAGATCGGGGATACGAGCTGGCCTTTGAAGGCATTTTACCTGATTAGCTTCCAGTCAATATTTAGTTAACTTTGTAACATGAAGGGATGCATTGTCCTGATGAAATGTCCAGTCTCCTAAGTTATAAGAGGAGCAATGGGTAATAAATTATCTACTAAGATATCTTGATACATAACTGAATTATTTTGTTATGCATGAAAACAATTGGAGTGATTCCACAGGCAGCAAATGCAGCCCAAACTATTACCGAGCTACCTCAAAATTGACGCTTTAAAAAAAATTGAGGTTTCTGTCGTAAGTCATGCCAAAAATATTTATAGCCGCCGAGCCCATCGAAATTAATTTTTTTTCGTCAGAAAAGACATCTCCCCAGTTTGTGCCTTTGATGAAATGTTTCCGTGTAGTCTAAGTGAGCATACTTGTGGCGCTTAGGGAGAGGGAGTTTTCCTTTATTATTTTTTTTTAATATGAATAATTGAATTGTTACTTAAAACATTTCTGACCGTTCGGTTTGTACATGGTAATTGTAATTATTCTTGAATTTGGGCTGACGACTTTTTTTTTTGTCCGCAAGCTAGCTTCCGAATTTGCCTGGATTGCTTTACAGTTAAGGCTTTCGGTCTTGCTGTATGCTTCTTACTGCCGTAATCTTCGAGATTTATGAGAAAACTGTTTGCTGCAGCCTTGGACTTTCCTATTTTTCTTGCAGCATTAGAAACAGACATTCCAACTTCATTTAAAGTTAATATTTTAGTTCGTTCACCATAGGATAACATTTTTCATCATGGCATTGTATTAAAGATACCAAAAAAAAAAAAAAAAAAAAAAAAAAAAATGAATGCACATAACAAGTTTACATTTACCTAAACTTTCATGGCGACTTGCTTTCTCATGTCTGTCATTATGCAAATTCAGGGTGGCGAGTGGTCAGGGAAAACCGGGAAAAACACAGTCAAGAAAAGAGAACTCTACCAGTCTTTTCTTTTAGAAAATACTTCAAATAATATAAAGAGATTATTTAAACTGAATTTATTTTTAAAAAAATACTGGTATATATCATTTATATTGACTGTGTTTTTATCTAATCACTCGCCACCCTGAAATTGAGGTTAAATCACCATCGGCTTTATAATTTCTTCCAAGTTGTTTTTCATTAGTTGTAAGAAATTAGAATAATTTATGGTCATTCTTCTTTTTTTCTAATCTAAGTTGTGCGCATTATTGCAATGTTGATCATGCAAATGAAAATAGAATTTGTGTTATCAACAATTCTATTACTTTTTGATTTTTGTAAATTTTCTATCGGTTTTATAATTTTTTTCCAGCACTGTAATAAAACGTGGGCGACCTAGTCCGTAATTTTTACTTCTTAAATCATAAAAAAAGAAAGTAGGACTTTTCAGTCTTCCTAGTACGATTAGTACAAATGGTTGTTTCCGTCATTTTAAAAGTTAAATATATTTGATATATACTTTAACTTAGCGTATATGCATTAGAAAAGACTATGCTTGCATCTATCTATGTGAGGAATAACTGGGAAAATAATGGAAAAAAATAATTTGACTCGATAACCTCTATATTGACCTATCGCGTTTATTCCGTTGCTGCATCTTACAGTCATCTCTGCAAGTTCGATCTGAGGTCCCAGGAGCCATTTATGTGAATCTCGAGACCTACTTGATAGTCGTAGGTTGTGCATTGTGCATGCATCTCAAATAGACAAAATCTAATTTTTTTCATGCGGATTCTTATTAATACGTCGGGGATTGTAATATTTTTCTATCAGGGAGCGAATCTGTCAGTTCGGGAGGAACGTTTGGTTTAATTAATTAATTAGCTCTTGATTGTCATTTGGTCAAGAATCGCACAATTTCCAGGATCTGTGATGTACAAGGTTTACCAATTGAATAATCGTCTTATAAATTAATTCAGTAAAACCTCCATAACGGACACCTCTATTTAACGGACAGTTTTCCAATCCCCAAACCCAAAACTTAATTTTTTGCATGTTTAACCTCTAAATAACGGACATTCCGAATAGCGGACACTTTATTCGGCGATAAAGGATGAAAACGTATTTTCTAAACAGAAAAAAAAAATGAAAAAAAAAAGTAAAAAAGCCTTTGAATTTATCAGGACAATGTGTCACATGTTTTGTGATCACAGTTAATTGCAAATAAAGATCTGGGGAAAATCCCCCCCCCCCTCAACGTTCAGTGCTAAAGTCAGGGGTTGGCAGGGAGAAATAATCTCCCAGACTATTGAAATGTCATCCAAGAACATTTTGAGATTTTATGCTTTTAAAGATCAAAAAGAGCAATTCCTCCCTCCTCTCCCGGAACTCTACAATTTCTAATAACATTACACAGAAAAACAAATTAGTACATATAATCGCAAGCAAAAATAAACTTTTGTAACAGATTTTTCTAACAATAACATAATAAACAGTGGATAAAAGTGTGCACAATTTTATTTCAATTTTTTTGCTTAAAAATAATTTTAATTTCTGATTAATAATATAATAGAGGTTTTAGGACCCATAAAAGTAAATTAATGAAACATTTAGCATTTCTAAGCGGTTTTTGAATTTTTGAAGTTTTCCCAATAGCGGACACCTCCGAATAGCGGACATTTTCTGCGATCCCGAGGAGTCCGTTATTTAGAGGTTTTACTGTATAATTTCGTATGCAGCGTTTTCTGCAGTTCCATATATTAACCATTGTCGTTGAAACTTATTGTCGTTGAAAAATTATTCCAGATTTTGAATTTTTTTGGCAACGATAAAGGAAATTGGTTAAATTTTATCTAAAAAATCGCTATTGATTCTGTATGAAAAAGAAGGAAATTTTGAATTATTAAAGAAAATATTTGAATAAAATTAATAAAACATAGCCTATGCTCATTTCTGGGTTATGTTATATGTACACGCAAAGATACAAAGACATTAATTAATTCATCAGTTTTGACGCTGACTTCATTTAAACTTTCGTACACGCATTGAAATTTATAACATTATAAAAATAAGGATTAGGATGAATGGTTGCTTAGCAACCATTAAGAGAAAATAAAGAAAATGAAATCAATACATTTGAAATAAGTAAATCTAAGAAACAAATTAGTTTATATTATTGGAACACATTTATAAAAAAATCTCCAAAATGTACAGTAATAACTTTAAAAATCTGACAAATGCGCAGACAAAATTTCAAAACAATACGAATAATTTAACTGGTAAATTTCAGTATCCATTTATCATTGAATTCCATTAATGAAATGTGTCATTTTCTCTCAAGAAAAAAAAAAAAAAATGAAAATCATTGGATTTGCCATAGAAAAGCATTATTGAGCAAAATAAAATATTCTATATTTTCCGAACAAATGAATCAAATCTAACAAAAAACTATACAGTTTAATCCCAGTGCCTCACTAACATACTCACTTAATTTCAAGCCAATCGGATGCTTTTTGCGTTAGTTATCGCGGAACAGACAGACAGACTGACAGACAGACAGAAACCAAAAAATTTCGTGTCTCCAAAGTAAGCCTTCACTGACGTTTCGGCAATGACATTGACGCTATGTCAAAAGTATTAAAATCACTGAATTTCACTACGATTCACTCAATTTTGGAATGTATGTTGTTAATACATAGAAATCACTATATCATATACAGGGCTGCTGAAAAAATTCGGATAGTTTTCCGATTGTAGGGGGGAAAGCTGAAATTCAGTTTTGAAATGCGTTATACATTTGTATATGGTGAAATACATATGAATTTTTTTTATGGTGATGCATATTAAATGACATATAAAATTATGGTGATGTATATTGAATTTTTTATGATGATAATAGTATGGTGAAATTTTTTAAACTGCACCATTTTAAAAATTAAAATGTTACGACAGTTATATATATATATATATATTAACAGTGCAGTTTTGTTGCATTATTCTGAATGTTTTGAAATGAGCTTCATGACGAATTTTTCCTTTACAATGGAAGTTGGTTTATGAATTGCGAAATTTCGAAAAATCATATTTTGTTACGCTTCGATTTTTTTAAGGCTATATATTTTTATATTTACATAAATTTCAACATTAAAATAATCCTGAAGGTAATTTTTTATTCTAGCATTTATTTATAATGGTGCAGAGGATACAAAATATAAAATTTAAGAGAATCTGATAATTAGAAATGCGCATGAAATGTTAGAAATGTGCGAATTTTTTTATTTGGAGAATAAAGCATTTTAAATAAAACAAACTGCATAAATATATATAATTTTTAGGAATAAAAAAGCGTATACCTCTACGGAGAGGCGTTTGAATTAAATAAAAAGAATACTGCCCAGTTAAACTGATGGCATTGAACTCGCAGGCTACACATATCAATTGTACATTACAGTTTTTATATACTGTCGAGCTGATCCAGTATCAGACCAGATTGTGTGATCGTCGAGGTTAATTGGGTTAATTAGTCCTCCAGTATTCGTCCGGGATGGTTCGGTTGGAAGAACATTGGCGGCTCCAGCCAATACATTACTGGTTCGAATTCTGGACCGGACTTTTTTCACTCACTTGGAAAATTTAGATTCTGCGAAAACTATAAATCTTTAATGATCGAGTTCCACACATTTTAATTTCATATGTTTGTGTAATCAGTTGATTCCTTAAAAACAAAGAAGGGCGACGGCTCCTTTTTCTCCCGGTACAAGCCAAAGTAAGGTATTTTCTTCTCTCGAGGGAAATTAATGTAGTTATTTTCTTTTATTTTCGGGGGGGGGGGGAATTTTTCCTGCCCCGGGCGCCAAAATACCTAGCTACGCCACTGAGATCAATTACAGGGACGATCAAAAGTATTCCGCTACATTACGGTCAATAAGGAAAACTGTTTCAAATGCATTTTAATGGTGTTACACTCATTCGAACTTAATAAAATTGATATGCAACTATAAAGTACATATTATAATATACATTTTACATAACCTGTGGTGCAAAGAACATTTGTTATTGATTTACAACGCCACACAAAAGTATTCAATTACATAATGGTATAGGGAGAACATTGTTTGATGAGCGTTTTAAATGTAATTCACTATTTACAATTGTATGAGATTGATATAGGAGAGAAATATTTTTAAAACTTCGTTATCGTACGAACGCACCTCATTTGCTACGCTTCACGTGCAATTTCCAACTTGTTTTATGTGCTACATTTTGTATATAATAGATAATTAAATATAATCTTCAAAATGTGTTCTATATGTGGAGCTACGTAATAAAGAGTCTCAAAATGCCAATTTGTACTAACACTTAAAAATTATCAACATTCATATCATTTTCTGCGAACGTCGTCAGGATAAAATGGAAAGATGTTATTCAATTAGATTAGATTCAATTTAAAGTTTCAAATTTTTTCAGTTTTTGAAACTTTAAATGGAATTTAACAATTTAATCACAATTATTAAGGGGACAGTGGACAATAAAAACCAAATTTCTCTCATTTCAGTGGATTCATTTAAAAATTGGCAGACGTGTTAATAGCAAACTCAAATAGGTATATTCAAAATGTGGTAATAAAATAATAAAAAGATTTTAAGTTATTTAATTTTTAAAACAACGAATAATTGTCGAATAATAAATTTTAAAATGTCCCATGTGCATTTCTTTTACAGAAAATACGACAATATTTAGTCATGAGATACTTTTTAGCACTTTTAAAGGTGAAAAGTGCTTATATGTGATTCTCATAATAAGAGACTTTTTCAAAAGTGAAATCGTGAAAAAATTACTGTTAGCAAAATTTCTGAAAAAAATAGATGCTGTTAATATAGTATTAGGTATACTTTACATGTAGTCAGCAGAGCTAAATATTTAAAAATTAACTTAAGAAAATAATTAGTATTTTTTGAGCCATGCTAATGACAAAACAAATTGCATGGAATAAATATATTAAGAAATTTTTATTTTCTTCCTGTTTAAATATTTTTTCTCTGTATTTATTAGCCTTCCTTTTCAGCAAATGGTTTCCATTTTTACATATATACATATAAGGAGAATAAAAACATTACCAAACAGTAAACTTTGTTTACATGAGCAACATTCTGACAATGTAAGAAGCTGTTTTAGTGATTTTCTGACAGATTTAATGCATATTTTAGGGATAATAAATGTAATACCTAAATTTATAAGTAAAATTAAACTTTATAAAGGATACAATATAAGCACTGGTTACATTTATGCACATAAGAGTCTTTAGAATGGACAGAAAAACCATGCTAATGACACTGATATTTGTCCATGCTAATGACAAATTTAAATAAGATTATGAGCCATAATATAATCACAATGCAATAGTCCTTTCTGGGGCTTTTTAAAACACAAAAGTTCTATGCAAATAAGTAAAATAAAAATTTTAACTATAAAATAAACATGAAAATCCATTCTAATGACATACAATTGATGTACTCGCCTAATATTCAACTTCTATTCTTAAAATACAATACATGCTTCTATTTTCAGGCTGGGATAAAATGGCTACTTGTTGCCATAGAGAAACTTTATATTTTCAAACTATTGTCATATGTGAAAATGAAATTTTGATTAATAACCAGCTGTTATAGTATGACCTTGTTTTGAAAATAGAATATGGAGGACAAACTTTAACTCTTTTTTTTATATACTATAATTTTATTTTTAAAAAGAAATTTATTGGATAAATCCTCTCCTTGATTAATTTAAAGAAAGAATAACATTTGTTTTATTTTATAAACATGATATTAACTCTTGAAAAATGCTAGTATACACAAGGCACAGCTGCTGTGGACATCCATGCTAATGACATTTTGAACATTCTGTTATTTCTGTTATTCTGTTATTTTAAGGTGTTTTTAACTAAAAAGTGAGTAATTCTTGAGTGCAAATAATGAATAATATTAATACAAACATATCTAAATATAAAAACATGACAGAAAACCTCTCAAGTTTTTTTTGTATGCCGAAAGACATAAATTGTCCCCTATTTTGAGAATCACCCTTATACATTTGGTCTGTCCGTCCTTCTGTCCATGCTCTAACTCAGTCTTTAAACTCGGATTTTCATGCAATTGATAAAGCTTATTTGAAGTGACCAATGCTCGTTTGGTATTGCATAAGAAGTATGTACGATTAGCGGTTCATTTACAAGGACACTCGAAACAATTCAATTGCAATGATAGTGGTTTGCAGGGTATTTTAATGACATTGACGCCATTTCAAAAGTATTGAAACTAATATAAATAACTGAATTTCACTACGATTCACTCAATTGAACTCAATTTTGGAATGTATGTTGTTAAGGCCCCTGTCCTCGCTCGAGGAAATGCTCGCGAGCTAATGCTATTCCTATGGGGAAGCATTTTCCTAATAACTCTTTCGCATTTTGACATTTTTGAATCATTTTTTTGCATTGGATAGCTGGGATGCATGCGGACAGCGCATCTTTTTTACTTTTTCGATTTTGGTTGCAAATATTTTTTTAAAGCACTTTCAGTTTCGAAACCGAAACTAACTTTGTAACTGTCGGCCCCAGCTATCCAATACAAAAAAAAAAAAATTATTCAAAAATGTCAAAATGCAAAAGAGTTATTAGAAAAATGCTTCCCCATAAGAATAGAATTAGCTCGCGAGCGTTTCCTAGAGCGAGGACAGGGGCTTTAATACATAGAAATCACTATATCATATATACAGGGCTGCTGAAAAATTCGGATAGTTTTCCGATTGGTGAGGGGAAAGCTGAAATTCAGTTTTGAACTGCGTTATACATTTGTATATGGTGAAATACATATGAATTTTTTTATGGTGATGCATATTAAGTGACATATTAAATTAAGGTGATGTATATTGATTTTTTTATGATGATAATAGTATGGTGAAATTTTTTAAACTGCACCATTTAAAAAATTAAAATGTTACCACAGTTATATATATATATTTTTTAACAGTGCAGTTTTGTTGCATTATTGTTGAATGTTTTGAAAAGAGCTTCATGACGTATTTTTCCTTTACGATGGAAGTTTGTATGAATTGCGAAATTTCGAAAAATCATATTTTGTTACTTACGCTTCGATTTTTTTTAAGGCTATATATTTTTATATTAATTTTTTAGATCACAGGCTATCATAGCCTGAGATCTTATGTGCCCGTCCGTTCTGTATGTACTTTCGTACGTAACGCGATAACTCGTGATAAAATATCCGATCCACTTGAAATTTTGTATGTAGGTATATCCTGACAAGGCGCTTCCCTGATTTGTTTTTGGAGTTCATTCGATAAGTATAACGGGGGGGGGGATGGGGGCTCATGCCCCTCCCCTTAGTTGATATAAATGGGATTTTCATGCAGAATTAACAGTTTTCGTTCAAAATTTAGATTAGGTTCATTCTGATGAGGCGATTCCGTGACTGTTATTAGGTGTTCATTGAATAAGTATAAATAGGGGGAACGGGGGTTCTAATGCCCCCCCCTTAATTTATATATATGGATTTTTCAAGCAGAATTTTCAGATTTGGTTCAAATCTCTGAACAGTTTTGGAAGTTTAATGGTTAAGTATAAAAAAGGGGGATAACTCCTTTTAAATTATATAAATGCTAAATGGGTTTTTATTAAGAATTATCTCATTTGCTCTTAATTTTGGATATAGATTTTTTATATGATAAAGCATGTGTTTGATAGTATAGGAGGTTCAATGATTAAGTATAAAAAAAGAGGAAAGGGGAGAGCTTAATTTTTTTCCGAAACGAATTAACCCTTGAAAATATAAGGCTTTAATGTACAATTAGTATGCGTAGCCTGTGAGCTCAATGCCATCAGTTTAACTGGGCAGTATTCTTTATTATTCTAGCATTTATTTATAATGGTGCAGAGGATACAAAATATAAAATTTAAGAGAATCTGATAATTAGAAATGTGCATGAAATTTTTAGAATGTTAGAAATGTGCGAATTTCTTTATTTGGAGAATAAAGCAGTTTAAATAAAACAAACTGCGTAAATATATATAATTTTTACGAATAAAAAAGCGTATACCTCTACGGAGAGGCGTTTGAATTAAAAAATACTTTTTGCATCAGATAAATTTGAACATCTAGGCTCTTCGACAGTGTAAAAATTATTTTTCTTTGTCAAATTTCGTGTTATTTAATACCCACTGTCACCTTAAGGGACTATATATATATATTATAACTGAGATAATATTATTTGGAATTCAATTTTCTTTCTATTTAAAAAAAAAAAAATTGCTATTTATGAATGATTCAGCATTTTAAATTTCATTTAAACAATTTTTTTCGTTTTTAGAAATTTAAAATTTTATATTATTCTACATTATTTTACATATTATACTGTATTATTTTATTAATTATATTGTTTTATTTTTATGTTTTCAAATACTATATTTATAAGAATAAAAAGTACATAGGAGATTTCAGAATTTAGATGTGTTAAATTAGTCACGTTGTTATTCAACAATATTCTAAAATTCTGATGAACTGCATATTATGGAAAATTTTTAGATAAGGAAGTCTCCCTGATTCCCCCCCCCCTCCCTTACCCCGTCGTCTTATTAATTTTACATTCGTTATTTTACCTATTTATACTTATACAATGAACACCTAATAACAGTCACTGAATCGCCTCATCTGAATGATCCTAATCTAAATTTTGAACGAAAACTTAATTCTGCATGAAAATCCCATTTATATCAACTAACGGGGGGGGGGGGGGGGGATTAGAGCCCCTGTTCCCCCTATTTATACTTATTCAATGAACACCTAATAACAGTCACGGAATCGCCTTATCAGAATGATCCTAATCTAAATTTTGAACGAAAACTTAATTCTGCATGAAAATCCCATTTATATCAACTAACGGGGGGGGGATTAGAACCCCTGTTCCCCCTATTTATACTTATTCAATGAACACCTAATAACAGTCACGGAATCGTCTCATCAGAATGATCCTAATCTAAATTTTGAACGAAAACTTAATTCTGCATGAAAATCCCATTTATATCAACTAACGGGGGGGGGGGGGGCATTAGAGCCCCTGTTCCCCCTATTTATACTTATTCAATGAAAACCTAATAACAGTCACGGAATCGTCTCATCAATGATCCTAATCTAAATTTTGAACGAAAACTTAATTCTACATGAAAATCCCATTTATATCAACTAACGGGGGGGGGGATTAGAGCCCCTGTTCCCCCTATTTATACTTATTCAATGAACACCTAATAACAGTCACGGAATCGCCTTATCAGAATGATCCTAATCTAAATTTTAAACGAAAACTTAATTCTGCATGAAAATCCCATTTATATCAACTAACGGGGGGGGGGGGCATTAGAACCCCTGTTCCCCCTATTTATACTTATTCAATGAACACCTAATAACGGTCACGGAATCGCCTCATCAGAATGATCCTAATCTAAATTTTGAACGAAAACTTAATTCTGCATGAAAATCCCATTTCTATAAATTAAGGGGGGCGGCGCATTAGAACCCCTGTCCCCCTATTTATACTTATTCAATGAACACCTAATAACAGTCACGGAATCGCCTCATCAGAATGATCCTAATCTAAATTTTGAACGAAAACTTAATTCTGCATGAAAATCCCATTTCTATAAATTAAGGGGGGCGGGGCATTAGAACCCCTGTCCCCCTATTTATACTTATTCAATGAACACCTAATAACAGTCACGGAATCGCCTCATCAGAATGATCCTAATCTAAATTTTGAACGAAAACTTAATTCTGCATGAAAATCCCATTTATATGAACTAACGGGGGGCATGAGCCCCCCGTTTCCCCTCTTATACATATGGAATGAACTCCAAAAACTAATCAAGGAAGCGCCTTGTCAGGATATACCTACATACAAAATTTCAAGTGGATCCGATATTTTTATCATGAGTTATCGCGTTACGCACATACGCACATACATACAGAACGGACGGGCACATAAGTTCTCAGGCTATGATAGCCTGTGAGCTAAAAAGCAGTTTATTAACGACTGAAAAATTGAAGTAGATATATATAAATACACTATATGGCCAAAGGTGATAGGCCAACTGCTACGATTTTAGATGTTTTGTTAAATATCTAGAAAAACACACAAGGAATTATCCTGAAATTTCATGGGCGTTACTATCTATATTTTCGTGAAATTTATTTATTTTTTCGAAACTTCCTAGGGGACCGTTAACAAATTGAAAAGTAACGAATATCTGTAGGATAATCCTCTCCAAACGAATGTAGCAAAAGCATCCAAACTGCAGATTATGATTAAGTGGCTTACTTTAATAAACTGTGTTCGTTTTTATGAGGATAGTATGTAAACTCATAGAGAAATTGAGGTTTTTATTAAAACCGTCGCAAATTGCAAATTCCCAAAATGAAGCAAACACAATATTGCCCGTATTACTCTATTTGAATACAGTCCTTTATCTTTTTGCTTACTCTACGGGCAATTAATTATCTTATACACAATATTACCCGTATTATTGTATTTGGATACAATCCTTTATATTTTTGCTTTATTTTGTGAATAACGGATTTTGAGCTTATTCTATCAACGAGTAAAAAGATTATTTTCAGAATTTTCAAGTTATGTTTTTGAGACTTTCACAAAAGATGCTCTATACATTTAGCTAAAACATTATGCAAATTACATTTCGATTGCGGTGATGCATGCGCAGTGAAACATTATTTAGTAAACCTGCTCATTAGTCGCACATTTTTTTATTATTTTTCTATTCTGGTAACAGGGTAATACTTACAATATTATTTGTCATATTTTCTGAAAAGAAAATTTCTTATATTAACACCTCTCAAAATTATAAGCAAACGAGTCGTTGGAGACCACCGTAATACTTACCCATCACGAAAATGCATAATATAATATAGGAAAATAAAGCATGTGAAAAATATTTATACAATGCTTCGCAATTCCAAAACAAAATTTAAACGTATATTTTAATATTGTTAATATACATAGTAATGCTCTATTGATGAATTGCTGATGAACCCGTTTCGACAAATTATATGAAATGCGAAACTACTCAAGTAGTACCGAATCGCGTAATAGAAACATCCTTATCCAAAAGAAACATCCTTAAACTCCAAAAATAATAATCCTATTAACTAACAGTTTACTGCATCGGATTAAGTGTCTCATTTCCAAATTAAATATATCTCTGAATTGAAATTTGAATGAAATACAGGGTCATGAAAAATCGAAGAATGTGGAAAACAGGATTACAAATACCTCGGCTACTAATAATCCGATCGACTTTGTTTTTTATGCAAATTTTGTGTTAATTTATTGCCTTTTAAGTCTACTCCTTAAAATACAAAATTTCGAAAAATTTTATATACCTTTCATCAGAACGAATTTTTCAAGAGTCCGAAAAAAATAGTTCCGGATAACCGAGGTTACTGATATTAAATAGGCTTCGTTCCATTCTTACATACTAAGTACATTTCAAGTCTCTATCTCAATTTCTTCGTGAGATAGAGCGTTTACAGACAGACTGACAGACGGACGGACGGCAAATTTTTTTTTCGGAATGTCCACTATATGAAACGTGTAAATCCGTCAAAAAAATTTCGATTTTCAAAACGATTGCAAGACTTACCCTATACTACGTATGATTGGTAAGTAAAAACTTGAAAAAAATTGGGACTGTTTTTGTGAAAACCTTTTTTTTTTGTCCGAGTATACAGGTTAACCTCATAAAAATGAACATAGTCGGGATGAGAGTAAAGGATGCAAGGGGTTAAAATAAAAAAAATTAATATTTACCGTCTGGTATAATCCAAGTGAAAGCTGTCTAGATGTTCCTTTTGTTAGATTCGGTACAATAAAAGTTCAATTATCCGTTCCAAAAGTGTTTTTTTTTTTTTTTTAAATACACAAACACTCTTAAAAGGTGACTAGCAAAATAGGAAAAGCACCTACTGTTTTATCACATTGAATTTAAGAATAATATTTCCTTGTTCTGCTTCGAAATACAAGATTTGAAATGTAAAAGGTGGCAGGATGTTAGCAGGAACATAGCCAGGATGTCAACACTTTAGAGAGACTTTAATAAATACCGTGGAAGGATTTAACTGTGGCAACCATCAGGATAAAAAAAAAATGCTGCTATAAAAAACATCAAAACGTGTTACACTCACTAGGATTAAAAAAATTAGGTTGTAACAATGAACACCAGAACACATTACATCCATCAAGATGCCATGATTAACATTAAAACACGTCGCAAGAATTTCTGAAATGAGTCTAGCAAACGGTGTTAATCCGAAAACTTTTTCAAAAACAGTTCACATTTATAAAAAAGCTGCCAAATTAAAAGAAAGTTATAAAAAGAGGCTAAACTGACAGCCTTTTGTTCCATCTGTCATTGCAATGTTTTAAATGTTGAATATTGTAAAATTTTTTAAATGTTGAGCATTGTAAAAGCGTCGCCTCATTCCAAGTAAAACTTGATCTATTAAAGATATAATATCCATGCTGATATGTAAACATTCTGAAGATCAAATTTCATTTGCAACTCTTTCTGAATTTTTTCAAGGATAGGATTTCAGAAAGTTAAACGGCATCGGGGTTCCAATTTCGGTAAATCCGAATGAGAACTCTATAACAAACATTATTACGACGTCAATTAAACGATAAAGTAAGTTCAGATATTTTTAATCCATACTAAGAAGTCAGTGGATCTTTATATGTAATGATCAACAATGATTTATGTCGTGACATTCTTTCATAAACAACTTCCTATAGAAATGATTATTTAAAAATATCCTTACGTAAACGAGACGATGGCATAAGTTCAGATCATTTTAATCCATACCAATCGATTTTCATGTGTAGTGATATAGATCGATTCGTACAATAAATCAAATTTTTAAAATCTAGATGACGTCCAGTCCATTTTATGGATAGCATGTGAAAAAGAAAAATATATTCTTGAAAAAGTTTCAAATTTTAAAATTCATCGTATTTCAAATGAAGCTGCAAACCGTTATCCATGAAAGATTCAGATTTCAATCAAACAATGATCCGGGTATCACATCCGCACGTATCTGTCCATCCGTCTGTCGAAAAACACAGAAATTAAACAAACAAAAAAAATCTTTTAATAAGTTCAGATCTTTTTAATCTATTCCAAGAAGTAAACTGATCTTTATATGTAGTGATCAACAATTATTCGTACAAAAAAAATCAGATTTTTAAAATCTACATGTAGATTTAGAGGACGATCAATCCATGTTATGGATAGCCCATCAAAAAGAAATTATTCTTGAAACAGTTCTCTAAAAACTCTAAAATTCAACATATTTTAATAGAAGCTGCAAATCATTATCTGCGAAAACTTCATATTTCATTCACACAATAATCCGGGTGTCACATCCACACGAATCTGTCCGTCCGTCCAAAAAACGAAGAAGTGAAACAAAAAAATCTCTATCTTGAACAATCCAGCGGAACACGTGTCTCGACCACGTGGTTAAAAAACAAACATTAAGAGCGGGCAGCGAAAAAAAAAGTTTAACTCTGTCGAATAAAACGGAAATTCTCTTTTTTCTCCTCTGTCTTCGCCCCTGCCGCCCGCTGCGCCGACTCGCATCCAATGGAGGGCAGCTCTGCTTGTGCCAGGGCGTCTGTTGGCGACCGCAGAGCCACCGCACGCAAAACTGACAAGCGGGGCGCTGCTTCGCTCTTCTTTCACAGCGACATCTCTAACTGCCCCCCCCTCTCTCTCTTCGATTTTGCCTCGGGGCGCTGTTAGGAGCCGCCCCGTGCTGCGGGAAGGAAAAGATCTCAAATCACAGCATCACTTTTCGCCAAGGGCGACATTCATAACCACGGTTTAGAGTTCTGCACGGTCTAGAGTTCTTTCAAATTTTAAGTGAAATTTCGGTATTGAAATTTTTGCTACTACAATTTAAGCTTTTAAATATAGTATATTTTCAATCCATTTTTCCATCGTGTAGGGAAAAAAAAATGTACTTTTGAATGAAATTTGTTTGAAAGCTGTATCTTAATTTGTTTTTGAATTATTATTATTATTATTATTATTATTATTATTTTGTAGTGTTAAATACCGCTTTTCTAATCGTGGCAACAGGTGCACTCCATTTCTATTAAAAGCAAAGGAAAAAAGGGGGGAAAATGATTACTGTATCTTTATGTTGCCATTTTCTCATTAAAATGGAAAAAATTTAAATATCTTCTGTTATTAAAACCCGGTTAATTTTGATTTCATTTACAAAATTTGATTTACATGTAAAAGGATATCAACAGTTTAATATCTGTTTCAGCTAACAGCATTGATACTTCAAGTTTTGAATCAAAATGATCAAATTTAAAAAAAAAGTCTTTTTTTTTTTTTTTTTTTTGAAAGGGTGAATACAGATACGAAATGTGAATTTGTAAATTTTGGTATGGGAAAATGATGCCGGGTTTAGATTTCACGGGGAAAAAATTCCATGATTGAGTCAAAGTTGAATAAATTGTGCTTTTTTTCATTTTGTATTACTAGCATAAGAATTTTAATTGATAACTTTATCATAATAACAAATCTTTGTTATTCTTCATTGCTTACATGTACGATTAAAGTTTAATTTTAACAATTTCTACAACTGAGTTTTATAGAAATAGTATTTTGTTAATTTGACGATAAATATCGTTTGTTTAAGAGTTACCAATATAAAATGCACTTTTTACTATAAACCAGGGTTGACACGGTTTAAACCAATTGGTTTTAACCATGGTTTAAACCACGGTTTAAACCAAATAGTTTTTTTCTCAAAAAAACCAATTGGTTTTTTTTTAAAGAAATCTAATGACATTTTCTCTTTTTTCTACATATATTAAGAGTTTGAAATTATTGGATATAAATAATTTTTACTTTTAACACTTTATTTCAACAATAAGCTTTCAATATAGTGGGTCTAGGTCATGTTTATATTCATAGGATGGAAATTAGTAGTGTTGATGAACATATCCACTGCTCTAAAGATAATTTTTAAAGCATGTGAATTTTAATAAAAAGGGATAAGATAAAATAGGTTTAAAATAATCAATTATTTAGTATAAAATATTTTAATTTTAGAAAAATGCAGGATTTAAAACAATCTGTCATAACATACATGGTAATTTTGAATATGGAGCTACAGAACTGCATACAACATGATCTTTAAAATTTTGGTTAAGTTGTAAAAGAAATTTTTCTTGACAGAGGAAATCAAAATATGAAGTTGAATGCTGAATTAGTACTAACTAGTGTATTTCCCCCCTATTATCTGCTGAATCTAATGACTAAAAATGTTTACTTTAAATTGTCATTCAAAAAACAAAACCTCAAGAAGTATTTGAAATTTTTTTTAAATAATTGTAGAAAGATTATTATAAGCATCAAACTACATCAAATGTGTATTATTAGTTAACAAAAAATTGTTTATAAAAATTTTCAGGTTATCACTGTTTCATTATATATAGCAATTTATTCTTTAAACATAAGACTATTTACTAATACTGTTTAAATTAAAATATGATTTTTTTCAATTTTCTACTTAAATTAAATGTAATTATTTAATTTAAACTATTTTCAAATGAAGTTATACTACTTATGTATCCAACAATGTCTATTTTGATCAATAATTTGTTTGTATATGTAATAAAAAAAGATGTTTAAAAAAACCTGGTTTAAACCAAATAAACCGTTTTTTGGGGGGGTTTTTCGAAAAAACCTGTTTTTTTTCCAACCCTGCTATAAACTAATTTGTAGGTTTATTATAAGTCTATGAAATAATTCCTTCTTAAACATTTTCTTTCGTCAAAATTTGACGGGTTCTACCTTGTGTCATTAGAACCCGAGCTTGATAGTGAAAGTATGCAATAAAATAAAATAAAATAAAGGATAATACTTAAATATATAATACAGTTGAGTCTCTATATAACGAAATCCATCGTTCTAGTAAAAAATTCGTTATATAGAGAAATTCGATGCATAGAGAATGATGTTAAGAATCGTATTTAATATGTAAATTTTGAATAAATATTATTTTTGATCTTTTTAATTAAGAATTCGAAATGTTTAAAAGCAAATATTAACCTAACATTTTATTTCTTAATTATTTAAGCTGTTTCAAAAAAGAGAACAGACATTTATTTGAAAGCTTAACGAAAATCAAATAACGAAGACTTGCATTAATTTCATACGAAGAAATCTGTAATTTTTTGTTGTTTTAATTTTAAAATTGTTATGCTCTCAAAAAAGAAAAAAAATGCTCAAATTTTAGCAAGGAATGAAAAATTGTAGTTAACATTTTCCTTCAATTGAAGGCCTCTCTTATGTGCCTCTCACTGATTCCTCTCTTATATGTGTAACAATCCAATTGACTCTGTTTTGAGAAGGATGTGGAAAGGTGTGTGAGAGGTGGGATGAACTCGTGTGATTTAAAGAACAAGGAAAAAAGTAACATAAAAAAAACTCAGCACTGAACGATAAATCAAAATTAAGAGATAGAAAATGGATTCCATATGATTTCGAAGCTTTTTTAAAATTGAATAAATTAAGACCAATTTATGAAAAAATTCGTTGTATGGAGATAGATATTTCGCTATATGGAGATTGTTTTTAATGTAATCATGCGAAAAGGGGACCGTTCCTACTAAAAATTCGTCATATAGAGAAATTCGATGTATGGAGTTTCGTTATAGGGAGACTCGACTGTTTTAAATATCTTTTTTTAAAACAACTTATTACGATCAGGGAAATAACTGTTAATGTGTTTTCGTAATGTTCTATTTACTATAAAAGATACCAAGCTTAGAGGCAGGGCTGTAGTTAAGAGAGTGCTAGGGGTGGCTCAGCCCCCTCACCCTAAAACATTTTGAGCCCCCCCCCCCCTGGAAAAGATTCCAAGGTCCCTAAATAAATTTAAGTTCCCGAAATCCGGATGAAATTCTGTTCAAAAATCTAATCTGAGTTTTGAGGCCCTTTCACGGTTTTAGAGTTAAATACAAAATCGCCACTAAAATAAGTGTGTTCAACACTCCTACATGCACATAGGAAGCTAACAAGATGTTTTAATATCGCACACGTTATGCATCAGAATTTTTCTGTATCTTTGTATCTTACTCTTTTCTTAACATAAAATGAAGTTACTACAACAGTTTTATAAGAAACATTGTACACTGTTAAAAATGAAGGTGACAAACAGGTGCCATTTGGGACTCGGAGGTGAAAAGGCCCTAGGGTCCATTTCAACACGGGGCATTTGGAACCCTAGGGTGCCATAGGGGCTTGGATATGTGGTTGCAGTGCCGACAGGTCTCTTACTGGGTGATTGGAGCTAAATAAGGTGCCATGCACTTCGTATTGGCAACAATGTGGCACCTGATCGGGTGACTGGAACCATGCGCATGCGCTGTGACGCGTGTCTTTCTGTTTTCTGTGACGGCAAGTAAAATCTATGGCTATGAGTGAATGAAGGTGAGCTCGATGGCCGAGCGGTTAGAACGCTGAGCTTGTAATCAGACGTTGCGAGTTCGAATCCTTCGACGGCCTGAAGTCGGTTTGTATATTTTTTTTATTTGTTTATTATTGGACACTCTGGATTAAGGTTGCCATATTTTCACCCTAATTAAAGGTGTCATTCTGGCTCCTTTAGGGGTGTCACCAGTGAGACAAGCCTTTCACCCCTAAAAGGTGCAATGTGTCCCCATTAGTTTTAACAGTGTACATACAATGTGAATACACTGTAAAAAGAAAAAATATATATAATTTTACAAATGTAAATTTACCGATATCTGTATACTTACTAACATTTTATCTGTACACTGTACAAGAAAAGATGCACATGTACAAAACTAATTTTTGTAAGGTTACAGGAATTTTTAATTTTACAAACGAATCTGCTAAAATTAACTAAAATTTCATCTTTAACCTGGGTTGCCAGTTACATAAAAAATCCCAGTTTCCTAAACATTTTTTGATTTTCAGCGTAAATCTGTATTTGTTACATCAACTTATAGCTAACAAGTGATAACAACAAGCTAACATGGCACTCGTTATACACCATCCTATTCTTAACTGAAGTTATTAAAACAAGGCAGAACCCGTCAAATTTTGACGAAAGGAAATGTTTAAGAAGGAACTGTTTCATTAACTTAGGATAAACCTACAAAATTAATTATAGTAAAAAATGCATTTTATGTTGGCACGTCTAACTCTTAAACAAACGATATTTATCGTCAAATTAACAAAATACTATTTATTTCTATAAAACGCAGTTGTAAAAATTGTTAAAATTAAACTTTAATCGTATATGTAAGCAGTAAAAAATAATAAAGATATGTTATTATGATAAAGTTATCTAGTAAGGTTCTTACGCTAGTATTCCAAAATGATATAAAGCAAAATTTACTCAACTTTGACTCAATCATAGAATTTTTTCCCCCATGAAATATAAATCCGGCATCATTTTCACCATATCAAAATTTGCAAATGTACATTTCACATCTGTATTCACGTTTTTAAAAAATTGGCATTTTAATTTGATAATTTTGATTCAAAACTTGAAGTCTCAATGCTATTAGCTGAAATAAATATTAAAGTGTTATTCTTTTACGTGTAAATCAAATTTTGTAAATGAAATCAAAATTCACCGGGTTTTATTACAGAAGATAGTTAATTTTCTATTTTTTCCCTTTTAATGAGAAAATGGCAACATAAAGATACCGATCTCAATTTTTTCCCTTTTTTAGCACTTTCCAACAAAGTTGAAAAGTGCTTATGCATTCGGTTTGTCTGGCCGGATGGCCGTCTGGCCGTCTGGCCGTCTGTCCGCGCTCTAACTCCCGTAAATATACTCGGATTGCTATGAAATTTTTCTACGTTATTGAGGTTTACCCTAGCACGAACCCTATTGAAAATGAAGTATGTACCATGATTAGTTTATCTACAGAGAGAATCAAAAGTTTCCCATTACATTACGGAATATGGGGGAAAAATCGCTAATATATTCGGATTGCCATGAAATTTTAGGAAGTTGTTGACGTTTACCCTAGCACAAGTCCTATTGAAAATGAAGTTTCTACCATGATTAGTTTATCTACAGGGCGAATCAAAAGTTTCCCATTACATTACGGCCTATGGGAAAAAATCGTTAATATACTCGGATTGCCATGAAATTTTTGGACGTTACTGAGGTTTACCCTAGCACGAACCCTACTGAAAATGAAATATCTACCATGATTAGTTTATCTACAGAGAGAATCAAAAGTTTTCCATTACATTACGGCCTATGGGGAAAAATCGTTAATATACTCAGATTGCCATGAAATTTTAGGACGTTATTGACGTTTACCCTAGCACGAACCCTATTGAAAATGAAGTTTCTATTATGATTAGTTTATCTACAGGGCGAATCAAAAGTTTTCCATTACATTACGGCCCATGGGGAAAAATCGTTTCAAAGGAATTTTAAAGATGTTATACCTTGTCAAACGTATTAAAATATGCATTCTGTAAAATATAAGGTGAAAATGTAGCTATTATTCATTTACAGGGCCACACAAAAGAATTCCATTAGATAATGGTAAAAGGGGGAATTGTGTGTGACATATTTTAAATACATTGAGCTTTTTCATGTATAATAAAATTGATATATGTCACTGAAGCTTAATATAAATTATACGCTACTGTCTTGCATAATATGAAGTACATAGCATTTACAGGGCCATACAAAAGATTTCAAATAGTATATACTTTCCGAAGTACTGTATATGTGTCCGATGATGGCTGACGGAGGGATGAAATGCATTTTAATTATGATATTCGCGTTTATATTTCGCTAAATATATGCACATTATATGTTGTGTATAAATGTTATAGTTGATATACAGGGCTACCCAAAAGAGCTCACCAACGTTACTGAATATGAGCGTAAATTATTTAAACGTGGTTCTTAAATAAGCTATGCATTTTTACGCTGAGCTGCATTCAATTTACTGAGAAGTGTTTGCAGAATATAGATAAAGGGATATACAGGGCCACGCAAAGAATTCGGTACATAGACGCCTATGAATGATAATTTATGAGAATGTGATTTCAGTTGTTTTAAAAATGTTTTAGTTTACAATAAATTTTAGCCTAATGCTGACGTGTAATAAAGGTAGAATGTAAACTACAGGGCTGAACAAAAGTATTCAAGTATGTTTCCATCTAATAGTATGAATGCTGGAAAAGAAATTTCAAGCTACTAGGTATTTTCTTGCTGAGCTAAATTTTCCCATTATATGAACTGACATATGAAATACAGGGCTGTTCTAATGTACTGGAATACATATTTGGGTATATTTGGCTATACACTATTATTTCCCTAAATAACGAAGTTTTGTTAAAGATTTCATTAAGTATTGGAAAGTGCTTCATAATCTATGCTTAACGCATGATTTTTCTTACTTGTTGCTTTTCTTCAAATAGAAAAGGAGTACTCCTGTTGCAACGATTAGAAAAGAGGTATTAAAAGCTACAAAAAATTAATATTTCAAACACAAATTGAGATACAGCTTTCAAACAAATTTCATTTAAGTACATTTTTTTCCTATACGATGGTGTAAAAATTGAAAATGTGCCACATTAAGAAGTTAAAAAAAACTTTTAGTAGCAAAAATTGCAATACTGGAAATTCATTTAAAATTTGAAAGTGTTGCCATGAACAAAATGAAGTATGCTTTACGCACAGATACGTTTGGCCTTTATAATATAGATAGCTTAATAAGTAATATAGTGCCTGTAATGTGAATAGGCACTCATATATCTTTCAGCGTCAGAGAGAGAGAACGAGAGAAAATATTAGCACCTCCTCTATTTTCTTGAGTCTCCCCCTGCCCTCGTTTTATTCATTTGTTCCTATGATGTTCCTTCAGTTTGATTCGGTTAAAACAAAAGTTTAAAGCGCTTCAAAAGTTTTAAAAGAAGATCCACCAACAATATGAAAGATGATTAGCAAAACAGAAAAAACACCAATTTTTTTTTTCAGATTGCATTCACAAAAATAATTTCTTGTTCTGTCTAGAAATTATTCCATTTCGTTAAATTCTGTACAATAAAAATTAAATTATCAGTTTCAAAAAGTATTTTTTTAAAAAAAATACACTAACACTGTTAAAGCTCAATAACAAACAGGAAAAGCACCTATCCATATTTTTTCAAACAGAATTCACAAACAATATTTTCTTGTTCTGCTTTAGAATGCAAGATTTAAAAGTAAAAGGTGGCAGGATGTTAGCAGGAATATAACCAAGAAATTAACCCCTTTTAGGGACTCCAATAAATACCGTAAAAGGTTTAAGATCGGCAACCATCCGGAAAAAAAAGTTGCTAATATGACACACATCAAAACGTGTCACACTAACTTGGACAAAATAAAATACGTTATAACAAAGAACATCAAAACACGTTACACACATCAGGATAACAATAGGTTGCGAAGATAATTGTTAAAACACGTTGCAAGGCTTAAAAAAAAACTTGTAATAATTAAACCAAGCAAACTATGTTAGCCCGTCAACGTTTAAAAAAATAACTCACATTTATAAAAGAGAGGTATGGGATTCAAGGGGTTGAAATGAGAAATTAATATCTGTTATATTCTGTTGTATATACGTCTGTTATATTCCAAAAGAAAACTGTCTAGGTGTTCCTTAAGTTAGAGTCGGTACAATAAAAGTTAAATTATCCATTTCAAAATGTGTGTGTGTGTGTTTTTTTTTTTTTTTTTTTTTTTTCTTCTAAAGATCCACAAACAACGTTGAAGGTGACTAGCAAAACATAAAAAAGCAGCTATTTCTTTTTTATCACACTGAATTCACAAGCAATATTTTTTTTTTTTTTTTTTTTCAGCTTTGGAATATGGAAGATTTAAAAAATAAAAGTTGGCAGGATGTTAGCAGGAACATAAACCAGAATCGTAATACTAATAATATATGAGGAGCCCAGAAGCCAAGGGGTACAAGTGACAAAATTTAGATTTCGAGTAAATTGAGTTTAAAATTACACATCGACTGTAATTGAATGAATTGAGATATGAAAATTTTGCTTATTTCTTAATGATCCTTGAACTCTTGTTTCAATAACTGTTTAAAAACTAGTTGGATATGTCAATCCCAAAACTTTCTTCTATCTCAAAAGTACATTTTAATATTTTTTTAAAAAAACGTGGTGTCCCCAAAGTTACCCACTATCGAATTTTCTCGAATATTTGACCTAGCCTGATGAGATTCTGGTACCCGAAAAGCCTAAAACGCAAAATTTAATTAATATTCTGAGAAAATGAGCTTAGTAGTGCCTCATGTTGGGTAATTTATACTAAAACCTAATAAGCTTCTATTTATGTCAAGACCTAACAGAATCTGAAATTTGATGGAATTTCGTCCATTAGTTCTTGAGATATAGTTATAACAAAAAATTTGCAAAACGTAGCACAGAAACACCATATCTTGGACACTTTATGCCAAAACGTAAAAAAGCGTCTAATTATGTCATGGTGTAAAAGAATCTGAAGTTTGATGAAATTCTGTGCATTAGTTCTTGAGATATAGCTAGTTAAGAAAAAACATGTAAAATATAGCACAGCAGCACCATCTGTTGAAGGATTAATAACAAAACTTAATCATCGTGTAATTATGTTATATGTCATTTTGTAACAAAATCCGAAATTTGATGAAATTTTGTGCGTTGGTTGTTGAGATATAGCTATCGGAAAAATCGTGCAAAATGCAGCATAGCTGCACCACCTGTTGCAAGGTTAATACCAAAATGTAATCAACGTCTAATTATATTATATATGCTAGTGTAACAGAATCTGAAATTTGATAAAGTTCTCTGCATTAGTTCTTGAGATATAGCTATCGCAAAAATCGTGCAAGATGTAGCATAGCAGCGCCACCTATAGGGCAGTTCACACCAAAACCTTATCAGCGGCTATGTATCTCAATGTATCGCAGAATCTGAAGTTTGGTGAAATTCTGTGCATTAATTCTTGAGATATAGCTATCATGAAAATCATGAAAAACGTGGCACAGCAGCGCCACCTGCTGGCCAATTTACACCAAAACGTAATCAGCGTCTATTTATATCAAGAGGTCACAGAATCTGAAGTTTGGTGAAATTCTGTGCATTAGTTCTTGAGATATAGCAATCTTGAAAATCATGAAATACGTAGTATAGCAGCGCCACCTGCAAGACAATTTTCACCAAAAACCAATAGGCACTAATTCATATCAAGGTCTAACTGAATATAAAATTTTATTAAATTTGGAGCATTAGTTCTTGAGATAGAGCGCCCACAAATTTTTTGTCACATACAGACATACAGACAGACAGACAGACGGACAGACTCACAGACAGACATTTTCTAAAAATAGTCAAAACGTGTTCAGGACCTTCTAAAACGTATAAATCCGTCGAAAACCGGAAGTCGAAAATTTTCATGAATCCAATACTTTCTTCTTGTAAAGATAGAAGAAAGTAAAAAGGTGGAATAGGATATTTTTAGCTCACAGGCTATCATAGCCTGAGAGCTTATGTGCCCGTCCGTTCTGTATGTACGTTCGTATGTTCGTGCGTAACGCGATAACTCATGATAAAAATATCGGATCCACTTGAAATTTTGTATATAAATATATCCTGATAAGGCGCTTCCCTGATTAGTTTTTGGAGTTCATTCGATATGTATGAGAGGGGGAAGGGGGGGCTCATGCCCCTCCCCTTAATGGATATAAATGGGTTTTTCATGCAGAATTAAGTTTTTGTCCAAAATTTAAATATAGGATCATTCTGATGAGGTGATTCCGTGACTGTTATTATGTGTTCATTGAATAAGATAAACAGGGGGAACGGGGGGCTCATGCCCCCCCCCCTTAATTGATATAAACGGGATTTTCATGCAGAATTAACAGTTTTCGTTCAAAATTTAGATATAGGATCATTCGGATGAGGCGATACCGTGGCTGTTATTAGGTGTTCATTGAATAAGTATAAACAGGGGGAACGGGGGGCTCATGCCCCTCCCCTTAATGGATATAAATGGGTTTTTCATTCAGAATTAACAGTTTTTGTCCAAAATTTAGATATAGGATCATTCTGATGAGGCGATTCCGTGACTGTTATTATGTGTTCATTGAATAAGTATAAACAGGGGGAACGGGGGGCTCATGCCCCCCCCCACGTAATTGATATAAACGGGATTTTCATGCAGAATTAACAGTTTTCGTTCAAAATTTAGATATAGGATCATTCGGATGAGGCGATACCGTGGCTGTTATTAGGTGTTCATTGAATAAGTATAAACGGGGGGAACGGAAGGCTCATGCCCCTCCCCTTAATTGATATAAACTGGTTTTTCATGCAAAATTAATAGTTTTTGTCCAAAATTTAGATATAGGATCATTCTAATGAGGAGATTCCATGACTGTTATTATGTGTTCATTGAATAAGTATAAACAGGGGGAACGGGGGGCTCATGCCCCCCCCCCCTTAATTGATATAAACGGGATTTTCATGCAGAATTAACAGTTTTCGTTCAAAATTTAGATATAGGATCATTCGGATGAGGCGATACCGTGGCTGTTATTAGGTGTTCATTGAATAAGTATAAACGGGGGGAACGGAAGGCTCATGCCCCTCCCCTTAATTGATATAAACTGGTTTTTCATGCAAAATTAATAGTTTTTGTCCAAAATTTAGATATAGGATCATTCTAATGAGGAGATTCCATGACTGTTATTATGTGTTCATTGAATAAGTATAAACAGAGGGAACGGGGGGCTCATCCCCCTCCTTAATTGATATAAACGGGATTTTCATGCAGAATTAACAGTTTTCGTTCAAAATTTAGATATAGGATCATTCTGATGAGGCGAGTCCGTGGCTGTTATTAGGTGTTCATTGAATAAGTATAAACAGGGGGAACGGGGGTTCTAATGCCCTTCCCCTTAACTTGCATAAATGGATTTTTCAAACAGAATTGTCAGATTTCGTTCAAATCTCTGAATAGTTTTGGAAGTTTAATGGTTAAGTATAAAAGAGGGCAATAACTCCTCTTAAATTATATAACTGCTAAATGGGTTTTTATTAAGAATTATCCGATTTGCTCTGAATTTTGGATATAGGTTTTTTAATATGATAAAGCATGTACTTGATAGTTTAGGAAGTTCAATGATTAAGTATAAAAAAGGAGAGAGCTGTTTCCCCTTCTTAATTTTTTTTTTTCGAACGGAATTAACGAAAATACAAGGCTGTAATGTACAATTAGTATGCGTAGCCTGTGAGCTCAATGCCATCAGTTTAACTGGGCAATATTTTTTTTATTTTAATTTATAACTAAGCAATATTTATCATCATTCGGCACTTATAACCCTTGGCTTCCAAGCAGTAATGAAAACTGCTTGAAAACTAAAGGGTACAAGTGCCGAATGAACACAAGAAATGAAAAATTTTTAAATAAAAAATTGTATTTATGAAAAAATTAAAATTAATGTTGATACAAATAAATCAAAGGACAAAATTTTGTTTTAATATAAATTCTAAAAAAGGAAAAAATATGAAATAAAAAAATGAATTTACGAAAAATTTATGAACAATGTTGATATAATGAATGAAATGAAAAACTTTTGTTCTAATATAAGTTTTAAATTTTTATTATAAGTTTAGAAACATTGGAATTTCATATTTTTTAACACTTACCAACAAAGTTGAAAAGTGAATATGATATTGGTTTGTCTGTCCGTCTGTCCTAACTCTAGTAAATGTATTCAGATTGCCTTGAAATTTTTGGGAATTATTCATGTTTACTTCAACACGAACTTATTGCAAATGACTCTGTGCAACTTATTGCACATATTTCTAACGTGATTAGTTTATTTACAGGGACAATAAAAAATTTTCCGTTACATTACGGGTTATGGGAAAAATCGTTTTAAATGAATTTGAAATATGTTACACCTTGTCACATGTTAAAATTTATATGCATTTATGAATTGCACTAAAATAGACATTCTATAAAATCTGAGGTGAAAAGAATAGTTATTAATTATTTACAGGACCATACAAAGATTTACATTACCTAATAATAAAGAGGGAATTGTTTGCGACTTGTTTTAATTATATTACAATTTTCATGTATAATAAAATTAATGTATATCGCTGAGGCTTAATATAAATTATTTCGCACATAATACAAAGTATACAGTATTTACAGGGACACAAAAAAAGGTTTCAAGTAGGACCGAATTTCTATCCGAATTACTGTATAATTATCGTTGATGATTGATGAATGAACAAAATGCTATTTTAATTATGATTTGCGCTTTTAAGTTTCACTAGATGTATACACGTTATATGATATGTATAAATGCTATAGTTCATATACAAGGCTACACAAAAATATTCGTAAAGGTTACAGACTATGAGCGTACTTTACTTAAAGATTTCTTTTAAATAAGTCTTGTATTTCTATGCTGAACTGCATTCAGTTTACTTAGAAATGCTTGTAAAATATAGGTAAAATGATATACAGGATCACACACAAATCTTTATACATGGTCATCGATGAATGATAATTTCTGGAAATGTGATTTCAGTAGTCTTGTTCAAGTGTGTTTAATTTGAAGTAAATTTGATGTAAAATACGAAGTTTTTAATAAAATAAGACAAATTGAATTATTTATATTGAATTATTTAAAAAATAAGACAAATTGAAACCGGACAAATTTAAGAGAAAAAGTAGACAAATTAAAGAAAGAAGCTATCGACTTCCCCTGCCTTCATCCCGAACATATATGTCTCATAGATTCTTACTTATAGATTCTTACTTTTTTGTTGTAGAATATATATTATTAATATTACGATATAGTTATTAACGGACGTAATCAAAACTTACTTGTGTTATTTTAATGGTTATGGTTTAAGAAATCGTACACTTAAGATTTTTGTCGTTGTGTTAAATATCTAGAAAAGATCATAAGGAATTATCCTGAAACTCTAGGTGTATGAACATTATAATTACGCGAAGATTTTTTTATCCAAAAAGAAAAAACATCTTTTGGATAACCCTGTCAAAACTAATTTAGTAAAAGCATTCAAATTGTATATTATGATTAAGTAGCTTATTGTTATTGTTCATTTCGATATCCTGAACATGCTATGTTCGTTTATATCAATTAAGGGGAGGGGCATTAGAATCCCCGTTCCCCCTGTTTATACTTATTCAATGAACACCTAATAACAGTCACGGACTCGCCTCATCAAAATGATCCTATATCTAAATTTTGAACGAAAACTTAATTCTGCTTGAAAATCCCGTTTCTATCAATTAAGGGGAGGGGCATGAGCCCCCCGTTCCCCTCTTATACCTATCAAATGAACTCCAAACACTAATCAGGGAAGCGCCTTGTTAGGATATACCTACATACAAAATTTCAAGTGGATCCGATATTTTTATCATGAGTTATCGCGTTACGCACGAACGCACGAAAGTACATACAGAACGGACGGGTACATAAGCTCTCAAGCTATGATAGCCTGTGAGCTAAAAAAGGGTGTTAAAATAAGAAATTAATATTTACCGTTTGTTAGATTCCAAGAGAAAGATGTGTAGGTGCTCCTTCCATTAGATTCGGTACAATAAGGGTTAAACTATCCGTTTCAAAAATGTTAAAAAAAAAAAAAATCCACAAACACTGGTAAAAGTAGCTAGCAAATTAAGAAAAGGACGTGTTTCTTTTTTCACTCAGAATTCACAAACACTATGCTCTTGTTCTGTGTGCATGTTCCTTCCGTTAGATTCGGTACAATAAAAGTTAAACTATCCGTTTCAAAAATGTTTTTTGAAAAATGTTCCATATACACTATTAAAATTGACTAGCAAAACAGAAAAATGCACCGAATTCTCTTTTGCACATTGAGATCACAAACACTATTTTCTTGTTCTGCTTCGATATGCAAGATTTCAAAAGTAAAAGGTGGCAGGATGTTAGCAGAAATATAAACCAGGATATACACCTTTTCTAGAGACTCGGATAAATACCGTGGAAGGATTCAACGATGGCAACAATCAGGATAAAAAAATGCGCTGCTATATGACACATATCAAAACATGTAAACACTCACTAGTATAAAAAAAAATTGTAACAATGAACATCAAAACTCATTACGCCCATCAGGATAATAATAGGAAGTAATGAACATTAAAACACGTTGCAAGAATTTTAAAAAACTTGTAATAATAAATGACATTTATAGACACGATGTCTATTTTCCTTTTTAGCGCAAAGCGCTCCAGTTAAAAAACTGTTTAAAGAACTTCTACTGGTAAAAACATGTCTTAACAAAAATTCAAATTTCATTTGAAGCAAAGCTTTCTGATATTTTTTTAAGGATAGGAACCTAGACGCTTACAGAAAGCTAAACGGAATCGGTGTTTCAATTTAAACCACTTGTGAAATCCTTCTCATTGTTCCAGAACTATATAAACAAACATTATTTGCATAAATCAGAAGATGCTGTAGGTTCAGATCGTATTAATCCATTCGAAATCTTTATACGTAGTGTTCAACAAATATGATGTATATTAAACGACGATCTAAGGTCAGATCTTTTAATTCATACCAAGAAGTCCGTCGATCTTTCTATGGCGTAACCGATAAATATTATTGCGTCAATCAATCGCTTAAGTGAGTTCAGACTTTTTAATCCATACCGAGAACTCAATCGATCTTTATACGTAATGATCAAGAAATATTCGTACAAAAATCATATCTTTTTAATTCATTTCAAGAAATCACGACCTTTTATAGATAGTGATCAACAACTGATCGTACAAAAATCAGATTTTAAGTATCTGCATGTATAATTAGTCTGTCCATTTTATGGATAGCAGGTGAAAAAGGTAAAAACCTTTTTTTTATTTCAGATCTATACAAAAACATTACGCAAATAAGACGATGACATAAGTTCAGATCTTTTTTTAATCCATATACCGAAATACAGTAATGAACAATGATTCGTATAAAAAAAAACAGACTTTTAAAATCTACATGTAGAATTAGAAAAGTCATTTCATTTAATGGATAGTCTATGAAAAAAACTATTCTTGAAAAAGTTTCAAATTTTAAAATTTATTGTATTTTAATGGACACTGCAAATCATTATCCGTCATAAGTTCAGATCTTTTTTTAATTCATATACCGAAAAACAGTAATCAACAATGATTCGTATAAAAAAAAATCAGATTTTTAAAATCTACATGTAGAATTAGAACAGTCATTTCATTTTATGGATAGTCTATGGAAAAAAAAAAAAAAAAAAAAAAAAAAAAAATTAATGAAAATTTCATTATTTGCCGATTTATCGTCTGGTTGACGATGGAATCCAATTTGAAAAAAAAAAATTGTAATTTAAGAAATTACCCCAACCATTTGAAAAATGTTTCACTCGATACATTCATCTATCATTTTAAGTTAAATACCAGTTGTTTTATTGTGTATTATCCGTGCCACTGCTATAAATGACTTTATACATGCTGCAATTTGAAGGTACGGTTCGTTTAAGTTATATCACTCTATTGTCGCCAAGCATAAAAGTTGGCGACGAAAGAAACATTTCAAACTATTTAACATTGTTGGTGCAAAAGTAATCATTATTAAAATACAGCTTTGGCATATACTGTTATACTTGTAAGACTTTGGCATATATTGTTTGATTTTACAGAGCAGAATTTTGGTGATGGAGGTTTTAAACCAAAATCGATCGCAGCACATGCATCTGTGAATGGGTCCATCAGACATCGAATCAAAAAAGTTTTTTCCCAGTTTTTCCCAAGCCGATTGCTTTTTAGTTTTCTTTTTAGGTGGTGGAAAATCAAGAGTAATAGCTATAACATTTTCCGGCTTGTTAGAATCACTATTGGCACTCAAATTTTCCTGGTTAGAACCGACCGATAGTAAAACGCCATGGCTAGTGGATTGGTCGCCCTGGCGACATGATGTTTTACAATTAATCGGTTCGGCATTAAATTGCTTCCTTTTTCGTGATCGCCTTTCAACACGTAATTGGTTTTCAGCGGCTCAATAATCTTTTGATTTTATCATTTTCTGCATTGAAAGACGTTTTTGCGCCAAACCAAATACAGTATTACTCAGTTATCCCGTCGACCAATTTCGCCAAATGATACGAATCGCCAAACTAATAAGCAACTTATACATGTTGACTAAATTTTTATTTTAAATAGCAAAAGAAGAAATAAAAATCACTTTATGATTGTTTAAGTACGCGTATTGTGTTTAATATCATTGAATGCGATATTCACGTTCATTCATTTCTTTGGCTTCGGCTTTTTCCGTATCTGTTAATTTCCGTCTACCCATTTTTAAATTTGTTAGTTTTCTCCTTTATTACAATGATTTTAACCATTTTAATTTACTATTCAAATAAAAATTCTTCTAAAAGTAAAGAATTTAATTTAAATTCAAATAAAAATTCTTCTAAAAATAAAGAATTTAATTTAAATTCAAAAGTGGTAACATCATTCAAAAGTGGTAACATCATTCAAAAGTGGTAACATCATCGGGTCCATTCTCCCGAAAACAACAACCATTTTTCAAATGGTTAAAAAAAAAAAAAAACTATTCTTGAAAAAGTTTCAAAATTTAAAATTTATCGTATTTTAATGGACACTGCAAATCATTATCCGTCATAAGTTCAGATCTTCTTAACCATTTGAAAAATGGTTGTTGTTTTCGGGAGAATGGACCCGATGATGTTACCACTTTTGAATGATGTTACCACTTTTGAATGATGTGGTCACTTTTGAATTTAAATTAATTTCTTTACTTTTAGAAGAGTTTTTATTTGAATTTAAATTAAATTCTTTACTTTTAGAAGAATTTTTATTTGAATAGTAAATTAAAATGGTTAAAATCATTGTAATAAAGGAGAAAACTAACAAATTTAAAAATGGGTAGACGGAAATTAACAGATACGGAAAAAGCCGAAGCCAAAGAAATGAATGAACGTGAATATCGCATTCAATGATATTAAACACAGTCAACATGTATAAGTTGCTTATTAGTTTGGCGATTCGTATCATTTGGCGAAATTGGTCGACGGGATAACTGAGTAATACTGTATTTGGTTTGGCGCAAAAACGTCTTTCAATGCAGAAAATGATAAAATCAAAAGATTATTGAGCCGCTGAAAACCAATTACGTGTTGAAAGGCGATCACGAAAAAGGAAGCAATTTAATGCCGAACCGATTAATTGTAAAACATCATGTCGCCAGGGCGACCAATCCACTAGCCATGGCGTTTTACTATCGGTCGGTTCTAACCAGGAAAATTTGAGTGCCAATAGTGATTCTAACAAGCCGGAAAATGTTATAGCTATTACTCTTGATTTTCCACCACCTAAAAAGAAAACTAAAAAGCAATCGGCTTGGGAAAAACTGGGAAAAAACTTTTTTGATTCGATGTCTGATGGACCCATTCACAGATGCATGTGCTGCGATCGATTTTGGTTTAAAACCTCCATCACCAAAATTCTGCTCTGTAAAATCAAACAATATATGCCAAAGTCTTACAAGTATAACAGTATATGCCAAAGCTGTATTTTAATAATGATTACTTTTGCACCAACAATGTTAAATAGTTTGAAATGTTTCTTTCGTCGCCAACTTTTATGCTTGGCGACAATAGAGTGATATAACTTAAACGAACCGTACCTTCAAATTGCAGCATGTATAAAGTCATTTATAGCAGTGGCACGGATAATACACAATAAAACAACTGGTATTTAGCTTAAAATGATAGATGAATGTATCGAGTGAAACATTTTTCAAATGGTTGGGGTAATTTCTTAAATTACAATTATTTTTTTTATTTTAATTCATATACCGAAAATCAATAATCAACAATGATTCGTATAAAAAAAAAAATCAGATTTTTAAAATCTACATGTAGAATTAGAACAGTCATTTTATTTTATGGATAGTCTATGAAAAAAAAAAAAAAAAAAAAAAAAAAAAAAAAAAAAAAAAAACTATTCTTGAAAAAGTTTTAAATTTTAAAATTTATTGTATTTTAATGGATACTGCAAATCATTATCCGTCAAAGGTTCATATTTCATTCACACCATAATCCGGGTATCACAAATCCACACGCATCTGTCCGTCCAGCCTTCAAAAAACAGAGAACAAAAATGAAAAAGAAATCCCTATCTTTACAATCCAGCAGAACCACGTGCTCGGCCACGTGTTTAAAAAACAAACATTAAGAGCGGCCAAGCAAAAAAAAAGTTCCAACTCTTTTCTCGAATAAAACGGAAATTCTCTTTTTTTCTCCTCTGTCTGCGCCCCTGCCGCCCGCTGCCGATTCGCATCCAATGGAGAGCAGCTCCGCTTGTGCCAGGGCGTCTGCTGGCGACCGCAGAGCCACCGCACGCACAACTGACAAGCGGGCGCTGCTTCGCTCAGCGACATCTCTATCTGCCCTCCTTCCCTCTCCCCCCTTTCTTCGATTTCGCCTTGGGGCGGTGTTAGGAGGATCCCCGTGCAGCGGGAAGCAAAAGATCTCAAATCGCAGCATCGCTTTTCGCCAAGGGCGGCCATTCACAACCACGGCTTGGAAGTCTGCACTAGAGACGGGATCGGGCTTGTTTTTCGGGGCCCAGGCCCGCTCGAGTCCAAAACATTCTGTGCCATCAGAGCCGGAGCTCGATACTGACAGTATGCAATAAAATTTTTAAAAATGTTAATACTTAAATATCATAGCAAATGCGGCAGCGTTTGGCATAACATATTTAAGAAATGGAAAATGCAAAGGTCTTCTTGAAATTTCTGGCGAACTACAACTCATATTCAAAATATTAGAATAATTACCTTTTTTTTAGAAATTGAAAATATCGTTTGGTAATTTAATGTCTTTTAATGAAAATATGCAAACGATATTTTTATTAAGAACTTATTGTTGATTAAACTTACTTGTTATCTTAAATTTAATATCATTTTTGAAAAGATTAATTGCAAAAAAAAATTATTTTGAAAAGTCAAAATATTAGAATATTTATTCAAGTGGTTCAAAATATTAGAATATTTCACATTAATTCTCCTTTAATTATTATCAATTCTAACTGGTGGCATCATTGATTAAATTCAGACTATTTTATTTAAAATCAGTATCCTTTTTTGCAGTTTGTTTCTTTTTCGTCTTAAAATGGGCCGTATGAGTGATATTCCTGAATCTACTAAACTTCATATGGTTGATTTGTATCGGCACGGTAAAAATCAATGTTTTATAGCGAATTATTTACATTGTCCGCAATCGAGCGTTAGTAAAATACTAACACAATATTCAAAAATTGGAAAATTTCAAAATAATCGCCGAAATGATGGCCGAAAACCAAAAACATCTGCTAGAGATGACAGGAAACTGAAGCGTATAGTTAAGAAAAACCGTTTTAAAAGTCTGCGATTCTTGCACCGAAAATGGAAAGAAGGAGTTGAAGTTTCTACATCGACAACATAAAGACGTTACCATAAATTTAAATTTGAATCTCGTGTACCGAAAACAAAACCTCTCATGACTGCAAGACAAAAGCGTATAAGATTGAATTGGTGTAAATCAAGACGTTTATGGAGCAATGAAGATTGGAAAAATATATTATTTAGTGATGAAAGTATGTTTTGTGTTTCATATGGTAATCAAGGTATTCGAGTTTGGAGAATGAAGCAAGAAGCATTTGATAAAGAATGCCTTAAACGTTCCGTAAAATTTGCTGCTAGTGTCATGGTTTGGGGTTGTATGAGTGCAGAAGGACCTGGAAAGTTATGCATCGTCTACGAAAAGGTTAACTGTCTGATATATCAAGAAATTTTAGAATACTACATGATTCCATTATCAGAAGATTTATTTGAAGATGATTTCATCTTTCAACAAGATTTAGCGTCCCCGCATACCTCAGTGTCAACTAAGAATTGGTTCCGCCAACGCAACATTAAGGTACTTCCTTGGCCACCAAATTCACCAGATCTTAATCCCATCGAAAACTTATGGTGTATAATGAAGAAAAAACTTCAAGAAAATCCTCCTTCAAGTAAAACTGAGTTAGTGGCACGTATAAAGTCTATTTGGGCTAATATTGATAGAAATGTTTGTAAACACCTTGTATATAGTATGCAAGATCGATTGTACGCTGTTATGAAAGCTAAAGGGGATGCTACAAAATATTAACTACCATTTACTTCATATTCATAAGGTAATATTGTTGCGTAAAATAAAATATTCTAATATTTTGAACCAATCTAAATTTTATTCTAATATTCTGGTGTGTTTAAGGAAGCTGTATACCTAATTTATTGTGCTGTATTTTATATTTTATAAATGTTAAAATCTTATCTAAACATTCCAGATTTAATTTATAAGAAATTTAATTGCATTTACTTAGTATAAAAAATAAATAAATGACAAATAATTTTTTCTTATTACTTTTTCTCAATTATTCTAATATTTTGAATATGAGCTGTAGTTGATCTACGACAGGGTTTTTTTCGTTCAAAGGTAGAACTCAATGAGACGAATAAAATGATTGCCTCCAGTAAGTTATCGTAGTTTTTTTTATTTTTTTTATTTTTTTTTTTTTTAGCGAAAAAATGGAGACGAAAATTCAACAACCTGTAACTAACGATTCCGTAGATGGATTAACTTTATTTTTGTCTTATTTTTATCGTCATGATAAAACTTAATTTGGATCTTTTCTCATCTTTGTTTGACGATCGCTGAGAGAATCGAATTTGTCTCTTAAAACTCCAGTTGAACATTGTTTCTTGTTGTTGTAGTTTTTTTAATTCATCGCCATCAAGTTTAAGTACAGATAAAAATTGTTGTGTATGTAGCATAATTCATCCAAATTAAATAAATCACGTCAAAAATATGATTATTTGTTTTTATTACGAAGAATTCAGTTTCAGTTCTTTGAATAAAGTTGTGAACGCACTATAGTTTTTTGTTCGACTCCTTGTTTTATTTTTCAGATATTATGTATTTTATATGACAATACAATGACTTTTTTGTTATTCTAATACAACAGTAAAATTTTGAAAGCAGCCTTTTCTTTTAATTTACTTTCCAAGATATATATATGTTACAGGCCAAACCCGATTTTAGGCCCAACCGGTCTATCCTAACGCCCATCGGACAAACTAGTTTTTCCTAGGCCAAACTAGTCTATCCTAAGGCCCATAGGACAAACTAGTTTTTCCTAGGCCAAACTAGTTTGGCTTAACTTTTATAGGATAAACTAGTTTAGCCTGATGTTTACTGGTCTGAACTAGTTTATCCTAGGCCGATCTAGATTATCCTAGGCCAATTCAATTTGGCGTGATTTTATTGAATTCAATGACCGCCTCAGCGTCAACGTTCTAGTTTGTCCTAGGCTGATTTAGTTTATCCTAGGCCAATGTATTTTATGTGTTTTTGGCTCACAGGCGTCAAAGCCTGAGAAATAATGGGCTCGGAAGTTCTGTATGTACGCATGTATGTACGCATGTGTGTACACATGTATGTACGTACGTATGTACGTAACACGATAACTCTTGATAGAAATAATGTAATTTGACGTTGGCGTGTTATTATCTCATTAGACTACCAAAGCCTGAGAAATAATGTGCCCGTGGATTCTGTATCTATGTATGTACGTAAGTACGTAACGCAAAAATTCTTGATAGAAATACCCGATTTGCATCAAACTTTCAATATAAGTTTATTCTTATGAGGAGTTTTTCTGTTTAATTTTGGGAGGTCATTGGAGAATAATAAGGGGGAGGAAGATCGAGAGGCTGATTCGCCCCTTCCCTTAAATCAAATAAATGGGTTTCCATGCATTATTAGCATATTTTATAATAAAAAAAATAGATATAGAAGCATTTTGATGAGGCGCCTCCATGATTAGTTGTGGATGTTCATTGTTTAAGTATAAAGAGAAGGGGAAATATAAGTAACGCCCCATAATTTATGTAAATGCTTTTTTCAAGAAGAATTTGCTGATTTGCTTAAATTTTTTAAATAGATTCATTCTGGTAAAGTGCTTCCCTAATTAGTTTTGGAAGTTAATTGGCTAAAAACAAATGGAAGAAAGGGGGACTCCCGCCTATTTTTGCCAAATGGGTTTTTCATGTAGAATTAACCGATTTGCTGCAAATCTTTTATTTATTCATTCTGATGAAGCGCTTCACTGATTAATTTTGGTAGTTGTTTGGTTAAGTATAAAGGGGAAGCGTACAATTTATTTCCTTAAATTAGATAAATTAGTTATAGTACAGAATTATCCAATTTGCTTAAAATTTTGGACATGAATTCATTTTGATCAGACGCTTCTTTAATTAATTTTTCTTTTGGTTAAGTATAGTGGGGTAGTGGACGATTTATTGCCTTCCCTAAACTAAACAAATGGGTTTTTAAGCAGATTTATTTGATTTCCCGATAAAATTTTGAATATAGTTTTTTTCATAAGGCGAATCCCTGAATAGTTTTGAGGGTTTAATGATTAAGTATAAAAGGAGGAATGTAGGATTACCCTCCTTAAATCAGATGAATGGTTTTTGAGCAAAATTATCTGATTTGCAATTTTGGATAATTGTTCAATTTTATAAAGCGTATCAGCAATTAGTTTTGGGGTTCAATGGTTAAGTATAATTAGGGGAAATGGGAAAAAATAATCTCCCTCACTTGTTTTTTCGAGGGTGATATTTAAAAAAAAGTTTGTAATACACAATTAGTGTAAACAGCCTGTGAATGCAAAGCCATTACTTTAACAGGGCAATATTCTTTTTAATAATAATCCTGACTACTGCTCTCTAATCTGTGCAAAGTGGTTTTGCTATCACCCCTGTATAATGTATTTTATTTGAAGGGTAGTAGAATACTGTTACAGGTTTGCACGGGCCGGAATTTCGAAGCCCGGTATAAAAATTAAAAATTCAGCCAGAGCCCTGCCTGTAAAAAAATCATTGAAAAGGGACTCAGTCCGGCTCGACCTGGCCTTACTCAATTTCTGCAAAAAATTCAGATTTTAATTCACATACATTTAAGTTTCCTTTAAAGAATACTGCATACATATTTATGGATAAATTTACAATAATATCATATATATTATAAAGCAGAAGTTCTGAAACTTCCAAACGAGTGTTTTCAAAAACTACCCGATGGATCTTTTTGCAGATTATATCATTCGATAGGAAATATTTTTGCAGAGGTTTATGATACAAATATACAGGGACAACTCTGATTTTTCGTACTAAATTTCGTATTTTTCGATTATTTTTGACGGAAGGGTTACAACAACTAATTTTTTGGCGATAATTATATTTCAATAAAGAAATGAAATGCTTTCTTTAATGGAAAATAATATAAACATTTCGAAAAAAACCCTGTTAATTCATTGATTTAAAATCGATAATGATAAAAAGTAAAAAATCCGTTTAATGCAAAATAATATTATGAAAGGAAAATATTTATCTTTAATGAAAAAAAAGAATATTTATAATATTTAAAAAGTAACTCAATGTGAAAGAAAGTTTTGAAGTGACACAATATTTGGCTATTTATTTCTTTCGAGCCAGATTAAAAGAAAACAACATCTCAAAAATTTCATTAGGTAAAACATAAGTATTTTTTTTTCTTTCTTTTTTTAAAAATATTTTTAAATCTAATTTTCCCGTTATGTGTTTTACAGAAGAAACTGGCATAATTAATTTAAAAAAAAGGCTCTAATTGTTATTTGTATGTTGTTTGTTCAACTGGGTGTTTCAATCTACTTTTGTCGCCAATCAATGCAATTCTAAAAAAAGATGGAGTGATGTTCGCAAGAACTATTTTCTCTCTCTCTCTCTTTTGATGAGTGGGAGCATTTTTAGGAAAAAAATTTTTTACTTTTAACTTAAATACATATATATCAGTTAATACCACAAAAATGAATAATATTTAAATTTTACGGTAAATGTCTTTCCACATACATAGATATTGTAAAATAATTTAACTGCAACTTTTAAAATTTTTTTTTTGGCACAGATATCTCATACCCACTACATTGGTGCGATTTGTCTCTTACGCCAATACCATATATACATCTGGGTAATTAACTGACGACAAAGTGTCATTATTTTGCTTGATATGGCAACCTGAATGTTATTGTCTATTTATTATATTAATAAATTGTCTATTTACTTTTTTTTTCTTTTTTTTCCAATTATATAAACTATTTTAATCTAGGCACATTTGTCATACATGCGCCACATTTGCGCGACTGCAATAAAATGGCGATTTTATGCCTCACTTGGTAACCTGGCTGTTGTTTATTTATTAATAAATTTTTATTTTATTTTATTTTATTTTTTAAAGGATATAAATAGTTTTGTTTTATAATTATTAACTAAACTTTTTAAAAATTATTGTTATTTTCTATTTAAAACTAGCTGACCCGCCCGGCGTTGCCCGGGTCCGTATTAACAATATTAAACGAACTTGAAATTTGTATGATTTTATCATTAACTGGAAGCATGCAGAAATACATTGTCTGAAATACGTCGCAGCTGACTTTGTGAAAAATCGGTTTTAAAAAGAACAACTAATATTGAGCTCTAAAAATACTTAAAATGAGCAATGAGAAACACGGGAGGGAACATGTATCCAACGATTGCGTTAGTTTCGTGTTAAAGTGTTGATATTTACCCGTAAAAATCACTGTTAAATCACGTAACTAATTATTTTTTTCGCATAGAAATCCCAAGTGAAATATTTTGAATTTCAAACTAATTATATCACTCTTAATTCCGTCTATACCGTGAATGAAATCGATACGCGATGATAAAAGATTGGTATATAGTATTATAATTTCAGAACCATTTAACAAAAGTGTATATTTTTAATCAAAGCATGCGTAATGTATACACTGTGGACAAATTCCTAACCGTAAACTTTTGTACCATAACCATAATCTGTCTGTAACCTAACTGCGACTTAACATTACCCTACCGTAACTTAAATATAACATAAATGTAACCTAGCCGTCACTTTGAAATACCAATATAGAAGCATCATTTAAGATTTTGCTTGAAAAGTTAACATTCTTTCGTTAATGTCTTAAAATCGTCTGCACTCTGAAATCTAGATTTTAGATTAATATTTGTTATTTAAGTTTTCGCGCATGATTTTAAAAGATTGTTTTCATAAATATATTTTATATATTGACATAGAGTTATTAATATGTTGTTAAATTAAAAACATTTTTTCATCTACGTTATCTATATATTTAAAACACCTGGCTGTTTTTTTGGTCATCAGCCCTGAGCTTTCTACTGGCCCGATTTTGATAATTATTTTTTTAAATGAAAGCTGTTTATGTGTAGATGTGCCCATTTTGGCTAATTTTTAATTTATTTCAATTTTTATATTTTATTTTTAATTTTAAAAGCTTTTTCACGACATTTCTTCAAAACAGTGGCAACAGGTTAAGCTTTTCTCAAAATATTTTTTCTTTCATTATTTTCCTCCAATCAGGAGCTTGATCTCATCGGGAAATGTATAATCGCATTTCGAAAATAAATAAATAAATAAATAAAGGTTTTCGTAAAATTTAATCAGAATAAAATGATTGCACATAATTATTCCCTGCAATACACAGATTATTTACAGAGTAATATTATTAAGTATTATGTAAGTAAAATTACAGAAGATAAACTTTAATAAAATATCTAAAGTGAAAATTTGTCGATGGACAAAATGTCGTCATACAGAAACCAGATAAATTTATTCCATGCATATAATATACATTGTTATAGCTGTGTCAGTGATGATGTCATATTCACTGACTTTAATTCGTACATCTAAATAAAATGAACTTCTATTAATTTAGAGGTCCGTGGTGTGCACACATGAAAATATTTCTATAAACTGCGCCATTTCTATTTAATTATAATGAATATTTTATTAAACTAAAGAATTCTTAAATAACTGCATAAATCACGCTTTTATTTAAGAAAAGGTGAGTATTTCTAAAGGTGTAAATGATGTCATATTAGAAAAAAAAAAAAAGAATAAAATCTGTGATATGCCGGTATTATTATATTTCTATCTTATATAATATCAAAAAATAATTAAAATCATTTCATTGTATTAAGTTATTGTTTAAATAAAATAAAAAAAATTGCATTTCAGCAACAAATACAAAAATTTTATTCTTTTTAATCACAGAGGTATCGTCTTTTTTTTTTCGTTGTCATAACAATAAAATTAATTTTTACAAATTCATGGAGGATACAAACCAATAAATAAATTTATTGCAAGTGCTGTAAATATGTAGTGGGTTGGTTAAACAGTTTAGTAAGTCCCTGTTTCTATTATAAAATGTTTCATTGATATTATAATTATTGTACAGTTATCAAGCGATATTTAAACGGAGAAAAAATAAACTATGCAGATATTTTTGAAATCGTCTTCCGGGGTATAATATTAACTTCCTAATAATTTGGCATTTAAGTAATATTTAAGGTTTAGAAACCGCATTAAAAAAAGATTTGTAGCTGAAGTTAAGTACAACATAATAATTTAAGAGTTGTTTTCCTTATTTTTTGTTATTTTCTGAAGTTTGCGTATCTTCATCATGAAAAGCTATGTTATCCCTATTTTAAGAGGTGGCAATTGATTATTTCGCTCAGTATTTTACTGTCTATATAAGATTGATATATATCATACCTAATATATATTCTTTTCCGTCGAGTTTCGACGGGTGCAGCTAGTAAAGTATTAAAAAGTTCTGAAAAAAAAAGAAAACTTTTAGTAATACAATTTTTAGTTCAAATCAAATGTTTTCAATATTCTTTTTTATTTTATTTTGATATTTAATTATTTCGAATTTATCAATTCCAATTATTTTAAAAGCAAACATTTTTTTAAAAATAAATAATATAATGGAAAAAAGACCATTTTAAAAAATTACTATTTCTTCGCAAAATACGCTTCAGCTGTAATTCATTTCTTTCAATTCGTCTTATTAATACAAAATCTCTTCTACATGCTTTTGTTTGGGACATTAAAATTTGAGCGATAAATGGTTTAATATTGCAACCCTTTTTTCGGTTTACTTCACCACCACCTATCTTTTTCCTCCATGGTTTACAACCGCTGTGATAAAAAATCATCTTTTAAACTGACAGCTTGCCAGTCTATAAATTTTAAAGGTCGGTTCCAGCTTTTTTAATTATTTATGCCAAAATTTTATGCAACCAACCAACCATAACTAAATGAAGGGAAAAAAAGAAGAAAAAAGGCGATTTTTTATGAGAGTGATCTTTGGAATTTAATTAATTACTCAGTTAATAAATAGAATTTCGAAATTCTGAAGCTCAGGTGCATCAGGAGAGATATTGGGCTACTCTCATAAAAATTTTGAGCTTCGTACGTCCCATAGATTTTGCTAGCCATCGCAGACACACACACACACACACACACACACACACACACACACACACACACGCAGACAGAGCGATTTGTTATTTTATTAGTATAGATAACAGAAAATAATTTTAAACTACATATGTAACTGGTATTTGAAAACAAAATTTTCTCCAAATCAACACACACACACAAAAAAAAAAAAAAAAAAAAAAAAAAAAAAACGCGCCAATCTGGTGCGTATATATTATGTATACATTTTTTTCACTATACTACAGTATTTAAACATGCTGTATAAATAACGATTATTGTTTTTTCCAAACATGTTTGGCACAGATATTATATACACACTGAGGTATCAATTTTTTCACTAAGGTATTAATTTTTTTCTCGACAGAATAATCAAGTAGTACCGTACATTGTACAAACTCCTGTTAATATTACAAAAATAGAGCTAAATAACTAAATTTAGGTGCAAATGCACACACCCATGTTGTAAGAAAGAGGCACAAATGTCATAAATGCACCACGTTGGGTTGATACATTTCTGGCGCCACTTTAACGGAAACTTCGTTTTCAAATGACACATGCATTTCTATTTTACTTTTCTATGTATAGAGCATAACATTTTGTATCATTTTAAAATGCAAATGAAAGTAAATAAATAGTTCAATAATAAATTAAAAACAAAGCTGGATTACCATAAGAGGCATAAAATGTTCATTTTATTTCAATCACACCAACGTGATGCCTATATGACACCTGTATCAAAAAATGAATTTCACACATTCCAAAAAACATTCACCTTATTTTTCTAAGGAAAACTTTATTTAACTTTATTTATTCTGCTGCATTCCAAAAACGGAACACTGTAATAGATTTGTCAAGAGCACATGTATGTTGCGAAATATAATATAATATGGATAGAGGATGTATTAAGGTTTCCCCAGATACCCATATCCTCAAGTTGAGAGGTTTAGAGTTCAAAAACTATCAAATGAAAATGAATCACTTGAAAATTGTTTAAATTCAATGGTCAATTTCTGCGATCATAATGCTCGCTATTTTAGAAGTATGGTGAATAGACAATATTTAAATTGCTCTTTTCATAATTGTCTCATTTATCTATCAAACTCTACAATAAATGGTCAACTGAAATATTTTTTTCTTAAAAGCCCGAATTTTATCGAATGCATAAGCTGATACAACAACATAATATTTTATTATTATTTTAATATATTTTGGCGTCAACGGGCCTTGATTCCATTGTTGTTGTTTTTTTTGTTTTTTTTTTTTTTTTTTTTTTAACCATTTGAAAAATGGTTGTTGTTTTCGGGAGAATGGACCCGATGATGTTACCACTTTTGAATGATGTTACCACTTTTGAATGATGTGGTCACTTTTGAATTTAAATTAATTTCTTTACTTTTAGAAGAGTTTTTATTTGAATTTAAATTAAATTCTTTACTTTTAGAAGAATTTTTATTTGAATAGTAAATTAAAATGGTTAAATCATTGTAATAAAGGAGAAAACTAACAAATTTAAAAATGGGTAGACGGAAATTAACAGATACGGAAAAAGCCGAAGCCAAAGAAATGAATGAACGTGAATATCGCATTCAATGATATTAAACACAATACGCGTACTTAAACAATCATAAAGTGATTTTTATTTCTTCTTTTGCTATTTAAAATAAAAATTTAGTCAACATGTATAAGTTGCTTATTAGTTTGGCGATTCGTATCATTTGGCGAAATTGGTCGACGGGATAACTGAGTAATACTGTATTTGGTTTGGCGCAAAAACGTCTTTCAATGCAGAAAATGATAAAATCAAAAGATTATTGAGCCGCTGAAAACCAATTACGTGTTGAAAGGCGATCACGAAAAAGGAAGCAATTTAATGCCGAACCGATTAATTGTAAAACATCATGTCGCCAGGGCGACCAATCCACTAGCCATGGCGTTTTACTATCGGTCGGTTCTAACCAGGAAAATTTGAGTGCCAATAGTGATTCTAACAAGCCGGAAAATGTTATAGCTATTACTCTTGATTTTCCACCACCTAAAAAGAAAACTAAAAAGCAATCGGCTTGGGAAAAACTGGGAAAAAACTTTTTTGATTCGATGTCTGATGGACCCATTCACAGATGCATGTGCTGCGATCGATTTTGGTTTAAAACCTCCATCACCAAAATTCTGCTCTGTAAAATCAAACAATATATGCCAAAGTCTTACAAGTATAACAGTATATGCCAAAGCTGTATTTTAATAATGATTACTTTTGCACCAACAATGTTAAATAGTTTGAAATGTTTCTTTCGTCGCCAACTTTTATGCTTGGCGACAATAGAGTGATATAACTTAAACGAACCGTACCTTCAAATTGCAGCATGTATAAAGTCATTTATAGCAGTGGCACGGATAATACACAATAAAACAACTGGTATTTAGCTTAAAATGATAGATGAATGTATCGAGTGAAACATTTTTCAAATGGTTGGGGTAATTTCTTAAATTACAATTTTTTTTTTTTTTTGGCTCAGTTTTGTTTTTTCTAGTTCGCTGAGTTTTGCAGAGTGATGAAGAATCTCGATAGTAGATTTGAAACAGCTGTTTGCTAAATTTTAATGCATTTTTGGTGCATTTATAATCGTTGGTTTTCTATCTTTAAATACAATGGCGTTTTGTATGATTTTCAGAAATGTGAAAGAGCATTCGAGGTGATGTTGCTTTAAAAAACACAATAATATTCAATATTGTTTGATTCATGTTTTGTTTTGAAAAATAGACCAGCGCACCGGGCTTAGCCTGCTAGTATATTATAAAGCAGAAGTTCTGAAACTTCCAAACGAGTATTTTCAAAAACTACCCGATGGATCTTTTTGCAGATTATATCATTCAATAGGAAATATTTTTGCGGAGGTTTATGATACAAATATACAGGGATAACTCTGATTTTTCGTACTAAATTTCGTATTTTTCGGTTATTTTTGACGAAAGGGTTGCCAGTAGCTGTTTTTGGCGAAAATTATAATTGCTAAAAGAATCAAAATGGCTATATCTATTAGAAATATTACAAATATCTTGCAAATAAAAGCAGAAAATAATTACTGATAATAATAATAATAATAATAATAAAGAAAGACCGCTTAAATGAGGCGTAATATTATAAAAATATATTTATCTTGAAAATGAAAAAAATATTTGTAATGCTTAAAAAATAAATTAACGCGAAATATAACAATTGGTACAACTTTTGGCGACTTATCCCTGGCGTTAGAATAAAAACATAAATTTGAAAATTCGATTAAATAAATTTTTGAATGATAGTTATTTCTCTTTTTATTATTTTCTTTTTATTGAATTTCCGTATAATATAACTTACAGCAGAAAAAATCAGATCTGATTGTAAAAGACACTGTAAGTTGTGAGTTACATATTCGTTTCTATGCGATTTTCATTTCACTTTTGTCGCCAAAGAATGTCTTTTAAGCCGAAAATGCACTACTGATTTAATGCTTGACTTCGGTTCTTAAAGGTCGCAATAATGTTTTTTTTTTTTTTTCCAAGTGAAGATAATTTTTGGAGTGTATTCTAATATTCAATCGTAAATTATATAGATATGAGTTAATATTTTAAAAAAATAATCAAATATTTAAATTTTAGCTTTAGTATGAATTTTTGCCACACATATACAGGGTGTTTCAGTTAAACGTTTCAGAACTCCTAAGAGAGATAGCGTGCAGCCTGACGACTCGAAATCATATAGCAATGTGCGGTCGGAAATGTTTTCCTGAAGCGGTGATGTACACAGAAGTACCGTAAAGTAAAGACACCGTAAGTGAAAAATCGTTTTATTAATACATGTAAAAAAGCAAAAGGTACAGGGGTCAAAGTAAGTGTTCGAAATGTCTGCCACCGAGTACAATGCACACCTCACATCTCCGGCGCATGAAAATCCGAACATTCTCGAATACTCCTGCATTATCTCGAATTTCTCCCGCAGCTACTGTGATTCTTGCAACCAGCTCTTCAGCATTGTCGACAGAGGTGTCATAAACCAGTGTTTTCATATAACCCCATAAATAAAAATAAAGACATGATAGATTGGGTGGCCGAGCAGGCCAACACACGTAACCATCACGTCCGATCCACAGTTGACCAAATTTTACATCTAGGTTGACCAAATGTTGCACAACGCCATCTAGCGCGTCGGGAAAGCATTTCTGACCCCCAATTCTATATGATTTCGAGTCGTCAGGATGCACTCTACCCCTCTTAGGAGTTCTGACTGAAACACCCTGTATATTGTAAAATAATGTCATACTTTTTCAAAAGTTTTTCATCGTAATTTTGAAGAATGCGATCAACGAATATAACCCTTTTATTTCTTTTTGCAAATGTTTTTTATTGCTAATTTAATTTTTCTTGCGCCATTTCGCCAATTTCACTTACAGAAAAAATTACAGTTTTAAAATTTAGAAACTGAAGAAGAAAAGGTTATTCCGTCGATTAAAAATCTACCGCCAAATTCCAAGATTAAATCTCAGTAATGGATGATCGTAAATGTCACATTCTCTTGACATTAAGAATAACATAAATATTAATTATGTCATCAAGTAATTTTTAATTCGACATTTTATTTCTACTTTTATATATGCTCTGCTAATTTGTTTTTCTTTATTTAAATGAAAAATGATGCTAATCTATATAATCTGGCTAATAATTTGGCGAAATTGGTCGACGGTATGGCCAATTAGTAACGAAGGAAAAATTTTGGAATTCAAAGAAAATTTATGCAATTATGCGTTATTACTATTGAAAAATTAAACATTTTGAAATAAAAAATTTCTGCTGAATAAAATTTACAAGTCTTTTTTAATTAACAATTTCCTCTTAAATACTTCTTCAATAAATATTTCGCTATTTATCACTTTCGCTCCAGGCAAAAAAAAAAAAAAAAAAAAAAAAAAAAAAAAAAAAAAAAAGTATTTTAAATATTTTATTAGATAATGTAAATAACATTTTTCTATTAAAAAAAAAAATATTCTTAAAATCTAATTCTACTGTTATGTGTCTTACAGGAGGAAATAGCAGAATTACTTTTAAAAATGGTTTTATCTGTTAATTGTATGTATGTTATTTGTTTTTTGGGGTGTTTGAATTTACTTTTGTCATCCAACAATGCGATTTTATGCCAAGAAGGCATAAGCCGCAGCGATGTTCGCAATAACTAAATTCTCTCACTCTCTTTTAAATGTGTGAGAGCATTTTACGGTAATTTTTTGTGTTTAAATGTAACTATATAAATAGCAGTTATAGCACAAAAAAAAATGCGTATAATGTTTAAATTTTAGTACAAATGTCTTGCAGCTTTAATTGCAACTTTTTAAAGTTTTGGCGCAAATGTCATATGCGCACCACATTCGCACGATTGCAACAAAATGGTGATTTTATGCCTCGCATGGTAAACCGATTATCGTTGTTTATTTAATAATAAACTATTTAACTTTCATTTTGTTTTTTAAAATAATATAAACCATTTTGTTCTATAGATAATAATTAAACTTTTTTATTTATTAATTTTTTTTTAAATAATAGAAAATAATTAAAAAATATGTATGAAATTAGCAATTAAAAATGAAGTTTTCTCCAAATTGGCGCCAGAAAAAAATTGCGCCAATGTAGTGCGTACATGACATCTGTGCCAAAGTTTTTTCACTATACATAAGTAGGAAAAATTCAGTATAAATACCGATTACAGTTTTTTTCCAAATAGGAAACTTTCGTCACAGATTTGGTCATATACTCATCAAGGCATCTCACTGGCGCCAAAATGTCATTATTTGCCTTATATGGTAACCCAGCTGTAGTTGTTTATCTATTGATAAGTTGTTTATTTACTTTCATTTTCTTTTTTGAAATGATATTAGTTGTTTTGTTCTACAGTTACTTTTTTATTTATTGTTAATTCCTGTTTAAAATGATAGAAGATAATAAAATATATGTAAATTTCTTTGGTACTCTAAAACGAGGATTTTGCCACATTAGAGCTGCAAGAAAATCGTGCTAAACCTATTTCGTATATGATGTCTGTGTAGGGATCTTTTGTGAAATATGAAAAGTGTAAATTGGCTATTATTTGATTATCACGTCAACCAATTTCGCCAAATCATACAAATTTACATAATTTTATCTTAAATAATTAAAGAGAAAATACTTAAATACGAAAGATCAAATATTTTTTTTTCATTTTTCAGGAGGAAATTTTGCAATAATAAAGTAATTGTTATAGTGAAAATTTTAATGTGTTTTTTTTTATCTTTGGCAATTGCTGTAACGAAAAATGTTTATTTTTTCTCCTGCCATTGTTTTGTAAGAGCTGGTTTTGTCAAAGCCATGTTAAGGTGGTATTCAAATTTTTGAAAACTTCCCAATTACCATCCCTTTGTGCCGATTTTGTTCATTTGCAATTTCCACTGAGATATTAACCATCTCAATGTATTTGACGAGTTTGAAGATGATTATTGCATATTTATGCCTTTTATCGCGCGGACAAAATTTAGCATATATATAAAGTTTTTAGGAGGCAGTAGATTTGGGTTCCTGTCTTCACATAATGAAAAGTCCATAATAAGAGTCCATAATAAGAGAAACTGATCCAAATAATTGTAAAAAGAAGGCAAAAATTAACCATTTTTGATTTTCTTATATTAATACCAAAATTATGTAAACCAGTTAAGTAAATTAATATTTCTTAAACCAGATGTGACAGTATTTTATTATTATTTTTTCTGGACAGCTCTTTCTAAATAAACAACAAATTAACAACTTTCAGCTGGGGTATAAAAACCGTGTAAACTAGTGTAATTTAATGATCATAAAATGGAAAATTGAGTTCGCTTCGAAATCGCTTCCATAGCCAGGCCTTCCAATTTTATATCTTTCCATTAGGAAATGCATTTGTCAATGTGTCAAAACGTTTTGCGCTTGTTGAGCGGAGCAGTGAGAACAACCTTAAGGATGTATTCGAAAAAACGCTTTTCCATCTTCAACACCTCGAAATTTTCCGGTACAATTTCAGACATATTTTTGAAAGTAGAAACATGAAACTTGCTGGGGGGATTATTAAAGGAACGTATGAGGTGCCGTGTGATGTCTTTTTACGCTCAATTGATTAGAATTGGATTTATAAACAATTACCTTATCAGTATGACCCCTTTTTTTCGTTCCCAGGTCTCTCGCTTGGGAAAAATCGGTTCGAAATGCCGTTTTTGATTGCTTTTTTTTGCAATATTTTCTGCATTTATCGAAGAATCGACAATCACGGCACTTTGTGTACTTTCCAAATAAGGGATTTTGAAAGTTTGGTGTATTTGAGAGCAAAAACGAATTCAAAAATAAATCGGAAAATAAGCAGTTTGAATCGAAATACACCCTTAAGGGAACAGTGGGCATTAAATATCACATTTCTCTATTTTCAATGGTTTCATTTAAAAATATGAATCTCGAATAGTTACATACAAAATCTGGGGATAAAATAATTTTAAAATAGGACAATTATCTGTAATTTTAAAAATTGAATAACTTTAAAACTTTAAAATGTCCCATTTCTTTTGCATGAAATATTACAATATTTACTTATAGGATACTTTTTATGCAAGGAGTGCAAGGGGTTATGTGTGGGATGCAAGGGGAAAGAGAATAAGAAATGAATATTTACCGTTTATTATACTTCAAGTGAAAGCTGTGTAGATGCTCCTTCGGTTTAGATTCACTACAATAAGAGTTAAACTATGCTTTCCAAAAAAAATTTTTTTTTAAAAAAAAAAGATCCACCAATACTGTTTAAGACTTACCGGAAAAGCACCTATTTTTTTAACACATTGAATTAACAAACACTGTTTAAGGTGACTAGCCAATAGGTACCTATATCTTTTTCACATTGAGATCACAAACACTATTTTGTTGTTCTGCTCCGAAATGCAAGATTTCAAAAGTAAAAGGTGGCAGGATGTTAGCAGGAACATAAAACAAGATATCAACACTTTCTAGAGACTCGGATAAATACAGTGGAAGGATTCAACGATGGCAACCATCAGGATAAAAAACAAGTTGGAAATTGCACGTGAACGTAGCAAATGAGGTGCGTTCGTACGATAACGAAGTTTTAAAAATATTCAGATCTTGCTGATAGAGTAGAGCGTACTCCGGATACAGTATAGTAGTCGAAATCTTTACGTTTCTGTAAATATGCAGGAAGTAATTTTTATTACACCTCAGCAACGTATATCTTATTCATAAAATGTGAAACAGTTGAATATAATTAAAACACGTACCAAACCACGTTTCCCCGTATAGCATTATATGGTGGAATACTTTTGTGTGGCCCTGTAATTTAATAATAAAAATTCATTGCATCACAAATTGTACAGAATGCATATTTTAATATATATTTCATAGATTCATGCCAATTCTATTATGTTCGAATGAGTGTAACATCATTAAAATGCATTTGAAACTTTTTCCCCATTGACCGTAATGTAATGGAATACTTTTTATTGTCCCTGTAATTGATCTATGCATCCGATTTTCGTAACATTTGAAATGACTCGACAAAATTACGCAATAATTATATGTTTTAAATTTCAAACGATTAAAATGCATTTAAAACTTTTTTCCCTATTGACCGTCATGTAACGGAATCCTTTTGAATGTCCCTGTAATTGATCCATCCATTCGATTTTATAAAATTTGAAATGACTCGACAAAATTATGTTAAAATTATGTATTTTAAATTTCAAACGATTCGATTGGGTAGTTTTTGCGTTGTTACATGCAGAAGGACAGACGGACGGACTGAGCGACAACAATAGGTGCTACGTATTTACATAATTACGAACGCACCTAAAAATACGTTGCTATGACAGACAGTAAAACGTGTTACACGAAGCAGGATTTAAAAAAAAAGTAAGTTGTAAAAATGAACACTTAAACACTTTACTCCTACCAGGATAACAATAGGATTGGATGATCAACGTTAAAATACGTTGCAAGAATTAAAAAAAAACTTGTAATAATTAAGATTAAAAGCACATAAGTTTCAGAAATGAAACTAGCAAACGGTGTTAGCCAGTAAACTTTTTCAAAAATTACTCATGTTTATAAAAAAAAGGGAGTAAGGGATGCAAGGGGTTGAAAATAATAAACGAATATTTACCGTTTGTTTATATTCCAAGTGAAAGCTGTCTAGATCATCCTTCCGTTAGATTCGGTTAAATAACAGTTAAATTGAAAAGAGTTTTCTTTAAAAAGATCCACAAATAAAAGGTGTTAAAGGTGACTAGCAAAACAGGAAAAAGCACCTACTTTTTTAGGTAGATTTCGTATGAAATACTACCTATTGCATTCTCTCCCATGTTGGAATTTCTGAAAAATTTTTGCAGATCTACACCGATCATGACTCATAGACCCTAAAACTGCCACCAGTAAAAAAGTTTTTTTTATCTATCTATCTATCTATCTCTCTATATATATATTTCACTTTCTTCTAGACACGATAACTTCCATAATTATGGTCAGATCTTCTTCAAACTTTTACATAAAATCGAGGGGCGTAAAATCTCAGTGTTCGTTAATGGACAAAATCGGACCAAGGGGGTGGAAATAGTGAGGGTTTTTGTGAAAACAGAAAAAACACGATAACTTCTTAATTAAAATAGATATCGAATCAGTTTAAAGTTTATATTACTTCCCAAAAATGGGCTAAAAGTTTCTGTATGATAGATTTTTGATAAAATTAAAAATGGGGTCAAGGGACGAAAAAAACAGGGTTTTTGGGAGAAAAAAATCATAACTTCGTCAATTCTCAAGATATCAAATCCAAATAAATTTTGTATAAATGTTTTCAATATTATCTAAAACTTTTGTATTTACAAGTTTTTGATAGGACCAACTTTTACCGATGAAAAAAAATTAAAAACGAAAAGAAAAAGGGGGTGGAAAAAGAAAAAAAATTATAACTTACTCAATTCTTAGGCAATCAAATATAATTAAATTTATTTTACATCTTCTCAATAATATATACAACTTTTATATTATCAAGTTTTTCATAGGACCAATTCTTATAGTGGAAATAAATTAAACAAAAATCGGAGTTGGAGAAAAAAAATCTCAAATCGGAACTGCTTATATTGTGACTCATTTTTAGGTGCTTTCGTAATTATGCAAATACGTAGCACCTATTGTTGTCGCTCAGTCCGTCCGTCTGTCTGTCTGTCCGCATATAACAACGCAAAAATTACCCAACCGAATTATTTGAAATTTAAAATACATAATTATAACGTGATTTTGACCATTTCAAATTTTATGAAAATCGGATGGACAGATAAACTACAGGGACAATCAAAATGATTCCGTTACATTACGGTCAATGGGAAGAAAAATTTCAAATGCATTTTAATCGTTTGAAATTTAAAACATATAATTATTGCGTAATTTTGCCGAGTCATTTCAAATGTTATGAAAATCAGATGCATAGATCCATTACAGGGACGATCAAAAGGATTCCGTTACATTACGGTCAATGGGGAAAAAAGTTTCAAATGCATTTTAATCGTTTGAAATTTAAAACATATAATTATTACGTAATTTTGTCGAGTCATTTCAAATGTTATGAAAGTCGGATGCATAGATCATTTACAGGGACAATCAAAAATATTCCATTCCATTACGGTCAATGGGAAAAAAGTTTCAAATGCATTTTAATGATGTTACACTCATTTGAACATAATAGAATTGGCATAAATCTATGAAGTATATACTAAAATATGCATTCTGTAAAATCTGTGATGCAAAGAATTTTTATTATTAAATTACAGGGCCACACAAAAGTATTCCATTGCATAATGCTATACGGGGAAACATTGTTTGGGGCAAGTTTTAATTATATTCAACTATTTCACATTTTATGAATAAGATGTACGTTGCTGAGGTGTAATAAAAATTACTTCCTGCATATTTACAGAAACACAAAGATTTCGACTACTATACTGTATCCGAAGTACGCTCTACTATATCAGCAAGATCTGAATATTTTTAAAAATTCGTTATCGTACGAATGCACCTCATTTGCTACGCTTCACGTGCAATTTCCAACTTGTTTGAATTCATTTTTGATTTTAAACACATCCAAATGGCAAATCCTCTTATTTAAGAACTGTATAGTGTATAATGTGACTTATTGGCCAGTTTTTTGGTAAAGGCAGAATATATTTCAAAAAAGGTTGCCAAAAAAGATACTTTAAACAGAATTTCCCTAAGTGGTCGTGATTGAAAAAATTGAGGAAGTACAACAAATTACGTTTTTTCTGAGTCATTTTTAATCCATTTTTGTTCTCAAACGCATCCATTTTACAGGTTCTTTTATTTAGGAACTACATAATGTGACGGATTGGCCAGTTTTTTGATAAAAGCAGAATATATTTCAAAAAAGGCTGTCAAAATGGGCACTTTGCACAAAATTTCCAAAAGCGATCATGATTGAAGAATTAAGGACGTATTCAAATAACAAATTTGTTATTTTATGACTCATTTTTAAATCCAATTTTGCTCTCAAATGCATTCACAGTTAACAGTTTTTTGTTATTTAGGAACTGTGTAATGACCCGTATTGGTCAGTTTTTTGATAAAAGCTAAATATATTTTTTTTAAAAGCTGTCAAAGTGGGCACTTCGCACAAAATTTCCCAAAGCGATCTGGCTTATAGAATTGTGGATACATTCAAATAACACATTGGTTACTTTATGACTCATTTTTAAATTCAATTTTGCTCTCAAACGCAATTGACAATTGACAATTTTTTGTTATTTAGGTACTATATAATGTGCGTATTGGTCGATTTTTTAATAAAGTCAGAATGTATTTCAAAATATGTTGTCAAAATGAGCGTTTGAGCCGAATTTCGCTTAAGTTGATTTTGATAAAACCATTTGTTACAGAAAAAGGAAATTAAAAATTTTTCAAAAGGGCATAATATAGTAGTTAAATTGGGTTTATCTTTAATAATATCCTATTTTTTGTTGTTGAAATGAAAACTCTTCGAAATCTACCTCCGCCTATAGGCCAAGCCGACAGGGATTTTTATCACATTGAATTCACGAACAATATTGTCTTGTTCTTCTTTGAAATGCAAGATTTAAAAAGTAAAAGGTGGCAGGATGTTAGGAGGAACATAACCAAGAGATTAACCCATTCTAGAGACTCGGATAAGTACCATGGAAGGATTCAACAGTGGCAACCATCAGGATAAAAAAAAAAAAAAAATACGCTGTTAAATGACACATATCCAAACGTGTTAGACGAACTACGATAAATAAATAAACTGTAACAAAGCACATCAGAACACGTTACACCCATCAGGATGATAACCATGGGATGATAAACATCAAAACAGGTTGCAAGCATTAAAAAATACTTGTAATAATTAAGATTAAAAACACATCCGTTTTTTTAATAAACCTAGCCAACGGTGTTAGTCCGTATATTTTTTAAAATCAACTCACATTTATAAACAAGTTGGAAATTGCACGTGAACGTAGCAAATGCGGTGCGTTCGTACGATAATGAAGTTTTAAAATATTCAAATCTTGCTGATATAGTAGAGCGTGCTTCGGATACAGTATAGTAGTCGAAATCTTTTTTGTGTTCCTGTAAATATACAGAAAGTAATTTTTATTACACCTCAGAAACGTATATCTTATTCATAAAATGTGAAATAGTTGAATATAATTAAAACACGCCCCAAACAATATTTCCCCGTATAGCATTATGTAGTGGAATACTTTTGTGTGGCCCCGTAATTTAATAATAAATATTCTCTGCATCCCAGATTGTACAGAATGTAGATTTTAGTATATACTTCATAGATTCATGCAATTCTATTATGTTCGAATGAGTGTAACATCATAAAAATGCATTTGAAACTTTTTTCCCATTGACCGTAATGTAATGGAATACCTTTGATTGTCCCTGTCATTGATCTATGCATCCGATTTTCATAAAATTTGAAATGACTCGACAAAATTACGCAATAATTATATTTTTTAAATTTCAAACGATTAAAATGCATTTGAAACTTTTTTCCCCATTGATCGCAATGTAACGGAATCCTTTTGATTGTCCCTGTAATTGATCTATCCATCCGATTTTCATAAAATTTGAAATGACTCGACAAAATTATGTAATAATTATGTATTTTATATTTGAAACGATTCGGTTGGGTAGTTTTTGCGTTGTTATATGCGGACGGACAGACGGACAGGAATAGGTGCTACGTATTTACATAATTACGAACGCACCTAAAAAGGAGTAAAGGAAAGCAAAGGGTTAAAATAAGAAATTAATATTTACCGATTTTATATTCCAAATGAAAGATGTCTAGATACTCCTTCCGTTAGATTTGGTACAATAACAGTTAAGTTATCCATTCCAAAAGTGATTTTAAAAAAGCTCCGCAAACACTGTTAAAAGTAACTAGCAAAACAGAAAAAGCACCTGTTTTCACACTGAATTCACAAACACTATTTTCTTGTTCTGCTTCTAAATATACAAGACTTGAAAAGTAAAAGGTGGCAGGATATTAACAGGAACATAACTAGGATATCTAACCTTTTCTAGAGACTCTAATAAATTCCTTGGAAGGATTCAACAGTGGCAACCATCGGGATAAAAATATTTTGCTATATGACAAACATCAAAACGTATTACACTCAGTTGGGTTAAAAAAAAATAAGTTTTAACAATGAACACCAAAACACGTTCCACCCATCAGGATAACAATAGGATACCATGATAAACATTAAAACACGTTGCAAGAATTTAAAAAAAAACTTGTAATAATTAACCCATTTTCGGCCAAAGGTTCGTATACGAAACATTTCAATAAATATTTTTTTTTAACACTCTGACATATTTTTTTCAAGAATTTTATTTTTCTTCTATTTTTCAAGGCTTTTGAAGACATCCATAAAATATTAGTAATTCAATTGGAGTAAACACTTTCTCTTAAAAAATTTTCAAAATACGCTAGAGTTTTAAATTGGAACGCCTTTGACAAATTCGACTTTTTAAAAATATATTATTATTCCAATTGAAATGAATTATATGTTTTTAAAATAGATTAAAGTTGCAAATTCTGTATATGAAATAAGAATAAAACAAAAGTCATAAAAATATTATTCATATTCATATTATTCATTATAAGAAATAATATTTTATATTATTATATAAAATATTATTTCTTATATCTTATACTATAATGCGAGCAAAAATTGTGTGTGTGTGTGTGGGTAAATTTTATCTCAAAAACGGCTCTAACGATTTTCGAAAAATTTTGGATTTTACCATTTTCGGGCACGAGAAGACCATTGGGCTAGGTCACATGTTCGAGAAAATTCGATTATTGGGTCATTTTGGGTCATAATGGGTCAGGATCAAGCTATTTATATCTAGGGAACGGCTGGATCGATTTTAAGGAAATTTTGTATCCAATCGTTTTTTGGCACGAGAAAACTATTGGGCTGGGTCACATGTCCAAAAAATTTCGATTAGTGGGTCATTCTTGGGTCATTATGGGTCAAGTTATTTTTATCTAAAAAACGGCTCTAACGATTTTGACCAAATTTTATATTTTATCGTTTTGGATTACAAGAAGACCATTGGGTTAGGTAACATGTTCGAGAAATTTCGGTTAATGGGTCATTTTTGGGGTCATTGTGGGTCGTGCTATTTTTATCTAGAGAGTCTCTCGCGCAATTTTGACTAAAACTTACATTCTATGGTTTTGGGGCACGAGAAAAACATTGGGCTAGGTTACATGCTCGAGAAAAAATTATGGGTCATATTGGGTCATTAAGAATCTGGGTCAAGCTATTTATATTTAAAGAACGGCGTGATCGATTTTAACGTAATTTTGTATGTAACAGTTTTTTGACATGAGAAAACTAATGGGCTAAATCACATGTTTGATAGATTTCGATTATAAGGGTCATTTGTGGGTCATGATGGGTCATAATGGATCACGTCAAGCTATATCTAAAGAACAGGTGGATTGATTTTAACGAAATTTTGTATATAACATTTTTTTGTCAGGAGAAAATCATTGGCTTAGGTCACACGTTCGAGAAATTTCGATTAATGAGTCATAAAGGGTCTGTGTCAAGCTATTTATATTTAAAGAACGGCTGGATCGATTTTAACGAAATTTTGTATGTAACATTTTTTAGACACGAGAAAACTAATGGGCTAACATGGGCTAGGTTACATGTCTGAGAAAAAAATTTTAATGGGTCATATTGGGTCATTATTGGTTTGGGTCAAGCTATTTATATTTAAAGAACGGCGTGATCGATTTTAATGAAATTTTGTATGTAACAGTTTTTTGACATGAGAAAACTAATGGGCTAAATCACATGTTTGATAGATTTCGACTATAAGGGTCATTTGTGAGTCATGATGGATCATGTCAAGCTATATCTAAAGAACAGGTGGATCGATTTTAACAAAATTTTGTATATAAAATTTTTTGGCACGAGAAAATCATTGGGCTAGGTCACACGTTCGAGAAATTTCGATTAATGGGTCATAAAGGGTCTGGGTCAAGCTATTTATGTTTAAAGAATGGCTGGAACGATTTTAACGAAATTTTGTATGTAACAATTTTTAGACACGAGAAAACTAATGGGCTAAGTCACATGTTCGAGAAATTTCGATTATAAGAGAAATTTGTGGTCATGATGGGTCATGCTAATTTTATGTAGAAAATGGCTCATACCATTTTGACTATACTTTGTATTATATCATTTTTGGGAAAGAGAAAACCATTTGGGCTATGACACATGCTCGCGAAAATTCGAACTGTGGTTCATTTTGTGTTATAATGTAACAAGTTCTTGACATAAGAAAATTAATCGGCTAAGTCGCATGTTTGAGAGATTTTGATTTTAAGAATCATTTGTGGGTTATGATGGGTCATAATGGGTCATGTCAAGCTATATCTAAATAACAGGTGAATCTATTTTAACGAAATTTTGTATACAACATTTTTTTGGCACGAAAAAATCGTTTGGCTAGGTCACATGTGGAGAAATTTCGATTAATGGGTCATTTTGGGTCATAAAGAGTCTGGGTCAAGCTATTTATATTTAAAGAACGGCAGGATCGATTTTAACGAAAATTTGTATGCACCAATTTCTAGACACGAGAAAACTAATGGGTTAAGTCACATGTTTGAGAGATTTTGATTATAAGGGTCATTTGTGAGTCATAATGGGTCATGATCAAATTATATCTAAAGAACGAGGGGATGATTTTAACGACATTTTGTATTCAGCATATTTTTGGCATGAGAAAATGATTAGGTTAGGTCACATGTTCCAGAAATTGTGATTAGTGCGTCTATTCTGGGTCATTCTAATTTTATCTAGGCAATGTCTTGTGCAATTTTGACTAAATTTTGTATTCTATCGTTTTCGGGCACAAGAAAAGCATTGAGTTAGATCAAATGTTTCAGAAAATTAGATTAGTGGGTCATTTTGGGTCATAATAGCTCAGGGTCAAATTAATTACATTTAAAAAACAGCTCAATCGATTTTATCTAAATTTTGTATTTAAAGTTTTTTGGCAAACAAAAACTAATGAGCTAGGTCACATGTTCGAGAGATTTCGATTATAAGGGTCATTTGTGGGACATTATGGGTCGTGCTAATATTATGTAGATAATGGCTCGCACCATTTTGAATATACTTTGTATTATATCGTTTTCAGGCAAGAGAAAACCATTGGAATAGGACATATGCTCGTGAAAATTCAATTAGTGAGTAATTTTGGCTCATAATGGGTTAGGGTCATTCTAATTATACATAGCGACTCAACCAATTTTACCAAAATTTTGTAATGAAAAGACTTTTGTTATGAAAAGACTATTGGGCTGAGTTGCATGCTAAACAAAATTATATTAGTGGGTCACTTCGCTTCATTGCTGAATGCTGTCAAGCTAATATCACTTAAGAAATGGCTTAAATGATTTTGATTCAATTTTATATTCTACTGTTTTGGATTATCTGAAGACCAGTGAGCTAAGTCATATGTTTGATCAAATTTGATTAGTGTGTCATTTTGGGTAATACGAGTCAGAGTCACGAGAATATGGCAATAAACAATAAGTTGGCGATACTTGACAAAATATTGGCGACATTTGGCCGAAAAATCGATTATTAAGATTACAAAAGCCAAAACACGTATTTGGCACCAAATGAAAGAATGTCTCCTAATTTGGCTGTATCTGGCAAAAAACATTGTTTTTCAGAATGTGAAGAAATTTTTTATACATTCTTAATGGGATTCGAGATGCATGGTAAAAACCAATCAGAGTCGAGCTAAAAAAGTCATTTGGATCGATGTCCTTTAGTTGTAAATTTTAAAATAAAGTAAAATTTATGAACATGTGCATACAAATATAGTTTCCTTATTAATTGTCTTTGTAAATAATGCTATTATAAATAACGTGTTTTACAGTAATAATACAGAGTGAATGATGCAGTAAAAATACTATATCGAGTTGAACACAAAGTTAATTTTGACCGAGTTTAGCTCGGTCACCCCTGCTAGTCTTATACTATAATGCGAGCAAAAATTGTGTGTGTGTGTGTGTGTGTGTGTGTGTGTGGGTAAATTTTATCTCAAAAACGGCTCTAACGATTTTCGCAAAAATTTGGATTTTACCATTTTCGGGCACGAGAAGACCATTGGGCTAGGTCACATGTTCGAGAAAATTCGATTATTGGGTCGTTTTGGGTCATAATGGGTCAAGATCAAGCTATTTATATCTAGAGAACGGCTGGATCGATTTTAAGGAAATTTTCTATCCAATCATTTTTTGGCACAACAAAACTATTGGGCTGGGTCACATGTTCGAAAAATTTCGATTAGTGGGTCAATTTTGGGTCATTATGGGTCAAGCCATTTTTATCTAAAAAACGGCTCTAACGATTTTGACCAAATTTTATATTGTATCGTTTTGGATTACAAGAAGACCATTGGGTTAGGTAACATGTTCGAGAAAATTCGGTAAGTGGGTCATTTTTGGGGTCATTGTGGGTCATACTATTTTTATCTAGCGATTTTCTCACGCAATTTTGACTAAAAATTGCATTCTATGGTTTTCGGGCACGAGAAAAACATTGGGCTAGGTTACATGTTCGAGAAAAAATTTCACTGGGTCATATTGGGTCATTAAGAGTCTGGGTCAAGCTATTTATATTTAAAGAACGGCGTGATGGATTTTAACGAAATTTTGTATGTAACAGTTTTTTGACATGAGAAAACTAATGGGCTAAATCACATGTTTGAGAGATTTCGACTATGAGGGTCATTTGTGGGTCATCATGGGTCATAATGGGTCATGGTCAACCTATATCTAAAGAACAGGTGGATCGATTTTAACGAAATTTTGTATGCAACATTTTTTTGTCACGATAAAATTATTGGGCTAGGTTACATGTTCGAAAAATTTCGATTAATGGGTCATTTTGGGTCATTAAGAGTCTGGGTCAAGCTATTTATATTTAAAGAATGGCGTGATGGATTATAACGAAATTTTGTATGTGACAGTTTTTTGACATGAGAAAACTAATGGGTTAAATCACATGTTTGAGAGATTTCGACTATGAGGGTCATTTGTGGGTCATGATGGGTCATAATGGGTCATGGTCAACCTATATCTAAAGAACAGGTGGATCGATTTTAACGAAATTTTGTATGCAACATTTTTTTGTCACGATAAAATCATTGGACTAGGTTACATGTTCGAAAAATTTCGATTAATGGGTCATTTTGGATCATAAAGGGTCTGGGTCAAGCTATGTATAATTGTAACGGCAGAATCAATTTTAACGAAATTCTATATGTAACAATTTTTAGAAACGAGAAAACTAATGGACTAAGTCACATATTCGAGAGCTTTCGATTATAAGGGTCATTTGTGGGTCTTAATGGGTCAAGGTCAAGCTATATCTAAAGAATTGGTGGGTCGATTTTAACGAAATTTTGTATACAACATGTTTTTGGCATGAGAAAATCATTGGGGTAGATCACATGTTCGAGAAATTTCGATTAGTGGGCCACTTTTGGGTCATTCAAATTTTATCTAGACAACGTTTCGCGCAATTTTGATTAAATTTTGTATTTTATCGTTTTCGGTCACAAGAAAATCATTGGGTTAGGACAGATTTTTGAGAAAATTCGATCAATGGGTCATTTTGGATTGTAAGGGGTCAGGGTCAAACTAACTATATGTAAAAAACGGCTCAATCGATTTTATCTAAATTTTGTATGTAATGTTTTTCGGCATGCTAAAACTAAAGAGCTAGGCCACACGTTCGAGAGATTTCGATTATAAGGGTCATTTGTTGGTCATGATAATTTTATATAGAAAATGGTACTCACCATTTTGACTATGCTTTGTATTATATCGTTTTTGAGCAAGAGAAAACCATTTGGCTTGGACACATGCTCGCGAAAATTCTATTAGTGGGTCATTTTGGGTCTTAATGAGCTAGGGTCATTCTAATTATATATAACAACGACTCAATCAATTTTACCTAAATTTTTAAACAAAACGTTTTTTGTCACGAGAAGACTATTGGGCTGAGTCGCATGTTAAACAAAATTATATTAGTGGGTCATTTCGCTTCATTGCTGAATGCTGCCAAGCTAATTTTACCTAAAAAATGGCTAAAACGATTTTGATTCAATTTTATAGTCTACTGTTTTTGATTACCTGAAGACGATTGAGCTATGTCACATGCTTGATCAAATTTGATTAGTGGCTCATTTTGGGTAATACGGGTCAGGGTCACGAGAATATGGCAAAAGCCAATAACTTGGTGATATTTGACAAAATATTGGCGACATATGGCCAAAAAATCGACTATAAAAATTACGAAAACCAAAACAAGTATTTGGAGCCAAATGAAAAGAATGCCTCCAAATTTTGCTGTATCTAGCAAAAAATATTGTCTTTCAGAATGTAAAGAATTTTTTTATACATTCTTACGAGGATTCGAGATGCATGGTTAAACCAATCAGAGTCGAGCTAAAAAAGTGATTTAGATCGATGTCCTTTCGTTGTAAAATTTAAAATAAAATAAAATTTATAAATATGCGCATAAAAACATAGTTTTCTTATTGATTGTTTTTCTAAATAATACTATTATAAACATGTTTTACAATAATAATACAGAGTTAATGATATAGTGAAAATACTATATCGAGTTGAACACAAAGTTAATTTTGACCGAGCTAAGCTCGGTCTCCCCTGCTAGTAAAATATTTTTCATGCACGAATCTTTTTTTGTGTCTTAATGTATGTAATTTAAGAATATTTCAATAAAAATAATGCTACATTTTATAAAATTTCTGTGCTTGGCCTAAAATGGGTTAAGATATAAACACATCTGTTTCTGAAATTGGCCTAGCAAACGGTGTTAGGCCGTACACTTTTTCAAAAATATCCGACATTTATAAAAAAGTGTAAGGGATCCAAGGGTTATTAGCCTAGCAAATTAATTAGCCTAGCATTAGGTAAATTAGTTTAGCAAAAGTTGTTAACCCGTAAAGTTTTTGAAAAACAACTCATATTTATAAAGATGGGTAAGGAATGCAAGGGGTTAGAATAAGATATGAAAATTTACCGTTTATTTATATTCCAAGCGAAAGATGTCTAGATGCTCCTTCCGTCAGAATAGGTACAATAAAAGTTAAGTTATCCGTTCCAAAAGTGATTTAAAAAAAGCTCCACAAACATTGTTAAAAGTAACTAGCAAATTAGGAAAAGGACCTGCTTCTTTTTTCACATGGAATTCACAAACAATATTTTCTTGTTCTGTCAAGTTATTCCTTACGTTAGATTCGGTACAATAAGAGTTAAACTATGTTTTTTTTTTAAAGTTCCATGTACGCCGTTAAAGGTGATTAGCAAAACAGAAAAAAGCACCTACTTTATTATCACATTGAATTCCGAACAATATTATCTTGTTCTGCTTTGATATGCAAGATTTGAAAAGTAAAAGGTGGCAGGATGTTAGCAGGAGCATAACTAAGAAATTAATCCTCTCAAGAGACTCAGATGAATTCCGTGGAAGGATTCAACAGTGGCAACCATCAGGATATAAAATACATTGATATGTATGACAGATATCAAAACGTGTTACACGAATTAGTATAATAAAATTAACTTCTAAAAATGAACATCAAAAAACCGTTACGCCTACAGTATAACAATAGGATGTGATGATAAACATTAAAACATGTTTCAAGAATTTAAAAAAACTTATAATAATAAATGACATTTATAGACACGATATCTATTTTCATTTTTAGCGCGAAGCGCTCCAGTTAAAAACTGTTTAAAGAATTTCTAGTGTTAAAAAAGATGTTCTAACAAAAATTCAAATTTTATTTACATTTGAAGCAACGCTTTCTGAATTTTTTTAAGGATAGGAACCAAGAAGATTACAGAAATTTATATGGTATCGGTGCTGCAATTTAAATCACTTGTTGTAAAATCCTTCTGATTATTTCAGAACTAAAACAAACAATCAGACGATGGCGTAGATTCAGGTCTTATTAATCCATAGCAAGGAGTCAACCGATCTTTATATGAAGTGATCAGCACAAAAAATCAGATTTTTAAAATCTACATGCAGAGTTAGAGGAGAGACAGTCCATTTTATGGATAGCATATGAAAATGAAACAATTCTTGGAAAAGTTCCAAATTTTAAAATTCATCACATTTGAATGGACGCTGTAAGCTATTATTCGTGAAAGTTTCAAATTTCATTCAGACACTAATCTCAGTGTTGCAATTTAAATCACTTGTTATAAAATCCTTCTGATTATTTCAGAACTATTTTACAAACATTATTCCGTAGACGATGACGGAAATTCAGACATTTTTAATCCACAACAACAAGTTAATCGATCTTTCTATGTAGTGATCAACAATTATTCGTACAAAAAATCAGATTTTTAAAATGTGCATGTAGAATTAAATGACGGTCAGTCCACTTTATGGATAGCATACGAAAATGGTAAAATCTTTCTAGTTATTTCAGAACTATATAACAATAACATTACATAAATTAAACGTTCAGATATTTTTTAATCCATATATATAGAAGTCAGTCGATCTTTATATGTAGTGATCAACAACTATTTGTACAAAAAATCAGATTTTTTTTTAAATCTATAGGTAAAGTTAGAGGACGTGCAGTCCATTTTATGGATAGCACATGAAAAAACTATTCTTGGAAAAAGTTCCGAATTTTAAAATTCATCGTATTTTAAATGAACGCTGCAAACCATTATCCGTGAAGGTTTAAATTTCATTCACGCAGTAACTGAAATCACTTATTGTAAAATGATCTTGATTATTTCAGAACTATGTATCAAATATTATTACGTAAGTAAGATTCATATCCTCTAAATCCATTCAAAGAATTCAGTCGATCTTTACAGGAGGTGATGAACAAATATTCATACAAAAATTAGATTATTTAAAATGAACATGTAGAGTTAGAGGATAGTCAGTCTATTTTATGGATAGCATATGAAAAAGGTAAAATCCTTCTGGTCATTTCAGAACAAATGTAACAAACTTCATAACATAAATCAAACGATGATGGAAGTTCACATTTTATTTTAATCCATACTGCGAAATCAATCGATCTTTCTATGTAATGATCAACCACTATTCGTACAAGAAATCAGATTTTTTAAAAACTGTATGTAGAGTTAGAGGAGGTCCAGTCCATTTTATGGATAGCATATAGAGAAAAACTATTTTTCGAAAAAGTTCCGAATTTTAAAAATTAAATGTACTTTAATGGACACTGCAAACCATTATTCGTGATATAAGTTCAGATTTCATTCACACAATAATCCGAATGTAGTCACATCCACACAAATCTGTCCATCCGTCCAAAAAACATAGAAATTAAATTTAAAAAAAATCTCCATCTTGCACAATCCACCAGAACCACGTGCTCGGACCACGTGTTTCAAAAACAAACATTAAGAGCGGGCAGCAAAAAAAAGTACAACTATTCTCTCGAATAAAACGGAAATTCTCTTTTTTTTTTCTCTTCTGTCTTCGCCCCTGCCGCCCGCTGCGCCGACTCGCATCCAATGGAGGGCTGCTCTGCTTGCGTGCCAGGGCGTCTGTTGGCGACCGCAGAGCCACCGCACGTAAACTGACAAAGCGGGGCGCTGCTTCGCTCAGCGACATCTCTATCTGTCTCCTCCCCCCCTCTCTTTGATTTTGCCTCGGGGCGCTGTTAGGAGGCGCCCCATGCAGCGGGAAGGAAAAGATCTGAAATCGCAGCATCGCTTTTCGCCAAGGGCGGCATTATTAACCACGGCTTGAAGGTTTGCACTAGAGACGGGATCGGGCTCTATTTTTGGAGTCCGAACCCGAAAGAGTTTTTGTAATCAAAACCCGAGCCCGATACCACAGGCGACCACGGATAGCGCCAAATTCCTTTACTTACGACCCATATGCATTGGATTCTAAATAGAAAAGGAAAAATAAAACAAGTACAATTGAAACCGGACAAATTTAAGAGAAAAATGAGACAAATTAAAGGTATTGAAAGACGGTTAGAGGGTGGGTGGAGCTCTGAAGCTGGCGATTCTCACTACCTTCATCCCGAACATATATGCTTATTTAAAAATTCACAGAAAATTCTTAGTTATTTGACTGAATTTGCATTTCTAAAATTAAAGGGCTCCAAAACATAAAATAATGTTTCTGTTCAATAAAGAGGCAAAAATTTTCCGACAAAGTATGAAATAACGTTTTTAGGTGCGTTCGTAATTATGTAAATACGTAGCACCTATTGTTGTCGTTCAGTCCGTCCGTCTGTCTGTCCGCATATAACAACGCAAAAACTACCCAACTGAATCGTTTGAAATTTAAAGTACATAATTATTACATAATTTTGTCGAGTCCTTTCAAATTTTTATCAAAATCGGATGAATACTTCAACTACAGGGACAATCAAAAGTGTTCCGTTACATTACGGTTCATGGGGAAAAATGTTTCAAATGCATTGTAATGGTGTTACACTCATTCGAACGTAATAAAATTGATATGCATCTATAAAATAAATATTATAATATACATTTTGCATAATCTGTGGTGCAAAGAATATTTGTTATTGATTTACAAGGCCATACAAAAGTATTCCATTGCATAATGGTATAGGGAGAACATTGTTTGGTGCGCATTTTAATTGTAATTATTTACAATTTTATGAGATTGATACATGAGAGCGATATTTTTAAAACTTCGTTATGGTACGAACACACCTCATTTGCTACGCTTCATGTGCAATTTCCAACTTGTTTACTTTGTAAAGATACGAAAATAATCTAAAAAGATATTGTTAATTTCAAATTGTTACCTTATCCAAACAAAGCATGACTTTAGCTAGTTTATTTATTTTATTTTATTTATTTTTAAACGCTTCTCTGAAACAACTTTCATTTCATTTTTTGATTACAAAATATCTAAAAAATCGTAAAGGATTTAAAAAAAAAAAAAATACGCAATAAGCGCAAAATGTTTTGACACATTAACAAATTCTTTTTTTAGCGGAAAAGCCGACATTAATAACCACGGCTTTGAGATCTGCACTGGGTCCGTAATAGAATTCTGCACGGGTCAGAATTTTCAGTCCCGGGTACGGTCTGTCTCAAAAGAAAATTATTTTGGCTCGGCCCGGCAAAGTGTAAAATTCAAAAGACCGGCCTATGTACATTTTTACATTTCAATGCCCGACAATTTCTATTATTTCGAAAAAATCCCGACTTTTATCATATAATCAAGATTTTTTTTTTTTTAAAGAATACTGCATACATATCTATGAGATGATTTTGCAGTATATTTTACAGAACAATACACAATATCAACATTAAATTTACTTAGATTCTAATATTTTAAAGATTCATTAAAAAATTAATATGGTTTAGAGTAAAAGAAAATTAAAAACATTATAACTTTTAAAGCTGTGAATTTTTAGAATAGAATAGAATTAGAAATAGATTTGTGAAAATATTTCTATATAATTTTATTAAAGATTGCCTAAGATATAAGTGGCTTAGAGCTCTGCGCTAGATATGGGTTCGGGCTCGAGGCCATCCCGAGTCCAACGATTTCAAGTCCGAGACCAAAAGATTTTTTAATCTCCAGAACCCGAGCCCGATACCAAAAATATTCAAAACAAAATTATATGGATTTATTGTTTAAAAGGTGATATGCTATATTCAACGTAAATCAAAATCAAAGTAATTTTTTTTTTTTAATGACATTGTTATCTTAAAAATCTGATGCTTTTATAGGAAAAGAGGAAACACTGATCGATTGCTTTCTATCGGAATAACTTATTATAATAAGTACTTATATTTACTTCCCTTTTCGCCAAGGGCGGCATTAATGACCACGGCTTAGAGGTTTGCACGCACCCGGGCTTGGTCCGAAGATCGTTCCTGGCAATATGAAAATAAACTTTCAGACGGGTCGGGCCTGCAGAAAATAGGCAATTTTCTTAACGGTCGGGCCGTTAAAAAATTTAGCAATGTGAACGTCCCGACATAGAGGTCGGCAAACGCCGGTATTTCCAATCCGAAGTAGAGGTCTGCACAAGCCGAAATTTCCAGGCCCGGGCTCGAAGCAAAGTTATTTTGGCCCGGTCCGGCAGGGTGTAAAACTCAAAAGTTCGGCCCAAGCCCAGCCTGGTCCGTTTCTATTTTTACATTTCTACGCCCGGCCCCTACCGAAACGAGTGAAAACAGACCCGGTCCGATTTGACAATTTCTACTATTTCGAAAAAATTATCATATAATCAAGATTTTTTTCAAAAACCATCTGTTACTAATTTATAAAGTTAAACAAAAGTATTCTATGACACAATGGTATAGGGAGAACACTGTTTTTAGTGCGTTTTAAGCTTATAAGTGTTTGGAACATAATATTCCGTTCTTTAAGCTCCAAGGTTTCACTGCAATATAAGCAATATTTAATGTGATATAACTCTGTAGATTTAATGATTTTTCAGTACATTTCACAAAATGATTAATATATATATATACAGTCGAGTCTCTCTATAACGAAACTCCATACATCGAATTTCTCTATATAACGAATTTTTAGTAGGAACGTTCCCCTTTTCCCATGGTTACATTAAAAACAGTCTCTATATATCGAAATATCTATCTCCATAGAACGAATATTTTCATTAAATGCTCTTTATTCAGTTGTAAAAAAGCTTCGAAATCACATGAAATCAATTGTTCTATCACTTATTCCTAATTTATCGTTCAGTGCTGAGTTTTTTTTTATATTACTTCTCTGCTTGAATCTCCTTATTCTTTAAGTCCGACGAATTCATCCCCCCCCTCCTCCCATACACCTTTCAACATTATTCTCTGTCAAAACAGTGTCAAATGGATAGTTATACATATAAGAACGGGATCAATGGGAGTAATTGAAGAAAAAATAAAGTATAATTGCTTCAAAAAGGCCTAATTTTATATAGTAGAGGATAATGTTGATTCTGAGGACGGAGAAGATGCGACTTGTGCAGACTTAAAAAGAGAAATAGAAATCAATTAAGGAATGCAGATATGTCAATAATATCTCTCTGATTTTTTTGGAAGTGGGATTACAATTTCACTATTGCACAAGTACTGATACAATACTTAAAGAATGATATTTTAAGCAGTATTATGAACAATTTCAAATTCTTAATTAAACACATCAAAAATAACAATTGTTCAAAATCTACACATTAAATAAGAATTTTAACGTCATTCTCTATACAACGAATTTCTCTATATAACGAATTTTTTACTCGAACAATGGATTTCGTTGTATAGAGACTCGACTATATATATATATGCACCTAATGTTGAAAAAATCCTATTTTCTTAGCATTTAAAACAAAATGCCTGGATCCATTTGCAAGTCCACTCAAAGCGTTTAATAATATTAGTTTTATGAAATGGCTATACGTCGCTGAGGAATACTACATCCTATATAGATACTGTGAACATATGTATTCGGGATGAAATTCGCCAGCGCTAACCGTCTTTCTATATCTTTCACAGACTCCTTAGAAACTACTTGGAAATGAAAACGTTCCCAAGTAGTGCTTAGAACTACTTAGATAAACAAAATACTCCTTAGAAACTCCTTAAATTGTACATGCAAGCGATATTGCTCCCGAAAAAAAAAAAAAAAAAAAAATCGTGAATTTAAAGCCTTTATGCACGTCATTCATCAGGGGATCATATTAATAGCCACCAAAGTGATTTATTTTTCATGGCAATAAAGGAAAGAAAAGTGAAAAAATAATCCAGACAACCTCTAAGCTTCTAATTTCAAAAAGTGATTAACTGTTTATTTCCTAATATTCTTACTGTTTAATTCCTTAAGATTTACAACTTTGATTTCTACTTCATAATACGATTCATCATGCTCAATTTTGTTGATAACGGTGGATTCAGGGGTGATTCTCGTCCGAAAATTTAAGGCTTCCTCTTCTGAAAATTTGAAATTGGGTTATCAGTTTCGCATAGTTGCCAACTTTTACTGCTTTGCGCGCGAAAAAAAACAATCACAGAGAAATGCAAATTCCAGAAAGGATCGCCGAGAAAAGCACGCATTTTGTCAATATTTCGTGGAAAAACGACGATTTCATCAATGTTTTTGCCAAAAGATCACTGAAAAACGTGAATTTCCTGTGCGGATCGTGGTTAAAACGGAAAATTTTGTAGAAAAAACGCTAATTTTGTTAAAAGATCGCGGGAAAAAACGCCGTTTTCGATAAAAGATCGCTTACAAATATTTTGTCAAAAGATCATTGAAAAAAAAATGTCGATTTCATTAAAAGATCACGGAAAAATCACCGATTTCGTCAAAAAATCATGTAAAAATGAAATTTTTCTAAAAATCGTCAAAAAAAAACCGTAGATTTTATAAGGGAAAATGCCGATTTCTTCAAAAGATCGCAGAAAAACCGCCGATTTTGACAAAAGATCGCAATAAGTCGCCGATTTTGCTAAAATATCGCAGATAAATCGCTGATTTCGTCTGAAAATTGCAGATACCCCCCCCCCCCCTCTCGCGGGGGGAGGGTTAACTCGCAGAATCCCTACGGAATTGGGGCTGAGCAAAGTGCATGCCGCATAGATAACAACAAAAGTGGCAAGTCCTTAAAATTTTTTGGACTCCTTGGAATTTTTATGTACTCCTTGGATTTTTTCTTCCGAACTCTGTATGAACCCCGCTTTCATTTGTCTAATCTTTCTGTTAAATTTGTCCGGTTTCAATTGTACTATTTTTGTTTTCCTTTTCCTATTTAGAGTCCGCTGAACTGATTTTACGTGGGGATACCCAAAAGATTTCGGCTACTTATGCTGTATCCGATGTACTGTTATACTATGACACCAAGATCTGACCATTTTAAAAATTTCGTCATAGCACGAACTCGCCTCATTTGATACGCTTAACATGCAATTTAGCTTTTACGCCGTGCATTTTTACGCCAAATTTTATTCGGTTTACTAAAAAATGTTTGTAGAAGACAAATAAAAAGATATACAGGACCATACAAAGAACTGGATACATGAACGACTATGGATGATAGTTTCTGAGAATGTGTTAAGTAATTTTAAGAATGCTTTAGCTTAAAATAAATTTTATCTTAATACTGACCTGAATAAAGGTCATAAACTACAAGGCTAATCAAAAGTATTCAAGTAGATTTCCATGTGTTAGGATAAACTGCCAAAGAAGAAATTTCAACTCGCTAGACATTTTCTTGCTAAACTAAATTTCACTTTTATGTAGTATTTATATCAACCGACAAATCCAATACAGGGCTGTTCAAAAGTAATGGAATATATATTTGACTATATTCAGTAACATTCTTTCCCTAAATAACGAAGTTTTGTTAAAGATTCCAGGAAGTGTTGGAAAGTATTTTATAATCTATGCTTGACGCATGATTCTTCTTATTTGTTTAATTTCAAATAGATCAGAAAAATTGAAAATAGAGAAGCAGCACTTACCTATATGATTCTATGAAGAAGTTAGGAACAAAGATATCCTACTTGAACATTTCATTTTTGAAACAATTTTTTCTTAGTTGCAAGCGTGGTTTGTTTCCTCGCAGCCTGCGAAACAAACCACTAAAATTAACGTCATCTTCAGCGATTGTATATGCCAGTTCGCCTGCATCAAACGTTAGGAAATTCCTTCATAAAGAATTATTCACAAAATCTTTCAGATTCACTTCTCGAGTTAGGAGGAGAATTATCTTTATAAAATACAAATTCACACCGACTTTTCTAACGATTATTTATTTAACGTATGGTGGAGTTCTGATCAAAAATACCTATTATATCTTTTCGTTTTTCATATTGATATTTTTTATTTATTAAAAGAAACGCCAAAGTCTGTGATATTTTTATTTCCTCAATGAATCATCAACTTATAAGTAAATGTTTCACTTATGCTTCAATATCGTTAATTCATATTCCATGAGTTGAAGACTAATCATGAGCTACCATACACTAAAAACTTTTAAGACGAAATAACATAGGAAAGAAAAAAGAACGTTTTAAACAACTTACTTACTTAGGAGGTGTAAATGGAGTTTTTTTTTTTTTTTCTCAGGTAATATTATATTCCTTGTGCATGGAGCAACGCAGATTTATTTTTATAGCATAAAATATCAGTATTTTAGATACTATTTTAGCACAAAATGGTTTCAATGGATGTGTTCAAACTATTTTTAAAATACAAATAATGGCAAAGTATGAGAGTAAAACTCGAAACTGACTCTAAACGTTCTGGAAAAAAAAAAATGGAGTTTGTACAGATTCTTTGTTTTGTTACATTTTATCAAAGGAAAACGTTGAGATTATCTTATATCTAAAATGACCATCATTTAAATAACCACAAATAAAAATGTTTGATAATCCTTAAAAGATCTTTTATTCTTTGATTATTAATGGTGTCTTTTTCTAATAAGACTTTTAGAAAAATGATTCCTTTCCTCCTTAATAATCCTGTTTTTGGCTCACAAGAAGCGATTTTTTTAGGGTTTCGTTCATTTGACGAATCCCTATTCATATCAGTTTTAAATTAAAACATTTCAGATTTGTATAAAACTTTTGTGTCAGATATATGTTTTACCGTGAAATGGAATGGGCCATTCAGTGCAGTCTTTCCTGAAAGAAATACTGCTGTTTTGTTGTAAAATAATGTATAAATATCCACTTAATCCACACTGAATATAAAGGAAAATAGCATTCCGAAGTTCAGGACCGTTTGGACGCGGAGGGTGAACAGTGTCTTAAGTTATAGAGGCAAAAAATAATAAATATCCATGGAATATCCTTGCGTATAGAATCGAAATTCTACACGATTTCAATAAGCTATCTGTCAAAAATACATTGAGCCAGCACACTGTAAAAATATATTTCAAAATAAAGATGTTCTTCGCCAACCACGTGTCTAAACACGTGGTACCGAAAAAGAAAATCGCCAACAAAAGAAAAAAATTTCCTCTCCACACAATAGAAGGGGCAACGGCTTGGGAATGGCTTTTCTCTCTTCGCTGCCCCGCTGCGCCCTGGCACCGATGTCTTATGCTTCCGCCCTCAGCTGGGGCGTATGAGAGACCGCAGAGCCTCTCGCCAAGGAGAGAGCGGGAGAAGGGAATCGGTCCGGTTTGGCGCCAAAAGTCGGTCTCCGGGCGATGTCGCGCCCAGTATGGATTCTAGAGCAAGATTTTGATTTCTTGGTTTTTCTGACATTCCGGTTTTCAAACCCTGGAGTATTTTTATTCCTTTAGCCTTTTAAATAGCTGTGAGTAGCAGATTTTTTTTTTTCTGTATTTAGGTTAATATACAAACACATTTTCGACAAGGGGCATTCAAACTCATTATTTATTATTTTTTTATTTTACTATTATATTTTAAAAATTATTCAAGAACCGCAAGAAAAAATTTAAATATTCAGTCATATGCAATTTTATTAAAAAATAATCTTTTATGCTTTTAGTTCAGTTGAATTTAAACTGTATGTAAGGGATTACAAAATTAGAAAAGCTTACTTTTATTTTAAAAATTATTAATTAAAGAAAATTTTGCATTTAAAATTTTGTTTTATAGTTTCTGTATAAAAGTTAATTTTTAAGAAATAATGTTTGATATGCTTTCAAATTAGTATTTCTACCTCTGCCTATTCAGGGATTTTTTCAATAGTATTTATCCGGACTCTCTGAAAATTTTATCGGTTTTGCAGCCCGTTTAAAAATTTCGTGAAAGAAACATGTCTTCTAAAAGAAATATATATTATCTTCTTTTTTCAGGTGCGTTCTTAATTATGTAAATACGCAGCACCTATAGTTGTCGTTTAATCCGTCCACAGAGCAAAATCTGCCCAACAAAATCGCTTGAGATTTAAAATATATTGTTGTTGCAACGTTTTGTTGAGTTACTTCAAATACTATGGAAATCGGATGCATAGATTAGTTTCAGGAACAATGAAATATATTCCATTACATTAAGGTCAATAGGAAAAAATAATTTCAAGTACATTTTAATGATGTGACACTCTTTCTAATATAATAGAATTCATATGCATCTATGAAGTATACACTAAGATATCCATTCTGTACAATCTGTGTGTGCAAAGACTATTTGCAAGGCTACACAAAAGTATTCCATGGTGTAAAGGGAAACCCTCTTGGGGGCGTGTTTTAATTTACCATAAACTATTTTACATTTTATGAAATATATATACGTTCCTGAGGTAGACTCTAAGTTACTTCCTGTATAGGTAGTATTGACAGGGACATACAAAAGATTTCGACCACTTTACTGTATCCGAAATCCTGTATACTATTACAACAAGATCCGAGTATTTTTAAAACTTCTTTATATTTCAAAATGCACTTCATTTGTGCTTCACGTGCAATTTCCAACATGCTTCTTTTTGTATTTACCGGGTGTCCCAAAAATGACTGATGGATTTTAAAATTCATTAACTTGCAAACGGTGACAGCTATTTGAAATTTTTTTACCGTAATTTTTTATTTTAGTTCGAATTTAAAACAATAGCTGGCGCTGACGGCGATTGAAGGCCAGGTGATCAGTGCTGAGTGAAGCGTCGACCCGGACTTCAATCGCCGTCAGATCCACCTATTGTTTTAAATTCGAACTAAAATAAAAATTTACGGTAAAAAAAACTCCTGCCATTATACATAACCGTGCTGTAAAAATTTTTTAAATAGCTGTCACCGTTTGCAAGTTATTGAATTTTAAAATCCATCAGTCATTTTTGGGACACCCGGTAGGTGAATATACACAGGCTTCAAGGTTAATATAGAGGTGACAACTTTCTAATGGTTCTTGCTTTTCATCACTCAGCATACGTTCAGGAATGCATCCTTCATTTTAAATTTTAACAATGAAACGAAAGAATCACAAATGGTGCTAAGAAAATTAACCAAGCTTTTATTACTATTACTAGCTGACCCGCCCGGCGTTGCCCGGGTCCGTAATAATAATCTTAAAGAAACTTGAATTTTTTATGATTTTATCTTTAACTCGAGATATGTGTAAATGCAATATTAAAAATTTGACCCTTTTGCTGCATCGTCACTCCAACGCTTTTATAGAAAATGATTACTTCAGCCTCTTATGGAACATTCTCGTAGGCCAAAAAAGAGATATTCTAAAGAAGCGGGGGAGTGATGATACAGCAAAAGGGTAAATTTTTTTACAGTGTACATTATATTAAATACGTGCCGCCTGACTGTGTCAAAAATTAGTTTAAAAAAGTAATATTTAGCTGCAAAAGTACCCAAAATGATTGCAATGGGAAACGCAGGAGGGAATATGTGTCCAACAGTTGCGTGATTTTCGTGTTAAACTGTTGATATTTATCCTTAAAATTACTGTTAAGTGACTTAACTAAATACTTTTTTCACATAGATATCCCAAGTGAAATATTTTGAATTTCAAACTAATTATATCACTCTTAAATCTGACTATACCGTGAATGAAATCGATTCTCGATGATTAGCTAAAAGGTTAGTATATAGTATTATAATTTCAGAGCCAATTTATAAAAATAGGTGCATATTTTTTATCAAGCATGCGTAATGTTCATTCTGTGAACAAAATCCTAGCCGTAACCTAATTGTATTGTAATCATAACTTGTCTGTAACCTAGCTGTATCTTAACAGTAATCTAACTGTAACTTAAATATACCATAAATGTAACCTGGCCGTCACCTTATCATAACCTACCCATAATCTAACCACAACCTAACTGCAACTTAACCTTAACGTAACTGTAACTTAACCATGACCTAACTGTAACCTAATCGGAAAATAAATATAACATAAGGCTTACTGGAACGTAATTGCAACCTAACTGTTACCTAACCGTAACAAAGTTCTAATTTAACACTAACTATAAACGAAATATCTTAACCATCTTGCGCTAAGTACTTAGTTTCACTTTCCACCACTACGGAGTGCTTTATGTTTTGTAGAACATCCGAATTTTAGGTTCGGATTGGATTCATGTTCATGGAAATTATTTTGTCTTCTTCGGATACGGTTATGGTAATTTGGAATACTTTTGTTCAGTTTAGATTCGGTTCAATTCAGATTTCGTGGAGTTTTTTTCCTTCAAATGAGATTTTTAAGTTCGGTTCGGGTTGTACTTCCATGGAAATTATTTTACCTAGTTCCAATGAGGTTATACTTCACTGAAATATTTTTGTTAGGTTCAGATTAGGTTTGGTTCAAATTTCGGGATTTATTTTTTTTACAAATTTTCTGGTTCGGATTGGATTTATGCCCATGGAAATTATATTGTCTTGTTCGTATCTGGTTATAATTATCTGGAATATTTTCGTCGGATTCAGATTTGGTTAGATTCAGATTTCAGGTATTTTTTCAAATTGATTTTTAAGGTTCTGGTCGGATTCATATCCAGAGAAATTATTTTGTCTTGCTCGGGTCCGGTTTTGGGTCTTTGGAATATTTTTTCGGGTTCAGATGTCATTCAATTCAGATTTCGGTTTTTTAATGGAATTTTTAGGTTCAGGTTGGGTTACGCATCAACGGAAATTATTCTGCAAAGTTTTAATAAGGATATGCTTCTCTGGAATATTTTTGTCAGATTCAGATTTAGTTCAGTTTTTTAGGTTCGGATTGGGTTCATGTTCATGGAAATTTTTTGTCTAGTTCAGATCCGGGTATGGTTCTGTGGATTATTTTTGTCAGGTTCATATTTCGTTCGATTCTAATTTCAGGTATTTTTTTCAAATGGAATTTTAGGCTCGGATTGGGTTCATGTCCACGGAAACTATTTTCTCTTATTCGAATCCGGTTATGGTTCTTTCGAATATTTTTATTAGATTCAGATGTAGTTTGCATAAAATTTCAGGTTTTTTTTCAAATGGAATTTTTTAGGTTCGAATCAGGTTTATGTTCACGGAAATTATTTTGTCTTACTCTTATAGGGTTATAGTTTTTTGGAATATTTTTATCGATTTCAGGTTTCGTTCTGGTCATTTTTCGGGGGTTTTCAAAGAAAAGTTTTAGGTTCGGGTTGTGTCGGGTTGCATATACACGAACATTATTTTTCCTTGATCGGATTGGGGTATGCTTCATTTGAATATTTTTGTGGGATTCAGATTTGATTTGGGTCAGATATCAAATCCATAGTTTTTTTCTAATGGAATTTTTAGGTGCGGGTCGGGTTTATGCTCATGGAATTTTTGTCTTGCTTGGATCGGAGTATAGTCTGTTTTTTCTGGTTGGGATCGGGTTATCTGTTAATACGCCTAAACATTATGTTTTGCTACTATTCTTTTAGTGACTATTTTTGATATATAATTTATTTTGCTATTTGATAATTTATTACTGTATATGAATCGTCTGCCGATTCGAACAATTGTACGTCAAACAGCCATTTCATTTTTGTTTTAAAAACAAATTAAAGTCTTAATAAAATTTTAACTTAAATAAAATGCATTCAAATTTAATCAATGATTTAAAAAAACTGCTAAAAAAGCCTCATATATGCATATACATATACCGTAATTTCGGGTGAATAAGCCGCAGCTCAAACAATTCTTTTTCGACCTAGAATTTTTTTAAAAACAAATATAACTAGTCAGATCGCCGTAAATATTTGTCTTCAATCACTAAATAAAATTTCTGGGTCCAAAAAGAATTGTTTGATCTGCGGCTTATACACCCGAAATTACGGTATTTACTGCATTATAGCTAATCATACATACATTCTAATGTACGAAGTACCAACGATCTGACGTAACAGCTGTGTTCAAAAATCCTAAGTTAAACTGAAATTTTGCCAGTCTTTAAATTTTAAAGATCTTTGGGGGGAAAAAAACAGTCACTTTTGAAATGTCAAAATCTCAAATTAGTTTCTTTCATAGTGTAAAAAGAAATTAATAAAGTGGAAGTATTATCTCTGGAGGTGATGCTAAAAATGTAACCCTACATTAAGTCCAATTAAGTACCATCAAAAGTACGTGCTTTGACACGCCTGTGAATTGAAACAGGTTTAAACCCGTATTTTTTTGCTCCTGTTTCTCAAAAAGAACTAATCTATCGCTTCACCGGTAAAAATTTATTAATTACTAGTTGACCCGCCCGGCGTTGCCCGGGTCCGTATTAACAATATTAAACGAACTTGAAATTTGTATGATTTTACCATTAATTCGAAACATGCAGAAATGCATTGTCTGAAATACGTGGCCACTGACTGTGTGAAAAATCGGTTTAAAAAACAGCTAATGTTAAGCTCTAAAAATACTCAAAATGAACGATGAGAAATGTGGGAGGGAATATGTATCCAACGACTGCGTGATTTTCGTGTTAAAGTGTTGATATTTATCAAAAATGACTTAAGTCACATAACTAATTATTTTTTTTTCACATAGAAATTCCAAGTGGAATATTTTGAATTTCAAACTAATTATATCACTCTTAAATCCGACTATACCAAGAATGAAATCGATACTCACTCGTAGCTAACGTGTTGGTATGTAGTATTATAATTTCAGAGCCATTTAACAAAAGTAAGTGTTATTTTTAATCAAATCATGCATTTAGTCCACTCTATGTATAAATTCCTAATCGTAAACTTTTTTACCGTAACCATAACCTGCCTGTAACCTAACTTTGACTTAACAGTACCTTACCGTAAATTAAATATAACATAAATGTAACCTAGCCTTCACTTTATTGTAACATATCCTTATTCTAATCATAAAACAAATGCGATTTAACTTTAACCTAACTTTAACTTAACCGTGACCTAACTGTAACCTAACGGGATATTAAATATAATCAAAGATTTACCGTAATGTAATTGCAACCTAAATGTTACCAAACCATATATTGGTTTCATGTCCATGGAAATTATTTTGTCTTGTTCGGATCTGGTTATGATTCATTAGAATATTTTTGTCAGGTTCAGATTTTAGGTATTTTTTGATATTGAGTTATAATGTTCGGGTCGTATTCATGTCCATGGAAATTATTTTGCCTTGCTCGGATACAATTATGGTTCTTTGGAATATTTTTGTCGGGAACAGATTTGTTTCAATTCAGATTTCGGCTTTTTCTTCAAATGAAATTTTTGGGTTCGGGTTTTCTTGCGTGTTCACGGAAATTATGCTGCCTTGTTCGAATAAGAACATGCTTCACTGGAATATTTTTTTTTTCAAGTTCAGATTTGGTTCAGTTCAGATTTGGTTCAGTTCAGATTTCGTGATTTTTTTCAAAGAATTTTTTTTAGGTTCAGATTCGGTTCAGGTGAATGGAAATTTTTTGTCTTATTCAGATCCGGTTACGATTCTTTGGAATATTTTTTATCAGGTTCCGATTTGGTTCGATTCAAATTTCAGGTATTTTTTTCAAATAGAATTTTTAGGTTCGGATCTCGTTCATGTCCACGGAAATTATTTTGTCATACTCGAATCCAGTTATGATTCTTTCGAATATTTTGGTCGAATTTAGATGTGGTTTGGATCAAATTTCAGTTTTTTTCAGATCGAATTTTTTAGGTTCGAGTTGGGTTTATGTCCATAGAAATTATTTCGTCTTGCTTGGATTGGGTTATAGTTCTTTGGAATATTTTTGTCAGGTCCAGATTTGGTTCAATTCAGATTTCGAGTTTTTTCTTCAAATATAACTGTTGAGTTCGGGTCTTCTTGCATGTTCACGGAAATAATTCTGTCTTGTTCGAATAAGGACATGCTTCACTGGAATATTTCTGCCAAGTTCAGATTTCGTTCAATTCGCGATTTTTTCAAAGAAATTTTTTGGGTTCGGATTGTGTTCATGTCCATGGAAATATTTTGTCGTGTTTGGATCCGGTTGCGTTTGTTTGAAATAGTTTTGTCAGATTCGGTTCGATTCAAATTTCAGGTATTTTTTTGAATGGGAGTTTTAGGTTTGTATGGGGTTCATGTCCACGGAAATTATTTTGTCTTACTCGAATCCGGTTATGGTTCTTTCGAATACTTTGGTGAGATTTAGATGGGGTTTGGGTCAAAGTTCAGGATTTTTCAAACGAAGTTTTTTAGGTTTGAGTCGGATTTATGACCATGGAAAGTATTTTGTCTTGCTGGGATCGGGTTATATCGAGTACTGGAATATTTTTATCGGTTTCAGATTTCGTTCGAGTCATATTTCGGGTTTTTTTAAAGAAAATATTTAGGTTCGGGTCAGATTTCATGCCCACGAAAATTATTTTTCCTTGTTTGAATCGGGTTATGCTTCACTTGAACATTTTTGAGGGATTCAGATTTGGTTCGGGTCAGTTATCAAATCCATAGTTTTTCCCAAACAGAATTTTTAGGCCAGGGTCGGGTTTATACTCACAGAAATTTTGTGTATCACGGATCGGAGTGTGGTCTGTTTTTTTTTTTTGGTTGGAATCGGGTTATGTTTAAATTAGTCTAAACATTAAGGTTATAATCAGTTTTGCTACTATTCTTTTTATGGCTATTTCCGATAGATAATTTACTTAGCTATTTGATAATTTATTATGGTGAATGAATCGTTTGCGGATACAAACAATTGTACGCCAAACAACTATTTTATTTTTGTTTTAAAAACAAATTAAAGCCATATTACAATTTTAAATTGATAAGAACACATTTTAAATTTAATCAATGATTAAAAAAAATAAATTCATAGAAAAGTGTTGTGTAATGTTTTTTACTGCAACACGGCTAATGACTCTTACATTCTAATGTTCGAAATGCCAAAAATATGCGTTCAACCATATAGTAAAAAGAAATTAATAGAGTAGCAGTATAATGTCTTGGGGTGACTCAAAAAATGTAACTCTAAAATCAGCGACATTAAGTCCAAATAAGCATTAACAAAACCATGTGCTTTGAAACTCCGATCAATTCAAACTGGTTTAAACCAGTATTTCTTTGTTTTTGTTTTTTATCTTTTAAACTGTTATTGAATAGATGACTAAAATTTCGTTTAAAAAATAACGTTTTGTGCCATTATTGCCTGTAATACACGATCAGAATGCATGAAAGATACAATTAGATCAATCATAGGCAAGAAATTTTTGATTATTTTTACCACGTGACTTTGAAATATCAATATAGAAGCATCATTTAAGACTTTGCTTGAAAAATCAACATTCTTTCGTTAATGTCTTAAAATCGTCTGCACTCTGAAATCTAGATTTTAGATTAACATTATTATTTAAGTGTTCATGCATGATTTTAAAAAAATCTTTTCATCACTATATTTTATATATTGACATGGAATTATAAATATGTTGTTAAATCATAAACATTTTTCATCTACGTTATAAAGTATTAAACATTTCTGAAAAAAAGAGAAAACTTTTAGTAATACAATTTTTTGCTTCAAATCATATGTTTTCAATATTTTATTTAATTTTGTTTTGACATTTAATTATTTTTAATTTTCCAATTTCAATTATTTTAAAAGCAAACATTTATTTTAATAAATAATATAATAGAAAAAACATTTAAAAAAATTACGATTTCTTCGTAAAATATGCTTCAGCTGTAATTCATTTCTTTCAATCCGTCTTATTAATACAAAATTCCTTCCTCGTGCTTTTTTTGAGACATTAAAATTTCAGTGATAAATGGTTTCCTCTTGCAAACCTTTCTTTTTTTCGGTTTACTTTGCCACCACCTATCTTTTTCCTCCATGGCTTACAGCAGCTGTGATTAAAAAAAAAAAATCCTCATTTAAACTGACAGTTTGCCAGTCTATGAATTTTAAAGGTCAGTCTCAGTTTTTAAAATTATTTCTGCGAAAATTTTATGCAACCAACCAACCATAAGAGAATGAAAAGGAAAAAAGCTAAAAAAAGCGATTTTTTATGAGAGTGAGGTTTGGAATTTAACTAATTACTCGGTTAATAAATAGAATCTTGAAATTCTGAGCATCAGGTGCATCAGGAGAGATATTGGGCTACTCTCAGAAAAATTTTGAGCTTGATACGTACTGTAGTTTTCGCTAACAATCGCAGACACACACACACACACACAGAGCGATTTGTTATTTTATTAATATAGATATTATCATATGTGTTTTAAATATCAATATAGAAAGTTATTTTAACGTTTTGCTTGAAAATATAACATTCTTTTGTTAATACATTAAAATCGTCTGCAGTCAGAAATCTATATTTTAGATTAATATTTATTACTTAAGTTTTCATACATGATTTTAAAAGAATTAATTTGATATTTAATTATTGCTAATTTTCCAATTTCCTTAATTTTAAAAGCGAACATTTATTTTAATAAATAATAATAGAACAAAGACCATTTTAAAAATTTGCATTTTTCCTCTTAAAATATGCTTCAATTGCAATTCATTTCTTTCAATTCGTCTTATAATACAAAACCCCTTCCACGTCCTTTTGTTTGGCACATTAAAATTTGAGCGATAAATGGTTTCATATTGCAAAACGTTTTTGAGGCTTACTTCACCTCCACTTATCTCATTCCTCTTTGGGTTTCTTTAATTCTGTCTCAGCTTTCTTATTACTTCTGCGAAAATTTTTATACAACCAACCAACCGTAAACAAACGAAAGAGAAAAAAATTGGAAAAAGATGATTTTTTATGAGAGTGACCTCTCGATTTTAATTAATTACTCAGTTAATAATTGGAATTTCGAAATTCTGAAGCTCAGGTGCATCAGGAGAGATTTAGGGCTACTCTCAAAAAAATTTTGAGCTTCGTACATGCTGTAGATTTTGCTAGCCATCGCAGACACACACACAGACACACAGACAGAGCGTTTTGTTCTTTTATTAGTATACTAGCTGACCCGCCCGGCGTTGCCCGGGTCCGTTATAATAATGTTAAACGAACTTGAAATTTTTATGATTTTATCTTCAACTCAAAATATGTGTTAATACACTGTTAAGAATTTGACCCTTTTGCTGCATCGTCACTCCACCGCTTTTATAGAAAATGATTACTTCAGCCTATTTTGGAGCATTGTCATAGGTCAAAAGAGATATATTCTATAAAAGCGGGGGAGTGATGATACAGCAAAAGGGTCAAATTTTTTACAGTGTACATTATATTAAATACGTGCCCCCTGACTGTGTCAAAAATTGGTTTTTTAAAAAACTAATATTTAGCTGCAAAAATACCTAAAATGACTGCAATGGGAAACGCAGGAGGGAATATGTGTCCAACGATTTCGTGTTGATATTTATCCTTAAAATTACTGTTAAGTGACTTAACTAAATACTTTTTTCACATAGATATCCCAAGTGAAATATTTTGAATTTCAAAATAATTATATATCACTCTTAAATCTGACTATACCGTGAATGAAATCGATTCTCGATGATTCGCTAAAAGGTTAGTATATAATATTATAAATTCAGAGCCATTTTACAAAAATAGGTGTATATTTTTTATCAAACATGCGTAATGTTCATTCTATGAACAAAATCCTAACCGTAACCTAATTGTATCGGAATCATAACTTGTCTGTAACTTAGCTGTATCTTAACAGTAACCTAACTGCAAGTTAAATATACCATAAATGTAACTTGGCCGTCACCTAATCATAACCTACCCATAATCTAACCACAACCTAACCGCAACTTAACCTTAACCTAACTGTAACTTAACCATGACCTAACTGTAATCTAAACGGAAAATAAAATAACAAAAGGGTCACCGGAACGTAATTGCAACCTAGCTGTTATCTAACCGTAACCAAGTTCTAATTTAACATTAACTATAAACGAAATATTTTAACCATCTCGCGCTAAGTACTTAGTTTCACTTTCCACCGCTACGGAGCGCATTATGTTTTGTAGAACATCCGAATTTTAGGTTCGGATTGGATTCATGTTCATGGAAATTATTTTGTCTTCTTCGGATACGGTTATGGTTGTTTGGAATATTTGTGTTCAGTTTAGATTCGGTTCAATTCAGATTTCGTGGGGTTTTTTTTCCCCTTCAAATGGGATTTTTAAGTTCGGGTCGGGTTGTACTTATATGGAAATTATTTTACCTAGTTCCAATGAGGTTATACTTCACTGAAATATTTTTGTTAGGTTCAGATTAAGTTTGGTTCAAATTTCGGGATTTTTTTTTCTTTTTTTTACAAATTTTTTGGTTTGGAATGGGGATTATGTCCATGGAAATTATATTGTCTTGTTCGTATTTGGTTATAGTTATTTGGACTATTTTCGTCGGATTCAGATTTGGTTCGATTCAGATTTCAGGTATTTTTTTTAAATTGATTTTTAAGGTTCTGGTTGGATTCATGTCCAGGGAAATTATTTTGTCTTGCTCGGATCGGGTTTTGGTTCTTTGGAATATTTTTTTCGGGTTCAGATGTCGTTCAATTTAGATTTCGGCTTTTTAATGGAATTTTTAGGTTCAGGTTGGGTTGCGCATCAACGGAAATTATTCTGCATTGTTCGAATAAGGATATGCTTCTCTGGAATATTTTTGTCAGATTCAGATTTAGTTCATTTTTTAGGTTCGGATTGGGTTCATGTTCATGGAAATTTTTTTGTCTTGTTCAGGTCCGGGTATGGTTCTGTGGAATATTTTTGTCGATTCAAATTTCAGGTATTTTTTTCAAATGGAATTTTAGGTTCCGATCGGTTTTATGTCCACGAAAATTATTTTCTCTTATTCGAATCCGGTTATGGTTCTTTCGAATATTTTGATCGGATTCAGATGTAGTTTGCATAAAACTTCAGGCTTTTTTTTCAAATGGAATTTTTTAGGTTCGAGTCAGGTTTATGTTCATGGAAGTTTTTTTGTCTTGCTCTTATCAGGTTATAGTTCTTTGGAATATTTTTATCGATTTCAGGTTTCGTTCTGGTCATTTTTTGGGTTTTTTCAGAGAAAAATTTTAGGTTCGGGTCGGGTTGCATATACACGAACATTATTTTTCTTTGATCGAATTGGGGTATGCTTCATTTGAATATTTTTGTGGGATTCAGATTTGATTCGGGTCAAATATCAAATCCATAGTTTTTTTTCAAATGGAATTTTTAGGATCGGGTCGCGTTTATGAAATTTTTGTCTTGCTTGGATCGGAGTATAGTCTGTTTTTTTCTGGTTGGGATCGGGTTATGTGTTAATACGCCTAAACATTATGTTTTGCTACTATTCTTTTAGTGACTATTTTTTATATATAATTTAATTTGCTATTTGATAATTTATTACTGTATATGAATTGTCTGCCTATTCGAACAATTGTACGTCAAAGAGCCATTTCATTTTTGTTTAAAAACAAATTAAAGTCTTAATAAAATTTTAACTTAAATAAATGCATCCAAATTTAATCAATGATTTAAAAAAAATTCTAAAAAAGCCTCATATATACATATACATATATTAACTGCAACATAGCCAACCACAAATACATTCTAATGTACGAAGTACCAACGATCTGACGTAATAGCTATGTTCAAAAATCCTAGGTTAAACTGACAATTTGCCAGTCTATGAATTTTAAAGGTCTTTGGGAAAAAAACAGTCACTTTTGAAATGTCAAAATCTCAAATTGGTTTCTTTTATAGAGTAAAAAGAAATTAATAGAGTGGAGGTATTATCTCTGGAGATGATGCTTAAGATGTAACCCTACATTAAGTCCAATTAAGTACCAACAAAAGCACGTGCTTTGACACGCCTATCAATTGGCGAAATTTTAAAATGAAGGGCCAAAATCACAGTCAAGTGAAATCCAGCCACCCCATTGGTAGTGTGGTAAGGGTGAAAATCACGAACTTGTTTCTCCATTTGAAAAAGGTGAGGGGGAAAGTATTTTTTAAGCGATTGTTACCGTCTGTTCTTATTTAAGATAAACCATCGAAATTAATCAATTAAGATATTTTGATGCCATTTTATAAAATGAGAGTGAAAAATTTAGATTATAAATGAAAAGAGATAAGATTTACTTCAAAACAGCCGCTACGATTTTTTTTCTCGGAAAAAGGAGTATGACAACATTTACCCAACTGCTAAGAGATTGTTCCCTGAAAAGGACGCGGCTCAATGACCAATGAGGTGTTTGGATTTCACCGGACTGTGATTTTGGCCCTCCATTTTAAAATTTCGCTATCAATTGAAACAGGTTTAAACCTGTAATTTTTTTTCTCTCGTTTTTAAAAAAAGAACTAATTTATCGCTTCACCGGTAAAAATTTATTAATTATTTTATCATATGTGTTTTAAATATCAATATAGAAAATTATTTTAACGTTTTGCTTGAAAATATAACATTATTTTGTTAGTACATTAAAATCGTCTGCAGTCAGAAATTAAATTTTAGATTAATATTTATTACTTAAGTTTTCATACATGATTTTAAAAGAATGTTTTCATCATTATATTTTAAATATTTATTTACATGCAATTATTAAGTCATAAACATTTTTCATTTACGTTATAAAGTATTGAAAATTACATTAATGAAGGAAACTTTTAGTTATACAATTTTTAATTCGTATCAAATGTTTTCAATATCTTATTTAATTTTAATTTGATATTTAATTATTGCTAATTTTCCAATTTCCTTCATTTTAAAAGCGAATATTTATTCTAATAAATAATAATAGAACGAAGACCATTTTAAAAATTTGCTATTTCCTCTTGAAATATGCTTCAACTGTAATTCATTTCTTTCAATTCGTCTTATAATACAAAATCTCTTCCACGTCCTTTTGTTTGCCACATTAAATTTGAGCGATAAATGATTTCATATCGCAAACCTTTTTTGAGCTTACTTCACCTCCACTTATCTTATTCCTCCATGGGTTTCTTTAATTCTGTCTCAGCTTTCTTACTACTTCTGCGAAAATTTTTACACAACCAACCAACCGTAAACAAATGAAAGAGAAAAAAATTTGGAAAAAGATGATTTTTTATGAGAGTGACCTCTTGATTTTAATTAATTACTCAGTTAATAATTGGAATTTTGAAATTCTGAAGCTCAGGTGCATCAGGAGAGATATTGGGCTACTCTCAAAAAAATTTTGAGCTTTGTACGTGCTGTAGATTTTGCTAGCCATCGCAGACACACACACAGACAGAGCGTTTTGTTCTTTTATTAGTATAGATAGACTAGAAGATAGCCCGTCAAAATGACGTGTTTGCATTTTTAAAGGATGATAAAAAATTACAACAACTGTGGTCAATCATAGCCACTTTAGGCTGAAACAATTTTGATAAATACAGCGATTAAACTTGGAAAGGAAAAAAACCTAACAAAGAAAGATAGAAAGAAAGAAAATTTCAACAGAAATCTGCATTTAAAACTATAGCAAAACTATCTGTTAGATGGGGGTGGGGATTATAATGAAATTTAAAACGCACCCGCGGTTTGCTTAAATAAAAAGTTTTAATCAAATAGTGTTTTTGAAATCGTGAAAAGATTTCAAAGCGAAGTAAAATGTAGCGACGTCATTTACAGCTCCCACTGTAAATCTGACCATTGAGAACGCTCCATTACGACTATAGAACGGTTTCATTGATCAGAAAATAGATTGCCTTTAAAATCGGAGGTAACTTTTCACAATGTTTTTTATAGATTTGAAATTCGCAAGAGTCATTCACGGCTGTAAAGAAAAAAAATTAAAGCAACCCGAATATAAAAATTTTAACAATATTGCATTTAAAACGCACCTTCGCTTTCCTTTAATAAAAAGTTTTAATTAAATATACACTGTAAAAAATTTGACTCATTACAGTTTCACTCCACCGCTTTTATAGAAAACGGTTACTTTACTGTGTTATGGAGCATTCTCATTGGTCATAAAAGAGATATTCTATAAAAGCTGTGGAGTGCCGCTGCAGCAAATGGATCAAATTTTTAACAGTGTACTTTTTGAAATCGTGGAAAGATTTCAAAGTGAAGTAAAAATGTAGTGACGTCATTTACAGCCCCCACTGTAAATCTGACCAATGAGAACGCTCCATTACGACTATGAAACGTTTTCATTGGTGAATGAGTTTCTTTTTCTCGTGGATGGGTTGACCCCGGAATTGTTATACACGGAGGGGTTTTATATATATAATTATGACTAACTAAATGCCGAGGTGTCAAGAAGGTCACATTAAGAAACATACCGTTACCGACTACATGCCGGCAATAACAAAATTTATTTTTAAAATAGCATGAGAGTCGACGAAAGGTAACTTTTGGACTTACAAAATACGTGAAAAAGTGACTTCTGTAAAATTTGCAGTCACTCTATGTCTAACTGAGTTTAATTGATAAAGTAAATCTTTCTTAATATGTGTTTTCAATTTTATAATGTAAAGTTACTAAAATATGTATAATAGGAAGTTTTAAATTCTTTCTTAAAGATTATACAATTTTTAATTATTCTTGCATGCATTGCACGCATGATTTTTCACATTTGAATGACAAACTTTTTTTTTTTAATTAGCAGAGATATGTGTTTTTAAAGTGATCTACGATATATATATAGATCCAGAGAAAAAAAAAGTTAAGAACTTCGAAATATCGGATTTTTTTTTTTCTAATAAAAGTAGTTGTGAATTCTAGAATTCTAACTTGAGAAACATAATAGGTATTTTTATGCTTTTATACGTCTAATATATCTGGCGAAGATTTCGTGAAGTTCTAGGTAACCATTTTTCAGAAATCTTTAACCCAATGATCAAAATCACTGTTTTTTGAAAATCGAATTTAAAGATTAAATAACCCATTGATCACATAAATAAAGTTGAAAATGTTTTTGATATAACTTCTCATCTAATGCGGATTTTTGTTTGTGGTTTATTTTTTTAATTTTCCTAAGGAATCCTATTTAATTATAAGCTATTTTTTGAAAAATCAATTTTTGGATTTTTTAAAGGGTACCTGACCCCTTAACTATTTGGAAAATAGCTGTTTGCGGTTTGTTTTTAAATGTTCCCTAAAGAATCCTATTTAATTATAAGCTATTTTTTGAAAAATCGATTTTGGGATTCTTTAAAGGGTACCTCATTCCTTATTATGAAAAAGAAAATATTTTTTATGTCTCAGATATCCATTTATAAAGCAAAAGAATTGCTTTGCTTCAACTAAAATAGGAATGTGTATGTTTAAAAAAATGAATTAGAAAATCAAAACTTGAATGAAATCTCAATGAAAATTCAAAGGTGGGTTCAATCCTAAATATCGGTAATCTCAGAAATATATTATTATTATTAGAGTGGCGCAGCCAGAATCGGGTTCTAGGGAGAGAACTGTGTTTCTGATGACTGCTAGTTATTTGAATCGGTACTAAGTAGAATATTCACTGTATAACACTTCAACTCAAAGAGCATCTGTGTGGCAGGAAATCAACATTTTTTTAGTATATAAGCCTCAGAAAAGGGATTTAGTTCAAATAACCAATTTTTACGTGACTAATCCATGTAATAATGCAATTTTAAGTAGAATTTTCGCCATTTAATTGAACCATTTTATTAAATGAAATCTAATTCAATGAAGCAGCAGATTCCAAAATGCGCCAAAACATTTAAATAATAAGTTTAGTTTTGATTAATATGAGTGGCAATTAAAGTAATCTTTCTTAGCTCTGGGAGGGGTTTTAACCGCAAAACCTTCCCCTTGGCAGCGTCACTGTATTATTATTATTATTATTATTATTATTATCATCTTGTATTTCCATTCAAAATCGAAATAGAGCAAGCATTAGGTTCCAATTCAGACTGATTTATACCATCCCCTAAGCGGGGTTTTTAAGATTCAGACTTTGGATTTTTTTTACTTCTCTCAATTTGAACTTATTTCAGTCCTTTCTTGCTAAACTGAATTTCCTCACTATATAATACATATATCACCCGACAGATCCACTACAAGGTTGTTCAAAAGTATTGGAATACCTATTTGGCTATGGACAGTAACACCTTATCTCCCTGGATAACGATGTTTTGTTAAAAACACTTTCTACCACAGGAAGTGGTGGAAAGTGTTTCATAATCTACGCTTAATGCATGTTTTTTCTTACTTGTTATGTTTAACTCCATATCTCTCAATAGGAATTGTTTCTCCGTTTATTTTCAGTCGAAATAAAAAGGCCACCCTGAGTCTTTCGGGAATTTACTTTGCGCACGAAGTCAGTGGAAGGGAAAACGGGTTTTACAGGCTTTTAACCGGGACGTTTTTTAGAAAGAAATAAAAACAGAAGCTGTGGTTGGTTCATTTTTCGGTGTGTTCGTAACTATGTAAACAAGTTGGAAGAAGTTGCACGTGAAGCGTAGCAAATGAGGTGCGCTCGTACGATAACGAAGTTTTAAAAATATTACTCTCATGTATCAATCTCATAAAATTGTAAATAATGAATTACAATTAAAACGCTCATCAAACAGTGTTCTCCCTGTACGGATATAATGGAATACTTTTGTGTGGCCTTGTAAATCAATAAAAAATGTTCTTTGTACCCCAAATTATGTAAAATGTATATTATAATATGTACTTTATAGATGCATATAAATTCTATTAAGTTCGAATGAGTGTAACACCATTCAAATGCATTTGAAACATTTTTCCCCATTGACCGTAATGTAACGGAATACTTTTGATTGTCCCCGTAATTGATCTATACATCGAATTTTCATAAAGTCTGAAATAACTTAGCAAAATTGTGCAATAATTATGTATTTCACATTTCAAACGTATCAAATACATTCAAAACTTTTTTTCACCATTGTCCGTAATGTAATGGAATACTCTATGCATCCGATTTTCATAACATTTGAAATGATTCGACAAAATTATGTGATAATTATACGTTTTAAATTTCAAACGATTAAAATGCATTTGAAACTTTTTCCTCCATTGATCGTACTGTAACGGAATCCTTTAGATTGTCCCTGTAATTGATCTATCCATCCGATTTTCATAACACTTGAAATGACTCGACAAAATCATGTAATAATTATGTATTTTAAATTTCAAATGATTCGGTTGGGTAGTTTTTGCGTTGTTATATTCGGACAGACGGACGGACTGAACGACAACTATAGGTGCTACGTATTTACATAGTTACGAACGCACCTAAAAAGGAGCACTTACTAGGGAAGTGCACGAAGTGTGAGTCACCGATTTTGAGAAAAGTGGTATCGTTGGAAAGATCTCATCGAGAGTAGCAAAAAACTCAATGGAACTGCCCGTCGCAAATGAGTCGTTATCGAGATATCCGACAATATATGTGACGCAACTAGCGCATACTTAATGGGACACCGTAAAAAATTTTAGTCTCGATTTTAACTAAAGTGGTATCGTTGAAAAGATATCATCGTGAGGATTAAAAAACTCAATGGAATCACCCGTCGGAGATGAATTGTTTTCGAGATATCCGACAATGTGTGTCACATTTTTAATACACACTTCTAGGAAACTGCATTAAGTGACACAAATTGTCGGATATCTCGAAAATCGCTCATTTCAGATGGTTTGTTCCTTTGAGTTTTTTACTTCTCACAATGATATATTTGCAACGACACCATTTTCATTATAATCGAGAAAACATTTTTTTGCGGTTCCCCATTAAGTGTGCACTAGAACAGTAGGCAGTAACTACGTGACACAAATTGTCGGATATCTCGAAAACAATTCTTTTCCGACGGGTGATTCCATTGAGTTTTTTAATCCTCACGATGATATATTTTCAACGATACCACTTTAGTTAAAATCGAGACTAAAATTTTTTACGGTGTCCCATTAAGTATGCGCCAGTTGCGTCACATATATTGTCGGATATCTCGATAACGACTCATTTGCGACGGGCAGTTCCATTGAGTTTTTTGCTACTCTCGATGAGATCTTTCCAACGATACCACTTTTCTCAAAATCGGTGACTCACACTTCGTGCACTTCCCTAGTTAGAGTCATCGTTCAGTGCGTATGTTTGCCTGTTTGTATATCTGTCCGTTCGCATATAACTGAGAAAAAAACGACCCAACCGAATTGTTTGAAATTTAAAATATATAATTGTTCTATCATTTTGTCGAAGGATTTTTAACTTCATGAATATCGATGTAATTTTAATTACAGCGATAATAAAAAGTATTCCGTTTACAGGGCGGCCCATGGAAAAAAAATTGGGAAAAGAAGTGCATTTTAAAGATGTCACACATTTTCGAACATGGTAAAATTTATAGGCATCTAATAAGTATGTACAACACTATACGTTCTGTACAATCTGTGATGCAAAGAATATTGGATTATTCATTCACAGGACCACACAAAAATATTGAATTACATAATGGTTTAGGGGGAAAACATTGTTTAGGCACATTTTAATTACAATAAACTGCTTCACATATTATGAAACAGACATATGTTTCTGAGGTTGACTCCAAGTTACATCCTGTATAGTAGAAAGTAGACAGTATTGGCAGGAACACACAAAAAATTTCGGATATTATACTGTATCTGAAGTACTGTATTTACTTTAGATTAATTTTAAACACGATTATTCAATCTGTAAATCAATTATAACAGAAGTCATTTATTCCATTTTTCAATTTTTCAATATTGGGTGAAAAAAGTCCGGACCAGGATTCGAACCAGGGATGTATTGGCTGAAGCTATCCCGGACACGAACACTGGAGGACTATTTCACCCAATTAACCTTATTAAACACGATTTCGTGTTTAAAATTAATCTAATGTAATTTCGTATGCAGCGATTTTCTGCAATTCCATATACTGACCTCCGATTTATTCTGTTGAACTGATCCAGAGTATCAGACCAGATAAAAGTGATCGTTGAGGTTAATTGGGTGAAATAGTCCTCCAGTGTTATCCAATATTGAAAAATGGAATAAATGACTTCTGTTACTGTATATACTATTACAGTAGACGGTCAGGCAACCCGAATGCATAAACAATTTTTAATTTTGTTAGAAAGTGTTAAAAATAGGGGGGGGGGACTTTACTTTTTTTACTACAGTTTATAATTAAAAAAAAAAAAAATCCGAAATTGAGTTTGGGCATCAAACTTGATCCAGGAACATCAACCAAAATGGAACACGCTGGGTACAGAAATTAAATTCCTTATTAATTTGCACACCTGCAAGGGGGGTGGCCGGGTGTTGAAGATCGAAAACAAATTTTTCTATAAAACGCCCTATGAACTAATAAAATAACGCAAATGTAAGAATTAAAAAAAAAATAAAACATAATATCTCAATTTTTAGAGATTGTTTTTTTTTATGCATTTTCGAAAATTCAGGAAGTATACAAGGTGATCTATTTAAAAGAGTAGCCTTTTTACTTAGCCATCATACGTAGTATAGGGTAAGTCTTGCAATCGTTTTGAAACACATCGAAATTTTTTTTTGACGGATTTACACGTTTTAGACACTGGAGATTCCGAAAAACATATTTTTAGAAAAAAAAATTTGCCGTCTGTCTGTCTGTAAACGCTCTATCTCACGAACAAATTGAGATAGAGACTTGAAATTTTGTATGTACTTAGTATGTAAGAATGGGACGAAGCCTATTTAATATCAGCAACCTCGATTATCCGGAACTATTTTTTCCGGATTCTCGAAAAATTCGTTCTGATGAAAAGTATATAAAAATTTTAGATTTTTTTTATTTTAAGGAATGTATGTAAAAGGCAATAAAAAAACACACATTTTGCGTAAAGAACGAAGTCGATCGGATTATTAGTTGCCGAGATATTTGTAATCCTGTTTTCCACATTCTTCGATTTTTCAGGATCCTGTATTTCATTCAAATTTCAATTCAGAGGTATATTTTAATTGAAAATGAAACGCTTAATCCGACGCAGCAAATTGTTAGTTAATATGATTAGGAGTTATAAGGATGTTACTTTTACGTAGTTTGGCGTTTTATGTAATTTGTTGAAATTGGTGCATCAGCAATTCATTAATAGAGTATTGCTATGTGTATTAACAACATTTAAATTTAGTTTTGGAATTGAAATACATTGTATAAATATTTTTCACATATTTTATTTTCATATACTATAAATGATGGGTAAGTATTACGGTGGCCTCCAACGACTAGTTTTTTTGTATTACTTACATTTATATATGTAGTTTCCAATGCTAGTATTTATTACCTATAACAATTAAGTAATGTAGTGCTCGATACTCATTTAATATGTCTACATTTAATCTGTGGGTTTTAAGCTATTGCATAGCTTTTATCACGGGCTTTGAGCGCGGCGACCGAATCCAAAAATTCCGTAACGCGAAAAATCCTAACACATCCGTAACGAAAAAAACCTAACACTCGGCTAATGTCGTTTCAGCTCGGCAGACTGTATTGCTCGGCATGGTATCCTTCGGTAGACTTCGGTAGACATTGACGCGGTATTTTTCAGATATTTAGAGGATATCAAATCTCAAACTTATGTTTCTTATTTCAGTTACCATAAATCTATAGTTTCAATGATAAAAATTCCTGATAGAATGTGTATAGAAAAAAATCGTCTTAAGATAAAACAAGGTAGGATAATGTAGCTTTTGGTGATTGGAGAAACGCCCAACGGTGAGGATCGAAAAATTTAAAATGCTTATAACTCGCGATCTAATTTTCGTAGTGCGGCCAAATTTTGTTTGGTAATTTATTATGAGACAGTGTTAATTTTTGATGAAAAGAGACCCCCCACGGTGAGGGTCGAAAAATTTAAAATGCTTAAAACTCGCGATCTAATTTTCGTAGCTCGGCCATATTTTGTTTGGTAATTTATTATGAGACAGTTTTAACTTTTGGTGACAGAAGACCCCCCTCCCCGTGAGGGTCGAAAAATTTTAAATGCTTATAAACTCGCGATCCAATTTTCGTATCGCGGCCAAATTTTGTTTGGTAATTTATTATAAGAGAGTGTTAATTTTTGGTGAGAGGAGACCTCCCACAATGAGGGTCGAAAAATTTAAAATGCTTATAACTCGCGATCAATTTTCGTAGCCCGGTCAAATTTTGTTTGGTAATTTATTAAGAGATACTGTTACTTTTGGTAACAAGTGACCTCCCACCTTGGGGATCGACAAATTTAAAATGCTTATAACTCGCGATCTAATTTTCGTAGAGCGGCCATATTTTGTTTGGTAATTTATTATGAGACAGTTTTAATTTTTGGTGACAGGACCCCCCCCCCCCCTTCCACGGTGAGGGTCGAAATATTTAAAATGCTTATAACTCGCAATCTAATTTTCGTATCGCGGCCAAATTTTGTTCGGTAATTTATTATGAGAGATTGTTAATTTTTGGTAACAGGAGACCCCCCACGGTGAGGGTCGAAAAATTTAAAATGCTTATAGCTCGCGATCAATTTTCGTACCGCAGCGAAATTTTGTTTGGTAATTTATTATGAGACAGTGTTACTGTTTGTGACAGGACACCCCCCCACGGTGAGGGTCGAAATATTTAAAATGCTTATAACTTGCAATCTAATTTTCGTAGCGCGGCCAAATTTTGTTCGGTAATTTATTATGAGATATTGTTAATTTTTGGTGACAGGAGACCCCCCACGGTGAGGGTCGAAAAATTTAAAATGATTATAACTCGCGATCAATTTTCGTAGCGCGGCCAAATTTTGTTTAATGATTTTTTATGAAACAGTGTTAAATTTTGGTGACAGGAGACCCCCCACGGTGAGGGTCGAAAAAGTTAAAATGCTTATAACTCGCGATCTAATTTTCGTAGCGCGGCCAAATTTTGTTTGGTAATTTATTATGAGACAGTGTTACTTTTGGTGACTGGAGACCCCCACGGTGAGGGTCGAAAAATTTAAAATGCTTATAACTCGCGATCTAATTTTCGTATCGCGGCCAAATTTTGTTTGGCAATTTATTATGAGAGAGTGTTAATTTTTGGTGACAGGAGACCCCCCCCACGGTGAGGGTCGAAAAATTTAAAATGCTTATAACTCGCGATCTAATTTTCGTATCGCGGCCAAATTTTGTTTGGCAATTTATTATGAGAGAGTGTTAATTTTTGGTGACAGGAGACCCCCCCACGGTGAGGGTCGAAAAATTTAAAATGCTTATAACTCGCGATCTAATTTTCGTATCGCGGCCAAATTTTGTTTGGCAATTTATTATGAGAGAGTGTTAATTTTTGGTGACAGGAGACCTCCCATGGTGAGGGTCGAAAAATTTAAAATGCTTATAACTCGCGATCTAATTTTCGTATCGCGGCCAAATTTTGTTTGGCAATTTATTATGAGAGAGTGTTAATTTTTGGTGACAGGAGACCTCCCATGGTGAGGGTCGAAAAATTTAAAATGCTTATAACTCGCGATCTAATTTTCGTATCGCGGCCAAATTTTGTTTGGCAATTTATTATGAGAGAGTGTTAATTTTTGGTGACAGGAGACCTCCCATGGTGAGGGTCGAAAAATTTAAAATGCTTATAACTCGCGATCTAATTTTCGTATCGCGGCCAAATTTTGTTTGGCAATTTATTATGAGAGAGTGTTAATTTTTGGTGACAGGAGACCCCCCCACGGTGAGGGTCGAAAAATTTAAAATGCTTATAACTCGCGATCTAATTTTCGTATCGCGGCCAAATTTTGTTCGGCAATTTATTATGAGAGATTGTTAATTTTTGGTGACAGGAGACCCCCCCACGGTGAGGGTCGAAAAATTTAAAATGCTTATAACTCGCGATCTAATTTTCGTATCGCGGCCAAATTTTGTTTGGCAATTTATTATGAGAGAGTGTTAATTTTTGGTGACAGGAGACCCCCCCACGGTGAGGGTCGAAAAATTTAAAATGCTTATAACTCGCGATCTAATTTTCGTATCGCGGCCAAATTTCGTTTGGTAATTTTTAATGAGACAATGTTAATTTTTGGTGACAGGAGACCCCCACGGTGAGGATCGGAAAATTTATAATGCTTATAACTCGCGATCTAATTTTCGTAGTGCGGCCAAATTTTGTTTGGTAATTTATTAATGTATTCCATATCTTTTATCGCGGGCTTTGAGAGCGGCGAAAGAATCTAGAAATTCCGTTACGAGAAAAAATCCTAACACTCCGGCTATCGTCGCTTCAGTTTGGTAGACTTCGGCAGACATTAAAGTGGTATTTTTCAGATATTTTGAGAATATCAAGTCTCAAACTTATTTTTTTTTATTTCAGCTACCATAAACGTATAGTTTCAATGATAAAAATTCCTGATTAACCTACATGTATTGTAAGATAATAAAAATATTTTAAACGATATTAATTTCTCATTTATTCAATAAAAGAAAAAAAAAATGTTTTGTTATCGGTCATCACGCTCAAAAAGTATAACTTGAATTAATATCAAAGACAAAAAAAAACTGCATAAATAAAAAGTAAATAAATAATTATGATTGCATAAGTTGATAAAAAATGCTATGCAATAGCTTTACCGCGGCAGTCCCCGAGTGCCACACGTCTTTTTTACTATCTTTTATTTTTACAAAAAAAAAAGTACTGGATTGTACAAATTTTAACAACTTTATTTTTATTTTATTTTATTTTATTTTTTTTACTTTTTGGAATTTTTTTACTTTTGGCGCATTTTTTAAAATACTCATAATTATATTTAAATTATTTTAAGCTTACAAAAAGATAAAGATCCTTCCTGTCAACGTGTTGAAATTTCCAAATTTCAATGAGCAAGAAAAATAAGTATTTAACTTATAGGATAACATGGAATTCTTTTTTTCCTCTCCCTTCAGATGAGTCGCACGTTCATTATAAAACTCGCATCTCTAACAAAATGTAAAAACCGCGAACTCAATCGACATTTTTTTTTTCTTTCTTTCCACTAACTGCATTTCTGCAACAAGCGGAGTATTTTCCATTTTCTCTCTCTCCTGGAGTACTCGAAAAAATTCTCTCATTTTGCCGTTTTATCCCCGCTTCGTGTGGAGAGTACAAAAATCCGCATCATTATGCATTTCTTCCACCCTCCATCTCCAGGCACTCTGTAATTTCCACCCCCTTGACTTTACTTCTCATTAGAGTAGAAGCGAAGCGACATCGTTCGTTACCGAAATTTCGTTAAGTGGAGAGGCAGGTAAAGGCGTAATTATGAAATCGACTTTTTATCCGATTCTGCATTGTCTGGAAGATATTTAAATGAAACACTGGAACGGGGGGGGGGGGGGATATTCGGTTTCGTTTATAGCTCAAAATGTGTATTTTGCCGAAAATTCGTTCTGGTTTGAAACTATTATATTCCGAAAATTTTTGTAAATATTTAACTCCGACTCATGGATTAAACCTATAATGGCTCAAAGAGTTTTTAGCTCACAGGCTATCATAGCCTGAGAGCTTATGTGCCCGCCTGTTCTGTATGTATGTTCGTTCGTGCGTAACGCGATAACTCATGATAAAAATATCCGATTCACTTGAAAGTTTGTATATAGGTATATCCTGATAAGGCGCTTCCCCGATTAGTTTTTGGAGTTCATTCGATATGTATAAGAGGGGGAACGGGGGGTTCATGCCCCTCCCCTTAATTGATATAAACGGGATTTTCATGCAGAATTAACAGTTTTTGTTCAAAATTTAGATATAGGATCATTCTGATGAGACGATTCCGTGACTATTATTAGGTGTTCATTGAATAAGTATAAACAGGGGGAACGGGGGTTCTAATGCCCCTCCCCTTAATTTATATAAATGGGTTTTTCAAGCAGAATTGTCAGATTTCGTTCAAACCTCTGAATAGTTTTGGAAGTTTAATGGTTAAGTATAAGAGAGGGGGATAACTCCTTAATTTATACACATGCTAAATAGGTTTTTATTAAGAATTATCCGACTTGCTGTGAATTTTGGATATAGATTTTTTAGATGATAAAGCATGTCCTTGATAGTTTAGGAGGTTCGATGATTAAGTATAAAAAAAGGGGAAAGGGGAGAGCTGTTTCCCCTTCTTAATATTTTTTTCGAACGGCATTAACGCTTGAAAATATAAGGCTGTAATGTACAATTAGTATGCGTAGCCTGTGAGCTCAATGCCATTAGTTTAACTGGGCAATATTCTTTTTTTTTAATTTTTTTTACACCGGGAGAACATTGCACGAGACGCTTGGAAAGAGAAATAAAAAGAAAAGAGGGGGTTCATTTTTAAACTCAAATTTTTATGATTTTATATCTTTAAGTCCATTCTGTCAAAATTTATATTTTTAAATGGAAACGATATTAAACTGAAACTGTTTGGTGATTTTATTTTCGACGTCATTTGATTTTTCGAATCTATGCGTACCGAAACCAAACGACGTCGGTCGTTTGAAGACTTTTAATCATGCTATGCAGTACAAACCTTTTAAGATGGGATCAGGAGTTCTGACTAAAAATACTTATTATAGCTTTTGGTTTTTCATATTTATCCTTTTTAGGTGCGTTCGTAATTATATAAATATCTGTAGCACCTATAGTTGTCGTTCAGACCGTCCGTCTGTCTGTCTGTCCGCCTATAACAACAGAAAAACTGTTCAACTGAATCGTTTGAAATTTAAAATACATAATTATTACATAATTTTGTCGAGTCATTTCAAATTTTATGAAAATCGTTTGCATAGATCAATTATAGGGACAATCAAAATGATTCCGATTACGGTCAATGAGGAAAAAAATTTCAAATGCATTTTACTCGTTTAAAATTTTAAATACATAATTATTACATAATTTTGCCGAGTTATTTCAAATTTTATCAAAATCGGATGCATAGTTTAACTTCAGGAAAGATCAAAAGTGTTCCGTTACATTACGGTCAATGGGGGAAAATGTTTCAAATGCATTTTAATGGTGTTACACTCATTCGAACGTAATAAAATTGATATGCATCTATAAAGTACATATTATAATATACATTTTGCATAATCTGTGGTGCAAAGAACATTTGTTATTGATTTACAATGCCACACAAAAGTATTCCATTGCATAATGGTATAGGGAGAACATTGTTTGGTGCGCATTTTAATTGTAATTATTTACAATTTTATGAGATTGATATATGAGAGTGATATTTTTAAAACTTCGTTATCGTACAACGCACCTCATTTGCTACGCTTCACGTGCAATTTCCAACTTGTTATTATTAAAGAAACGCCTAAGTTTGTGATATGTTTACTTTATGACTGAATCTCTATTTATAAATAAGTGTTTCATTTATACTTTAATCTCGTTCATCCATATTCCATGAGTTGGAGACTTTGATAAAGGCCATACAGGTAAAACCCTTTTAAAACGGAATGACTTAGGAAAGAAAAAAATACGTTATAGACAAATTCCCTACTTAGGAGGTGTAAATGGAGTTCATTTTTAGGTGCGTTCGTAATTATGTAAATACGTAGCACCTATTGTCGCTCAGTCCGTCTGTCTGTCCGTCTGTCCGCATATAACAACGCAAAAACTACCCAACCGAATCGTTTGAAATTTAAAATACATAGTTATAACATAATTTTGTCGAGTCATGTCAAATTTTATGAAAATCGGATGGCTAGATCAATTACAGGGACAATCAAAAGGATTCCGTTACATTACGGTCAATGGGGGGGGGGGGAAAGTTTCAAATGCATTTTAATCGTTTGAAATTTAAAATATATAATTATTAAGTAATTTTGTCGAGTCATTTCAAATGTTATGAAAGTCGGATGCATAGATCATTTACAGGGACAATCAAAAGTATTCCATTATATTACGGTCAATGGCAAAAAAAGTTTCAAATGCATTTTAATGATGTTACACTCATTCGAACATAATAGAATTGGCATGAATCTATGAAGTATATACTAAAATATGCATTCTGTACAATCTGTGATGCAAAGAATTTTTATTATTAAAAAACAGGGCCACACAAAAGTATTCCACTACATAATGCTGTACGGGGAACATTGTTTGGGGCGTGTTTTAATTATATTCAATTATTTCACATTTTATGAATAAGATATACATTGCTGAGGTGTAATAAAAATTACTTCCTGCATATTTACAGAAACACAAAGTACGCTCTGCTATATCAGCAAGATCAGAACATTTTTAAAACTTCGTTATCGTACGAACGCACCTCATTTGCTACGCTTCACGTGCAATTTCCAACTTGTTTTCTCAGATATTACTATATTCATTTTTGAATGGATCAAGGGGGATTTATTTTTTAGCACAAAATTTTTTGTATGGACGTGTTAAAACTATTTTTAAAATACAAATAATGGCAAAGCACAAAAATAAAACTCTAAACGTTCTGGAAAAAGTGGGGTTTATACTGATATTTTGTTTTGTTATATTTTATCAAAGCAACACGTCAGGCTTATCTTACATCTAAAATGACCAGAATATTCTTTACTAATTTACAGGGCCACACAAAATTATTCCGTAACATAATAGTCTAGATTAGAAACATTGTTTGGGGGTTCGTTTTAAGTTTTAACTATAGTAAAATATTTCCCGTTTTATGAAATCGATATGCATTGCTGAGGATTACTTGAAGTTACGTCCTATATAATAGAAAGCAAATAGGTTTTACAGGAACACTCAAAAGATATTGGCTATTTAGACTACTATCCGAAGTACTGTCTATTATTACTCCAAGGTATTTTTAAAACTTCGTTTTAGTACGAACCTCATTTGCTATGTTTGAAATGCAGATTCCGACTTTTTTTTACCTTCAGATAGATTAGAAAAATTGAAAATAACTAAGCAATACTTACCCATGATTCTACGAAAAAGTCAGGAACAAAGATATCCAACTTGAATTTTCCATTTTTGGAACAATTTTCTTTTAGTAGCAAGTCCTGTTTGTTTGCTCGCAGCCTGCCACACAAACTAGTCAAAGTGACGTCATTTTCACAGATTGTATAGCCAATTCTCCTGCCTCAAAAGTTAGGAAATAGGCTCGTTCGGAAATTGGTTCGTATACAATTCGTGTAGAATGATTTTACAAAATCTTTCAGATTCTTTTAAATTCAATTCACGAATTAAGAAAAGAATGATCTTTATAAAATACGAATTCACGGAGATTCATTTAAATTTTTTAACACACAACAGCAATGTTTAGGATACTATTTTAGCACAAAAGGATTTGAAGGGACGTATTTTCAAAATAAAAACAACGACAAAGTGCGAAAGAAACTCGAAACGGATTCGAAACATTCTGCAAAATGTTTGGTTTGCACTGATTCTTTGTTTTGTTACATTTTTTATCAAAACACCACGTTAGACTTCGCTTACGTTTAAAATGACCATTATTTAAATGATCTCAAAAGAAAAAAAAAATGCTTGATAACACTTAATAGAACAATTTTTTGCTTTTGGATCACGAACGTTTTTCTGTATAATAAGACTTTTGGAAACATGATCCCTGTCCTACTGAATAATCCTGTTTTTGGTTCACAAAAAGTCATTTAAAAGAAAAAAAATAATTTCCCTTTTTAATAATAATTCACTCTGTTCTATCTGGCAGGATTTTTGTAATTTGTAAAAAAAAAAATAATAATAAATACTCTTTATATATTTTTAGCTTTATGCATTGAAAACGCACTGACGATGACCACTCCAATGTACTCTACACAGTCTGTAAGCTATTCATAGTGGAAGTTGAATCCGATTTCGATAGCAATCTAGATGGATTATCAAAGATTTTTTACGATGTGCAGGATCCAATCATTTGTTGAGACATTTTTTTAAATAGAAGCTCAGAATGTTTTAGATATTTATTCACTGATGATCCGCGCAGTACTTCAACAGACCCACATTCTCATTTAGGTGACTTAATGAAGGATGGGATCGAAATAAAATCTATTTTCTTTGTAAGAGTTACGCTTTACAAAACAGTTTTAAAAACAATATTTCAGATTTGTGTCAGATTATGTTTTACCGTGAAATGGAATGGGCCATTCAGTGCAGTGTTTCATGAAAGAAATACTGCTGTTTTGTTGTAAAATAATGTATAAATATTCACTTAATCCACATAGAATAAATTTCCAAGTTCAGGACCGTTTGGACGCGGAGGGTGAACAGTGTCTTATGTTATAGATGCAAAAAATCCACTGAACACTAACGTGCGTATAGAATCGAAATTCTTCACAAATTCAATAAGCAATCTATCAAAAAATATCGAGTCACCACACAGATAAATATAAAAGTAAACAATATTCCAAAGTTCGGCGTTTCTTCCAGGACTATTTGGATGCGGAAGGTGGCCTTTGTTGTAGAAGCAAAAATGATAGTTATATTCAATAATAAATATATTCAATAAGTATATTCAATCCGAAGTGCTGCATATTATAAATGATGGATGGATGAAATGCGTTTTTAATTATGACGTAAGCTTTTATATTTCACTAAATGTTTGCATATTATGGGGTTGTGTATAAATGGTAATAGTTGATATACAGGGCTACACAAAATAGCTCGTAAAGTTTACTGAATAGGAACGTAATGTACTAAAAGGTGGTTTAATACTAAACATGGTATGCAATCGTAGCTCCTTACGATTTCAATAAGCTACCTGTCGAAAAAATGTCGAACCACCACACAGAAAAAATATCTATCAAATAAAGCACTCTTTGGACGTGGACAGTATTCTATGTTGTAGAGGCAAAAAATAATAAATATCCATCAAATATTGACATGCGTATATAATCGAAGTTTCTGACAATTTCAATAAGCTACCTGTCTACAAAAAGTCAAACCACCACACAGAAAAAATATATTTCAAATAAACACGTTCCTCTGCAACCACGTGGTCTGCAAACACGTGGCACCGAAAAAGAAAATCTCCAACAACAACAAAAGAAAAAAAAAATTCCTCCCCACACAATAGAAGGGGCAACGGCTTGGAAATGGCTTTTCTCTTCGCTGCCCCGCTGCGCCCTGGCACCGATGTCTTCTTCCGCCCTCAGCTGGGGCGTATGAGAGACCACACAGAGATCTTCGCCAAGGAACGAGCGGGAGAAGCGAGTCGGTCCGGTTTGGCGCCAAAAGTCGTCTCCGGGCGATGACGCGCCCAGTGTGGATTCTAGATCAAGATTTTGATTTCTTGGTTTTTCTGACATTCCGGTTTTCAAACCCTGGAGTATTCTTTTAGCCATTCAAATAGTTTTGAGTATTAGATTTTTTTTTTCTGTATTTAGGTTAATATATTGTGGACAACGGACCTTCAAAATCATTTTTTATTTAATACGAGTTGTAACCCGTCGATTTCGACGAATGAAAATGTTCCAAAAAACTGATTGACTGAATTAATAAACAATCTCAAACAAAAATACAGCAAATAAACATTATTATATTGTCTAACCTCATTAAAAAAATTAATAGCATATTTAAATTCGTGAAAGTTTGAAGTTATGAAATCTTTAATTGAGGCTTTGATCTTTGATTTTAAGTAATGAAAAATGAACGTAAATTGCACCACTATGTTCCAATTATATTTATTGTTTTGAGCGATATTAAAAAAATACATCTTTTTCACCATCGTGAACACATACTTTTCCTTTTCATATTCACTTATTTTAAAAATATTTTAAAGCGCAATAGATTATTAATAAATATATTCGCAGGCTTCAAGGTTAATATACAGGTATTAAAACTTTCTAATGTTTTTTGCTTTTCACCACTTAGCAAACGTTCAGGAAAGCAGCTTACATTTTAAATTTCAAGAATGAAATGCAGGCTTAGAGCAAAAGAATCACAAACGGTGCCAAGGAAATTAAGCAAGTTTTTATTACTATTATTATTACTAAGTGTCAAGGAGGTCATACAGTGCGTGTCAAAAGTTTAAGCACAGCAGAAAATTTCAAAATAAAATTTTAATTATGAATGAAAGTTAATTTTCTTTTCACATAATCTACAAATTGTAGTTTTAAAAAGATAGTTAACAGATTTATGTTATAAAATTTATCTTCAATAATAAAATTTATCAAAAAACAAAAATGAGCGTGTCAAAAGTTTAAGTACAGTAGTTTTTATTCTTTACCGGAATAATAATTAAAAAAATTAATACTTGATTATTGCTCCTTTATGCTGAATTACTTTAAATATACGGTCTTCCATCGATAAAATGAGATTCTGCATTGTTTCTGGTTCAATTTTAAACCAAGCGTTCTCAATGGCATCTTTCAAATCTTTACTGAAGAATACTGCTTTCCATTTGAATAAACTGCATGAGTGAGAATAACCCACATATTTTCTATAGGGTTTAAATCAGGACTAATTGCCGGCCATTTCAAAACAGGCACTTTTTTCGACTTAAGCCACGATGAAGTTCAGTTTGAGGTATGGATCGAAGCATTGTCATGTTGAAATAACCATTTTTCTCCCCCCAAAACCTCGGCAACAGGAAACAAATTATTGGCAAGTGTCTCTTGATAGTTTTCAGAGTTTTCACGACCACTGATGAATGCTAGAGATGTCTGACCATTGAAAGAAATAGCCTCCCACACCATTACAGGACCACCATTATGTTGTCTGCTAAATACACTTCTAGGTCCTTTGCGGAGACCTTAAACCCATCAGGGCCATCGAGGTTCCTTTTTTTTCATCACTAAATATGACATTCAGCCACTTTTCACCAAATGACATATGCTCTTTGGCCCATTGTAATCTAGCTTCTTTATGGTGTCGTTTGAGACACGGTAATCGAGCCATTTTACGGTATTTGATGTATTTGAATTTCAAAACTCTTCTATGAACAGTTTTTTTTCAATATTTGTCCTCCAACTGCATGTTTTATTCGCGAAAGGGAGTCATTACCAGTTGAAGCCAAATTTCTGATACGGCTATCTTCGCGCAAACTAGTCACTCGCGGCCTTCCTAAAGGAAATTTTCGTTTGAAATTATTACCACGAGCCAAAATTTAATGAATATCTCATTTTGATCTTTTTAATGTACTTGCAATTTAAGAAACAGACTTAGATTTTGCTTTCATACTCCATATTTTTATCACCTCCTCCTCTGCAAATTCTTGCGACCGAGGCATTTTGTACCAACTCGTAAACAACAACTAACAGCTTCTTATACACCCAGAAATTATTTGCGTGCGCAACCGCTTACGGCAGATTGTAAAATTTGCATAAAAACGATTTTGTGCTTAAACTTTTGACACGGTTATTTTTGTTCTATTCTTAAACTCCATCGTTTGAAATAAAATTTAAAAGTTAATTTCAATGAATATGGTGTTAAAATAGATATTATTAACGTATACAAGACAAATAATGAAATAAAGTGAATATTTAAAGTTTTATTTGAAAATTGCTATTGTGCTTAAACTTTTGACACGCACTGTAATAAGAAAAGCATAGGGACATTACGGTTCTGTGCAATTATAACGTTATCGTATTAGTGGGGAGGGGAGTTCTGGCACATGATATCGTGAGATATCTCTGAGGGGTAGGGGGGGTTGTATTTCAATATCGATATCATTTTTGATCCAATCAAAATTTTCTCTTTTTACATGTAACAAGGTCTTTGGTTTAAAATAGTATGTTACATTTTTATTTGTTGGTTATCTATTTTTATGCAAAATTATGATCAAAATAACTATATTATCATAAAATTATTTAATTCTAAAGTATGTGAGACCTCAAAGTTTGACGTTCCTATTCTTCTTCATTTATAACAAGTTGGAAATTGCACGTGAAGCGTAGCAAATGAGGTGCGTTCGTACGATAGCGAAGTTTTAAAAATATCACTCGCATATATCAATCTCATAAAACTGTAAATAATTACAATTAAAATGCGCGCCAAACAATGTTCACCCTATACCATTAGGCAATGGAATACTTTTGTGTGGCCTTGCAAATCAATAACAAATATACTTTGCGCCACAGATTATGCAAAATGTATATTATAATATGTACTTTATAGATGCATATCAATTTCATTACGTTCGAATGAGTGTAACACCACTAAAATGCGTTTGAAACATTTCTCCCCATTAACCGTAATGTAACGGAATACTTTTGATTGTCCCTGTAATTGAACTATGCATCCGATTTTGATAAAATTTGAAATAACTCGACAAAATTATGTAATAATTATATATTTAAATTTTCAAACGATTAAAATGCATTTGAATCTTTTTTCCTCATTGACCGTAATGCAACGGAATTCTTTTGATTGTCCCTGTAATTAATCTATGCATCCGATTTCCATAACATTTGAAATGACTCGACAAAATTATGTAATAATTATGTATTTTAATTTTCAAAGGATTCAGTTGGGTAGTTTTCGCGTTGTTATAGGCGGACGGACAGACGGACGGGCAGAACGACAACAATAGGTGCTACGTGTAATTACGAACGCACCTAATAACGGTTCGAGAAGCTATATCTGAAGTCTATTTGAAACAAAGCTTGCGTTTACTAATGAATGAGAAAGAACGTTGCTCGTTTGCTTTGTTGATAAGAATTTCTATCTACTCCCCACTTTTACTCCATTCAGCGCAACAGGGCTTTATTTCTGTTGAATGCATTGTGTAACAAAAAGCTACTATAAAATACCTTTAAACAGTAACTATTTCTTTTAAGTGTTATCAGTGTTCTCGTTGACATTTGACCAACGTTAATAATTTGGCTAATTAAAAATAAAAAACATTCGCCAAATGAAAAAAGTATTAGCCAAATAGATTTACCATGTAGCACAAAAAAAAAAAAAAAAAAAAAAAAAAAAAAAAAAAAAAAATCTTTAATCCTTTAATGTAACCCTTTTTTTTCTATATGTTCCAAAATAACCTGAGTTTTTATAACTGTGACAAGGATTGTTATTAATCTAATTTCAACTATCCGCTACAAAAGAAAAAAAAATGCATATAATAAATATATGTAAGTTAAGGAGTCCAGGGGTAATATCACATAACTTTAATAATCTTGGTTAATATAACATATTTACAAAGGAAAAATAAGTAAAAGATTAAGGGCATCTTCGGTCTTTTCAACCAGAGCTCGGCTGAGCACGTCTTCACCTAACTGGATCCGGCATCCTTCTGCCTCTTCTGTACTGTTGCTGAGGCCCTTTCGTGGGAAAGCGCTGACTATGCAACAATTATTTCACACGTGGCTGTTAACAAGGGCGTCCACGTGTTGTACTTTGATACAGGGCAGATGCCGAGTCGGCCAAATGTATCTGAAGCAAGCCTGTTGCTATGGGCTTGCCACATCGACACTCGGCCAATCCGACATTCAGCTGACCGCAGCTGAACGTGTACAATAATAGGGATACTTAAGATAAACTATTACCAAAAACAATCATAATAATATACATATACATAAAACATTGTAAACCTTGAAAGTACGAAAAAAAAACACAATATCTAAATATGCATATACCTAGTATGAATTGACATACATAATAATCATATAGTAAAATTTGTTATCTTAATACACTGTTGAAGGAGAAAAAAAAATTGTTGGCCAACTAAAAAACAAAGACTAAAGATAATCAAAATAATAAGCAAAATACAGAAAGATGTTGGAGGTTATTGCCGGTAATAATGGGGGTCACGAACTGTTCATCTGCACTAAAAAGTTAATAGTCAGTACAGTTTCTAATTGTCCACGCGACGCAACATAAAAAAAGCACCTGTTGCGTATGCAAAATAAATATACGTAAAGCAAAAAGAAAAAAAAAACACTGCTTTGTATTGATAAAATGTTATGAAGTTTGTAAATATCCACGTGACGCAACATAAAAAAAAGCACGTGTTGCGTATGTAAAAAAAATATAGGCAAAGCACAAAAAATAAAACACTACTTTGCATACCGGAAAATAATAATAATAAAAAATATTTTATGTCAAGCTAAAAAAAAAGCACAGCTTGCATTATTAGAAAAAAGATAAACACACAGGTACACACTTGTAACTCTTTTTTCCACAATTTATAAAATCTTGCCACACCAAACACGAAATTCAGAGAAAAAAAAATAAATCTTCATCACAAAAGTCTTGAACTGTAAGATCACAATAGGAAAAAGAAAACTTGGGAAAAAAAAAAAAACACTGGAACGATGCGACTCTGTATACTTGAGAAAAAAAAAACAAAAGGTTTTTTTCTGGAGAATCTCCGTATCAAGTCGTATTTTGCTTTCATATGACACACGAGTGAATAAGGTGTAGATACCAAGGATCCCTGGGATAAACAACTCGTTATCACGATAGCAAGAGTGTCGAGACTATACTTTTCAATTTTAATTGGAGGCTGTTTTGCAATTGTACAGTTCGGCTCTTTTTGCGGCGTTCCTGGTGTTAAACACATTGCTATCCAAAAATAAACAAGGAGTCGAATTATGACGTCGAGTTGGCATCTCAAATCTGGACGATGCTGTGATAGCGAAAAAGTAGAGGTCATTAACGCATGGCCCTTAGTATCTGGAGCCAACTTTTCAACTTTACTCTGCAGCTGTTCTATGGGGGTGATACAATTTTCGAAAGCTGTCCGTTTCCTGGCTGTCATAGTTTCGTTTTCCACAATACCGGCGTTAGGTTCATTTTTCGAAGAAACAAGAGTTGACGTCATTTCGTTGACAAGGGGAAAGTTAGCAGCAGAATGAACATGCGAGGGCGAATTTTTTTCAGAAATGTTTGGTAACGATTGTCGTTCTACGAACTTTTTGTTCTTACCGTAAGCGAATATTACGGAATATTGCATAGAGGATAAATTTAAGTAAAAAAAATCTTCGAACTTATTACCATTAATCTCAGTCTGTGCAACAAAATATTGAGGTGGCTTTAATTGGGATATTTCGGCATCGAAAATAGTTACAGATGAATCATTTAAAGGGGGGATCCCAACAGTTGATACGTTTCTTTACTGACAAAATTTAAGTTATGTACTGGGTTCGTATCCGCTACAAAAGAAATATTATTGATTTTTACGATCGCAGCCGTACTACACACTTTGGAAGGGATATGTATCGTATTGATGTGTACGACAGTTTCTGAAACAGGGTTAATGTCTTCGTGGGAAGGCATATTTTCGGGATTTCGCCCCGTCAAACGGGACGAATGGTAATTGGGACGAGAATATTTAGAGCCGTTGGACTTCGTTCCGCGCGTTTACACTGAAATTGTTTATGACCTATTTCCGAACAGATAATTTGATTGTATTTTTCACTAGTGTGGGTTTTCCGAGAGTCCCTTTGAACATATCCTGGTGTTGCTTCGAAATTCGGGACCGAATTGCAAATTTCTTCATAGATCACTAGCTTTTCCTTAAATTGTATCAAATTAGTACATCCAAATAGCACAGCTTTATTATGTGCGGAGTCATCTATACCCTGAATTATGTAATGCATTAACGAACGATCATCGATGTTTCCATTGTTCGCAATTTCGCGCATTGAAAGAAAATATTGTACTAAATTTTCCGAGGAACGTTTCCTACGATTCATTAATACTTGATGAACATGGGCTGGGGACGCAAAATGGGAAAATTCTGATAGCAATGCTTGTTTAAGTTCGTTATAAGAGGTTATATGAGGTTCACTGTGAAAATATTGAAGAGCTAAATCTCTCAACCCGCATTCAGCGAAAATGAATTTTTGAACATCTGTAAGCGCAAATGCTTGTGCCAAATTTTCAAAACGAGTAAGCCAAATTAATTACATTCTCCGTATGTAATCCTCCGAACGGTGGAATTAAATTCTCGAAATCTGTAAATGAAATTACTGGTCTAGTTAAAATGGGTTCGTGTGTTCTAGTAAACTCGGAAGTTATGTTGCCGTTTGGACTAACAGAGGGTGGGGGGAGGTGGGTGGTTCGGGGTCGTCAATTTCAGAATCAGTCGCAATTTTAATAGAATTCGCAAAGGAATTTAAGTCTGTCAATGCCGTGAGGATTCGAGTGGCAATTTCTTCTTCTGTACCATCAATTTCGATGGCTAACAAATTGGCAATTGCGATAAGTTCCAGTTTCGAAAATTGAGCAGTTACTTTATTCAATTTCGCGTGAAAATCAGCGCTGTCACTTGCAAATTCAAATCCTTGAAATTTGCGCAAATTTTTCCTGTTAGAGCGCAAGTCATCACGCTCAAAAATGAACTGGTGCAACAATTTAATTTTGTTTGCTTTAGCTAACTTCAGCATGGCACATATCTGTGGTATTTCCGTGAGAAACATGGTGGAAGCAACAAGTGGAGAAAGAAAGAAAAAAAAAGTACTCACTAGCGAGAAAGTATCTCATCCGAGCCGGCGCACTTTCAAATATGGGTCATTCCCATAAATTGTATTTCACACAGCTGTTCTCTTTGAACGGTCACTCGAAAGACGTGGCATTTCCCGCTGTGATAAATCCTCAGGAGAGCTCGTTGAATTGCTTGTCTATCGGTGTAATCCAATGGCACGGATAAAATCGGCCGTCTGTCGTCTGTCTCATGTCGCTGATGTTTAGGGGTACAAGTAGGCCGACCCCCATGTAAGTTAAGGAGTCCAGGGGTAATATTACATAACTTTAATAATCTTTGTTAATATAACATATTTACAAGGGAAAAATAAGTAAAAGATTAAGGGGCATCTTCGGTCTTTTCAATCAGAGCTCGGCTGAACACGTCTTCACCTAGCTGGATCTGGCATCCTTCTGCCTCTTCTGTACTGTTGCTGAGGCCCTTTCGTGGGAAAGCGCTGACTATGCAACAATTATTTCACACGTGGCTGTTAACAAGGGCGTCCACGGGTTGTACTTTGATACAGGGCAGATGCCGAGTCGGCCAAATGTATCTGAAGCAAGCCTGTTGCTATGGGCTTGCCGCATCGACATATATATATATATATATATATGCATATGTATGAAAAAAATTGAGCACTAGCAATTTGGCGAATCTAATCGCTTGTTTACTCGCCAAATGAAGAATTTAGTCGCAATTTGGCGCATTGGCGAGCGACAGCGAGAACACTGAGTGTTATTTGATTTAAAGTGATATTTCATTGGCTTCTCTTCATTTGAATGAATTAAAGCAATCAAATAAATGTAACCAGTTTTGTACATCACACCAAATAAAAGAAACAAATTCTAAAAATTGAAATCTTTTTACTCTTTGATCACGACATCATTACCAGGGGGGGGGGAGGTTGAGGGATGATAACATATGATATCGAAAGGGTGGAAGAGGGTCCAAACATACCAAAAAGCTGCACAGTTACATTTGCACAGGCCATACATGTAAAAAAGTTAATTTTTAAAACAGCATAATACTCAACGGAAAGACATGAACCGTGCACCAGACCCAAACGGGTCAGTAGGAAAAGAAAAAATTCCTTTTATACCTCTGATATCCATTTAAAAAAACCAAAAGTTCAATTAAAATAGGAACAGGTGTGTTAAAAAATTCAAAAATTAGAACTTCAATGAAATCCCAAAGAAAACTCAAGGATGAGTTCAATCCTAAAAATCGGAAATCTCATAAATATGTATGTACAGTGGCTCACAAAAGTGTTCGTACACTTTAAAAATTTTTACTAAAAAGAAATTTCCCTGAAATTAAATTCGTATACGAAGTAGAGAAATTTTTTATAGTATCTTCAAGTTATTCTAAATAACACACAACCTTTTTGTTTAACATTAAGGGATTTTTTTTAAATCTAAAAATGAAAACAGGAGATGCCACAGAAAGAAGACGCCACAAAAGTCTTCGAACACAGAAACATTTTCGGATAATTTCATTATTAAAAATATTATTTGTCGCTTTATTTTTATTTTTGCATTATATTGACATTTAAAAAATCGCTTGGCTTTATATTTTGCAGAATTGGTCCGTAATATTCTATTTATTAATTAAAAATGGTTTGTAATCGTAATGTCACGACTAATAGCGTTTGAAATTAGTTATTTTTCTTCATAATAGTAGTAAATCAATTCAAAATATTGCAAAATTAGTTAATTTATTCCATTCTATGGTGAAGTATGCGATAAAAGGCTTTGTAGAAAAAAATGGATTGAAAACTAGGTATGAAAAGGTCGTCAATTTAAGTGAACGCAATGAGATCAAATACTTACAATTTGAAAAGTCTTAAAAAATCCATGTTTAAGTGCTATAAAAGTTGCTATAGAATTTAATGAAACAGTTTCTACTTCATTTTTACCTGAAACTGTTCGACGAATAATAAGCCCAGCTGCATTCATTATATAGGTATTCTGCCCATAGAAAATTTTTTGTTAATGCAAAAAACAGAAAGCTTAGGCTTTCTATAGCAAAATCAATGATAAATAAACCCGAATCGTATTAAATTAATGTTTTATTTACAGATTAAATCTAGTATGCCATTCTTTGTCCAATGAGTGCATAATAGTATGGAGAGAAAAAAATTAAGAATTTAATTCAAAGAACTTAGTTGGAACAGTTAAGCATGGCAGTGGAGTTGTCCTTGTGTGAGGGTGCATATCAGCATCAGGAATTGGTAATTTGGTATATATTGATAGCATAATAAATCACGATCTTTGTTCCAATATTTTAAAAGGCAATTTAAAATTATCAGGCCAATATAGGGGTAACAGGTACAACTTTGTTTTTTATCAGGATAATGATACAAGGCACATGGCTCTCAACGTTCGCATCTAGCGTCTTTATAATTGTTCACAAGTTCTGAAAACATCACCTTAATTGCTGAATTTAAACCCAGTAAAACATATTTGGAGATAACTGGAAGTTAGAACACGAAAACACAGCATTGAAACAAAAAGCGAAGTAAAAACAGCAATGTTCGATGAAGGCATCAACTTTCATGCAGAAATTACAAAAACACTAATTAAATCTATTCCCAGGTGTTTGAAAAACTTTTGTGGGTGCTAAATAATATCCTATTAAGTACAACTTTAGCGAAATATTACAATATTTACAAATATACAGCGATTTTTTTAAAGTGTACGAAGACTTGTGTGGTAAATTTTTTGTTATTTTTTGATTAGTGATTTTTTTCAAAATAAAGTTTTGCTATGTTTTAAAAATATTTTATGTAGTTTTGTTAATAATGAGTCATAGATCTTAATCTTAAATACCCATTCTAAAATATTAATTTTAATTAATAGATAGAGCCCTATTTCATTGAAATCCCTAAGTGTACGAACACTTTTGTGAGCCACTGTATATATTTATTATTTTATATACATCCATTACAAATCGAAATAGAGCAAGCATTAAGTTTCGAATTCCGATTGACTTCTACCAGCACCCGCGCGCGGTTTTGAGATTTCATACTGTGGATTTTTAACCCTTTCGAGCAAACTTGAAAAGTGCTTTCGGTTTATTTGTTCCTCGGTCCGCACTCTAACTCCCGTAAATAGGCCTGAAATTTTTGAACATGATTGAAATTTAACCTAGCACAAACCCTATAGAAAATGAAATTCCTACCTTGACAGGGACAGTCAAAAGTTTTTGTTACATGACGGCCTGCAGTAAAAAATCGTTCCGAATGAATTTTAAAGGTGTTTCACCCTGTCAAACATATTCAAATTCATATGCATTTGTGAAGTGCACTAAAATATGCAGTGAAAATAAAAGTTATTTATTTACAGGCTACACAAAAACAGAATAATAAAGGGGAGAATGATTTGCGATATGTTTCAATTATGGTAAGCGATTTCATATATAATCAAATTGAAATACGTCGCATAAATTATACGATATAGTCATGCTTAATTCGCAGTACATAGCATTTAGAGGGACACACACAAGTTTTAAAATAGTACATTTTATCCGAAGTACTGTATATGTATCCAATGATGGCTGATGGATGGATGGAATGCATTTTAATTGTGATATGCGATTTTAAGTTTCACTAAATCCATGCATATTGTAGGGCATGTATAAATGCTATAGTTTGAAATCGGCATGCCCCTCAGCTACCCAATGCAAAAAAAATCATTCAAAAATGTCAAAATGCAAAAAAGTTATTAGAAAAACTAGCGAGCTTCGCCCGCTAGCGGCCCCTTTCTGAAAAAAAAAACGAAAATTAAAATAAGGATGGAGAACCAGTCAAAATCAAAATAAACTGTCAGCTTCCCTTGAGCCCTTTCCCCAGGACAATAACCATTTTCCAATGGTTAAAAAAAAGTTATATCAACAATTTATTTAAACACAATATATTAATATATACTATTACTTATATTTTGCATCTCTGATTTATTGCATTAGTTGTAACATCTAGCATTAAAAAATAAAAGTGTTTCTAATTTTTGCAGATTTTGCAATATTGTAGCGTATTTCTTGCAATGTTATTACAGCATGAATATCAGACTAACAGTAGGGTGTGTTTTCAAATAACAAATTTTTTAATGATAAAATTCATAATTTGGCAGTATATAAAATGGATACATTATAAGATCATCCTAATGCTTTTTAGTACAATTCTACGATTGTTAATTTAAGATTGGCAAAAGAAATGAAACCAAAATCTCTGCATTTAAAAACATTTATTTAATGCGTTACCAAAATTTTAAAATATGCACTATGCTAAAAAAAAAAAAAAAAAAAAAAAAAAACCGCACTGTGAAAGATTTGTTTAATTAAATCAGTCATAAAAAAAAGAAAAACTTGAATACATTAAGAAGAAATTTGTTAGATAATATTGGTCATAAAAATCAATGCATATAGAACAAATGGTAGAAACACTAAAAGCAAATAAATCTACTTACACAACCTGTATTATTAATCCGTTTTAGTCCATATACTTCACTAATATGCCTGAATGTTAAAAAATATTCACAATATAATTAGTAGAAATTTAATTAAGTTTTCTATGATATTTCAACAGGAACAATTTTTAAAGCAGGCGGTTCGTATAAAGTTTCGAGTTGAAACACTGGAAAGAATTGAGTTGTTTCGATGCTCCCTACATGATAATCAATTTCGTGCGGGAAAATGTCGAATACAAATCTTAGTTTTGTTCGTGCTCGTAAATATTCCTCCCGTACGTCAAAGTGCATTAAGAAAAATACTTTTTTATTAATTTTCATAATTGTTTTTTCATTACTTAAAATTGTTCTTTTATGTGGATATAAAAAAACCCATTGATTTTTTCATATCGGCGTAGCTCGGCTAAGTGCACGCATGCGCAATGCGAAAAACATTGTTTCTGTTTATACAAAAGATGAAGATTTAATATTTATAAAAATATGTTTGTTGTTCTGCAAATGGTTACACCTATTATTTTATTTAAAAGATAGTTCTGATAGCCATATTTTTCCAAAAATTTCATACCTAATTAAAAGTGGATTACCAAGAATGGTATTAGCCGATTTTAAGGAAATATTGAAATTAAGTAAAAGTTGTTCCTAAAAATATGAAACAAAGAAAAAGAAGTTCGTTCTTTCCCCGTAATTTCGCGGTTTTTATTTATTTAAAAATACTTCTAACTGTTGTATCGTTTCAAAATAGTGATGCAACTTGTACCACGGTATTCTCTAACTGCTTTTATGAAGATTTTAAAGAAATGTCAAATTTTAAAATGTATTTATTTGTAATAATGTTCTCTAACGATATTTTAAAAACATACGGATTACCGAGTGTCGGATTAGTGAGGTCGCAATGTATTACTATTACACACTTTGAAAAAAACCTCGAGTATAATTTTCGTGTAAAAAAATATGTATATTTTGTACAAAAATTTTAATTTTTAGTTTTTTCCTTTTTCGCATTTAATAATTTAAATAAAAAAATTCGCCTATTATATTATTTAAAATACAATTACGGCCTCCCGATTTTTTCAAAAATTTTATGCAAGGTGTAAAACCAGTACCCCAAACACACATATAAAGATCATTGAAGAATACAGGATTTAAGGGCTACTTTTACCTAAAAATATGGCAGAAAAAAAAATCGCCCGTTTTACGCCGTAATTTCGCGGTTTTTACAGATTTAAAAATACTTCTAACAGTTGTATCTTTTTGAAATTTTGACACAACTCAAAACGATGTATTCACTAGGAGGTGTATAAAGATGGAAAAGAAATATTGAAAATTAGGGATTTTATTCATATAAATATGAGCGGAAAAAGTGTCGAAAAAGCAAACAAAATTGTACGATCGGAGACTGTTTTTCTCGATTTTTTTTCAAAGGGTTAATATTAGAATATTTCAAAAATAAATACACCGTTGGAAATTAGACAGAAGCGTCTTTGAGGGGGTATTTTTTTTCTTTGTCGTGCCTCCAAAATTAAAAAGGATGGAATCGTTTTAAAATTCGATAGTTTTCGGTCGAAAATTCCGCGGAGAAAAATGGAAAATGAAAGCTTTCGGGAAAACGTTTTTTTCAAAAGATTAATGTTCGTATTTCTTAAAACCGAATAGACCGTCAGAAAGGTCTTTAAATTTCCTTCAAGAATATGTAATTTGTTTTAAAATACGTGAATCTGCAGCGCGGATGCGGCGTTATATAAAACTCCTTAATTTTCGTATTTTCGACACCTTCGTGGTTCTTCATCCGCGGAAAGCTAGTTTCGACCGGAGAGCTCCGTCAGAGAACCGTCTCGGAACTTGGATTTTTTGTCACGTTTCCCGGGTAGTTTTTAATTAATATCTCGGATAATTACCGGGCGATTTTCTCGAAATTCATTATCACAAAAGGCCGAATCGTCCCGAGTAGATAGACACCCAGAGCGCCACTCCACTCGGCCGTTGAGGAAAGTTTTTAGCGGTACAGACAGACAGACGTTTACTGCGGTTAATAGTATAAATGCTTACCCATAGGAATAGCATTAGGTCGAGAGCGTTTCCTCGAGCGAGGACAGGGGCCTTAAGGGTGGTTTTTAAATGAATTATGTATTTTTATGCTGAACTGCATTAAGTTTATACTGCATAGAATTGTTTGCAGAATTTAGATGAAACAATATACAGGGCCACGCAAACAATTGGATACGTTGACGCCTATGAATGATAATTCCTGAGAATGTGATTTCAGTAGTTCTAAGAGTTTTTTTTTAAATTAAATTTAAGCTAAATACTGGCGTGTAATAAAGGATTGAACAAAAGTATTCAAGAATGTTTCTATTTATTAGTATAAATTGCTGAAAGATAAATTTCAACCCCTTAAGCGTTTTTTTTTTTGGGGGGGGGGGGTAAACTAAATTTTCTCATATAGTATATATGTCGGACGTTCCCCTCAGTCCACACAACTTTGAAGAATGTCCGTGGTAGATATAGCTGCCACCACCGATATTACTAGGTGATATCGGTCACCCACTGTGAGATTGGTGTAAATGAAGACTTACGCTAGTAACCGAATTATCAGTTTATAAAGAATATATGTACACACAAAATACGCTATTTACAAATATATACAACTACAACTCGGATATAGGTGATCCGGTTTAACATTAAATTAGATATCGTAAAGATTGGTTGTGTACTATTCCAATTACACTTTCCACCTCACACTCTATACACGTTAAATTCACTTTTTTGGAGCTCAACCTTGAGTCTCCCAACACAAGTATACTGGGCCTGCACTTCTTAGCCCAGAGCACTAAACATCAGGACGTCTGTGTCCTTTGCGCACCAGAAAACGCACACTTTACGCTCTTCCACCCAGAGCAACCTCTAGGTACGACACCTAGGTGAGGACTGACTGAACCGAGGCAAACTTGCCCTCTCCAAGTCACTGCTTTCCCCCACATAAACCCCTTTGGAGCCTCCTCATTGGGCACTCCATTCTTTTCTTGCTTAGTGGCATGCTGCTAATCTGCTCACCATCCGCATACTTCACTGACAGGTGGACCTGCCTCTCAGCTATCTCTTTTCTCTAACACCCCACCTGTAAAGGATTAGCTGGCAATTCCCCTTTCCACGAAGAAGGAATGTCACCTTGGAAATTCTGTACACAACCATACAATATGAGATATTCAAATAGAGAAAGAGTAGACATTACATTCTTTAGCACAGGTGCTATCAGATCCTGACAATATATAATCAACCGACAGATCTAATACAGAACTGTTCAAAAATTTTGGAATACATATTTGGCTATAGATTGTAATTTTCCTAAATAACGAAGTTTTGAAAAAGTTTTTAAGAAATGTTGGAAAGTGTTTCATAGTCTGTGCTTAACGCATGATTTTCCTTACTTGTTATTTTTGGATTAGACTTTTTTCAATAAGAGTTATTGCTCTATTTATTTTTAATCGAAATAAAAAGCCACGATCGCAGGAATTTTCTTTGCGCACAAAGTCAGTGGAAGGAAAAACGGGTTTTACAGGGAAGATCCACGAGACTGTTTGGGAAGAGAAATTAAAATAGAAGAGGTGGTTCATTTTTAGGTGCGTCCGTAGATATGTCAATACATAGCACCTATAGTCATCGTTTAGTCCATCCGTCTGTCTGTCTGTCTTTGCATATAACAGAGCAAAAAAGACCCGATCGAATCGTTCGAAATTTAAAATATAGAATGGTTGCATCTTTTTGTCGAGTCATTTTAAATTTCATGAAAATCGGCTGTATAGTTCAATGTTTTCTTTTTTTCTTTAATTATTGGGTGAATATTTTTACTCCTGTGTCGTTGAAATTCCCAAAAAGTATTGATTTAATAAATTAACAAAAAATACCAGGTGGTAAAAAATCCCTATTTAACTGATCTTGATTAATCTAATAAATAGCCAGTGAGTTGATTAAACGTTAAAATTTTCCAATCAAAGGCAAATGAATGGAAACCCGTTTACAAAGAGATACACGCTTTAAACAACAACATCATCATCATCAACAACAACAAAACGAAATAGTTGAATCTTTTAAAAGCCGATCAAATTAGCGAGTTTTTCTTATTGATTGAGCATTTTCTCATTGTTTTATATTTCCTGCGAATATGAGTACACAATCACCCCAGTAGTTCGTTATTGTTTAAAATCACCTCAGGAAACCAGAAATATCCAGCCAATTCAAACACGCGCCTGAAAAAGAAAATCAGCGAGGACGTGAAAGAAAAACAAGTTAGAAATTTCACGTGAAGTGTAGCCAATGAGGTGCGTTCGTAATTCAACGAAAATTAAAAATATTCAGATCATGGTGTAATAGTATACAGTACTTCATATACAGTAGAATGGTCGAAATCTTTTGTGTGTTCCTGTAAATATAGAGGAAGTAGCTTTGTGAGGGAGTGACCTTTGTAACAAAGGCACTCTAGCATTTTTGAGATCGTGACGTCAATGATTTAACATGTGTAAGCGTGAAGGCGACATCTATCCTCTCTTTTACTTTAACTTTCTAGAGCGTGTGTGTCTTTCTCGGATTCTACAGTTATGTCGCGGTTAGAAGTAACATGTAAATTTGTAGTATCTCAGTTTGCAGCATATATAAGCTTGGAGTTTGAGTGTGTGTGTGGTGTGTCTAGCGGCTTTAGCCAGCTAGTGGTGACTAGAAGCTAGCTAGGTGGTGACGACAAGCAGTGGGATTGATCTAGAGCGAGTGATATCAAGTATTGTCGAGCCTTCAGTGAGTTGACAAGGAGTTTTGGAAGTCGATTCGAGAAGTTTGCCGTTGGTAAGAGTTGATATTGATTACGTTGAATATTTTCAAAGTTAATAAAGAGTATATATACAGCCACGGGCTGTCTAATAAAGTTTTATCTAGCAGCCTAGCTGAAATATAGCTGAGAAGTAATCTGAAGTGCCCCGATTCAGTTAGTGCCGGAGCTGTGAGTATGAGTTTAATCTTTTCGTATTGTTATCAGTTATTAAAATTACAGAACTGCTCCACTGCCCTTCAGCCCTAACCGTTTTAAATAAACTGTTTTTATCTTATGCTCTGAGTTATGTCTGCATTTAACCCCCAGTACGAGCACAGATCCGTTACAGCTTTTATTACACCTCAGAAACGTATATCTTATTCATAAAATGTGAAATAGTTTAATATAATTAAAACACGCCCCAAACACTGTTTCCCCGTATAGCATTATGTAGTGGAATACTTTTGTGTGGCCCTGTAAATTAATAACAACTATTCTTTGCACCACACATTGTAAAGAATATGTACTAAAATATACATGTTTTAGTAAATATTTCATAGATGCATATCAATTTTATCATGTTCGAAGGAAGGTAACACCATTAAAATGCATTTGAAACTTTTTTCCCTATTGACCGTCAGAAATTTCTAACAAATCCAATCACGTGCTTCAGCGCCTGAAGAAGAAAATCAGCGAGGGCGTGCAAGGAAAAGAAAACACCACTCAGACAATGGTGGGGCGGCAATTCTTTCCACCTGGCACGGATACGATGTCTTATTTCGCTTGTGGCGGGTGAGCGCCAAGAGTGACTGGCGAAAGTTGACCTTTCTTTCGCCAAAGGTGGGGCGCAGCAGAGTTTTCTTTTTCTGTTTTTCTTTATTTCTCGCACCTCTTACTTTTTAATGCTGTTCTTTTTGTTCTTGCGAAAATTTGACAGATTAGCCGATTTGTTTTTAAAACGTAAAAGCGTGAAAAAGGGAGATGGAACCACTGATATTACGAGTAGAATCACGATTCATTTTACTGAGAGTTTTTCTTTCTCGCTTTGGAAATTTCCTATTAACCCTTTCGAGTCTGGTGTTCTATTAATAGTACATGTCTTTTAATAGGGTGTTATTTTGTTTTAAGAAATATTTTCCCTACTGTTTGCTACTTTTTTTTGTTTAAAGACATATTTACATGTAGTAATGTGAATAGTAAATGTCTATGCATTTACTGTAGGACTTCATCGTTTCTTTATTTTTCGCACCTCCAACTTCAGTGAAATGAAAAGAGCCATTCGCTAATGCTAAACCTATGGAAGAAATTTATAACGATATCTCGGTTGCATATCAAAATTTTTAAATGACGTTTGTTGCATTGGATAGCTGAGAAAGATCTGAATGGAGGTCGTTTTTTGGTTTTCTACGAGGACGCTTTTATATTCGGAACCGGTTTGGAAAGCGAAAGCATCCTCATGAATCGAAAAAGTAAAAAAAACGACCTCCATTCAGATCACGTTCGTGATTTATAATTCACGTAGAAAAGTATCGATATTTTGATTCTTTTCTCTAGGAAACAATTCTTGCAATGGAAATTTCCTATTGAAACTGACAGAAATGCTTCTAAATACATTTTAGACGACTCGATTGCAATAGCATCACCCAAAATAGGCAGATAACAGAAGCTTACTGGGTAGTCTATACTAATATAATAACAAGTAAGAAAAATCATGCGTTAAGCATAGATAATGAAACACTTTCCAACACTTCTTGAAATCTTTAACAAAACTTCGTTACCCAGGGTATTACTGTTCGATCGTAGCCTAATATGCATTCCAATATTTTTGAACAGCCCTGTATTGGATAGGTGGGTTGATACATATTCAATACAGGGGCCGGTTGTCGGATGATACATAAAGAGAAAATTTAATTTAGCAAGAAAATGCCTAGCAAATTGAAATTTCTCTTTCAGCAATTCATTCTAATAGACGGAAACATGCTTGAATACTTTAGTTCAGAGCCGTAGTTTACCTAGTACGTTTATTGCATGTCAGCATTTAGCAATAATTTAGTTCAAACTAAAACACTCTTAAAACTACTGAAATCACATTTCCATAATTTTATCGTTAATGCATTCAATATTTTGCGCGACGCTGTATATTACTTTATCTGTATTCTACAAACATTTCTTAGGAAACTGAAAGCAGTTCAGCGTAAAAATGCATAACTTATTTTAAATCGACCTTTAATTATTTAAATATGAAAATTGCTGATTAAGAAATGTGACCCCCTCTTCCCCCAAAAAGGTTAGCTATGAACCTCCCCCCCCCCCCCCCCACAATCAAAATGGAAGGCTGGATCCGAATTTCCATTCGATTGAATAATATTCGTGAATCGAAACAGGCTGCATACTTGTTGGGAATCGGGGAAAAAATCCTCTAAATTTGTCAAGTTGTTTGTTCGGCAGATATCGTGTTCCGATCCATTTTTTCTTTGTCGCATTTTGTCACTCTTTTTACCTGCAACTGTATGCAAGTTTTTGTTTCCAGTTTATGCACTGGAGTAAGTTTATCTAGAGTGTGAAAAATTTTCCATGTATACTGTGATGAACTAACGACTGAACCAATGAGATTAATTCTTGCTCTTTGCTGCAGTTTAAAAGAAGTTCTGTCATCAATATGTGTTAAACAACGAAGTATACGGCAAATGCTGGAGTTTTGTGTAAATAGTTTTATTTAAGTTTAACATTCGAGATGAATGAATCATGTTCTTTCAATTTAAACAGTTTCATCAATGTGTCATACACTTTACGTCACACCAAAGACCTTCACACTGCTCTATCCCCTTCAATTCTGTTAGCACGCGCATGCCCATAAGAAAACCGTAAAATGAATTTACATTCCTAAAAACAGAGCGGCGAAAATTCCCAGATTAAAAACATTTTATCCGACCGACCACGTGTTCAATCGAACCAGAAAAAAAAAAAAAAAAAGATTTTTGATGGAGTCAGTGGCTGCAATCCGATTCCTCCGGGGCCGCTCGCTGCGCCCTAGCTATGTAAAATGTCTCCTCTTCTCTCTCTCTCTCTCTGCTGGGGCGTTTGGGAGGACAGCGCTGTTGCGCTGCGTTCCATCCGGCGCCAAGACGCCACGAGAGCGCGCCAAATGGGACAGTCTGGATTTCGGTCTAGAGGTAATCCGAATACTTCTGATGTCCGGTTTTTATTCGCTTTCGTGTCCAGAAATAGTTGCCACGATGACAAAAGGAAAAAAAAAACTAGTTGTTAGCAGTGGTGTAGTCATAAAAAACAAGTTGGAAATTGCACGTGATGCGTAGCAAATGAGGTGCGTTCGTACGATAACGAAGTTTTTAAAATATCACTCTCATAAAACTGTAAATAATTAGAATTAAAATGCGCACCAAACAATGTTCTCCCTATACCATTATGCAATGGATAACTTTTGTGTGGCCTTGTAAATCAATAACAAATATTCTTTGCACCACAGATTATACAAAACGTATATTACAATATCTACTTTATAGATGCACATCAATTTTATTACGTTCGAATGAGTGTAACACCAGTAAAATGCATTTGAAACATTTTTCCCCATAAATACTTTTGATTGTCCCTGTAATTGAACTATACATCCGATTTTGATAAAATTTGAAGTAACTCGACAAAATTATGTATTAATTATGTATTAAAAATTTCAAACGATTAAAATGTATTTGAAACTTTTTTCCCCCATTGACCGTAATGTAACGGAATCCTTTTGATTGTCCCTGTCATTGATCTATGCATCCGATTCTCATAAAATTTGAAATGACTCGACAAAATTGTGTAATAATTATGTATTTTAAATTTCAAACGATTTGGTTGGGTAGTTTTTGCGTTGTTATATGCGGACGGACAGACAGACTGAACGACAACAATAGGGCTACGTATTTACATAATTACGAACGCACCTAAAAATCAGACGGTATACGCTCTAAGTACAGGGTATATGCTCAAGACAGAGCGTATACCTATTTCTTTTTTTAAGAAACAGAAGGTATATGGTGTCGCTTAAAAAATACCGAAGTTATACGGCGTATACCATCCACTACATCCTTGGTCATTCAGGGGCTAATGTACTATTTACCCATCATGGATATCCATACTATAAAATATGAAAATAGAACAAGTATGCGAGACGTAACTTCAATAGCTTCATCGCTCCCTTCCCTTTTCAGTATCTTTAATGTGTCTAATTTTGCTTAAAAATATGTTCGGTATCAATTTTTTGCCCATCGGGTTATTCGAGACGTAGGCAAGATTATTTAAATAGCAACAACTATGTCTTTTAAGTGTTATTGGATATAAAGTTTTTTTCATATGCAAAACGATATTTTATTGCTTTTTCCATCTGAATCATAAAAGTGTGCAAAAATAAATATAAGAAGTTTCGTACATCACTTTGAAAGATAAATAAATAAAATCTAGAAATGGAAAAAAAAAAAATTGCACTTTGATAACGATATTAATATCGGCTGGGTGGGGTGGTTCCAGAAATGATAACATATGATTATCGAAAGAGAGGTGGGGGCATTCGAAATGACCAAAATGTTGATAATTTTATATTTGCACAGCCCCAAATGTATTAAATGGAGCAGCAGCCCAATCTACGCTGATCGCATAATTTTTCTCTTTCTGTTAATTCAAATACAAACCCCATTCCAAACACGGAACTCCCAGAGTCAAGAAAAAAAAGAATACAAACGACTACGGGATTTTAGAACAATGTGGCAAATGAGATGCTTTTGTACTATATCGAAGCTTTTAAAATATACAGATATTCGTGTAATACATAGTATACGGTACTTGGGATACAGTAGATTAGCCGAAATTTTATGTGTATGCCTGTAAATACGTTCTGCTATACAGGAAGTAACTTGTATTAAACTTCAGCAACGTATATCTATTTCATCCAATAGCAAGCAGTTTAATAGAATTAGAACGCACCCCAAATCATGTTTCCCCGTATACCATTATGGAATGGAATACTTTTGTGTAAATGAATAATCAATATTCTTTGCACCACAGATTGTATATTTTAGTCTATACTTCATAGATTCATGTCATTTCTATCAAATTCGAACGAATGTAACATCATTAAAATGTTCTTGTAACTATTTTTTCCTATTGACCGTAATTTAATGGAATACTTTTCATTGGCTTTGTTTTGAAATTTGAAATGACAAAATTATGTAATAAATCTATATTTTACATTTAGTTTTGACTCTGTTATATGCGAACAGATGGACGGATTTAACGACACCTATAGGTGCTATGTATTAATATAATTACGAATTCGCCTGAAAAAAAAGGAAAGTGATTTGTTTGAAGACTGCTCCAAAAAGAAAGAAAACCAAAAAACGTTTTTTCTTCCAGCTTGTTGCACCGAAAATGAAGCATTAGATGGGGAGTGTGCAAACAGACAGAGATTTTTGTGTCGATTTCGCTTTTCAAAAATTCACAAAAGGATAAAACACGAGAATTGTGGGGCACATACGTTGGACCAACACAATGAAATAATAATCGTAATTTAAAAAAAATATGTAAAATTATGCCTGAAGCATAGATTATAAAACCCTTTCCAACACTTCAGAATGCTGCAACCATAACTTCGTCTTTTAATAAGGGAAAAAACAAGTTGAAAATTGTCAGTAGCAAACGTCATACTATGACAAAGTTTTAAAAATCATCAGATCTTAGTGTTCTAGTATACAATAATTTCGGATGCAGCACAGTTGCCGAATTCTTTTGTTTACTATCTACCCTGTGTACTATCTGCTTTCGATTACACAGGAAGTAACTTGTTTTAGGTCTCAGCAACATACTACCTCTGACAACAAAGTTCGGTGAATGAATTCAGAACGGCCGATCTGGCAACACTAGAGAAACAAAACGTTGCACCTGCATAGAGGAAAGTGTTTATCACCTTCCCACATCGTTGTTCAGTTGAGCGTCGTTTATGTTCTGCGTAAAACGTGCTTTACTAAGTGCTTGTTCAGTGTGTTGGTTCTTAACCGAGAGCAGGAAAATGAACGAACAAAACATCAGTTTAAAGTTTGGTTTTAAGCTTTGCAAGAAACCGAAAGAAATTAAGCATCCACCCTACTCGCCAGATCTCAGTCCTCTAGATTTCTTCCTATTTCCAAGACTCAAACTCTCTTTGAAAGAGATTTGACCCTATTGCTGGCATCCAACGAAACGTGACGAAGCTTTTGAACTCCATCCCAAAAGAAGACTTCTTGTGTATTTCCCAGGGCATGTATAACAGATCTCAGCGGTGCATAGTTATGGAAGGTGACTATTTCGAAGGATAGTATGGTAGCTTTCATTAAAATTTCATGTACATTAATGTTACAAGACTATTCACCGAACTTTATTGTCAGAGGTAGTATATGAGTTTCATAAAATGAGAAGTAGTTTAATGGAATCAAAACACTTCCCAAACCCTGTTTCCCCCTATACCATTATGTCATGGAATACTTTCGTAGGACTCTGTAAATCAACAACAAATATCCTTTCCACCTTATATAGTACAGAATGTATATTTCAATACATACTTCATAGATTCACGTCAATTCGAAATAGTGGCACATCATTAAAATGTACTTGAAGCTATTTTTTTTTTCTATTGAGCACAATGTTATGGAATACTTTGAACTGTCCAAGTCATCAAACTCTGCATCCGATTTTCATGAAATTTGAACTGACCCGACAAATTGAACGGTGTATAAGATTTTCATAAAATTTGAATGGACTCGATCAAAGGATGCAATAAGTCTATATTTTAAATCTCAAATGATTCGTTTTTGCGTTTTTTTATGCGGACTGTAGGACAGAACGACAACTGTAGATGGTATGTTTTGACATCATTACGAACTCGCTTAAAAAGAAAAAAAATACAGTCGACTCTCGTTAATTCGAAATGGGATAATTCGAATCTTCGCTTCATTCGAACTCAACATGAAGTCCCGAAATTGTCAATGGCAGAATAACGTTAAAAACTTTCATTCATTCCAACTCATTTTCTCTCGACTTCGTTTCATTCGAGAATTCCGATTTTTCATTTTTCTTTTCTTTCTCACGGATTTCAGATCATTTGAATAATTCTCTTTCTTTGATTTTTGTGAAAATTGTTCCGAACGAGTATACATGTAATACAATGCATTTGATATCCACTTTCTTAGAGCCCCGTCTCTCCATCAGTGACGCTTTAAATTTTTCTTCCATCGTGCTTGTTTCTAATCCACTAATTAGGTGCATTCGTAATTATGTAAATACGTAGCACCTATTGTTGTCGCTCAGTCCGTCCGTCCGCATATAACAACGCAAAAACTATCCAACCGAATCGTTTGAAATTTAAAATACATAATTATTGCATAATTTTGTCGAGTCATTTCAAATTTTATGAAAATCGGATGGATAGATGAATTACAGGGACAATCAAAAGGATTCCTATACACTACGATCAATGGGGAAAGAAGTTTCAAATGCATTTTAATGGTGTTACACTCATTTGAACATAATAAAATTGACATGAATCTATGATGTATGTACTAAAATATACATTCTGTACAATCTGGGATGCAGAGAATATTTATTATTAAATTACAGGGCCACACAAATGTATTCCACTAAATAATGTTACACGGAGAAACATTGTTTTGGGCGTGTTTTAATTATATTAACCAACTTCACATTTTATGAATAAGATATACGTTAATGAAGTATAATAAAAATTACTCCCTTCCTATTTACAGGAACACAAAGATTTCGACCACTGTGCTGTATCCAAAGTACGCTCTACTATACCAGCAAGATCTGAGTATTTTAAAACTTATAGTACGAACGACCTCATTTGCTACGCTTCACGTGCAAGTTATAACTTGTTAGTTTATGTATTTCTACATTCTAATTTAATATTAAGTCATATTCTAATGATAACAGACGAAATAAGTTTAAAAAACACTAACATTAATTCCTTTGTAATAGCACCATATTAAGCATGTTTTCCGTAATTCGAACATTTCTTGTGGTCCCGATGAGTTCGAATTAACGACAGTCGACTGAAAATTGTTTGAGCGAGCTCCAATGAGACGGCTCCAAACAGAGAAAACGAAAAAAAGAAAAAACTTTTTGTTCTAACTTGTTACACCTACAATTAACACATCACCGGAGATCAAAAGAGAGAAATTTCGTTTTTTAAAAATTCACAAAAGGAACAGACGGGAGAAAACTGAGAAGAGGGAAAAGCCGCCATTGTGGGCCACATTCGATGGACCAACACAGCGAAATTAAAAAGGAACAAGAAAGTCAAATCATGCCTCAAGTGTATATTAATGAAGCACTTTCCGAAAACTTCGTCTTTTTAATAAGGGGAAGAAACAAAGTTGGAAATGGCACGTTAAGCTTAGCAAATGAAGTGTGTCTCGTACAATAACGACATTTTAAAAATATTCACATATTGTTCTTACAACTTCGGATACAGAATATTGGTCGAAATAGTGTGTCCCTGTAAAATACTAAATACCTTCTATTATACAGGAAGTAACTTGTAGTAAACCTCGGCAACGTATGCTTATCAATTTCATAAAATACGAAACAGTTTAACAATGTCAAAACGCGCCTAAAAACTGCCCCCCCCCCTATTCCATTATGTCATGAATACTTTTGTGTGGAACTGTAAATGAATAGTCAATATACTTTGCACGCCAGATTGTACAGAAGGCACACTTTAGTCTATATTTCTTATGATCACATGAATTGTATCCTGTTCAAAAGAGTAATATCATTAAATTGTAGTTAAAACTTTTCTATTGACCGAAATGTAATGGAATATTTTAGATGATCCCTGTCATTGAGCTATACATCCGATTTTCATAAAATTCGAAATGTCTCGACAAAATGATGCAACAATTCTATATTTTCAATTTCAAACGATTCCATTAGGTAGTTTTTGCTCTGTGGTATTTCGACAGACGGACGGACTGAACGACAATTATAGGTGCTACGTATTTACATCATTACGAACTCGCTTAAAAAAACAAGTTGGAAAACGCACGTGAAGCGTAGCAAATGAGGTGCGTTCGTACGATAACGAAGTTTTAAAAATATCACTCTCCTATATCAATCTCGTAAAATTGTAAGTAATTACAATTAAAATGCGCACCAAACAATGTTCTCCTTATACCATTATGCAATGGAACACTTGTGGCCTTGTAAATCAATAACAGATATTCTTTGCACCACAGATTATGCAAAATGTATATTATAATATGTACTTTATAGATGCATGTCAATTTTATTACGTTCGAGTGAGTGTAATACACTTAAAATGCATTTGAAACTTTTTTCCCCCATTGACCGTAATGTAAAGGAACACTTTTGATTGTCCCTGAAGTTGAACTATGCATCCGATTTTCATAACATTTGAAATGACTCGACAAAATTATGTAATAATTATGTATTTTAAATTCCAAACGATTCGGTTGGGTAGTTTTTGCGTTGTAATATACGGACAGACAGACGGACGGACGGACTGAACGACAACAAGTTGGAAATTGCACGTGAAGCGTAGCAAATGAAGTGCGTTCGTACAATAACGAAGTTTTAAACATATTCAGATCTTGCTGATATAGTAGAGCGTACGTCGGATACAGTATAGTGGCCGAAATCTTTGTGTTCCTGTAAATATGCAGGAAGTAATTTTTACAACACCTCAGCAACGTATATCTTATTCATAAAATGTGAAATAGTTGAATATTATATTATATAACTTCCCCGTATAGCATTATGTAGTGGAATACTTCTGTGTGGCCCTGTAATTTGATAATAACTATTCTTTACATCAAAGATTGTACAGAATGTATATTTTAGTATATACTTCATAGATTCATGTAGATTATATTATGTTCGAATGAGTAACACCATTAAAATTCATTTGAAAAATTTTCCCCATTGACCGTAATGTAATGGAATCCTTTTGATTGTCCCTGTAAATGATCTATCCATCCAATCTTCATAAAATTTAAAATGACTCGACAAAATTATGTAATAATTATGTACTTTATATTTCAAACGATTCGGTTGGGTAGTTTTTGCGTTGTTATATGCGGACGGACAGACAGACGGACGGACGGACTGAGCGACAACAATAGGTGCTACGTATTTACATCATTACGAACGCACCTAAAAAAGGGGAGAGTGTTATGTTGGATGAAGCTTAATGCGACAGGCTCCTAAAGAGAAGAACAAATAAAACTTTTTTCTTCCAACTGAAAATGAACCATTAGGGGGATGCTGCAAACAGAAGAGATTTTTCTCCTCTACTTTTCTGTTTTTCAAAAATTCCCAAAAAGGATAAAACCGAGAAAAGGAGAAAGCCGCCATTGTGGAGCACAATAAAATTCGAGAGTGTAAAATCAAGATTATGAAACATCTAAGATGTACATACGTTTAAGAGAATGGTTTCTAAAAAATTCTAAACGAACATTGAATGAGCATAAAAGTTTTTTTAAAATACTTTCTAAATTATCATTTATTTAGAGTAAGTTTTAGTTCTTCTTGTTAATTTAAGTTTCGTTCATTTGACGAAACCCTATTCGTCTATGTCATCTGTCTGTCCGTACACAAAGAGAGTTCAAATTGTGTATACTGGCATCTTGTCACATAACACATCATGGTATTCTGAAAAAAGACTTAATTATTTTTTTTAATATCATCAGTTCATTTTTAGGTGCGTTCGTAATTATGTAAATACGTAGTCGCTCAGTCCGTCCATCTGTCTGTCTGCATATAACAAAGCAAAAACTACCCAACCGAATCGTTTGAAATTTAAAATACATAATTATTACATAATTTTGTCGAGTCATTTCAAATTTTATGAAAATCGGATGCATAGATCAATGACAGGGACAATCAAAGGGATTCCGTTAGATTACGGTCAATGGGGAAAAAAAAATTTAAATGCATTTTAATCGTTTGAAATTTAAAACATATAATTATTGCGTAATTTTATAGAGTCATTTCAAATGTTATGAAATTCCGATGCGCGGATCATTTACAGGGACAATCAAAGGTATTCCATTACATTACGGTCAATGGGGAAAAAGATTCAAATGCATTTTAATGATGTTACACTCATTCGAACATAATAGAATTGGCATGAATCTATGAAATATATACTAAAATATGCATTCTGTACAATCTGTGATGCAAAGAATATTTATTATTAAATTACAGGGCCTCACAAAAGTATTGCACTACATAATGCTATACGGGGAAACATTGTATGGGGCGTGTTTTAATTATATTAAACTATTTCACATTTTATGAATAAGATATACGTTAATGAAGTATAATAAAAATGACTTCCTGCATATTTACAGAAACACAAAGATTTCGACTACTATACTGTATCCGAAGTACGCTCTACTATATCAGCAAGATCTGAATATTTTTAAAACTTCGTTATCGTACGAACGCACCTCATTTGCTACGCTCACGTGCAATTTCCAACTTGTTGTTGCTGTTGTCCTTTTCTTTCTTCCAATTGTTCTAATTGCAAGTTTATAAAAGGTATGTACGTTACTTCAACGAATGGATTCAGTAAATCACGTGAAAAAAAACGAGCTTATTTGTTTTTATTACATCCTACCCAGGTAAAAAAGTCAGCAAAAAACCTTTAAAAAAAACCTTCAGGGAAGCTCAAGGTACTTCGGACAAAAAAACCTGAAAGCTACCTTAAGGTAAAAAACCTGTATTTCCCCTCCACATTTTTGTCCGAAATACCTTAAGCTTCCCTGAAGGTAATAAAACCTGCGTAAACCCTTGATACTTTGTCCGAAATACCTTACACTTACCTGAAGGTAATAAAACCTGCGTAATCCCTTGACACTTTGTCCGAAATACCTGAAGTTAGCCTTTAGCCCCGGTTACCCCCCACTCCCCTTGGAAGGGGTGGCAAAATGGGGGTAGGGGGGAAAGGATGTGCATAACATGTATAAGGAGTCACAGGCTTTTCCAACAATATGTCACATGTGAGGGGAAACAAAATTTAGAAAACTGTCCCCTTCGGGGGGGGGGGGATGAGTGAGAAAAGAGAAATTGTTGATGCATAACAAGATTAAGTGGTTACATGCCTTTCAAATGGTATGTCACAACAGGGATATCAGCAAAAGAGACCTGCTTTGAATCCCTCGAAAAATTATGCCCCTTGAAATGTGCACCCTCTTTCCCCCTTTCTTTGAAATTTTTAGATATTATAAATATTTATCAGAAAACCATAAAAAAAGGATCTAAAATGATAAAAACGCTACAATTTCAAAAGCATATGAAAAGCAGAAAAAATAATGAAATTCTTCGTTCGTCCACAGGAAAAATCTGCGAAATTCATCCATCGACCCAATGAAAAAAATCCTAAGAATTTTGTAAATCGATTACAGCTGCAATTTTTTTTTAACATGTGGAAATAAAATGTTTCAAAACTCATAAATCAGTAATGCAAAAAAATATTGATACAATAATTCATTCTTTAAAAAAATTCACAATATTTCCCAGTTAATTATTTGGAAAAAAAAAAAAAAGAGTTTCTTTATTCCGTTACTTTAAAATAATGAGAAATTTAACAATCTGTTGCAGTAAAAGTAACTCACCAGTGAATTGTGAGAAAAAAAAAAATTGAGATTTTTTTAGTCGGTGAAAGGAGAAAAAAAAAAAAAAAAGCACAATTTTTAAGCCGATTCCTGATGAAAAATCTTTAAATGAGTCACACTGAATATTGCATAATGAATAATAATTAATGTAAAGAAAAAATATTGCATAATAACATTTTAAATAGGGAAAAGTCACAAAATTCATCTGCCACAGGAAAACATTTCAAAATTTTACTGATAAAAAAAGTGTAAACAAACCAATTCAAAATATTTTTTTCTGAACAAGGTACATAATAGCCCTTTTATAAAAATTCACGCCCTTTTTTCTTTTTTAGAGCAGCTCTTTTTTTTCTATAAACAACATAATTTTAGTATTGATTTGAGATAAAAATATCAGAGGGGGGGGGGGAGAATTTTCAAAAAAGGGAGCAGTTGTATCTTGTTAAATAATTTATACATATATATATTTTTTTAAAGTTCATTTTTCGCAATAAATTTTAATATTTTCTGAGACTGATTGATTTTTTGTAGATCTTCCCAATTCATTGATGAATTCAGCTATTTTTTCGCCTGTGATCAAATAAAGAATTTTGCTTTTTTTTTTTTTTTTTTTTTTTTAGAAATGTTATTTCTGTCATTAGGCTGCCGAAAAGCTTTGCAAAATTGTCAATCGTTTTTGTGAAAAAAATCGAGAAATTCACCAAACGGTTGGCTATGATGAAAAAAAAAATTATTCAGTCTGTCAAAAATAAATACTAGTTTTGCCAGTAAGTTGTGAGGGAAAATAGGGAAATTCACCAACTGTTTACTGGTTAAAATGAAATTTTTGGACCACCTGAGGGGGGGGGGGCAGAGAAATTTACACCTTGCCTGTCCTCATACACAATTAAAGTTATTGACCGTAATAGCCTAATGTGAAAAAAAAACCCTTAAAAAGTAAAAATTGTTTAATAATAATTAAAATGCTAGCAAAATATATGTGAACACTCCCATAAGATTAGCATTAGCTTGAGTGTTTAAAATCTTAAATGGTCATGCAAAGAATCTGAACTATTACTTTTTGATTTTTATTACAGATTATATATGTATAAAGTTTCTTTTACTTTCACATATCTCAAAAGGAGGCTCCCATAGATTTAACATTAGCTTGTGAGATTCTTTGTATATCATAAATTTTAGTGTTCATTCTAGGCCATTTTTGAAGGGTGCAGCACCCTGCCCTTTTTCAAGTTTGCAAAATGCTGCACCCTGCCCTTTTTAAAAGTAGCAAAATGCACCACTGGTTTTACCCAGAGATTTTTAATAAATATTTATTTTATTCCGTAGTATCTCATAATTTGTGTGACCAAAAATGATAGAATTTTTTCATTTCTTTAAGAAAAAGAACATCAAACTGTTCAATCGTGGTTTAATTTAATTGTATTTTACTTTTTATATCATAAAATCATTCAAAATTTATATTATTTGATTTATCTTACTTAAAAATTATGTATTTTCCCGCTTTCTTTTTTTTTCCCTTCTAAAAACAATAACAAATTTTTTCTTGCAAAAGTGCCCTTTTCTGCGGCATTAGTGCCCTTTTTAGTGAATAGCACCATGCCTTTTTTATTTCTAGAGTGAACACTAATAAATTTAAATATATACATTTTTGTATGATAAAAAAAAAACATTATTTAATCTGTCAAAAAAAAAAAAAAAAAAAAAAAAAATTGCCTGGTTTATTTACTGATTACATGGAGAAAGAAAACTCAAGTTTATCCAGTAAGTTGTGCGGAAAAATAGGGAAATTCGGCAGCTGTTTACAAGGTAAAATGAAATTTGTTGACAATCTGCATGGGGGTGGGGGGGGGGGGGAAACCTGCACCTTCCATGTCCTCATACACAATAAAATTGATCAACTGTAAGAGCTTAATGGAAAAAAATCCCTAAAAAAAATAAATAACTGAAATGCTAGCGAAAAATATGTAAATAACTTCCCCATAAGATTAACATTAGTTTAAGCATTAAAAATCTAAACTGGTCATGCAAAGAAATTGCATCACTAATGTTAAACCTATGAGAGCATTCTTTAAAAAAATTTCTCACTTGCATATTGATAATTTTAAATGTTTTTTTTCTTGCTCAGAACAGCAGAGATTGAATTCTAATTGGGCTATTGTATACTTTTTGATTTTTATTACAGATTATATATATAATTACTTTTACTTTCACATATCTCAAAAGGTTGCTCCCATAGGTTTAACATTAGCTTGCGAGTTTCTTTGTATATCATAAATATATAAATTTTTGTATGAAATGACTAACATATTCTTCATTCCCCCCCACCCCCCGCCTTTCATTTTGCCACCCTGGGCACATGTGGGAAGAAAAAAAATGAAAAAGTCATACAAGTGTTGGTATAATATAAATAAATAAAAATAAGTAATGCAATATGTAAGCAGACATGGTACTGGCTAAGCAAAAAAAAAAAAAAAAAGCTGAACTTTCACAGCTTTAAGGACTTTTGACAAAATTAGCATTTTCTCACAGCATTTTAACAAAATTAGCACTTTTCTGTAATTTTTTAACGAAATTAGTGTTTTTTGTGAACATTTTACAAAAATTGTACTTTTTTCTACGATTTTTTCAATGACATTTATATTATCCATGATTCTTTAGCGATATTCACAGTTTTTCTCACCGTTTTTGACAAAATTAAAAAAATTACACAATCTTTCGAGAAAATTCGAGTATTTTCTGCGATATTACACCAAAATTTGTGTATTTTCCGCGATCTTTTGTCAAAATTTGCATACTTTCCAAGATCTTTTGTTAAAATCTACATATTTTCTGAGATCTTTCGTCAAAATCCACATATTTTCTGAGATCTTTTGAGAAATTTCTCTTATTTTCCACGATCTTTCGATAAAATTAGTGATTTTTCTTCAATCTTTCAACAAAATTCATGATTTTCCACCGATCTTTCTTCAAAATACGTCTATTTTCCGTTATCTTTCTACAAAAAACTTCTATTTTTCTCGATCTAACGACAAAACTCTCATTTTCCACAATCTTTTGGCAAAATTTGCATATTTTCCTCGATTTTTCGGTAAAATTTGCAATTTTCTGTGATCTTTTGGAAAAATTCGTGCATTTTCCAAGATCTTTCATCAAAATTTTCATATTTCTGCTGATCTTTCAAATAAATCTGCATATTTTCCCTGATTTTTCAACAAAATTAGAATATTTTCTCCGATCTTTCGAAAAAGTTTGAGTATTTTCCACGATCTTTCAACAAAAATTTGAGTATTTTTTCTAATCCTTTAACAAAAGTCGCGTCTTTTTCCGTAATCTTTTGACCGAAATCGCATTTTTCTTTAAGCAAACCGTTGAAGAAAACTCTGCTAATTGACTGTTTGAAACTGACTATTTTTTCCCCCGATCGTTAAACAAACTTATAGGTTTTTTGCGATCCTTTGGCGAAATTTGCATTTTTTCCTACAGTCCTTTGAAGAAATTTTCTCAATTTGGTGCGGTTAGTATTCATGTTTTTGTTGTAATTACACCCTAGGGATGGGACGAATAGTGATTTGGCCGAATAGCCGAATACCGAATATTCGGCCAAATTTTAGGCCGAATACCGAATATTCGGCCGGCCGAATAGTAAAAAATTTTTCCAATAAAGAAAATAAATTTTGATTATATATAATTTAAAAAATAGGAGCTCATTAATAATTATTACTTTTAAATGTATTTTTAAATTTGAAAAACTTATTTTAACACACAAAAAATTATGAAATTGCATTATATCCTTTATTCTAATATACATCAAATTGATTTTCAGTATGTCAAAATGGGAAAATATTTCCATTAAAATATGAAGAATGTGCTTTACTTTTACTATCAATTGATACTTCTTGCATCCACAATCAATAATATTCTTAATCTCTCTCTCAGAACTCACAAGGACATATTTTCTGAAATAACCTTTAATGAAGTAAATTTGATCATTTAGAGTTTGTGTCCCTAGTGATAAGCAAATTTGTAAGAATGAGACTGTTCTGAAATCAGATGCCAAGCTTTAAATTACAAATTACGTTAAAGCAAAAGGTTATGCTTAAAGTAGAATGCATATGTTAACAAAATCTTTGACATTTGAATCGGCACATACAATATTCAACTTCAATATTCCACTTATTCAACAAGCATTAAAAGGATAAACAGAAATTGACAACATGAAGGAAGGAAGATTAAATTAAAAATATATACATAATAATGTTACATATTTAAGTCAGTAATTATGCAAATAAATATTTAAAAGTGAAAATTATAGAATGAAAAAATTATTTTGTTGAGTATTTAGAATTTATATTAAAATATTTATAAAACCATCTTCATAAAGCAAGTTGTGTCATCTAATGTGTATCGAGTTTGACATCAGTTCTGCTTTCAGACGTACCATTGTATTTGGAATGGTGATATATTATATTTAATTTTGAAAATGAATCTTTGTTAACACACCTAGTGAATAATTTTTTTCATTTCTTACTTTATAGAAAATAAGTTATGAATTTCATAAGAGCCTTTTTTATATGTGCATGGAATTTGCAGACATTAATAAATATTCGAGCATTTTAGAATAAGGCAGTGTTTTTATATCTTGAATTGTAATATATCATTCTCAAATGATGACATTTCCCATACAATTAAATCTCCAACTTGGGCAACATTTTCTAGAATATCACTAACTTTTATAGGAAATACAGAAAGGCTGTATATCTTTTAGTATCTGAATAACTCTATATTTGGTAAGTAAGAATGAGAATGACTTCATAAATGAAGTAGCCAATTTGGATTAAAAAAAAAAAAAAAAAAAAAAAAAAAAAAAAAAAATGCAAGAATGAAATTCTTTAAATCTGAAATTTATTTGGCAAGATATCTTTCACTATTCGGCGAGATTTTTGCAATATTCGGCAAGATATCTCTAAATATTCGGCTACAGGTATTCGGCCGAAGTATTCGGTCAACAAGCCTTCAATATTCGGCCAACCGAATATTCGGCAAAAGGGCCGAATAGGCCGAATACCGAATAGTGGCCGAATATTCGTCCCATCCCTATTACACCCCCCTCCCCTCCCCTCAATAAGAAGGTCAACAAATTATAATGCATATTTGCAACGATCCCAGGGATGATAAAATGCATCACTGAAAAAGCAGAATTCAGCATTTCTGCAGAAAAGTAGCATGTATGCATAAGTCAGCCCACAAAGACAAATCCAAAAACTCACCATGTTGTAAAATGGGTTGTAAAAAACGCAAATTTTGATAAATGACCATGAAAAAAATGGGAAATTTAAAACAAATTTTATCAAGATCCCGAGAAAAAGACAAATTTCGACAAGCGATGCTGAAAAAAAATCTGCAAATTTTCTAAGCAGATTGCTAAAAATGGTAAATATTGTAAAAAGATTACAAAAACAACTAATTTTGTCAAAGAATTGGGAAAAAACTATAAATTTTGTTTAAAAAAAATCCCCAAAAAACAGCACATTTCAACAAAAATCCCCCCCCAAAAAAAAGAAATTTTGTAAACAGATTGCAAAAAAAGGTGAATTTCATTAAACGATCATGAGAAAACACCTCATTTTATATAGGTATCAGAGAAAAAAATGTGAATTTCGTTAAAAAATTGTAAATTTCGTTAAAAAATTGTGAAAATTCTCAGAAAAACAGTAAATTTTGACAAAAAATCCTAAAACACAAAATTTGTAAACAAACCTAAAAAAGGCAAATTTTATTAAAAAAACAATGAGAAAATGACTATTTTGTTAAAATATTATAAAAAAACTACTAAATTTGTCAAGAGGTCGCGAAAAAACTCAATTTTTTTCCATGTATCGCTAAAAAAATGTGATTTTCGTCAACTGATTACGAAAAAAAAAGGCAAGTTTCGACAAAAAATCCCTAAAAAAAACAAATTTTGTAAACAGATCACGAAAAAAACCCCAGTAAATTTCATCGAAAGAAATTCTGGAGTTCTATTGCTTTTAAATATAGTGAAATTTGTTAATCGGTCAAAGAAAAATAAAATCATAAATATGGAAATTCGCTAATTCCAAAAATACAATATTTATCTTATAAAATAAATAAAAATTCACTTACCTTTATTTTAAATACATCACTCGTACAACCTTCCAAACACGAAAAATCGCACCTATCGTTGATAGGTCAAAAAAAACATCTTCAGTTTTGTTGATGATGCACGAAAAAAAATGCAAATTAAGTACATTTGCTCAGAAAAATTGCATGTTTTCTCGGTTTATCGTGTGAAAAAAACACGAATTTCGTTGATCGTGCACGAAAAAATTGCGAATTTTGTTGATTAGGGACGAAAAAATATCACAAATTTCGTTGGTAAGGCACAAAAAACGCAAATTTTGCGATGATGCGCGAAAAATTTGAAAATTTTGTTGATCGACTGCGAAACAATCGAGTGTTTTGTCAGTTTATCAAAATAAAAAAATCGTGAATTTCATCTCGCAGCGTAAAAATTTGCAGATTTCGTCAAAGTTAGTTAAAAGTTGCAAGTTTTTGTTGATTGGACGCGGAAAAATTTGTATTTCGTCAACTAAGGGCGGAAAAAACGCATATTTTGTCGATCGAACATGGAGAAATCGCGAGTTTTATAGATCGGATTGCGAAAAATTGGATATTTAGTATGTCAAACACGAGAATATCGTGAATTTTGTTCGTCACATGGGGAAAAGGTGTAAATTTTGCCAATCAGGCTCAAATAAATTTGCGAATATTATCGATTAGGTTCGTAAAAATCAGAAATTTCATCGACTAGCTTCGTAAAAATCGCGAATTTTGTTAATCAGGCGCGGAAAGATCATGAATTTTCTCGATCGGCTTCATAATAATCACGAATTTTTCGTTCAGCTCGGAAAAATCACGAATTTCGTCGATTATGCGAAGAAAAATTGCGAATTTCTCCGATCGACTTCTTAAAAATTGCGAATGTCGGCGATCATGCGAAAAAAACCCGCAAATTTTGTCAATCAGGCACGATAAAATCATAAACATTCATTGATCAAGTGCAATAAAATCACAAAAATTCGTCGATCGGCTTTATGAGAATCACGAATTTTCTTGATCGACTTTGTAAAAATCGTGATTTTTTCTTTGATCGGCTTTGTAAAAATAGTGAATTTTCTTGATCGATTTCTGAAGAATTGCGAATTTTGTTGATCGTTCAAGGAAAGATCATGAATTTTCTTGATTCGCTTCATAAAAATTGCAAATTTTATTGATCGGTCTGGTAAAAAAAAAATTTTTTCGATCAGGCGTGGAAAAATTGCAAATCTCGTTGATCAAGGCACGAAAAATTGGGTATTTCATTGATCAGGTATGGAAAAATCTTGTTGAGCGGCTCCTTCTTTGTTTTTCATTCATAAACTTCACATTTTTTTTTCAGCACCAGCCGCTTATGTTTGTTTCTTAGCACTTTTAATAAAACAAAATTTACTCTCTTGAATAAAATCAAGGAGTATTATTACATCTTGAAAATAATCTTTGCTACAACTGCTATAAACATAAAAACTGCTGATACAATCTCACCAACTGAATTTGATATTTTGACTGGGTATGCTAATTTAAAGGTATACCTCCCCCCAATCCCCTCTGAAACTATATTTTTTATCCGATTATAAGTCACAGATCATCACATTAAAATCAAATTTTCTTCGTGTTATTTGGAGTACACAGGCATAATTGTAAGTGGCCCTTCTCTTGAAAAGGTTGTGCACCCGTATCATAGAGCATATTTCTCCGAAATAATTTGCAGTCTACAAAAAAACACATTACACAGAAGGTCTTATCATATTTTATAAGCTGACTATTTACAACACAATTACTTTAAATCATTTTTTTTCAATTATCTATAAAACTATTTAGATTAATAAATTTACAAGTAATATTTGAAAATATCCATAAAAAGATTAAGATATTTTTGATAACTTGATTGACACTTATTTTTAATATATCGGAGAAGTAAAATCAAAATCAATACAAAAAATAAATAAATAAAAAATACATATATACATAAATTTCTTTACAATGAACAGGGCTAAATTACATATGGGTTATTTGAATTCCCTATAACTGACATTTAATTACCTCCTCTTCTATTAAAATATAAAAAAAAAATCTAAAATTAAATAATAAGAATAAAAAATTTCATCTAAAAATTCGCCCCCGAAAATACTCTCATTAGGTCTTTAATATTGAATAGCTAAAAATACACTCAATATTCATTTCTCGAAAGGGATTTTTTTTTTTTAAGAAACGTGGGACTTTCATGCATAAATTGTCGCCAAATATTAATTTTTAACTATCTTGTCAGTTTATACATTTAAAAAGATTAATAAAAGTAGACAGAATGACTCCAGTTTTAGCTAAAAGAGATAAATAAAATAATAAACAAACGAATGCAAAGCCAAGAACGACAGCGATTATCCCGCCAAACGCGCGGTCAGTTTGTTTACAAAGCAAAGTGGAGTTGAGAAGATTTCAGTCGCGACGCCAGTCATGACATTTCGCTAGTAATCAAACTGCAAACAAACGGTTACTAGGCTGTATTTTATATCTAAGTATTTTTATACTTTACAGGCAGTTGTAACATTTTCTATGATTTATATTTAAGAAGAAAAATGGATTTTCTTATAAATATCCATATATATAACAGTAAATATATGGACATTTTATGTGACAAGAGTTAGATTTCGGTACAGGAAAGAGCGAGGGGATGAACATATTTTTAAAAACTTCAGGTGCATTTTTTGGATGGATCTTTCTGTCAAATATTATTTATCAAATATAGAAGTTTCAAAGAGATTTCTTATTGGAGGTGGAATGAATTTTCTTTAGGGAATTTTTGTGGGTGTTTGAACACGATTTTAAATAATGATGAAAGGGATTTTTAATTAATTTGGAGATTTTTTTTTAGGGGGAATTTTTGTTAATTAAAATTTTTGTATGTATTAGAATTGGAGGGGCTATTTTACTGCGGAAGTTTGAGGGAAAATTATGAAAATTTTCAGGGTAAAAAATAGATTAACAAAGTTTTGTGTTTTTTATTTTTTATTTATTTTTTTATTTATTTTTTTAACGAGGAGATTTCAAAATAATCTTGAGATTTTTGTTTTCTTTAAAGGGATATTTGTGGATGGGAAGGAAAAATAGTAATTTTAAATAGTAATTAAAAACCTTAACGAAGAAGCCTTAAAATAATTTAGATATTTTTATTTTTAGAACGGGATTTTTATATCGCTATTTTAAATTGAAATTTAATTAAAAATTTTAATGAAGGGCGTTAAGAATTTTCCATTTAACCGCTCACGGGATTTTTGGATGGGATTGAAAAATTGTAATTTCAAATGGTAATTAAGAATCTTAATGAGGGGACTTTAAAATAATTTGAAGATTTTTTATTTCTAGGACGGAATTTTTATATCGCTATTTCAAATTATAATTTAAAATAACTAAAAGTGTTAACAAGGGTAATTAAGAATTTTTTATTGAACCGGTGGAAGAAATTAGATTTCTCAGAATTATCTAAAATATTAATTAAAAAAATAATAAATATTATGAGGAAATGCAAACATATCAAAATCTTAGCTATCATAATGTGCAATGATAAACCTCGATAAAACCTTTAAGTAAAACCTTTATATTACCTGCGTGAGAAACAGTTTTCATTTTCCTTCAAAATACCTCAAGTGATTTCGAGAAAATCTTCTAAGTCATTAAAGATGATTTAAAGGTAATAATTTGCTCATAAAAACCTGTATGAAAACTTTTAAAAAGCTATATATTTCTCTTAGGAAAACCTTTAGCTTTCATTTTCCTTATAAATACCACCAAAAACCTTTAACATGCCTGCAAAATCTCAAAATATTTAAAGGTTTTTGCTGATTTTTTTACCTGGGTATTTATCGTCTATTTTGACACGCAAAGTGAAAGATTTTTATTTATTTATTAAATTCCAATTCATTTAAATTTTCTGTGACCCTTTAAGTTTGTTAATTTCATGGTAAAGTATTTTGAAGGAGATATTAAACGACATCATCTGAGCGAACTGCGATCACACTTACCCGCTTGTTTCCTAATGGAATATCTTAATCAAACTGTATTAAATGGCAATTTTTGAAATATTCCTAAAGGTATAATTTCTTCTAACAAAAATTAGACATACAAATATAACTTGGCCTATTTCAATTGTTATTCGTTTTCTGTTTGGAGGAAAATAGTTATGTTTTTGGATAAATAGTTTCAGGTAAATAGTTTTGTCTTTGCGGAACTAAGAACAACAACCACCGCGGTGAGCGGCCCATTTTCGTTCACGACACCTAACTATGTCCCGAACAGTAAGACTCGCTGTCAAGCGACTACAAATAGCGTCAAAATTCTTTACTTACGACCCATATGCCTTGGACTTCAAATAGAAAATGAGAGAAATTGAAACCGGACAAATTTAAAAGAGAAAGTACACTCCTGGACAAAAGTATAAACTCAGAAAATTTGTAATTTGTTTAGATCATAATATAAATAAACTTAACTTTAAATTAATAAAATAAAGATGAATATTTTTAATAAGACATCTAAATTTAATATAAGTGATAAATAAAACGAAGCGAATAATTTAAATAAAAAAATACATTACTTAAAAAAATAACATTATGCGAAACCTGGACAAAATTATAAACTCAAAGTTATGAATTTCTCTATTCTGGCATATTTGATATAAATAAATGCACTTTATGATAAGAAACTAATAAATGCAGTCATTATGGATCAATACATGTCAATACATCAATACATATTTTAATTTTTCTCATAAAATAACATTATGTCAAATTGGACAAAATTATAAACTCAAAGCTGTGAATTTCTATTATAAATAAATGCATTTTGTGATAATAAACTTATAGAGTTATTAGAGATGAATATATTTCAATACATCAATGCATTTTTAAGATTTTCTTTCAAAAAAGATGAGTAATATAGTACAGTCTGAGTATAGTACATGTGTAAACTGAAAACATAAAATTATAGAGTTTAAGAAGTGAACGTACTTTTGAATCCTGGTGCAAAGTATTAACGCATACATTCAAAAATGTGTTTAATCGCCATTTTTCTGAATGACTTCGAATATGCAATTTTCCAACTACTCCATAGAATACTGGTTCCGGGCTGAAAATATAGCCACTTTTAAATCATTTGTGTTTTGATATTGACGTCCATCGCGTTATACTCTTCGATCCATTGCATCCCAATAATTTTCAATGAAGTTTGGGTTGCGGGCTGGCCAATTCAAGACATTTACATGCCAGCGCTGCAGCCACTCTTTTGTATTTTTTGCTGTGTGTATTTCTACATTATCTTGCTGAAATACCCAGTTTACTCCAGCGATCAATGGTCCAGGCAAAAGATTATCTGCCAGCATTAACTCGCAGTCTTCTGCTGTTTGTTTTCCATTAAGAAAAGCCAAAGCAGTTTTACCATTCTGAAAAGAACCAGCTCACACCATTACAGATCTTTAATAAAATCATGGAGAGAATTGAAAATATGAATAAATGTCGTTTGCCTTAATACAAATGTGAAAAATACTTTCATTGAATTAGTTTCTTATCACAGAACACGTTTATTATTTAGATATTAAATACCAGAGTATAGAAATTCATGCCTTGAGTTTATAATTTTGTCCAGGTCTCACATAATGTTATTTTATGGGAAAAATTAAAACGTATATTGATATATTGAAATGTATTCATCCATAATGACTCCATTTATTTGTTTTTTATCATAAAATGCAGTTATTTATATGAAATGTGCCAGAATATTGAAATTCGTAACTTTGAGTTTATATTTTTGTCCAGGACTCACATAATGTTATTTTTTAAAAGTTATGTATTTTCTTATTTAAATTACTTACTCCATTTTATTTATGAGTTATATTAAATTTAGATGTCTTATTATAAATATTCATCATTATTTTATTAATATAAAGCTAAGCTTATTTATATTATGATGTAAACAAATTAAAAAAATTCTGAGTTTATAATTTTGACCAGGAGTGTAGACAAATGAAAGGCACTGAAAAATTGCCCAGGCCAGGAATCGAACCCGGATACTTGGCTTACAAGGTTCGATTTCCGGCCTGGGCAAGTTTTCGCTCAGTTGGAAATATTCAATTCGTATGATAACCTTACCAATCAGTTAGATTGTGTTAAAATAATAGTATATCTACGTATCCATCGTTCTATGGAGTTCCATTACCTGCGGTTTATTCTGCCGAGCTGTCTCGAATGACAGACCAGATGTTATGGCCAATAAGGTTATCTGAGCGAAAAATCCCAACCGGTTATCGCCCGGTTAGCTTAACAGGTAAAGCATTGGCCTTGTAAGCCAAGTATCCGGGTTCGACTCCGGCCTGGGCAATTTTTCTCTCAGTTTAAATATTCAATTCGTACTTCACTGTATTATGGAAGATTCTCATGGGTCAAAATAGATATATTCTATACAAGCGATGGAGTGACGATGCAGCAGAAGTTTAAAATTTTTAACAATGCAGGATTAGATTTAGGCTTCGAGTATGTAACTGAGGACGAAATTGTAAAAAGAGTGTTAGGTATGAATTTTGAAGAGAGCGATCAAAAAGATGGTAAGAAACAAAAGAAAGTGACCCATGACGCAGCTTTAGCTTAGTTGAAGACCTTATACAGTACTTTGGAGGAAAAGATGGCGCATCACTTTGTCATAAAATAGTTCTATAAGACTCCAATAACAAATAAAGAAGAAGTCTATCAATACAAAAAGAAAGAGAAAAAAAAAAAAAACTTTCGACTGATTTCTCAAAGAAGCAAATCTACAAATTTGTACACAAATTTCTACAAATTTGTACGAAGAGAATAATTTTATTATTCTTACATAATGAATATGTTTATGTTACCTGTATAAATTGTCCAAATGTATGTTCATTTTACCTATTTTGTATATAAACTGTTCAAGTGCCTATTTATGTTGATTTTTTCCTTTTTTCCATTATTTTGTGAATTATCCACGACAGCCGCGCCACTCAATTCTGCGTATAATTAGGGAGAACTTCAAAAATCAGTTCATTGAGATAGTTTTTGGAGCATTTAAAATAGGGCATGGTCAGATCTCACTTCAGTTGGCCTGTTTGAACAATATTCCATTGCCAGAAATATTTGCTTTAAATTTTTCTATAAAACTAATCAAATACTGGGCTAGTTCAGTCAAGATGATTAGTGAAATACTGTTTTAATACTCTCAAATAGAAATTTCTTTTAGCATGTCTGGAGATTACGAAAAACTTTTTTTGTCGTCCGTCTGTCTGTCTGTAAACGCTCTATCTCCCGAACAAATTGAGATAGAGACTTAAAATTTTGTATGTGCTTAGTATGTAAGAATGGGACGAAGCCTATTTAATATCAGTAACCTCGATTATACGGAACTATTTTTTTCGGACTCTCGAAAAATTCATTCTGATGAAAGGTATATAAAAATGTTCGTTTTTTTTTTTTTTTTAAGAGTGGATCTAAAAGGCAACAAAATAACACAAATTTTGCATAAAGAACGAAGTCGATCGAATTATGAGTTGCCGAGATATGCGTAATCCTGTTTTCTGCATTCTTTGATTTTTCATGACCCTGTATTTCAATCAAATTTCAATTCAAAGATATATTTTAATTGGAAATGAGACGCTTCATCCGACGCAGTCAATTGTTAGTTAATATGATTACTATTTTTGGAGTTATAAGGATGTTTCTTTTACGCAATCCAGTATTACTTGAGTATTTTGGCGTTTTATATAATTTGTCGAATTTGGCTCATCAGCCATCCTTACTAATATTATAAATCGGAAAGTGAGTTTGTTTGTTTGTTTGTTTGTTCCACTTTCACGCCGTAACTACTGAACCGATTGCTTTCAAATTTTTCAGACTTAAAGTTAGAAGTCCGGATTAAATAATAGGGTAATTTTTATTTATTTTATTCAAATATTTTCCTTAATAATTCAAAATTTAATTATTTTTCATACAAAATCAATAGGCATTTTTCAGATAAAATTTAACCATTTTCCTTTCCTGTTGCCAAGAAAATAAAAAATTGGAATACTAATTTTTCAGCGGCAATGAATTTTTAATAGAAAACTTCCACGCGAAAAACTATAATAAAATAATTTAAAAGAAAATAAATATGACGTCATGGTTGAAATAAAAATAAAAGGTGTATTTTTTATAATACATTTATCAAGGATATTTGTTTAGTTAATGGGAATTTTTGTGTAAAACATGTTGACATAAATTAAAAGTAAAAAGAATGAAAAAGAATTATATTTTTAATAAAATGGTTCATTCATGAAAATGTGACGTCATAGTTGAAATAAAACAGGTACTTTATAGCAGTCGTTAAAAATACAAGGGGTATGAATATCATATAGCTAATGGAGCGAGATAAATAATGACGTCATATTTAAAATAAATCAGAACTATTTTTTACTTATACTAATTAATCTATATATATAAAAGAAAGTCTGGATTTCGTATTAATCACAGCACAAAAAATCTGCCGAACCTAAAATCTTGAAAATTGGGGTAAAAATATTTCTGATAACATCGAGTGCTGCTAAGAAGGGATTTTCGAAAATTCCACCCCTACGAGGGTTAAAAAAAGGAACGAACTTTTAAAAAATTCCTTAAAAATCGGCTTTTGTAGTAATTTTTCAACTCATAACATACTTTAGAGTATTTTTTCATACTGAATCGAATGGTACCAAGCAATTTCTTTTAAGTTCAGTAGTTCGCGAGATATATCACATTTTCCAGATTTGGCGGTGTCTTCGGCGCAAAAACCTGAAATTTTTAATTCTTATCTATATATATAAAAGAAAGTCTCGATTTCGTATTAATCACAGAACAAAAAAATCTGCCGAACCTAAAATCTTGAAAATTGGGGTAAAAATATTTCTGATAACATCGAGTGCTGCTAAGAAGGGATTTTCGAAAATTCCACCCCTACGAGGGTTAAAAAAGGAACGAACTTTTAAAAAATTCCTTAAAAATCGGCTTTTGTAGTAATTTTTCAACTCATAACATATTTTAGTGTATTTTTTCATGCTGAATCGAATGGTACCAAGCAAGTTCTTTTAAGTTCAACAGTTCGCGAGATACTTCACATTTTCCTGATTTGGCGGTGTCTTCAGCGCAAAAACCTGTAATTTTCAATCCTTATCTATATATATAAAAGAAAGTCTGGATTTCGTATTAATCACAGCACAAAAATATCTGCCGAACCTATAATCTTGAAAATTGAGGTAAGAATATTTCTGATAACATCGAGTAACGCTAAGAAGGGATTTTCGAAAATTCCACCCCTAAGGGGGTTAAAAAAAGGGACGAACTTTTAAAAAATTCCTTAAAAATCGACTTTTTTAGTTATTTTCCAACTGATAACATATTTTAGTTTATTTTTTCATGCTGAATCGAATGGTACCAAGCAAATTGTTTTAAGTTCAGTAGTTCGCGAGATACTTCACATTTTCCTGATTTGGCGGTGTCTTCGGCGCAAAAACCTGAAAATTTTCACCTTATCTATATATATAAAAGGAAGTCTGGATTTCTTTTATATATATAGAAACACATCAGAGAACACTATATAAAAGAAAGTATCGTATTAATCACAGCACAAAAATATCTATTGAACCTATAATTTTGAAAGAGAGTTCTATAATCAGGTTAACATGATTATTATATGAAAGCTATATTAAATTATCTCAATATATGTAAAACGCAAAGTGAAATTTCATCGGGGCCGCTTATAACTTAAGTTCTACAAGATAGATTTTATGGATTTTACATTGTTAGTTGGATAATTTTTCAGAAATTTTGTAACAAATGGAATATAGCATTCTACGTTGTTTAATTGAATGTTTAGGGAATGTTTTTTATCAGATGAACCCAATTACAAAAGTTTGGCTTTATTTTAAAGGTTCCACTGAATGAATTTTTATGTGATTAAAATTGTTAACATGTTGAGCGCTACGTCATTCATTGGTGACTAACATTGAACTTTCGGTTTAGATGACTGATTTTTCACCGATGACAGACAGTCTAAAGTACGATATAAAACTAAAAATTACTATGATATAAAAATTTCGTTTGATTCAAAGTTTCTTAAAAAAAAAAAAAAAAAAAAAAAAAAAAAAAAAAAAAAAAAAAACTGACCAGCGTAGCGGGCGAAGGCTGCTAGTTCATTAATAAAACATGATTATGTATATTAAAACCATTTAAATTTGCGTTTAAATTTTATTTTGGAATTGCAGTGCATTTTATAAATATTTTACACATGTTTTATTTTCATATTTTATATTATGCATATCCATGATGGGCAAGTATTACGGTGGCCCCAACGACTAGTTTTGTGTGTGTACAAAATGGAGAATTGGAGCAATTTCTGAGGGGATGGCAGATTTTGCTTGTGAGAAACTCTTAAAATCCCTTTCGGTGTTCCTGGGATGAATATAAACGGGAGTTTTTGTCTCAGGAGATAATCATGAGAGGAGACTGTCTCTCTAATCAAGACAAATTGGAGCCTGTAATCCTTTTTCTAGGAGCGAAGTCGTGATTTTTCTTCTTTTCCGGAGCGGAGAAACGGGAGTGTGGAGAGGAAATCCAATTCAGACGGGAATGACACATTCCCGAGTTCATTTTTATTCTTAAGAAGGCCACTCGACTCGGATCATCATGTTAAGTCTATGAGCAGCGTTCTTTTCAAATATCTCGATCCAATTAGAATATTTTCACATGATTCCTTTTTTTTTGGGGGGGGGGGCATAGGACAGCTGAGGACGGTCTTCAAGCGGTTTCTATTTTCGATTCGGATTTATAAAAAAAAATTAACATTCGAAATTCATTCTGAAATTGAAATACTAAATCAAAAAAAAATTCCTTTGCAGTTCCCATCTAAATCTTGTTCATAATCACCCGCATGTTAAGTTTCTAAACGATCTTTTGAGACACCCTGTATAAAAATCCGTTTCGAGTTGTTGAAGGGAGACGCTATTTTTCTGAGATTCGTAGACATGCGTGCAGAGTTCTTGATGAATAGAGGAGCAGCGTTGCTCTTGTTCCAAGATGCTTCCACTCATTTTTAGGTGCGTTCGTAATTATGTAAATACGTAGCACCTATAGTTGTCGTTCAGTCCGTCCGTCCGTCCGCATATAACAACGCAAACACTACCCAACCGAATCTTTTGAAATTTAAAATATATAATTATTACATAATTTTGTCGAGTCATTTCAAATTTTATGAGAATCGGATGGATAGATCCATTACAGGGACGATTGAAAGTATTCCGTTACATTACGGTTAATGGGGGAAAATGTTGCAAATGCATTTTAATCGTTTGAAAATTAAAATACATATTTATTACATAAGTCTATTATGTCATTTCAAATTTTTTGAAAATAGGATGCATAGATCCAAATAAGGACAATCAAAAGTACTCCGTTACATTACAGACAATGGGAGAAAAAGTTTCAAATGCATTTTAATAATATTAAACTTATTCGAACATAACAATATTGATATGCATCATAAAGTACATATTATAATATAGATTTTGCATAATCTGTTGTGCAAAGAATATTTGTTATTGATTTACAAGGCCACACAAAAGTATTCCATTACATAATGAATATAGAGAGAACGTTGTTTGGTGCGCATTTTAATTGTAATTAACTATTTACAATTTTATGAGATTGATATATGAGAGTGATATTTTTAAAACTTCATTGTCGTACGAGCGCACCTCATTTGCTACGCTTCACGTGCAATTTCCAACTTGTTTATATTAGGATAGTTTCAAATTCCGAACCGGTTCTAACTGGTTTCGAAAGTTAAACTTTTTTTTTTAAATCTGAAACCAAATTCGAAAAAATGAAAAGTATGCCGGTTGTGGATCATCCTCAGCTGCATAGGAATGCAGAAAAAAGAATCCTTTTGAAATGATTCGAATTGGAGCGAGCTATTTGAAAAAGAACGTCCCCATAGACTTTACATTATCATCCGGGTCTTTTTCAGTCAGCAGTGTGGCGTCTTAAGCATGTTTTCATTAATTCGATCCTTTCTTGTGGTTCCGACGAGTTCGAATTAACGACTGTACTGTTCCGAATTGTTGAAAAGAGGTACCATTTTTCTGAGACAGAATTCTTGATGAATATAGGAAGGAGCAGTGTTCTCGCTGTCGCTCGCCAATGCGCCAAATTGCGACTCAATTCTTCATTTGGCGACTAAACAAGCGATTTGATTCGCCAAATTGCTAGTGCTCAATTTTTGCTTTTTCTTTTTTTTTTCTTTTCCGTTTTTCATACATATGCATATATGTATTTAATATATACACATTTTTTATATTTGTAGCGGATAGTTGAAATTAGATTAATAAAAATCGCTGTCACAGTTATAAAAACTTGGGTTATTTTAGAACATATTGAAAAAAGGGGAATACATTAAAAGATTAGGGTTTTCTTTTTTGGCTACACGGCGAATCTATTTTGCTAATACTTTTCTCATTTGGCGAATGTTTTTTATTTTTAATTAGTCAAATTACTAACGTTAGTCAAATGTCAGCGAAAACACTAGTGGCGCAGCCAGAATTTGCTTCCCGAGGGGGTTTTGAGTTTCTGATAAAGGTGTTTGCCAGTTATTTGAATCACCGGTTAATAGAATCTGTATATTTACTGTATCAAATCAAAATGCATTTTTCCCGCAGTTACAATGGTCATGTTTCATTTAAACAGTATTTACAATCTTAGAGTTAGAAAACATAAAAGCCAGGAGAAGACAATGAACCTACATGTCAACCCCTTAAATTGGTATTTCAGATGTTTTCTACCACATGACGTTACATGACATCGAATTTGGCATTAATTAATATAAACTTGTTGAAAATTTCGTTAAAATATGTTTGATATAGTTGAAGTTCTCTAAAAATATCTGGGTATGAATTGAACAAGAAATCCTTCTTTTAGCATAAGATGCCTCAAAAAAGTTAGTTTAAATAATCCATTTTCACTAACCAATGCATGTAATATGCACTTTCACAGTTTTAAGTAGAATTTTTGCCATATAATTGAATCACTTTATTAAATGGGATGTGATTCAACAAAGCGGTAGTTTCAGAAATACCAAAATGTCTAGACATTAAATTTGATTTTGATTCATATAAACCGGAATTATAGCAATTTTTCTTAGCTCTGGGAAGGGTTTTAACCCCAGAACCTCCCCCTTGGCTGCGCCACTGGAAGGAGTGCTGCTTTTGCGCCAAGATACTTTTCTGTCTAATCAGGACAAACTGGCTTCTTTTCAGGTTAAGATCATTCATTCATTTAACAGAGCAGAGTCGCAGAGAGTTCAGTTGGAAGACTCAACGTTCTGGAGGTGCGCTTTTATTCGGAAAATTAATGTTCTTCGGAGGAGTTGAAAGCATCCAAAATGAGGAAATGGGGTGCATCTATAACGTTATCATTTTAGGTGGGAGGGTTGGCACATGATATTGTAAGGTATCTTTAGGGGGAGGGAATTTGTCTTTTGATATCGATATCATTTTTGATACAACCAAAGTATTCTCAATAAAAATAAAACATATGACTGAACACAATTTTCGCTTCGATTTTAACACTGAATATATAATATGAACCTTAAAATGCTCAAGTTTACTTAAAAATAATCCAATAGAGATTTTATTTCAAACATATTACTACTTTTGAAACTTAAACCAGGTTCTTCCTCAGAGAATATTTTTGTGTATTGATACAAATACATGATTTTGTTTCTGAAAAATGTTAGCTGAAAGTGGGAGTAATTTTTTTGGATTAAACTTGATGAGAGAAAGACAAGTCCATTTACTTTATGGGTACTACTACTTGGTCGACTATTTTCACCAAAACAATGCAAAACTATTACCGATTGAAGACTCTTATCTTACGCGATTAAAAATGAACACACAGTCGAATTATAAAGTTAATGGACTGCCATTGACATTTCATAAACCTCTCTTCTTTGAATCTATAAAGTATGCGAAACCACTTTTTGTATAACACCCCTAACACTAAAAATAATAATAATTAAAAAAAATAAATAAAGGGAAAAAAATTTAAACAATAAAAAAAAAGAAAATTTTAAAAATAAAAAAAGGAAAAGAAAATTTTTAAAAATAAAAAAAAGGAAATTTTAAAAATAAAAAAAAAGAAATTTTAAAAATAAAAAAAGAAAAAGAAATTTTAAAAATAAAAAAAGGAAATTTTAAAAATAAAAAAAGGAAATTTTAAAAATAAAAAAAGGAAAAGGAAATTTTAAAAATAAAAAAAGAAAAAGAAATTTTAAAAATAAAAAAAAGAAAAAGAAATTTTAAAAATAAAAAAAAATAAAAAGAAATTTCAAAAAGAAAAGGAAATTTTTAAAAAAGAGAAAAGGAGGGTAAACTGAGTTTTAACCCACTTCTTGGCGGTTTTTTTTTTTTGACTCGCGGTGACTGCGCCATGCCTTGCTTTCTTTTCCGTTTAGGTGCTGCTCTTCTTGGCAACCCTCGGAGATTCACAGAGATTTCGCTTCTCGGCTTGAGCATGATCCGTTCGTTCTTTCTTTTCTAGTTTTCTTATTGGACGAGAGAGGAGAAACATTTAAAAGTTTGAAGTCTCGAGCCTTGAAATTAATTAAATATCTTGTGTCTCATTAGAGACCGTTGGATTTCGAAGAGTGTAACATCGAGTGAGTAAATTTTTTGGGTGCAATATACGAGTGATTTTTTTTAATTAGAAACCTTTGTTTTGTATTTAAAAGGAAGTATTTTCTACATTTCTATTGTTTTTTGAATGCAGGGACCGTGCTTTGTATTTAAAAGTAAGTATTTTAGGCCTTTCTTTAGTACTTTAGATGTTTTGAATCTTAATGTTATTTAGTTTCATATCATATATATTATAAAGCAGAAGTTCTGAAACTTCCAAACGAGTGTTTTCAAAAACTACCCGATGGATCTTTTTGCAGATTATATCATTCGATAGGAAATATTTTTGCGGAGGTTTATGATACAAATATACAGGGATAACTCTGATTTTTTGTACTAAATTTCGTATTTTTCGTATTTTTCGTATTTTTGACGGAAGGGTTGCAACAACTAATTTTTTGGCGATAATTATATTTTAAAAAAGAAATGAAATGCTTTCTCTAATGGAAAATAATATAAACATTTCGAAAAAAACCCTGTTAATTCATTGATTTAAAATAAATAATGATAAAAAGAAAAAAATCCGTTTAATGCAAAATAACATTATGAAAGGAAAATATTTATCTTTAGCGAAAAAAAATATATATATTTATAAAATTTAAAAAGTAACTCAATGTGAAAGAAAGTTTTGAAGTGACACAATATTTCGCTATTTATTTCTTTCGAGCCATAGAAAACAACATCTCAAAAATTTCATTAGGTAAAACATAAGTATTTTTTATCTTTCTTTTTTTAAAAATATTTTTAAATCTAATTTTCCCGTTATATGTTTTACAAAAGAAACTCGCAGAATTAATTTTTAAAAAAAGGCTCTAATTGTTATTTGTATGTTGTTTGTTCAATTGGGTGTTTCAATCTACTTTTGTCGCCAATCAATGCGATTCTAACCCCCCCCCCCCCCCGTAAAAAAAAAAAAAAAAAACGGAGCGATGTTCACCAGAACTATTTTTTTTTCTCTCTCTTTTAATGAGTGAGCGCATTTTTAGGAAAAAATTTTACATTTAACTTAAATACATATATAGCAGTTAATACCACAAAAATGAATAATATTTAAAATTTAGGGTAAATGTCTTTCCACATACATAGATATTGTAAAATAATTTAACTGCAACTTTTAAATTTTTTTGGGCACAGATATCTCATACGCACTACGTTGGTGCGATTTGTCTCTTACGCCATTACCATATATACATCTGGGTAATTAACTGACGCCAAAGTGTCATTATTTTGCTTCATACTGCAACCCGGATGTTATTGTCTATTCATTAATAAATTGTCTATTTACAATTTTTCTCTTTTTTTCCAATTATATAAACTATTTTAATCTAGGCACTTTTGTCATACATGCACCACATTTGCACGACTGCAATAAAATGACGATTTTATGCCTTACTTGGTAACCTGGCTGTTGTTTATTTATTAATAAATTTTTATTTTATTTTACTATATTTTTTAAACGATATAAATAGTTTTGTTTTATAATTATTAACTAAACTTTTTAAAAGTTATTGTTATTTTCTATTTAAAATACCTGAAAATAATTGTAAACTATATATGTAACTGGTATTTGAAAATAAAATTTTCTCCGAATCGGCATCAGGAAAAAAAAAAAAAAAAAAAAAAAAACCGCGCCAATGTGATGCGTATATGTTTTGTATACATTTTTTTTTTCACTGTACTACAGTATTTAAACATGCTGTATAAATAACGATTATTGTTTTTTTTCAAACATGTTTGGCACAGATATTATATACACACTGGGGTATCTGACTATCGCCAAAACGGTGTTATTTTGCCTGGTATGGTAACCCAGCAATAGTTGTTTCTGCATTAATAAATTGTTTATTTACTTTCAATTTCTTTTTAGAAATTCTATAAATTATTTTGTGCTATAGTAACTTTTTTTTTTATTTATTAATATTTCCGTTTTAAAATAACGAAAATATTTTTTAAAAATGCACATTTCTTCGCTATTCTAAAACGAGGATTTTGCCGCATTGGTATTGGAAGGAAATCTTGCAAATCCGGGTTTGTGCCAGAGTTTTTTGTGAAATATGATATTTTCAAATGTAAATTGAGTGCTACTTGATTAACACGTCGGCCAGTTTCGCCAAACTATTCAAATTTACATAAATTCATTTTAAGTAACGAAAGAACAATAAACGGTACTACTAGGTTATCCCGTCGACCAAAAATCTGAAGCCAGATTATAAGATTAAATAATGGATGCCAATAATGGATGATTGTGAATGTCACATTAAACAGGATACACATGTTTAAAATGTCATCAGGTGGTTTTAAATTCACTTTTTAACTGTGTTTTTATTCATGTGTCACTAATTTATTTGTTCTTTCGTTATTTAAAATAAAAATTATGTCAACAAATATAACTTGGCTATTAGTTTGGCGATTTTTATAATTTGGCGAAAATGGTCGACGGGGTAACCTAGAAGTACCCAATAAACATAAATAAAAAATACAAATTAAAAGCCGAATTAAAAAGCACTTATGACGTAAAAAAAATACGTGTATCACGTGTAATATCAATTGCTATCATACTTACGATCATCGATTATTGACATTTATTCCTATAATCTGCTATTAATTTTTTTCTCGACAGAATAATCAAGTAGTACCGTACATTGTACAAACTCCGGTTAATGTTACAAAAATAGTAAATAAGTAAATTTAGGTGCAAATGCACACACCCATGTTGTAAGAAAGAGGTACAAATGTCATATATGCACCACGTTGAGGTGATACATTTCTGGCGCCACTTTAACGGCCAAATGACAGATACATTTCTATTTTCTATTTTACTTTTCTGTGTATAGAGCATAACATTTTGTATCATTTTAAAATGCAAATGAAAGCAAATAAATAGTTCATTAATAAATTAAAAACAAAGCTGGATTACCATAAGATGCATAAAATGTTCATTTTGTTTTAATCACGCCAACGTGATGCGTACATGACATCTGTATCAAAAAATGAGTTTCACACATTCAAAAAAACATTCACCTTATTTTTCTAAGGAAAATTTTATTTATTAACTTTATTTATTCTGCTGCATTCCAAAAACGGAACACCGTAATAGTGTCAATAGTAGTGTCATATGTTGTCAAGAGCAGATGTACGTTGCGAAATATAATATAATATTGATGGAGGATGTATTAAGGTTTCCACAGATACCCATATCCTCAAGTTGAGAGGTTTAGAGTTCAAAAACTATAAAATGAAAATGAATCACTTGAAAATTGTTTAAATTCAATGGTCAATCTCTGCGATCATAATGCTCGCTATTTTAGAAGTACGGTGAATAGACAATATTTAAATTGCTCTTTTCATAATTGCCTCATTTATCTATCAAACTCTACATTAAATGGTCAACTGAAATATTTTTTTCTTAAAAGCCCGAATTTTATGGAATGCATAAGCTGATACAACAGCATAATATTTTATTATTATTTTAATATATTTTGGCGTCAACGGGCCTTGATTCCATTGTTGCTGTTTTTATTTTTGGCTCAGTTTTGTTTTTTCTAGCTCGCCGAGTTTTGCACTGATGAAGAATCTCGACAGTAGATTCGAAACAGCTGTTTGCTAACTTTTAATGCATTTTTGGTGAATTTATAATCGTTGGTTTTCTATCTTTAAATACAATGGCGTTTTGTATGATTTTCGGAAATGTGAAAGAGCATTCGAGGTGAAGTTGCTTTAAAAAACACAATCATATTCAATATTTTGTTTGATTCATGTTTTGTTTTGAAAAATAGACCAGCGCAGCGGGTTTAGCCTGCTAGTTATATATATAAAAAAACATTATTTGACTTCAAAGCTTAGTATATTTCTTTAGAAAATCTATTATTGATTTCTTTTTTTATTTAAAAAAAGGCTGGTTTTGTTTTTAAAAGAAGGTATGTCTTTTGTGTAGTGTCTCCTGGACTTAAATCCCGCTCCGGGAGACAAAACGCAAAAGCGCGCCAATGTGGCGATATTTTGAAAGCGCGCCAAGAAGAGAGTTAAAACTCAGTCGCGCCGAAAAGGAAATTTTTTTAAAGAAAAGAAAAAAAAGGACATTTTAAAAATAAAAAAAGGAAAAAGAAAAGGAAAAGAAAGAAAAATAATAAAAAAAAGAAAAGGAAATTTTAAAAATAAAAATAGGGAAAAGGAAATTTTAAAAATCGAAAAAAAAGGAAATTAAAAAAAGAAAAGAAAAAGAAATTTTAAAAATAAAATAAAAGAAAAGGAAATTAAAAAAGAAAAAGAAAAGGAAATTAAAAAAAGGGAAATTAAAAAAGAAAAGAAATTTTTTTAAAGAAAAGAAAAAAAGGGAAATTTAAAAAAAAGGAAAGGAAAAAAGAAAAGGAAATTTTCAAAATAAAAAAAGGAAAAGGAAATTTTCAAAATAAAAATAGGAAAAGGAAATTTTAAAAATAAAAAAAAGGAAAAGGAAATTTTAAAAATAAAAAAAAGGAAAAGGAAATTTTAAAAATAAAAAAAAGGAAAAGGAAATTTTAAAAATAAAAAAAAGGAAAAGGAAATTTTAAAAATAAAAAGGAAAAGGAAATTTTAAAAATAAAAAAAGGAAAAGGAAATTTTAAAAATAAAAAAAAGGAAAAGGAAATTTTAAAAATAAAAAAAGGGAAAGGAAATTTTAAAAATAAAAAAGGGAAAGGAAATTTTTAAAATAAAAAAGGGAAAAGGAAATTTTAAAAATAAAAAAAAAGAGAAAAGGAAATTTTTTAAAAAAAAGAGAAAAGGAAATTTTAAAAATAAAAAAAGGAAAGAAAATTTTAAAAATAAAAAAAAGGAAAAGGAAATTTTAAAAATAAAAAAAGGAAAAGGAAATTTTAAAAATAAAAAAAGGAAAAGGAAATTTTAAAAATAAAAAAAAGGAAAAGGAAATTTTTAAAATAAAAAAAGGAAAAAGGTAATTTTAAAAATAAAAAAAAAGGAAAAGGAAATTTTAAAAATAAAAAAAGGAAAAGGAAATTTTAAAAATAAAAAAAATTTAAAAATAAAAAATAGGAAAAGAAAATTTTAAAAATAAAAAAAAGGAAAAGGAAATTTTAAAAATAAAAAAAAGGGAAAGGAAATTTTAAAAATAAAAAAAGGGAAAGGAAATTTTAAAAATAAAAAAAGGGAAAGGAAATTTTAAAAATAAAAAAGGGAAAAGGAAATTTTAAAAATAAAAAAAAGAGAAAAGGAAATTTTTTAAAAAAAAGAGAAAAGGAAATTTTAAAAATAAAAAAAGGAAAGGAAATTTTAAAAATAATAAAAGGAAAAGAAATTTTAAAAATAAAAAAAGGAAAAGAAATTTTAATAATAAAAAAAGGAAAAGAAATTTTAATAATAAAAAAAGGAAAAGAAATTTTAATAATAAAAAAAGGGAAAGAAATTTTAAAAATAAAAAAAGGAAAAGAAATTTTAAAAATAAAAAAAGGAAAAGAAATTTTAAAAATAAAAAAAGGAAAAGAAATTTTAAAAATAAAAAAGGAAATTTTTAAAATAAAAAAAGGAAATTTTTAAAATAAAAAAAGGAAATTTTTAAAATAAAAAGGAAATTAAAAGAAAATGAAATTTTAAAAATAGAAAACGAAATTTAAAAAAAAGGAAAAGAAATTTTAAAAATAAAAATAAAAAAAGAAAGAAAAAGAAATTAAAAATAAAAAAAGGAAATTTTTTTAAAAAAAGAAAGAAAAGGAAATTAAAAAAAATTTAAAATGTTCATCCATGCAAAATGAATACAAAAATACACGAGAAAGAAAAATATAGACATTTACAGCTGCCAAGAAAGGAACTTGTCTATAAGGTATTTCTTTCTGTTCAGTGCGATTCCGTCTTGGAAGATTTTACTTTTATCACATATCATTTTTTTAATTTTTATGTCTCCATTGAATGGAATGTGGATTCATAATATTAATGATAACTGAAACATTTACAGACAACAATTAAAAACAAAAGTATCGTATCCTACGGCACTCCTACATAAATAAAAATTATAAACATTAAAAAAACTAGGCTAGTGTTTTTTGGCCTGAACTTTTCCATAAGAGTAGAAGCCAATGTTATGTAGAAATTCTATTCGGGCCGAGCCGGACTAGTGCCGTGTTTTTAGCTATTATATCGGGCCGGGCGAAATTTTCACTTTTATAACGGGTCGGATCGAACTTTTTTTCTATGGATCGGGCCGGGCCTAGAAATTTCGGCCCTGCAGACCTCTGCAAAACTGCACTCATTGGAACTATTTACAAAGATTTCACGAATCGGGAAAAAAAATTTCATAATCTTAAGAATTGGATTCGTTATTTCTTTGAAGATTAAAAAAATGAACGATACTTCTCTTGAAGAATGGCTATCAAGCAGATTATCGTACATATTTCCGGCAGTAGATTGCAGCACCAAACTTACTGGATTGAGTTCTTTCCTTCAACAATAGAGGGCAGCACTATGGAATCTTCTCCCAGAATCATTTCTTTTTAGGTGCGTATAATTATAGAAATACGTCGTCTGTCCGCATCGTAAAAACTACCCAACCGAATCTCCTGAAATTTGAAATATATAGTTGTTGTCTTATACAAGTTTAATTGACATGTATTGTATAGTTGTCGCCTCATTTTTGTTCAAATTTTATGAGAATCGGATAATTAGTTTAATGACAGGAACAATCAAAATTATTCCATCACATTACAGTCAATGGGAGAAAATAGTTCCGAGTGAAGAAATATTCTGTGGTTTGATAAAAAAAAATCTATGCTCTTAATGAGCACTTTTCCTTTCTTCTAATTTAGGGATTTTAATTAATTTCTCAACTAATTATTAGAATTTTAAAATTCTGAGGGTCAGGTACATTAGGAAAGGCCTTGGACAATCTTCACAAAAAAAATTGAACCTCGTAAGTGCGTGCCGTGGTTTTCGCTAACTATCGCAGACACACAAACACACACAGAGCGATTTATTATTTTATTAGTACAAGGTCGAATTTCACTAAAGATATGTTTAAGTAGGAACTGTTTCATTGATTTATAATATAACTTCAAAATGAGTTGCAATAAAAAATGCACCTTATATTCGCAAGTCTAACTCTTAAACAAATGATATTTATCCTAAAATTAACAAAATACAACTTATATAAAACTCAGCTGTAAAAATTATTAAAATTAAACTTTAATCATACATGCAAGCATAATAAAAAATAATAAAGATATGTTATTATGATAAAGTTATCAATTAAGGCTCTACAGCTCATATTCAAAATATTAGAATAATTGAGAAAAAGTAATAAGAAAAAATTATTTGTCATTTATTTATTTTTTATACTAAGTAAATGCAATTAAATTTCTTATAAATTAAATCTGGAATGTTTAAATAAGATTTTAACATTTATAAAATATAAAATACAGCACAATAAATTAGGTATACAGCTTCCTTAAACACACCAGAATATTAGAATAAAATTTAGATTGGTTCAAAATATTAGAATATTTTATTTTACGCAACAATATTACCTTATGAATATGAAGTAAATGGTAGTTAATATTTTGTAGCATCCCCTTTAGCTTTCATAACAGCGTACAATCGATCTTGCATACTATATACAAGGTGTTTACAAACATTTCTATCAATATTAGCCCAAATAGACTTTATACGTGCCACTAACTCAGTTTTACTTGAAGGAGGATTTTCTTGAAGTTTTTTCTTCATTATACACCATGATCTGGTGAATTTGGTGGCCAAGGAAGTACCTTAATGTTGCGTTGGCGGAACCAATTCTTAGTTGACACCGAGGTATGCGGGGACGCTAAATCTTGTTGAAAGATGAAATCATCTTCAAATAAATCTTCTGATGATGGAATCATGTAATATTCTAAAATTTCTTGATATATCAGAGAGTTAACCTTTTCGTAGACGATGCATAACTTTCCAGGTCCTTCTGCACTCATACAACCCCAAACCATGACACTAGCAGCAAATTTTACGGAACGTTTAAGGCATTCTTTATCATATGCTTCTAGCTTCATTCTCCAAACTCGAATACCTTGATTACCATATGAAACACAAAACATACTTTCATCACTAAATAATATATTTTTCCAATCTTCATTGCTCCATAAACGTATTGATTTACACCAATTCAATCTTATACGCTTTTGTCTTGCAGTCATGAGAGGTTTTGTTTTCGGTACACGAGATTCAAATTTAAATTTATGGAGACGTCTTAATGTTGTCGATGTAGAAACTTCAACTCCTTCTTCTTTCCATTTTCGGTGCAAGAATCGCACACTTTTAAAACGGTTTTTCTTAACTATATGCTTCAGTTTCCTGTTATCTCTAGCAGATGTTTTTTGGTTTTCGGCTACCATTTCGGCGATTATTTTGAAATTTTCCAATTTTTGAATATTGTGTTAGTATTTTACTAACGCTCGATTGCGAACAATGTAAATAATTCGCTATAAATCATTGATTTTTACCGTGCCGATACAAATCAACCATACGAAGTTTAGTAGATTCAGGAATATCACTCACACGGCCCATTTTAAGACGAAAAAGAAACAAACTGCAAAAAAGAATACTGATTTTAAATAAAATAGTCTGAATTTAATCAATGATGCCCCCAGTTAAGAATTGGTAATAATTAAATGAGAATTAATGTGAAATATTCTAATATTTTGAACCACTTGAATAAATATTCTAATATTTTGACTTTTCAAAATAATTTTTTTTGCAATTAATCTTTTCAAAAATGATATTAAATTTAAGATAACAAGTAAGTTTAATCAACAATAAGTTCTTAATAAAAATATCGTTTGCATATTTTCATTAAAAGACATTAAATTACCAAACGATATTTTCAATATCTAAAAAAAAGGTAATTATTCTAATATTTTGAATATGAGCTGTATGCTAATATTCCAAAATGAAAAATAGCAAAAATATATTAAACTTTGACTCAATCATAGATTTTTTTTCCCTATGAAATCTAAATCTGACATCATTTTCCCCATCTCAAAATTTACATATGCACCTTTAACATCTGTATTCATCTTTTTAATTGGTATTTTAGTTTAAAACGCAAAGTGCCGAGGATATTAGCTGAAACTGATACTAAAATATTTATATTCTTTTACATGTAAATAAAATTCTTGACACAGCACGTATTTTAATTTCTAATTTTTTCACTTTTAATGAGAAAATGGCAACATAAAGACACAGTAATAAACTTTTTTAGGCTTTTTTCCCTTTGCTTTTAATAGAAATGGAGTATTTCTAAATAAACTAAATAACTTTTTAAAATCACCATAAAAAGAAAATTAATCAGGACGCGTTTCGAGCTTCAAAATAAGAGCTCGTCATCAGCTAATCCTGATTAGCTGATGGATTAGTTGATGACGAGCTCTTATTTTGAAGCTCGAAACGCGTCCTGATTAATTTTCTTTTTATGGTGATTTTACAAAGTTATTTAGCTTATCAATTTATCGCCAGTGAATACGGTGTTTTTCAATGGAGTATTTCTGTTGCCACAATTCGAAAAACGGTATTAAAAACTTCAATAATAATAATATCTCACAAATAAATGAAGATACAGTTTTCAAACAAATTGAATTTAAAATCATATTTTTTCCCTATACGATGGTATAAAAACTGAAAATGTGGGAATTAAAAATTTGCAGTAGCAAAAATTGCAAAACCGAAATCTCATTTCAAATTTCATAGTGTTACCATTCGCAAAATGACGTATGCGTTACGCACAGACATGTTTGGCCTTTATAATATACATAGACCTACATCTTTTGGAACACACACACACACACAAAAAAAAACAATTATATCTAAAAGATATAAAACTATTGTTGCCAACAACATCAAAATAGTACAAGGGAAAAAAAAAATAAAACGATAAACTTAATCACATGTAATAAAGTTTCTAAAACCATTGAGTTCGGTTGATTACGTGACATCAACAACACTGTTTGTCATAAAAAAATAGTTTAAGATAGATTATTATTCTATCAAATTTACACACATATACATATATTATATATATTATATATACAACCCTTGGCAAAAAGTTTCCGATCATTACATCAGCACTACCATCTTTTGTAAGAAAAGATTATTTATTCTCACTGCATAAAAATGAAACGACTAGTAGCGATAATACATTTGTGTTACATATAATGAACAACAATATGCAATAAAGAAAAATCACCATTCATCAATTTATAAACAAAAAAATTGCGGTTGAAATTTAGGCACCAAAGAAAAAAATATCCGATCATGCTTTGATTTGGAAAAAAAATAACCGATCACTGTAATTATATACAGTCGAACCTCTATATAACGAAATTCCATACATCGAATTTCTCCATATAACGAATTTTTAGTAAGAACGGTCCCCTTTTCGCATGATTACATTAAAAACAGACTCTATATAGCGAAATATCTATCTCCATATAACGAATTTTTTCATAAATTGATCTTAATTTATTCAGTTTTAAAAAAGCTTCGAAATCATATGGAATCAATTTTCCATCACTTATTTTTGATTTATCGTTCAGTGGAGAGGATTTTTTTTATATATAAATATTACTTCTCTCCTTATTCTTTAAATCTAACAAGTTCATCCCACCTCCCACACACCTTTCAACATCCTTCTCAAAACACAGTCAATTGAATTGTTACACATATAAGAGAGGAATCAATGAGAGCACATAAGAGAGACCTTCAAATGGAGGAAAATATCAACTACAATTTTTCATTCCTTGCTAAAGTTTGAGAATTTTTTTGAGAGCGTAACAATTGTAATTTTAAAATCAAAACAACAAAAAATTAGATTTCTTCCTCTGAAATTTATTTAAGTCTTCCTTATTTGATTTTCATTAAGCTTTTAAATAAATGTCTTTTCTCTTTTTTGAAACTGCTTAAATAAGTAAGAAATAAAATGTTAGGTTAATATATACTTTTAAACATTTCAAATTCTTAATTAAAAAGATCAAAAATAATATTTGTTCAAAATTTACACATTAAATACTATTTTTAACATCATACTCTATACATCGAATTTCTCTATATAACGAATTTTTTACTGGAACGATGGATTTCGTTATATAGAGGCTCGACTGTATTTCGTAAATCCACCTTTATTTCGGATGACAGTCGAAATTGTTAGTGGACTGGACTCATTAAGATTTTTACACTCATTGGGAGCAACTTCACCCCAGCATTTCCTTATAGCTTTACGTATGTTCTATGGCATTTGTAATTTATCGAAAATAGATTTTTCTTTTTCATATATTTTCGATGGGATTAAGATCCGGACTATTGAGCGGTCACATCATGGTTTGAATTGGTATATTACCTACATTTTGTAGAAATTTCTTCATTGATTTGGTGCGTTGGGGAGCTAATTGTCATCTTGAAATAAGAAGTCATTTTGATTTCCGAACTATTGATCGATGCTGGAAAGCAAAAAATCCACTAAAATGTCAATGTAAACTTCAAAGCTTACTGTACGTAACACAATACACAACTTGCCGACGCCTTGTGATGTAATACAACTCCAAACTGCAAATGCAGGTGAAGATTTGGTCTTCGTATTCATACACTTATCGAACTTTTCACCAACTCTCCTCCAAACAAATGTTCCACAGTCACTTTTACCGATAGATATGCGAAATTCATTGCTAAAAATAACTTTATTTCATGTATCAAATGGCTAGTGCACATGTTTTTTACACCATTGCAGGTGCTCTTTTCTATGCTTCTTTATCATGTAAGATTTTGTTTCAATTTTACAAGATTTAAATCTTGCTACATTTAGATGATTACGTACTGCGGTCACATGCCTTTACGTTATACTTAGACCATTCGGAATCAAGTTGTTTTGAGGTTGCTCGCCGCTTTCTTTTCGATATTTTCACAAGTTTTCTTTTCCTTCCCTAGTTATTGACATTCGTGGTCGTCCACTTCGAGGTAAATTTTCCACGCTATTAGTCAACTGATATTTTTTCCAAATATCGCATACTGTACTTTGAACACAATTTCATAAATAAGCCACTTTCCATTGTAAATTTACTTCTTCTAATAATTAAATCATGCGGATTTTTAAATCGCGAGACAGGTTTTTCACACGAGTCATTTTCCAGCACTTAAGAGCTGCTTTTGATCACGCAACTGGAAGATTTCTTCTTTTAAATAAGATTCATATATCATACGCATGCGCAGACACTCTAATCTAACTTCAATATTCAGATTTCAAACTTTTTTCCTCAGTGATCGATTACTATTTTCCAACTTCGATCTTGATCGGATATTTTTTTCTCACGAGGAAACATTTTTGCCTGCATTATAATTATAAATTATATGATTGCAATATTGAATTCACTTTTTATTTATATTTTAACAATCTTTCTTTTATTTGGCATATTGCAAAACGTTCCTATGCTCTTGAATCGCGAAGTATACGTTTCGAAATACAAAACTCATAAACTTGACAACAGTGATCAGAAACTTTTTGCCTATATATATATAGGGGTTGTCGTATCGAAGTAAAGCAAAATCGATTTAATATATTGTTACTCATTGCATTAAACGATTCATAAAATACAAAATCTTTCTTATATTAATATTTATCGTACTGAACAACAACAAAACTTTAAGAAATACAGCAGGCCCTAACTTACTTAAGCGTATAACTAAAAATTTTAACAAAAATCATGGGAATATGATATTACGTGTTTGGAGTTCACCTTTCTTGTCTGGTGTCCAAAATCTTTGAATCCATGTTTCTGAACTGTCCGTTATGACGTTTTCAATATAGCAGTGGAGTGGTGGGCTGGAATGTTCCTCGTTTTTAGCCCTTGTTTACTTCCTATCTTTATTCTCAAGTCGTTCAACATTCGCAAAATGCTCATCCAAATCATGCTCTTTTAATTTGTGTTGTTAAGCTATAGTTACTTTGTGGTCTAGTGATTACGTAACATTCACGTGACCCTCCCCTTTTCAGAAAAAATAGCAGATACTGGATTCCCCATCCCCTTCTTATGTAACACTTGAACAACCCCTTATTTGTACATTTCCTAATTTTATAAAATGTTAAGAAAAATATATTTTAATCCTTTATCTACCGAGTTATGAATTCATGAAAATTTCACATTCGAAGGCATTTTACGCAAATTGTTTAAACGAAATTAAAAGATTTACATGGTCATTTAATACATTTTTGAGGGATTTCAGAAAGATTAATTAAATTTGAATTGACAGGGATTTTGTGCAATATTTATAACCCCACTCAAATCTTTTATTTTAACGTATAAAAACATTTCATATTTATTTACTTAGAAGGTGTCACAAATAAAAATTAAATTAAAGAGTTGACATGTTTCGGTTCATTCATAAGAACCGTATTCATAACATATAAAATCAGTAGAAAATTAAATGACACTGGATATAAATATAATTTAAAAATCAAAACAAAACATTGCGCCCGCTATGATCGTGAATATAGCCATTGCCAACGCGGCATATAAATATAATAAATTTTGACCATATATTAAATTTAAAAAGTATAAAATTAAAATTAAAAAAGTAGAAAAACTAAATGACTCTGGATATAAAGGTAATTTAAAACCCCCAAAACATAAAATATTGCGCCCTCTATGATCGTGAATAGCCAATGCCATCGCGGTTCCTCCTATTAGACTCATCCTTTAAATATTTATTAAGTAATTCTAACCACAAAATTTATTAATGTATAAATTATAAATATAAAGTATTTGGTAGAATTTTATAAATGTACAAATAGGATGTTCTTACAATATAAATGTAGAAATATTTCCGTATGAAAAATCCCCCTCCCTTAGCGCCAAGAAAGCTGAAAAAGACGCAAAGGCAAAAGAAATCAACCTTTTAAAAATATTTCTGTTTTGCTTAACTAATAATGCTTTTTGAACGAGATAAAGTAATATATCTGCAACTCATTCTAAACAGTACTAAAACCAAAAGGATTTTATAAGTTATTTTAATGGTACTTATAAGTACCGTCGGTAGATGAAGGGTTAAATAAAAAGATCAGAGTCGTGTAATAAATATCGCACAAAATCCCTATCAATTCAAATTTAATTCATTTTAATAGGCAAATATTTTTTATAAATTTATTAATTGTGTAAGTCTTCTAATGCAGCCATCAAACATTGACGAAAAGTATATTAGAAGATGAAATAAATTCATAGAGTACATGTGCCAGTAAAGGACCGGACAGGCTTAAGGGATTTCTTTAAAAAATATTTCTTATTAATAGTACTTATTTTTAGGTGCGTTCGTAATTATGTAAATACGTACAGCACCCATAGTTCTTGTTCAATCCGTCTGTCTGCCAGCATATAACAACGCAAAAACTAGCCAACCGAATCGTTTGAAATTTAAAATATATAATTGTTGGATAATTTTAACGAGTCATTTGAAATTTTATGGAAATCGGATGCATAGATCCATTACAGGGGGGATCAAGAGTATTCCGCTACACTACGGCCAAAGGTTAAAAAAGTTTCAAATGCATTTTAATGGTGTTAAATGCATTCGAATATAATAGAATTGAAATAAACCTATGAAGTACATATGTACTAAAATATACATTCTGTACAATCTTAGATGTAAAGAATATTTATTATTAAATTACAGGGCCACACAAAAGTATTCTACTACATAATGCTATACGGGAAAACATTGTTTGGGGCGTGTTTAAATTTTATTAAACTATTTCACATTTTATGAATATGATATACATTGCTGAGGTGTGATAAAAGTTACTTCCTGTATATTTACAGGAACGCAAAACAGATTTCGACCACTATACTGTATCCGAAGTACGCTCTACTATAACATCAAGATCTGAATATTTTAAAAACTTCGTTATCGTACGAACGCACCTCATTTGCTACGCTTCACGTGCAATTTCCAACTTGCTTATATTATATTAATCTTTCAACAATATTTAACTAATACCATAGTTACATTTTCCAAGAGAAATAAAAATTTAATTTTAAATAACGGAAATAACTTAATAAAAAGCCCCTAAAGAATAGTAAAGAAAATTTTGTAAATGACCGTTGGTATATGAAACTCAAGGTTTTATATTACTATCCAAACAAAAACATTCGATTTTTACAAGAAAATACAGAAGATTAAATAAGTAAAGTCAGCTTTTAGCATATTCATCGAGATTTTCAATAAAAAACAGTGAAACTATACAGTGAAACGTAGAATCTATAGTTGTCGTTCAGTCCGTCCGTCTGTCCGCATATAGCAACGCAAAAACTATCCAATTCAATCGTTTGATATTTAAAATATATATTTATATGTATATATATATTGTCGCGTCATTTCAAATTTTAAGAAAATCGATGCATAGATCAATTACAGGGATAATCAAAAGTATTCCGTTACATTACGGTCAACTGCGATTTAAATTTCAAATGCATTTTAATGGTGTTACACTCATTCGAACATTATAAAACTGACATAAATCTATGAAGTATATATATATATATATATATATATATATATATATATATATATATATATACATATACTAAAATATACATTCTGTACAATCTGTGATGCAAAGAATATTTACAGGGCCACACAAAAGTATTCCACTACATAATGCTATACGGGGAAACATTGTTTGGGAAGTGTGTTAATTCTATGAAACTATTTCACATTTTATGTATATGATATACATTGTTGAAGTGCAACTACCTGTATATTTAGAGGAATACAAAAAGGATTTTGATGACTACACTATATCCGAAGTACTGTCTAATCTAACAGCAAGATCTGAATATTTTTAAAACTTCGTTATCGTACGAGCGCACCGCATTTGCTACGCTTCACGTGAAATTTCCAACTTGTTTGCTTCCTAATTGCTTGGATAAAAAGTTAAAAAATATAATCCAGATTATGAAGCATGCACGGGGGAGTTAAGTATAAAATAATAAAAGCTTAATTATTATTATTTTTTTTTAATCAAAAACTGTGAGACTGCCCATTACCAACACATCTACCCTATTTTAAATAAAAGATCCGAGTAGTATTTTTGATATCGTACAAAATCCCTGTCAATTCAAATTAATTAGCTTTAATAAGCAAATATTTTTTATAAATGTATTAATTGTGCAAGTTTTCTAACGTAGTCATCAAACATTCATCAAAAGTCCACACTAAAAAAAAAATGGGCTATCAAAATTGAGTAAAAAAGTACTCAATTTGAAGTACTTCACAGACTCAAAATAGCTCCGATCTAAATGTAATCAAAACTGAGAAACACATGCTCTCATTTTTAGGTGCGTTCGTAATTATGTAAATGCGTAGCACCTATTGTTGTCGCTCAGTCCGTCCGTCTGTCTGTCTGCATATAATAACGCAAAAACTACCCAACCGAATCGTTTGAAATTTAAAATATATAATTATTACATAATTTTGTCGAGTCATTTCAGATTTTATGAAAATCGGATGCATACATCAATGACAGGGACAATCAAAGGGATTCCGTTACATTACGGTCAATGGGGAAAAAAGTTTCAAATGCATTTTAATCGTTTGGAATTTAAAACGTATAATTTTTACATAATTTTGTCGAGTCATTTCAAATTTTATGATAATCGGATGGATAGATCAATTACAGGGACAATCAAAAGAATTCCGTTACATTACGGTCAATGGGAAAAAAAAAGTTTCAAATGCATTTTAATGGTGTTACACTCATTTCAACATAATAGAATTGACATGAATCTATGAAATATGTAGTAAAAAATACATTTTGCACAATCTGGGATGCAGAGAATATTTACTATTAAATTACAGGGCCACACAAATGTATTCCACTAAATAATGCCATACGGGGAAACATTGTTTGGGGCGTGTTTTAATTATATTAAACCACTTCACATTTTATGAATAAGATATACGTTAATGAAGTATAATAAAAAATTACTCCCTGCATATTTACAGGAACACAAAGATTTCGACCACTATACTGTATCCGAAGTACGCTCTACTATATCAGCAAGATCTGAATATTTTAAAATTTCGTTATCGTACGAACGCACCTCATTTGCTACGCTTTACGTGCAATTTCCAACTTGTTGATTCCATGATTGTGTTCAAATCGCTATGACATTCCCCTTGAAATTTCAAATTAAAGTAAAAATATACTCGTATTTATTTTTCGCTAAAAATCATTAACAATGAACGTTTAATTAATAAAATAAACTTTTTCAAAAAAAAATATAACCGACTTCAATCAACGCTCTAAAAAGAGTTAAATAATTCTTTAAAATACCCTAATGATGAATTGTTATCTAATAACCACACATCAGATATCATGTACCGACAAAAAAATGGTTATAAGTTTAATACATAGAACTTAATATCCAGCAAACATGGTTTTTCGACAGAATATTTTTTACAAGAAATTAATTTACATATTTTTGATTTAATTTATGAATATATACATATAAAAAGTAATGAATTACTTTTTGAAGTTGGTGCCAAACGATCACAATCAATAATGGTTTTTACCATTTTATTTATGGTATTAGGCATAATATAACCACAATTTTTACTATACTTATAATAGTTTGGCACCAACTTCAAAAAGTAATTCATTCCTTTTTATATGTATATATTCATAAATTAAATCAAAAATATGTAAATTAATTTCTTGTAAAAAATATTCTGTCGAAAAACCATGTTTGCTGGATATTAAGTTCTATGTATTAAACTTATAACCATTTTTTTGTCGGTACATGATATCTGATGTGTGGTTATTAGATAACAATTCATCATTAGGGTATTTTAAAGAATTATTTAACTCTTTTTAGAGCGTTGATTGAAGTCGGTTATATTTTTTTTTGAAAAAGTTTATTTTATTTCTTACTTTTTAGTTATTTATACCGTAATACTTAGTTTAATCGGTTGGATAGATGCGGTGTAATCGGTGAACATATATAAAAAGAAAAGTACATACGCGGTCGAATTGATGATAACCTTCTCTCCTTTTTTAAGTCAGTTAGAGAAATTATAATACGGAAAAATACTGTATGTTATACATGGATGTCAGGAATGGGGTTCGAACCCACGATCTCTTTCGAGAGGCAGAGTTTAAATCGGGCGCCTTAGACCGCTCGGCTATCCTGACTGCAATCTAAATTGTGAACAACGCCATATTACTTTTCGCAAGTCCATTATTTTAGCACACTTTCACTGATAAAGTACTGAGTTGGTAAAAAATCTCTGATACTCTGTGCTAACGGTTAAAAACAAAATATTCTTAATAGCATAATTAGTATTTAATTTTTAAAAAGAATAATACGGAAAAGGCTTTTGTATATATGTATGTCAGGAGTGGGGTTCGAACCCACGTTCTCTTTCGAGAACCAGAGCTTAAATTAAGCGCATTAGACCGCTCGGCTATCCTGATTGCAATCAACTCAGAGAACTTATTCAAGGTCATGTTATTTTTCGCAAGTCTATTAATTTAGCACTCTTTCACTGATAAAGTACTGAGGAGATAAAAGATCTCTGATTCTCTGCGCTAACGGTTAAATAAAAAATATTCTTAATAACATAATTAGTATTTAATTTGTAAAATATATGTGTAAAAATTATAACGCGGAAAATGGTTATTGTATACATGCATGTCAGGAGTGGGGTTCGAACTCCCACTCTCTTTCGAGAACCAAAGCTTAAATCAGGCGCCTTAGACCGCTCGTCTATCTTGACTACAATCTATTCGGTGAACTTATTCAACGTCATATTACTTTTCGCAAGTCTATATTTTAGCACTCTCTCACTGATAAAGTATTGAGTTGGAAAAATATCTCTGATACTCTGAGCTAACGGTTAAATACAAAATATTCTTAATAGCATAATTAGTATTTAATTTGCAAAATATATGTGTAAAAAATTATAATACGGAATAGGTTGTTGTATACATGTATGTCGGAAGTGGGGTTCGAACCCACGCCCTCTTTCGAGAACAAAAACTTAAATCAGGCGCCTTAAACCGCTCGGCCATCCTGACTACACTCCATGGTAGGAATTAATTCAACAGTTTTAATTAGCGAAAAATCACTAATTTTAATAGTTTTTGCCCGTTTACTAAAAAATTACTGAACCAATTTCTATGAAATGGAAGTGGTACCAATCCGAGAGTAAGTTCTTTAATTTAACACCAAAACCAAATTAATCAGTTGGCTAGTTTCCACGTAATCGGTGAACATACATTAAAAAAATACATACGCGATGAATTGATAACCTCCTCTCCTTCTTAAAGTCGGTTAAAAATATTCTTAATAGCATAGTTAGTATTTAATTTGTAAAATATATATGTAAAAATTATAATACGGAATAGGTTCGGAAACTTATTCAATGTCATGTTACTTTTTGCAAGTCAATTATTTTAGCACTCTTTCACTGATAAAATATTGAGTTGATAAAAGATCTCTGATACTCTGTGCTAACTGTTAAATACAAAATATTCTTAATAGCATAATTAGTATTTAATTTGTAAAATGTATATGTAAAAATTATAATACGGAAAATTATTGTACACACGTAGGTCAGGAGTGGGGTTCGAACCCATTGCCACTTTCGAGAACCAGATCTTGAATCAGGCGCTTTAAACCGCTCGGCCATCCTGACTTCATTCAAGTGTAGGAACTAATTCAACAGATTTAATTAGAGAAAAAACACTAATTTTAATAGTTTTTGCTTAATTACTAAAAAACTACTGAATCAATTTCTATGAAATGGAAGTGGCACCAATCCGAGAGTAAGCTCTTTAATTTATCATCAAAACCAAATTAATCGGCTGCATAGTTTCGGAGTAATCGGTGAACATACATAAAAAAAATACATACGCGTCGAATTGATAACCTCCTCTACTTTTTGAAGTCGGTTAAAAATATTCTTAATAACATAATTAGTATTTAATTTGTAAAATATATATGTAAAAATTATAATACGGAAAGTTATTGAACACACGTATGTCAGGAGTGGGGTTCGAACCCATTGTCACTTTCGTGAACCAGAGCTTAAATAAGGCGCTTTAAACCGCTCGGCCATCTTGACTTCACTCAATTGTAGGAACTAATTCAACAGTTTTAATTAGCAAAAAAAAACACTAATTTTAATAGTTTTTGCTTAATTACTAAAAAACTACTGAACCAATTTCTATGAAATGGAAGTGGTACCAATCCGAGAGTAATCTCTTTAATTTAACACCAAAACCAAATTAATCGGCTGCATAGTTTCGGAGTAATCGGTGAACATACATAAAAAAAAAAAAAAAAAAAAATACATACGCGTCGAATTGATAACCTCCTCTCCTTTTTGAAGTCGGTTAATTAAAAATATTCTTAATAACATAATTAGTATTTAATTTTAAAATATATGTGTAAAAATTATAATGCGGAAAAAGGTTATTGTATACATTTATGTCAGGAGTGGAGTTCGAACCCCCGCTCTATTTCGAGAACCAAAGCTTAAATCAGGTGCATTAGACCGCTCGACTATCTTGACTACAACCTACTCTGTTTGAAAAATATTCAACGTCATATTATTTTTCGCAAGTCTATTATTTTAGCACTCTTTCATTGATAAAGTATTGAGTGGGTAAAATTTCTCAAATACTCTGGGCTAACGGTTAAATACAAAATATTCTTAATAGCATAATCAGTATTTAATTTGCAAAATATGTGTGTAAAAATTATAATACGGAGAAGGTTGTTGTATACATGTATGTCGGAAGTGGGGTTCGAACCCACGCTCTCTTTCGAGAACCAGAAATTAAATCAGGCGCCTTAGACCGCTCGGCCATCCTGACTGCACTCCATGGCAGGAACTCATTCAAAAGTTTTAATTAGCGAAAAATCACTAATTTTAATAGTTTTTCACTGTTTACTAAAAAATTACTGAACCAATTTCTATGAAATGGAAGTGGTACCAATCCGAGAGTAAGCTCTTTAATTTAACACCAAAACCAAATTAATCAGTTGGATAGTTCCGGCGTACTCGGTGAACATACATTAAAAAAATACATACGCGATGAATTGATAACTTCCTCTCCTTTTTGAAGTCGGTTAAAAATATTCTTAATAGCATAGTTAGTATTTAATTTGTAAAATATATATGTAAAAATTATAATACGCAATAGGTTCGGAAACTTATTCAATGTCATGTTACTTTTTGCAAGTCAATTAATGTAGCACTCTTTCACTGATAAAGTATTGAGTTGATAAAAGATCTCTGATACTCTGTGCTAACGGTTAAATACAAAATATTCTTAATAGCATAATTAGTATTTAATTTGTAAAAATTATAATACGGAAAGTTATTGTACACACGTATGTCAGGAGTGGGGTTCGAACCCATTGTCACTTTCGTGAACCAGAGCTTAAATAAGGCGCTTTAAACCGCTCGGCCATCCTGACTTCACTCAATTGTAGGAACTAATTCAACAGTTTTAATTAGCAAAAAAAACACTAATTTTAATAGTTTTTGCTTAATTACTAAAAAACTACTGAACTAATTTCTATGAAATGGAAGTGGTACCAATCCGAGAGTAAGCTCTTTAATTTAACACCAAAACCAAATTAATCGGCTGCATAGTTTCGGAGTAATCGGTGTACGTACATAAAAAAAAAAAAAAAAATACATACGCGTCGAATTGATAACCTCCTCTCCTTTTTGAAGTCGGTTAATTATTTATTTATGAAGATAAATATAAAAATTATTAGCAAAATACCCAAGTCGAATATTTTTATGACAAGAGCATTGTTTGAAAGCATTTTTAAATTATTTTAAAGTACTGCGCATAATTTAACATTTACGTTAATAAGGATTTTTTATGCCGCCATGAATGACATAAACCAATAATACAGAGTAGAAAATTATCATTTGTTTGGATTTGATTAGACAATGTTTCAAAATTGAGAAAGCAAATGTATTCATTTTCGATTCAAACATACTCAACTCAACATGAATACATCGACTTACTCAATTTTGAGTCTCATTTTTTTCAGTTTATCAAAAAACGAAATGAATCTATACTTTGTAACATAAAAAGGTCAGTGCCATAAAATTCGGACTTCTATAAAAACTTACATGGCTCCTTCAAATGATAACCACCTTCCAAGGGTGCCTACGCTTTTTAGGGGATCTTCACTCTGGAACATCGTTGACTGTAGTTTTTATTAACAATACAAAAACAACCATGTCACTTTCAAACGAAACGTCTACGGGCTCTCAATTTGATTTGATTTGATTTGATTTGACATTGCTTTGAGGCCTATAGCTGCTATGGCTGTCGCCTCGATCGATCCATTATACGCAGAAACAGAGACGATACAAAACAATTTTTTATTACACATATCCATTACATATTTTATTACACTACTACAAAGGGACAACACACATCGGGCGTGTTCAGCAATGTCACCGGTAAGATTGGTTAGTTACCAAAGCGTTCAGTCTGCTAACCGGTACGCAACCGATGTCGTTCAGAGGTAGTTACCAATGTGACTGGTAAGGAACCGAATTAACCGAGGAAAAGTCCCGGTTAGTTGGGTCACGTGATTGGTAACATGAAAGTTTGTTTAAATCAAATTGGAAATCTACTATTTCTACAGATGGCGCTACATGACAAAACTAACCAGTGCGTCCAGAGAATCTGTAATTGGTTAGCTACCGGTTACATAACACTCCGGTAAGTTACCGATTACATTGGTCACTTTGGTAAGTTCGCTGAACACGCCCATCCATGTCCGTACCTGGATTCGAACCAGGACCCCTCGGTGTGGCAGCAGCTACCGCTACCGACCACGCCACTGGGGCGACAACATCGTAGATAATATGTTTTAAAACAACACAACAACATCCTTGTCACTTCCGCACTTTCAAACAAAACGTCCACACCAAAGCTAACTTATCATAATATCAAGGCTTGTCATTCGCCAAGTTTCCTTTGACCGCAGTACAGGGGGCGCTGAACTACATGATTTTCACGTTGGTAGCGCCATCTAATGTTAGAAACTGAAATGTTTTCCATTATTTCCTATGGGATTATTAGCAGTAGTATGCACCAGGTGGCGTTACTTACGAGACAAAGTCATATAATAAGTTGGCAATTATAGGGACAATTTCAACAATGGATTTTCTCCTGAATGCGAGGCCTTGATATTATGATAAGTGGGCCTTGGTCCACACGTGCTCATTTCATTTATTTATTTATTTATTTATTTATTGAAATATACATCTGACTTATGTGCTTGACATCGGGCACCCGCTTATAAAATCGTCGTCAATATACACTGTAAAAAATTTGACCCATTTACTGCAGCGTCATTCCACAGCTATTATAGAATAACTCTTTTATGACCAATGAGAATGCTCCATCCGTAAAGTAACCATTTTCTATAAAAGAGTTGGAGGGACGCTGCAGCAAATGGGTCAGATTTTTTTACAGTGTACAAAGGGCATGGTCAGCGCAACGTACCAGTCACTTACTGAAGTGACCAGTGTTACCGACCGATTGTAGACAAGTACGAAATGAAAATCAAGGCGAATTGTGACGTCAGCTACAATTCAACAGGATAGTTTTTATTGGTGCCACAACTCGCTTTCGTGCTGCCCTACAATTGCTCAGTAAGGGCGTGTTCAGCACAACTTACCAAAGTAACCAATGTTACCGACCGATTGTAGGGCAGTACGGAAGCGAATTGTGGGACCAATGAAAACTATCCTGCTGAATTGCAGCTGACGTCACACTTCACCTTGATTTTCATTTCGTACTTGTCTACAATCGGTAAGTTGTGCTGAACACGCCCTTTCATTGGTCACTTCGGTAAGTTGGCCCGTTCACAAAGAGTTTGCTACAGGCCAACGGGAATAGAACCCGCAGCCTACCCATGCTCTTGGGCTCTACTCGCCCTATTGACATTTTCCCGTAAAGTTTAGCAGATGTAATACAATTTTCGCACTGAGATAGTTAATACTTAACTTGATTTTTTTTTTTTTTTTTTTTTTAACCGGAATCAAGATTTTGACTTGAGCAAGTTTCTGAAAAACTTTGGATACTCTTTAACTATGAGTTAAATGGAAATCTGCGTGCTGATTTTTTAAAACAGAGTTGAATGCTATAAATAGTTATTCAACTTTTCCGAATGATCTTTTGAATCATTTATCTACACTGTAAAAAAAATTGACCCTTTTGCTGCATCGTCACTCCACCGCTTTTATAGGAAAAGATTACTTCGCTGCATTATAACGTATTCTCATTGGTCAAAACAGAAATATTCTATAAAAGCTGTGGAGTGACGATGTAGCAAAAGGGTCCAATTTTTTACAGCGAGAGTTACAGTTCTCAGAATCCGGGCGAAGATTTCGATTCTCCGCCCTCTTATTAGTACACTCACAGTTAAAAATCTGTACCATTTGCTGCAACGTCTCTCCATCTCTTTTATAGAAAATGGTTACTTCACTGTGTTGTGGAGCATTCTCATTGGTCAGAATAGAGATAGTCTATAAAAGCAGTGGAGTGACACTGCAGCAAATGGTACAGATTTTTAACAGTGTTCTTAAAAAATGGCATGAAAAATTACCTCCAAGTTTAGAGCGTGTTCATTGAAGTGACCAATACTACTGACCGATTGTAGAGCAGTATGAGATGAAATTCAATGCGAATTGCGTCGTCAGCTAGCGTTCAAAAGGATTGCTTTCGTTGGTGCCACAATTCGCCTACATTGTTAAAAATATCGTGACAAATTACCCAAAACTATCTACTTTCTGATCAATAAAAACGCTATATAAACGCCTGTAGAAAAGTATTCTCATTCACTGTTAAAAATCGGTACCATTTGCTGCAGCATCACTCCGCAGCTGTTATAGAATATCACTATTCTGACCAATTAGAATGCTCCATGGCACAGAGAAGTAACCGTTTTCTATAACAGCGATGGAGAGACGCTGCAGCAAATGGTACAGGTTTTTAACAGTGTTGTTCAGATAATACATATGGAGAAAATGGAGTCTCTAAAAACAAAGGCGATATTTTAAACTGTGTAGGCGAATTGTGGCACCAACGAAAACTATTCTGTTGAATTGTTGCTGACGTCACTATTCGCCTTGATTTTCAAATGCGTACTACCCTACAATCGGTCGGTACCATGGGTCACTTCGGTAGGTTGCACTGAATACGCAGGTATACAATTTCTATATATTTTGAGTTTTGTTGTGCTAACAAGCGTAATTTTTTTTTCCAAGCACCTTCGTCGTTCCAAGCCCAAGCTCGCACTCTGATTGGTTGTTGCTCTCGGCACTGTTTTCACGTAACTTGGAGATAATCATACTTGGCGTAGCGATAGATGCTTCAGTCGAGGAGTTTGATTTCCTTCCGAACCGAGTACAAAGTAACTTTTCCCGTTTATTAATAAGTAAAGCATTAGCCATTTTATAAAAGATAATAATGCACAAAAGCACAAAATGAAGGAAGAATAAGAATGAGTAGGTTAGGTTTTAGGTTTACTTGTTCACTTACGAGCGAAGTATTTTTCGCCAAGTATGGTTATCGCTAAGTTACGTGAAAACAGTGCCGAGAGCAACAACCAACCAGAGTGCGAGTTTGGGCTTGGAACGACGAAGGTGCTTGGAAAAAAAAATTTCGCTGCTAACAAGTCTCACCGAGAAACATTGAGCATAATCGCTGCTATTTTCTTTCAATATATTAATAAATGTATTTTTTTTTTATTCTCATAAGACACAGTCGTTTAGTTGTTTCATTAGTTTTAAATAAAACTAATATGGTATCATAATAATACGCACGTACTAATTAAAGGAAACCCATCTAAAAACATAGATCCTGTCTTTATTCAGCTGCTGCTATTGTGGAAGCAAATAAAGGAAGATCAGTACTATACAGGATTATCTGTTAAAAGGTAAGCGATTTCAACTTACCTTTATCATTATTGTTGCGTGACATCAACTAATTGGAGGATTTCAGAGGTTTTAAATTTTACCTGATGGTGCATTTTACGAACACGTCACATTAATTTTTTTTCTCAGACTCTAAAAAATATAAATGCATATTTTTTTTCAATATAGACAGCTTAATTTCTCTTTTATTTAAAACAACTTCAATATTTTATTGAAATTTAAATTTACTAAAGATGAACTTTACTTACATGAATTTTAATAAACTTTTTTATGTTTAATTTTAATTAAATATGGGCATAGGAAAGGAGGCAGTAATAAAATAAAAAAAAGTTCCAAGATGTCGCTAAATCAATATTTAATTGACAGTTCTTATTTTAGTACACATAAATTGACATTCTTGGCTACTCGAAATATAAAAATAACAAATACACATTAGTAATTATTCGAGGATGGATCATCAGTCGATCCTTTTAAAAGGTTTTTATGCGGGAACAAAACACGAGCCCATCCACTCCCGGTCATCTCTCTTCCAGAAATCTTAAAACTTTCACACCCTGCATATTGCGCAATAATTTGCCTGGACCTTCGGATTTTGTGCAGCTGTTGAAATACAGTATGCTTTTGTGGCTTTTTCAGACGAACTCGCTTCTACATATATATTGACATGCATTCGCTGCGCGCAAGACTGTAGCAACACTATTGGTCCAAGAGCACCCAAAAAATAGATAACTAGTTTTAACCCATGGCTTCAGTCACATAGAATGCGAGCTTTTCCGGTACTATTTAAATATTCTGTCGACCCATTTCACCAAATTATACAGATAGCCAAAGTAATCGCCAAGTTTTGCAAGGTTACACTTAAATAATGCAGGGTGTCTATAAAAGAACTCCGGGGTTTTGAGGCAAAATATTTTAACCCTCCAAGCGTTTTGCAAATGGGTAAAATTGTAATGTTGTTTTCTCTGAATTTTGTCTTAATTGCTAATAAAATATAATTCTTTCAATATTACATAAAAAATCTTATTTAGGAATATAAATGTAATCCTTGAGAGTCTTAATCATTCTTCAATGCTTTGAAAATTCATTAAATTTATAGACTTATAATATCTTAAACATTCCTTATATTGCAGTGAAACCTGGAGCGTAGTGTACGGAATTTTACGGGCCAAACGCTTAGAGGGTTAATGAAATAAAAAACATACATACATGTTTTATACGTGACTGAAAAGCTTACATTTTAAGTTTTTTTTAACACTTAGTAAAGTTCTATATGAGTCCCGTTAGTGGCACGGCAGACGTCTAAACGGTATTCTACCTCTTCCCATGTCCTGGCGAGCATGTCTGGGGGGAACGGTTGCCACACAATTGACTATTCGTTCCCTGTTGATCTTGGTAATCCCAACTCCAGGCTATGTCTTGTCAACGATTTCTTAGGGCTTCGAAGGCATGAAGCTCGGATTCTGTCCACTTTCTTTTGAGACACACTCGGTCTACCCGGCGACTCTTGCTTCAAAACACTTCCTGTTTCCTTAAATGCACTGAACCATTGACGAATGGTTTTGTCAGAAGGCGGGTTAACACCATAGTTACGTCGAAAGTTTCTTTGTACGGTAACTACAGACTTCGTTTCTATGAGCCAAATAACACATTGAGCCTTTTGTTGCGGAGTCGCCATCATTTCAAGATCAACGCCCTGCAGCGCCGCCAACAGCTGATGCAAACATTCCCAATTCGTATGAGTAAAAATTTTTGAGCTACTCTTTTCAGAGAAATCGACTAATTTTTGCTATCTTTTATAGTTAGTGAGATATGAATTTTTAAAACCCCGGAGTTCTATTATAGTCACCCTGTATTTCTTAAAATAAAAGAATATATTGGCTTTCATTAAATAGAGAATCGTAATGTTTGGCGTGATTTCCAATAAAAATACTTTGTACATTCAGGATTGTAATAAATGGCGCATTAGCATACATTTTGGCGGAATGTTGGTCCAATCGGAAAATATAATAACGTAGCCAAGAAAAGCTTTGTTCAAAATTACCCCAATTTGAGGGAGACCAGTTTTAAATTTGATTACTTATAAGAGGTAAGCGATTTCAAATTGGGGGCTGTGCAAATATAACCTTATCTACCTCATGGTAATTTTGGACCCCCCCCCCTCCTAATCTTTCGATATCATTTCTGAAATCACCCCCCCCCCCCCGGTAATAATATCAAAATCAACAGTGTTATTTTTCTTTAATTATAGAACTTATTTGTTTTGTTTGATGTGATTTGCATATCTGATTACATTTATTTTTCGCATTCTTTTATGAATTCAAATGAAGAGAAGTCGATAATATCATTTTGCGTATGAAAAGACTTTAGGGGCCGTTCATTTTTGTCACGCTTGGGGGGGGGGGGGGGGGGGGTTCATGAAATCGTGACAGTTTGTGAGAAGGGGGCGGGAGAAAGTAAGAAAATATGCAATATCATACATTTTGGTTAAAATAAAAACATTACAAATCAGCAGATTGAATTTTGAAATTAAAACATTTTGTGTTTATACAGATAAGGTTTAAAACCAAATATGTTAAATTCTATTTCAAATTCCAAAATATTACTGTTTTCAATTGTTCTTTTATATTAATATTTTATTACTATATTAATTATTATCATTATAGGTTGCAAATTAATTCAGCTCACAAATTAACTTACAGTTAAGCTTAAAAATAAAATATGAAGTGTGATCTAAAACGAGGTGCTTTGTTTCTGAGCTGCAAGTATATGTTTGCGTAGTATAGCGTGACAAGAGGGGGGGGGGTAAAGTGAAGTGTGACACTTTGTGACAAGAGGGGGGGGGGGGTTGGAAGTAAAAAATATGGAAAAAATGCTTGACACCATTTATGGACGTCTCCTTATATCAGATAACACTTGAAAGAAATAGTTATTAATTAAAAGTATTTTAGAATACGTTTTTGTCACATAATGCATTCAACATTAATAATGTCCGGTTGCATAGGTTTGATAGGAACTCTTATTGGCAAAATAAGTGCCAAGATTCCTTTACTCTCTCTCTTTTCTTTTTTTCTTTTTGTCGCTCAGTCCGTCCGTCCGTCTGTCTGTCCGTCTGTCCGCATATAACAACGCAAAAACTACCCAACCGAATCGTTTGAAATTTAAAATACATATTTATTATATAATTTTGTCGAGTCATTTCAAATTTTATGAAAATCGGATGGATAGATCAATGACAGGGACAATCAAAAGGATTCCGTTACAATTACGGTCAATGGGGAAAAAAGTTTCAAATGCATTTTAATCGTTTGAAATTTAAAACATAATTATTACGTAATTTTGTCGAGTCATTTCAAATGTTATGAAAGTCGGATGCATAGATCATTTACAGGGACAATCAAAAGTATTCCATTACATGACGGTCAATGGGAAAAAAGTTTCAAATGCATTTTAATGCTGTTACACTCATTCGAACATAATAGAATTGGCATGAATCTATGAAATATATACTAAAATATGCATTCTGTACAATCTGTGATCCAAAGAATTTTTATTAAATTACAGGGCCACACAAAAGTATTCCACTACATAATGCTGTACGGGGTAACATTTTTTGGAGCGTGTTTTAATTATATTCAACTATTTCACATTTTATGAATAAGATATACGTTGCTGAGGTGTAATAAAAATTACTTCCTGCATATTTACTGAAACACAAAGATTTCGACTACTATACTGTATCCGAAGTACGCTCTACTATATCAGCAAGATCTGAATATTTTTAAAACTTCGTTATTGTACGAACGCACCTCATTTGCTACGTTCACGTGCGATTTCCAACTTGTTTTTATTAGTGAACACAAGATTCAAAATGTAACTAAAATGAATTACAGACACATTGAACGTGAAATCTGAACTATCCCTGTAAATAAACTAATCATGGCAGAAACTTTATTTTCTATAGTGTTTGTGCTATTTTAAATGTCAACAACATATACATATTTCATGGCAATCAGAGTCTATTTAGAGTGCGGACAGATGGACTGAAAGCAGAAACACTTTTCAACTTTGTTGGAAAGTGTTAAAAAAAGGGGGTATTGAAATTAGTATTACTGACATTGTCTGTATTTACATGACAAGGATCTAAACGTTAGTAGACATGAAGCATAATTCATTTCCAAGGTAGAGAAACAGAAATATTTAATTAAAACTATTCAGTTGGAAGAAAAATTTTATGTGTATATATATATATATATATATACAGGGTGTCCGAAAAGTCTGGAAACGGTCGAATAACTCGAGAAATACGTATGAGATTGAAAAACGTAAATATACGTGTTAGATATTTTTAAATAAGCTACTCAGTGATACCAAATTTGACCTTCGTAACCGACCCCCTGGGGGTCAGAGGGGGTCCAACTTTGAAATCTTAAATTATAACCCCCCTTTTTTATTGCAGATTCGGATTCTACGGACAAAAATACGCAACTTTTGTATTTGATGTTTATTTCGAATCCTCGTTTATCACGGTGTATTCGAGCATATTAAATCGATACATTTTTCGGCTTTTCCAACGGGATTTTCCCTAATCGAAACTAATTGGGGAGAATTTATGACATCAAATTCCTCGTCTTTTGCAAGAATAGCGTTTCCTGAAAATCACCCATGCCGATTATTTCGATAGTACTACACACAGTTAAAAATTTGACCCATTTGATGTAGCGTCACTCCACAGCTTTTATAGAATATCTGTTTCATGACCAATGAGAATGTTCCATAACACAGTAAAGTACACTGTAAAAAATTGACACTTTTGCTGCATCGTCACTCCACCACTTTTATAGAAAATGATTACTTTACTGTGTTATGGAGCGCTCTCATTGGTCACAAAAGAGATATTCTATAATAGCTGTGGAGTGACGCTGCAGCAAATGGGTCAGATTTTTAACAGTGTAGCACTATTGAAATAATCGCCACGGGTGATTTTCAGGAAACGCTATTTCTGCAAAAGACAGGGAATTTGACGTCAAAAATTCTGCCCAATCAGTTTCGATTAGGGAAAATCCCGTTGGAAAAGCCGAAATATGTATCGATTTAATATGCTCGAATACACAGTGATAAACGAGGATTTGAAATAAACATCAAATACAAAAGTTACGTATTTTTGTCCGTAGGATCCGAATCTGCAATAAAAAATGGGGGTTATAATTTAAGATTTCAAAGTTGGACCCCCTCTGACCCCTAGGGAGTCGGTTGCGAAGGTCAAATTTGGTATCACTGAGTAGCTAATTTAAAAATATTTAACACGTATATTTACGTTTTTCAATCTCATATATATTTCTCGAATTATTCGGCCGTTTCCAGACTTTTCGGACACCCTGTATATAAAGCAAAAACCCTGTGTTAAGGGTGTATTTCGATTCACTAATTATAAATATTGCACAAAATCTCTGTAAATTCAATTTTAACTAAGGGTGCATTCCAATCCAAATTGCTTATTTTCCGATTTATTTTTAAACTCATTTTGGCTCTCAAATACATCCAACTGACAAATTGTCCCATTTAGAAAGTGCACAAGGTGCCGTGAGGGTCGATTCTTTGATCAATGCAGAAAATATTCTAAAAGAATGCAATCGAAAACGGCATTTTGAACCGATTTTTCCGAAGCGGGAGACTTGCGAACGAGAAAAGGATCCCACTGAGAAAGTAATGGTTCATAAATCAATCTCTAATGAATAGAGCGTAAAAAGACATCACACGGCCTCTTCCAAAATCCCCTCAGCCAATTTCATGTTTCTACTTTTAAAAATGAGTTTGAAAATGTATCGGAAAATTTTGAGCTGTTGAAGGTGGAAAATCATTTTTTAGAATATACCCTTAAGAGCCCACACTACTGACTAAAAAAGACCCGGATGATGACGTAAAATCTGATGTGGGAGCGTTCTTTTCAAATAGCCTCGCTCCAAGTTTAATATTTTCACATGGTTTTTTTTTTTGCAGAGGATAACTGAGGACGAACCACAACCGGCCTACTTTTTACTCTTTCGAATTGGCTTATCTATTTTTTATATTATGTTAGTTTCAATTTCAGAACCGGTTCCAAAAGTTATTTTTTTCCTTTAACTGTAATCGAAAAAGTAAAAACTAGGTAGTTTGTGGTTCATTCTCTGCAAAAAAAAAAAAATCCTGTGAAAATATGAAAATTAAAGCGAGGATATTTGAAAAGACAGACTTTACATTCTCATCCGATTCTTTTGGGCTCCACACAAACCTGAACTTATCAAAATAACATCTTTTTGAAAGTGTTTAACTTCCGAAATCCCTTTGAACTAAAAAGAAACTTTTCTCCCGCTAACACTGCTCTGGGAAATGGGATAAGTTTCTCCATTTTACAGAAGAGGGCAGCAGCATCAAACCTTTTGGGTGGGGAGAAATTATCTAAAGAGTGGATGGAATTTTTATCACTGTTCCGCAAAACGTTTTGACCAAGGGGTGTAGTGGAGTGGAGGGTACAAGCCATACACCTTCTGGATTTTTTCAAGGAATACCTGTATTCACTAGCTATAGATATATCTATTTCTCAGTATAGTTTCTCTGAAAAGCTATAGTATTCAGTAGCTGTAGTATTATAGCTATATATATAGTATATTCAATTACTTATCCAGTATAGTTTCTGTAAAAAGCTATAGTATACACACTGTAGGGTATATTCTCTGCTTAGAGCATGTACTCTGATTTTTTTACGACTAGCACCACTGGTTTTGACACATTGACAAATTCCTTTTTTAACGGGAAGATAGACAATTGGAACCCCTGACCCCTGACTATGGAAGCGATTTCGAATCGAACTTACTTTTCCATTTTAGGATCATTCATCCAGTTAGAAGCTATTTCGATCACGTGATCACGCGCTTTTCTTCTTTTCTGCTTTCTGCGGAAAATGCGTAAAAAACGTCAACTTTGACAGTTTGTTATGAAGGATAAGTACCAAGAATCATGAGTCAAACTCTTTAGAATCCAATTTCTATGTCAAAAAATGTATGACACTTTTAATAAAGTAGATTTAGGGTCATTCCATGGTAACTTAAATTACATTTTGAACTATTTTCAGTAATACAACACATACAAAACAATTATTCGAAATGTAGATTTGACATGGTTTGCTAATTAAACCTATTCAAAGCCCGATTTAGATGAAAATGACCTTATTTTAATGTTATTTGCCAGTTTTAATGTTATTTGCCAACTGTTGTAACTGTCATTACTGAAAGTGAAATTTTCATCCAAATTGAACCCCTAGATATAGACAAATCATTGTTAATTTCACATTTGAATATTTTTTGGTGTTCTAATATTAAAATGATTGTAGTAAATTGTTCTAAATGCAACGTAAGTAACTCTGTAGAAAAGTTGAAAGAACTTTTTTCCACTTAAAATTCCTTTTCAAATCATAATAAGGGATCGTTCCAGTATTACGTAAGCAGCAAAGGGAGTCCATTGTCTGCTTATTTTTACTGTCAAGGGTGTACAGGGTGGTCACGAGAGGTCTTACTTAACCATTAGGAGAGCAACTATAAGTTAATTTCAAAAGAGGATGAAATGGATAAGTGTTCTGCAAATGTTTTACAGAAAAAGATAGAGAGTAAACAGGGAGAAAAAACGAGGAACATTCCCAGCTCATTCTATGATAGACAATGCAGAAAAATGGGAATTTAATGAGTATGGGATATGAGTATTCCGAAAATATTTTAAACATGTCTTGACACTGTTTTATGTTTTGTAATAACTTTAATATATTTTTTAAACTTTTAAAATGGGAAAATACAGCAAGAAATTTTTGAACTGCATTTCCTAATAAAACATTTTCAGACTCATTTTTAAATGTAAGAACACGAAACTTGCGTGGATGACTTTTTGAAGAAATGTTTAAAAAGCCGTGGGACTTCATTTTCTCTCCACTCATTAGAATTAGACTGATAAATTATTTTCTCAGTGGGACTCTTTTTGGGGACCGTTCAAGTATTACATAAGCACTAAAGGGGGAGGGGGGTACAGAGTCTACTTATTTTTTCTGACAAGGGGGAGGGGGGGGTCACGACAATTCTTACGTAAGCATTAAACAACGAAGCAACTGCAGTTCAAATTCAACAAGCAAACAAAGTATGATGGGAAAGGAGCGTTCTACAGTCCGTTCGAAATTCGCCGTTTATAATAGACAATGTGGAACATGGGTTCAATGATCCTGGATTAAAATATGAATTCCAGCATTTGTATGATTCATGTCAAAAATTTTAGTTATGATGCCTAAGTAAGTTAAGACTTCTTGTATATCTTGTTTTATTGTTCAATGTGATAAATAACAATATATTTCAATCATTTTGTATTCTGTGGTTTGTTTAATGCAATAAGAAACAATATATTAAAACCATTTTATATATTTTGATATCACAATCCCTGTATAAATTTGTAGGATTAATAATGTAATTGGTTGTTAACTTTTTACAAGTCAAGAAGTATTGATGTATAAACTGTCATAAAATTTTACGTAAGCAAAGGGGGAGGGAGTCTAGCATTTGCTTATATTTTCTTACAAGGAGGGGGTGCAAAATGACTAAAAATATTCTTACGTAATACTTGAACGGTCTCTTTTTTCATCGTTCCCAGATCTCCCGTTTCGGAAAATTAGATTCAAAACCCTTACTTTCACAGCCTTTTTTGGCAATATTTTCTGCCTTCATCCAAGAATCGACCCCTTGTGTACTTTCTAAGTAAGAAATTTTGAAAGTTTGGTGCATTTGTGATACAAAATATTAAAAATAAATCGTAAAATAAGCAGTTTGTATCAGAATACACCCTTAATGAAGAGAGCGCTGATAGAATTTACAAATATTAATTTCCCGAGGCGATGTTTTGATTATAAGTAATGCATCCAGCGCACATGGACCTAACATGACGGAAGGGGAATTTCATTCTGAAAGTGAGTAGGCTGCGGGCGAACAGCACTACTTTTTATTACACTAAAAGAGCAATCAATCTATCTTTGTTTCCGAACGGAACAAAGGTGAAACCTCTTTCAATGATTTTTAACCCTACCGAATTGACAAAGGAAGGGAAAGTTTTATCTCTCCCCATCTTCAGTCGTAAAGCTGTCAACTGATTTCGAGTTCGATTTCTCTCTTGAAGTTCAGATTCGGTGCACTAGAAGTGCAATTTATGCATCAAAGCGCCGACACGAAAGATCAAAAATAGCGACGCCTCACCGCAAGAAGTTAGTGCTATGTGTCCGGTCCTTAAGCACCAGACATCCGCGATACTTCGCCAAATAACAGGACACGAACAACAATAACAAAAAATAACAAATTCTCTCCTCTTTCATTGACTAGAGTGCGAAGTTAGAAAATGAAAGCTTCTTTAAGGACCAGACACATAGCACTAACTTCTTGCGGTCAGGCGTCGCTATTTTTGATCTTTCGTGTCGGCGCTTTGATGCATAAATTGCACTTCTAGTGCACCGAATCTGAACTTCAAGAGAGAAATCGAACTCGAAATCAGTTGACAGCTTTACGACTGAAGATGGGGAGATAAACTTTCTCTTCCTTTGTCAATTTGGTAGGGTCAGTCCCTCAAAAATCATTTAAAGAGGTTTCACCTTTGTTCCGTTCGGAAACAAAGATTGATTGCTCTTTTAGTGTAATAAAAAGTAGTGCTGTTTGCCCGCAGCCTACTCACTTATTACATTACTAAGTGCACACCCAGTTTCAAGCCTCTATCTCAATTTGTTCGGGAGATAGGGCGTCCATAGACGGACGGACGACAATTTCTTTTTTTCTAAAAAAAAAAATGTTTTTTCGTCATCTCAAAGTGTGTCAATCCGTGAAAAAAAACTTTTTTTTTGATGTGTGTTCAAAACGATTGCAAAACTTACCCTATTACTACGTAGGATAGGCAAGTAAAAAGATTGACTAATGATATAGTATAAAATAGATATTGAATAAAAATAAGTTGGAAATTGCACGTGAAGCGTAGCAAATGAGGTGCGTTCGTACGATAGCAAAGTTTTAAAATATTCAGATCTTGCTGATATAGTAGAGCGTACTTCGGATATAGTATAATGGTCGAAATCTTTGTGTTTCTGTAAATATGCAGGGAGTAATTTTTATCACACCGACCTCAGCAACGTATATCTTATTCATAAAATGTGAAGTAGTTGAATGTAATAAAAACATCCCCCAAACAATGTTTCCTCGTATAGCATTATGTAGTGGAATACTTTTGTGTGGCCCTGTAACTTAATAATAAATATTCTTTGCATCACAGATTGTAGAAAAAGGTATTTTTTTACTACATATTTCATAGATTCATGTCAATTCTATTATATTCAAATGAGTGTAACACCATTAAAATGCATTTGAGACTTTTTTCCCCATTGACCGTAATGTAACGGAATCCTTTTGATTGTCCCTGTAATTGGTCTATGCATCCGATTTTCATAAAATTTGAAATGACTCGACAAAATTATGTAATAATTATGCATTTTAAATTTCAAACGATTCGCTTGGGTAGTTTTTGCAATGTTATATGCGGACAGGCGACGGACTGAACGACCACTATAGGTGCTGCGTATTTACATAATTACGAACGCACCTAATAAAATAAAACCCTCTTCCTATGACTCGAGAGAGAGAAAGCACGACACTATGTACATACTAAAATTTCAAGTCTCTATCTCAATTTTTTCGGGAGATAGAGCGTTTACGAGCACAGATAGAAAAATGGCATTTTTTTTTTTCCTTCTAAAAATATGCTTCTCGAAATATTTAGTGTTAATCCGCCAATAATAATAATAATAATAATAATCGATGCGTTCCAAACTATTGCAAGACTTACCTTATACGATATACAAGATAGGTAAGTAATATAAGATGAATAATGAAAAAAGTATGAAACAGATATTGAGAAAAAAAAGAAAGAAAAAACTGAAATTGAAAAGGGCCTGTCCTTTGCTCTAAGGCAGCGGCTCCCAGACTTGAATGGTAAAAAAAAAAAAAAAAAAAAAAAAAAAAATCGCAACCCACTTAATATAAGGTTGTATGTATATATGTACGAAAATTAGTGTATAACCTGTTTAAGCTATCAGCCATCCTGGTCGTTCGAAAAAAGAAAATTTTAAATAGCGCACATAACATAAATTCTTATGTTTTTTTTTTTAACAGAAGAAATAATAATTATATTTTTGTGACAAATCTAGATTGTTCCACGGCCCACCGAAATACTCGCCGACCCCATAGTTTGTGAACCGCTGCTTCAGAGAGAGAAAAGCTGTATTTTTCACTTTACCGTTCTTGATCGCCATGGGCCAGCGCCAGACACCCGCGATACTCCGCCAAATCACACCGACAAACAGCTAGGGAAAAGAAAAAAATAATAATAAAACCCTCCCCTCCTTTCATTGACTCTCGAGAGAAAGAAGCGAGCGAGTGGGTAGTGTGAGCGGCAGATGCAATGCTGCTGTTATTCACGCTGCTAGCGGCGGTCCTAACACCGCACGCCCCAGCAGCAGCGGACCCCGACCCGTGCCACGACTCGGGTCGCGCCCGGCAGTGCGTGCCAGACTTCGTCAACGCCGCTTTCGGACGGAGCGTCGAACCCGGGTGCGAACCCGATTCCTGCCCTCTAACAGACCTGCACAACCCGGGTAACGCCACCTGCTGGAATACTACCCCGAGTCGCGCCCTCAACCTCACCCTGCGGCTCGGCAAGAAGTACGAACTGACCTACGTCAGTGTCCAGTTTTGCGGTCTGGGTTCGAAACCGGACTCGCTGGCCGTGTATAAAAGCATCAACTACGGTGATACTTGGATACCTATGCAGTTCTATTCGGACTCGTGCCGCCGGGTTTTTGGTAAACACCCGGGCGTGCCCGTCACCCGGTCTAACGAACAAGAAGCCGTGTGCGGACCGGACCCGCACCCGGTTTCGACCCGGGTCGCATTCAGCCTGCTGGAGGGACGACCCTCCGCTTATGACTTTGATAATAGTCCCGTGTTACAAGACTGGGTGACCGCCACTGACATACGGGTCGTGCTACTGACCAACACAAGCCGAGCGGACACTGTTCACTCATACAGTATAGCGGACCTGTCGGTGGGCGGACGGTGCAAGTGTAATGGTCACGCCAGCCGGTGTGTACCGGACTCGGAGGGCAGGCTTGAGTGCGAGTGTCAGCATAACACGGCGGGGCGGGATTGCGAGCGATGCCGCCCTTTCCATTTCGACCGGCCCTGGGGTCGGGCCACGGCCCGCGATGCCCATCCCTGCGTAGGTGAGTCGTGCCTTTTTATTTACTTTTATGTTTCACTGCATTTCAGTTTTATTAACCCGCTCACGACTAAGGGAAATATTTTTCCCATTTTAAAAATGAGGATTTTTGTATTTCCTTATAACCTTATCTGCATTTTTTATACAGAATGTCAAAATAGAACATATGTCGAATGCAATTATGTAATAGATGTGCAAATTATGCTAAACGTTGCATAGAAAATAATGCAATGTCCATCTTTATTAGGATGAGCGAAGCGAATCCTCTACTAGGCCACTCAAATTACATTTTGTCGTACACTTTACAAAAAAACTATTTAATATTTTAACTTCAAATTAAACACAAAAATAAATTATGATCTGTAGATTTGCACAATATAATTTTTTTTACAGTAAAACGTTAAAAAATGTATTATTTTAATTAATTTATTTTACATGCATTTCTAATACGGACGCATTTTAGCAAATAAATAAAAAATGAAACGGATATATTTTCAGAAAAAAATATAAATCATGGAGTAAATAATTATAGATAGAATCATGATTAATTTATTAAATAAAATGTTTTCATTATTCAGCAAAATCGTTTGCACAGATGACACTTAAACATTTAAAAAAAAATGTTTTGTGGATTTTTTTTTTCTGTAAAGTGGCAACAAAAGAATTGTAAACAAATAAAATTAATTGTTAAATTTGTTATATAAATGAAAAATTAAAAGAATTGAAGCGTGAAGTTGTTGCCTCGATTCAAGCTCTTTATAAATGTACTAAAGCAAAGTTAGCCGATTCAGAAACGACAAATTGACTTTAACCATTTCTTACTTTATCATTTGGATCCAAAGTAATGTTACGTTCTTATTTGTGGACCGAAAAGGGTTTGGTGAACGGGACTTTAGACTTTGTTGCACGTAATAAAGAAAATCACAAGCCACCAGACCAGATATCGCGAATAATCACGGATAAATTTGAATACTGCAGTAATTTAACTTATAAGAATTGGTGCGTACCAATTCCCCCAATAATTAAATTGTGGAAAAATGGAAGCATAAATTGCTCAAGGAAAGAATTTCTTCAGCAGTTAGCTTTTGCTGTTATAATTCATAAATCCCAAGGTTTAACATTAGATGAAGCAGTTGTAGATATTGAGGATATATAGACATCAGTTAGACTTAAAAACGTACGTAACGTTGTCGAGAGTGAAAATCCTTCAAAATTAAGCATTCAATACAAATTTTCCTTACGAAAAATTCTACAATATCAAAAATTCTTATACGCTAACATGTATAAAAACGAAGAAATTAGAAAAAAAATTTACAGTTAAAAATTTATAGTATCAACGAGAGCAGATTTCAAATGTTTTTCCAGAAAATAGGATTTTTTCGAAGTAACTTTCTTCAAATATATTATTCTAAAATAGCTATCAAAGATTATTCGAGGTTAATTACAAAGATTGGAAACATGCATATTTCAAACAACCTTAAAAAACACCAGTGGTTACTGGAAATTGTAAAAACATCTTTAAAAGAGTTTTTAGTTGAAAATTTAAAAATATTTTGTAAAAGTTTGCTTCGAAAATATTTTGTTATGCCAGTCTTGCATCATAAATAAAAAATTAAAATGCGCCAAAACATAAAATAACGTTTTTGTTTAATAAAGATGCAAAAATAATATTAAAAAATATTTTTACTTTCAAATATCTGTTTTATAAAATAATGCTTCGCGAATCCAAACAAAGCATGGCTTTTGCTAGTTTCATAAAATATCATAATTAACACATCATTTGCTACAATAATATAGTATTATTTCAATTAACATTTCCTTATAATAAGCCAATAAATAAGAGGCATTGCATAATAAGATATTATATTACCTTTATAGTTCATTAGGAAAAATATTTCTCATAAAATAATAATAAAAACCTACGCATTGCTATGTTTATTTCTCATTTTTAATTATTTTACATCTAAACAAACTTAAATAAACCGTTATATATTAATATTTAATCTTAGCAAACTAGTCCTGTAACAGATTCTATGTTTGTAGAGAGTCTAGTTTTACTTTCAACTGTTTTTGAAGAGTTTTACAGAAATACCGTGTAAAAAAAAAAAAAATCTATATACAGTGAAACCTCTGAATAAGGGACACCCATGGACGGGAACTTTTGTCCTTTAAATAGAGGTGTCCCTTATTCGGAATTTTTACTTTTTTTAAAAATTAATCTTTTAAATAAAATGACGTAAAAAGTAACACAACATTAAAGATGAAGTTTAAATGCTCACAAAGGCTATAAATTACGTTAATCAGGAATAGAGAATTAATTGGCATTTTAAATCGATTACTTCATTAAAAGATTTGTAGAATTATTGATTTGCATAAATATTTCATACGTGCAAAAAGTGCAGTACTTTTTAAAACAATCTCAACTGAAAGTAATCAATCACAAGGGATTCTTTTGCAGATTTCATTTTTTCACTACAAATCTTTCAAGTGCTCATTTACCATAACTTATAAATTTCAGTCCTTCATTATCAGAAGCATTTGCTTAAAAAGTATTTAGCTTTATATATTTTAAGGGTGCATTCGAAAAAAACTCTTATCATTCTTCAATAGCTCGAAATTTCTGATACAATTTCAGACACATTTTAAAAAGTAGTAACATGAAACTTGCTGAGGGGATTTTTGAAGAGACGTACAAAGTGCCGTGTGATGTCACTTTACGCTCCATTCATTAGAATTTGACTTATAAACAATTATCTTCTCAGCATGACCCATTGTTTCGTTCCCAGATCTCCGGCTTCGGAAAAATCAGTTCAAAATGCCGTTTTTGATTGCTTTTTTTGGAATATTTTCTGCATTTATCAAAGAATCGAACTTCACGGCACCTTGATTACTTTCTAAGTAAGACAATTTGAGAATTTAATGCATATGAGCACAAAAATGGATTTAAAAATAAATCGGAATATAAGCAGTTTGAATCGAAATACACACTTTAAGGCATCTGTAAAGTTTTTTATTTCACAATTTTCATAGTCACCCTTACAATTTTCAGCATCACTTTCGATGGAGATAAACAAATGCGTGTCTGTTTGATAAGTTCACAAAAATCTGTATTTTCATTTTCAACTCGGACTACTTCATTATCTGAAATGCAAAAACCAGCTCTTTTAACACTTTCGGGTCCGAAATTTTTTTCGCTTTTTAGAAAGAATTACTTTTATGTTCATAACATTAACGCTAGCTATACAAATAGATTAGTGTTTAAGGGTGTATTTCGATTCAAATTGCTTGTTTTCTGATTTATTTTTGAACTCACTTTTGCTCTCAAACACGCATCAAACTCGCAAATTTTCTTATTTTGAAACTGTACAAGGTGTCGTGTCTGTCAATTTTTTGATAAATGCAGAAAATATTAGAAAAAAATGCCGTTAAAGTTAGCCTTTTGATCCGAATTTTCCGAAGCGGGAGATCTGGGAACGAAAAAAAAGGTCCTACTGAGAAGGTAATTGTTTATAAATGAAATTCTAATGAATGGAGCGTAAAATGACACCATACGGCACCTTATACGCGTCTTCAAAAATCCCCTCAGCAAGTTTCGTGTTTCTACTTTTAAAAATGTGTCTGAAACTGCATCGGAAAATTTCGAGCTGTTGGAGGCGAAAAAGTGTTTTTTCGAATACACCCTTAACAAGCATTTCATAGTCTGAAGGATAACGAATGTCGTTGTTTTGCATATTTTTCAATTCATACGAAAAGAGGCTAAGGAAGAGTTTTTGGAGATGTTTAAAGAATATTGTATTACAACAAGATTTAACTTATATCACAACTTTCTAATGCTTTTTTCACTTTATTACATAGGATTCCTTCAGGAAAGTAGCTTTTATTTTAAATTTACAGAGTGAAATATGTGTGCAAAGAGAATTAAGTAGACATTTATTATTGTCATTAAATGTGTAAACATAAATGGAGTCCTATAGTAAATGCATAGACATATATTATTAACATAATTAAACATAATAATATATAATTAAACATAACTCATACCCAGAGTCGAGATTAATATTTAACAGACAACAATTTTATTTAAAAAAAAATTATTTAAACAATTTATAATCGACTCAGAATTTTAAATATCTGAGGCAGACGATTTTTATAGACGATTAATTTTAAGGGAAAAAGTAAAGAAATGAATTTATTGATATGCACACTATCAAAGATTGACGGAGGGAAAATAAATAGATAAGATAAAATAATGATATTTTTTGAAAGGTATGGTTTTGGAATAAATTTAATAAGACTTTCTTAAAAAGGGTTGATAAAAACATAGAAAAAATGAGTTTTACTTGGAATATTAAGAAATAAAGTTTAATTAAGAATATTTTTAATTTAGAGTCATCTTTTTAAATTTACGCATACTAGAATAAATGTTTTTTTAAGGCGAATTAAGAATTTATATCGTCTGCATAAGGATTAACAGATTAGATTTAGAAACAAGATTTTGATTTAATAAGTTGAAGTAAGTACGGAATATTATTATAAGGAAATTAATATAGTATAAAGGTTAGTTTTGGCTGAAAAAAAATTAAAATTTGTAATATATTATTAACATTACTATCTGTAAATAGCAGCAAAAGTGTTTCTTAAAACACAATAATACTCCTTTAAAAGCCATGAACTACTAATAGTACCCCAGACCCGAAAGGAACACCTCGAGTGTCCCTTATTCAGAGGGAACACGTCCCATAATAAGGGATTGGGACCGGAACTTTTGTCCCTTAAATAGAGGTATCCCTTATTCGGAGGTTTCACTGTATATAGAATTCGGCAGAAAAGTTTTTAAAGTTTCCCGTAGAATTTTATAAATTATATATTTCAGAATCGCAGCGGAATTTCACAGCGTATTCTACAATATTAGAGTACACGTTCTTCTTTTAGAGAACTGTACGGAATTTTACCTCTGTATCCAAAATCTTCGGGGAAAAGGTCTGTTTCTGAAAAAGGTCTTGTTTTAGTACCAAAACAGTTTTTTTGGTTTAGAAAAGGGTCTGAAATTTTACATAAATTGTGATTGGCAAAAATTGACATACTAGTTCTGCAGAGAATTTTTTTGAGTAATTTTCTACTTCAGTCCAGTTTAAGGGGACAGTGGACCTGTATTTGAGCAAAATAGTCTATAGCAAAATCTTCGGGAAAAAAAGGTCTGTTTCTGAAAAAGGTCTATTTTAGTACCAAAACAGTTTTTTTTTAATTAAAATATCATTTATGAAGGTTTTAAGAAGTAAATAATAAAGGTAAATGTATTTACCAGGTGTCTCAAAATTGACTGGATTTTAAAATTCAATAACTTGCAAACGGTGACAGCTATTTAAAAATTTTTTGCAGGAGGGTTATGTATAATGTCAGGAGTTTTTTTTACCGTAAATTTTTATTTTAGTTCGAATTTCAAACAATAGGTGGCGCTGACGGCGATTGAAGGCCAGGTCGACGCTTTACTCATCACTGATCATCTGGCCTTAAATCGCCATCAGCGCCATCTATTGTTTTAGATGCGAACTAAAATAAAAAATTACGGTAAAAAAACTCCTGACATTATACATAATCCTCCTGCAAAAATTTTTTAAATAGCTGTCACCGTTTGCAAGTTATTGAATTTTAAAATCCATCACTCATTTTTGGGACACCCGGTATTCTCATTCCCGGTATTCTCTATTGTTTTTCTCAAAACTAATTTTTCAGCGTTTTTAGATGTTTGAAATGCTTCTTGCGGCGTAATTTTTGATCAATATTTATGAAATTGATAACGAAGTATCCTGATGTTATTTAGAAAGAAATGACGTAAGCTTTTTAAAATTCGTCTTCATAAAGATAGTCACATTTGGTTTTTTACATATTAAAAGGCAAAATTTTCATGAAAATCGATATGGAATTTAGGAAAAAATCTAAAATATTAACTATTAAAGAAATTTTAAAAAAATCTTACACAAATTTGTTTATAAAAGAATTTTAAGTGATAAAAATACAAAAGCGAAAAAAAAAAAAAAAAAAAAAAAAAAAAAAATCTCAAAAATTAAGACACAAGGGACATTTTAAAATTTTTCGTTTAAAAGTTTTAATTAAAAAAAATGTTAATGAGATTGGAATTTTTTTTTGCAAAGTGTTCTATATGCTTTTGGTGAAATGTATATATGCACAAAATTCCATATTGCTATGATGAAAGAAAGAAAGAAGAAAAAAAAAAAAAAAAATTCAACGTCCACCGTCCTTTTTAAGGGGAAAATGGATTCCCTTCAAATGGATCAAAATATCGATTTTCTTTATAAATATAATTAACTGAAAGCTGCTTTAGTTGGGAATATTTAAATACCTCATTTTTACTTTCTTCTATCTTTACAAGAAGAAAGTATTGGATTCATGAAAATTTTCGATTTCCAGTTTTCGACGGATTTATACGTTTTAGAAGGTCCTGAACACGTTTTGACTATTTTTAGAAAATGTCTGTCTGTGAGTCTGTCTGTCTGTCTGTCTGTGTGTCTGTCTGTATGTGACAAAAAATTTGTGGGCGCTCTATCTCAAGAACTTATGCTCGAAATTTAATAAAATTTTATATCCAGTTAGACCTTGATATGAATTAGTGCCTATTGGTTTTTAGTGAAAATTGGCCTGCAGGTGGCGCTGCTATACTACGTTTTTCATGATTTTCAGGATTGCTATATCTCAAGAACTAATACACAGAATTTCACCAAACTTCAGATTCTGTGACCCCTTGATATACATAGACGCTGATTAAGTTTTGGTGTAAATTGGCCAGCAGGTGGCGCTGCTATGTCACGTTTTTCATGATTTTCATGATAGCTATATCTCAAGAACTAATGCACAAAATTTCACCAAACTTCAGATTCCGCGATACCTTGAGATACACAGTCGTTGATAAGGTTTTGGTGTGAACTGCCCTATAGGTGGCGCTGCTATGCTACATTTTGCACGATTTTTGCGATAGCTATATCTCAAGAACTAATGCAGAGAACTTCATCAAATTTTAGATTCTGTTACACTAGATTATCTAACATAATTAGACGCTGATTACATTTTGGTATTAACCTTGCAACAGGTGGTGCAGCTATGCTGCATTTTGCACGATTTTTCCGATAGCTATATCTCAACAACCAACGCACAGAATTTTATCAAACTTCAGATTTTGTTACAAAATGACATAGAACATAATTACACGATAATTACGTTTTGTTATAAATCCTTCAACTAATGGTGCTGCTGTGCTATATTTTACACGTTTTTTTTAAAACTAGCTATATCTCAAGAACTAATGCACAGAATTTCATCAAACTTCAGATTATTTTACACCATAACATAATTAGACGCTTTTTTACGTTTTGGCATAAATTGTCCAAGATATGGTGTTGTTGTGCTACGTTTTGCAAATTTTTTTGTTATAACTATATCTCAAGAACTAATGGACGAAATTCCATCAAATTTCAGATTCTGTTAGGTCTTGACGTAAATAGATGCTTAGTTTAGTAGGTTATTAGGTTATTTAGTAGTTTATTAGGTTTTAGTATAAATTACCCAGCATGAGGCACTACTAAGCTCATTTTCTCAAAATATTAATTAAATTTTGCGTTTTAGGCTTTTCGGATACCAGAATCTTATTAGGCTAGGTCAAATGTTCGAGGAAATTCGATAGTGGGTAACTTTGGGCTCACCACTTTTTTTTTTTTTTTTTTTTTATATATATATATATTAAAATGTACTTATGAGATAGAAGAAAGTTTTGGGATTGACACATCCAACTAGTTTACCTAGACGACACATTGTATCACGAGATAGACTCAATTTTGTCAACAAATCCAGCGCAATGGCCCACATGAATGAAAACTTTAAAATTATTTTTCTCCTTGTTATTACTATTTTTATAACTTGCTTGTCCGATAAATACTAAAGGCTTTTTTAGGTAGATTTCGTAAGAAATACTACCTGTTGCAATCGCACCAGTTTATATATCTATCTATCTATATATATCTCACTTTTTTATGGACACGATAACTTCTATAATTCTTCACCAATCTCCACCAAACTGGTACATAAAATCTTGGCTGAGTTCGTTAATGGGCAAAATCGGACCAAGGGGGTCGGAATAGGGGGCGTTTTTGTGAAAACCGAAAAAACGCCATAACTTCTTAATTAAAGTAGATATCGAATCGATTTAAAGTTTATATTACTTCTTAAAAATGGGCCAAAGGTATATGCATGACAGATGTTTGATAAATTTAGAAGTGGGCTCAAGGGGCGAAAAAAACAGGGATTTTGAGAGAAAAAAATTCATAACTTCCTCAATTTTCAAGATATCAAGTCCAACTAAATTTTTTGTAAATGTTCTTAAAATTATCTAAAACTTTTGTATTTACAAGTTTTTGATAGGACCAACTTTTACCGATGAAAAAAATTAAAAACGAAAAGAAAAAGGGCGCTGAAAAAAAGAGAAAAATCCATAACTCCGTCAATTTTTAAGATATCAAATCTGATTAAATTTATTTAACATCTTCTCAAAAATATCTCCAACTTTTATATTGACAAGTTTTTCATAGGACCAATTCGTATAGCAAAAAGAAATTAAACAAAAATAGGAGTTGGAGAAAAAACCTCAAATCCAAACTGCTTATATTCTGACTCATTTTTGATTTTAAACGCATCCAAATGGTAGATCCTCTTATTTAGAAACTCTATAAAGTGACGCATTGGTCAATTTTCTGATAAAGACAGAATATATTTCAATAAAGGCTACCAAAAAGGGTATTTTGAACAGAATTTCCCGAAGTCTTCGTGATTTGAAAATTTAAAGAAGTTTTCACATAGCAAATTGCGTTTTTTATGACTCGTTTTAAAATCCATTTACGCCCTCAAACGCATCCGATTTACAGATCCTCTTATTTAGGAACTATGTACTGTGACGCATTGACCAGTTTTTTGATAAAAATAGAATATATTTTTAAAAATGCTGTCAAAGTGAGTATTTCGCACAAAATTTTCCGAAGCAATTATGATTAAAGAATTAAGGATGTATTCAAACAACAAATCGGTTATTTTATGACTCATTTTTAAATTCAATTTTTTTCTCAAATGCATTCAACTGACAGTTTGAAATGCGCACTCTTCGAAGTCTACCTCCGCCTATAGGCCCAGCCGACAGGGATTTTTGATAATTGAGATAGAGGTTTTACTTGTCCTCCGTGGCGTATTTTGTATTTTTATGCATGGATTTAGCATTCAAGTTTATAGATTATATATTTTTTAATATTTAAATTGAGATTTTATTGAATTTCCTTAATGTTTTAGAGGAGATGAGAGAAAATAAATTTAACTTTTTCAAAAAAATGTATAACCGACTCCAAAGAAAAGCGCTAAAAAGAATTAAATAATTCTATAAAATTCTCTAATGACAAATCGTTATCCAAAAACCACACATTGACTGCCATGTACCGGTATAAAACGGTTAAGTTTAATATATAGAATTTAATATCCACCAAACATAGATTTTCCAGAGAATATTTTTTACAAGAGATTAATTTACATATTTTTTATTTAATTTTTGAATATATACATATAAAAAGTAATGAATTACTTTTTGAAGTTGGTGCCAAACAATCATAATCGATAATGATTTCCCCATTTTATTTATGGTACTAGACATAATATATCCACAATTCTTACTATACTTAAGATAGTTTGGCACCAACTTCAAAAAGTAGTAATTCATTACTTTTTATATGTATATATTCAAAAATTAAATCAAAAATATGTAAATTAATCTCTTGTAAAAAATATTCTCTGGAAAATCTATGTTTGGTGGATATTAAATTCTATATATTAAACTTAACCGTTTTATACCGGTACATGACAGTCAATGTGTGGTTTTTGGATAACGATTTGTCATTAGAGAATTTTATAGAATTATTTAATTCTTTTTAGCGCTTTTCTTTGGAGTCGGTTATACATTTTTTTGAAAAAGTTAAATTTATTTCCTACTTTTTAGTTATTTATACCGTAATACATAATTATGTGTACTGACATATGATGGCTCTTTGCAACGCATTACTAATAAACGCACTTTGCTGAGTTCTGATGTATTCGCTTTACTTGTCACTGTTTGATTGTCAACTTTTCAAAAGACACTTACAATATCGGTTAGTATCGTTGTGAATCTTTAGGTTTTCTGGATGTGGTAACTTCTTCAGATCTGGCACGACGAAAAGCTACCGCATTCATGAAATCTTAAAGTCAACATTTAATCGTACGGACATCGGAAGTGGTTATCGAAAGGTGACAATGCCTCAAGTAAAGTGTCCTTACACATAAGCGCGCGGCAAAGCGCTTCCATATATGAGTAAACAGCAAAATGACTCCATGTATCAATGAATAGTAAAATGCTTTTCTAGTGTAGTCAAAAGTACTCCCCCTTCAGTCAGAAAAAGCAAAAAGAAAGATTTTAACAAAAATTGCTCTATGATTCAATAGATAAACAACAACAATCTAATTCCTATAAATGCAGTAAAGGCATCGGAAATGAGCGGTAATGATTCGACGAGGAATCCGAAAATCATAACCTGTACTTGGCTGCATCTATAAGAGAGTGACAGCATTTGATGCCCAAATACTTTTTTCACGGACGCTTTTGTCCCAACTAAACTGTTAAAAATTTCACCCTTTTGCTGCATCGTCACTCCGCCGCTTTTATGGAAAACGATTATTTCAGCCTATCATGGAGCATTCTCATGGGTCAAAAGACAAATATTTTATAAAAGCGGGGGAGTGACGATGCAGCAAAAGGGTAATTTTTTTTTACAGTGTATGTATGAGATATTCCATAAAAGAGATGGAGTGACGAAGCAGCAAAAGTTAAATTTTTAACAATGTATCGCAATGCTAGGCATTTTCTATTATAAAATTTGGTGATAATTTCCTGGTAGAATTCGATTGTACGCCAAATGATCCTTTATTTCTACACAGACATAAATGCATAATCCATATTATTTTACAAATTCGTGGACATACAAGGACAAGATAGCACAAGGAAATATTACGACAGAAGAAAAGTACAACCGGGAGCTACACATAAAGAGTGTGTGCAACGGAGCCAGTGGGATTCGAACCCACAATCTCCTACGCTCTCAAGAGATTAGCAGCGTGGTGTCTTAACCACTCGGCCACAAGGATTCCCTTGATGACTCATTTTTGTCCAGAATCTTTTCAATCAATCGTATACTGTGCTCCATGTGTCGTCATATTCACATCGAGGAATCCTACATGAACAAAATCTGAAATCATTCTGGTGTCTAATCCGGTAACCAAATCTGAATCTAAAGATAATTTTGTTACACATATCTATGCACTTTATTTTGCATTGATATGTAGAGATAATTTTTTCCTCCGGAGCAAAATATATACTAAAGGATTTTCATCTTTTCAACAACTTAAGGATGTTGATTGGTATCGATGTCTATTTCCGCTTTAGTGGATGCGAGAACTTGTCCATTTAAGCTTTAACATTTCGGAAATTTATCGCATCCAGCAAACTTTAAGGCCGCACACTAGGCACAGAAAAAGACCCGGATGATAATGTGAATGGGGTCTATGGGTTTTTTTTTTTCAAATATCTCGCTCAAATTTTAAAATTTTTGCGTGATTTTTTTTTTTTTTTTTTTTTTTTTTTTTTTGCATAGGATAGCTGAGGATATTCCACAACAGGCCTAGTTTTTACTTTTTCAATTTTGGTTTCAGATTAAAAAAAAAATATTTTAAATATCAAAACTGGTTTAAACGGTTCTGAAATTAAAACTATCATTATATGAAACATACATCAAAGAAGTAAATCAAAGAAGTAAAAACTAGGCCGGTTGTAGATCATCCTCGGCTATCCTATGCAAAAAAATCATGTAAATATATTAAAATTTGAGCGAGATCACGTTAAAATTATTGTGAAAAATTACCTTTGTTTTTAAAACTATCTATTTTCTGACTAATGAGAGCGATCTAAAAACGTCTATGGAGCATTTTTCATTGGTCAGAAAATAGATAGTCTTTAAAAGCAGAGGTAATTTTTCAAGATATTTTAAACAGGGTACACTGTTAAAAATTTGACCGTTTTGCTGCATCGTCCCTCCACCGCTAATATAGAAAACGATTACTTCAGCCTATTATGGAGCATTCTCATGGATCAAAAGTGAGATATTCTATAAAAGCGGGGTAGTGACAATGCAGCAAAAGAGTCAGATATTTTACAGTTTAAAGTACGCGTACACAATCAGAGCGCGTCAAGTTGCTTCTATGATTCAATGCATAGCAAAGTAATTCTAAATGTTCGTATGTATTAAAATACTCTTTTCAGTCATAAAAACTAAAAAGGAAGATATTATCAAAATCACATCATGATTCAACATGCGTCTATATGAAAGTAGTAATATTTGAAGTTAATGTTTTTTGATAAACGCGGTTTTCCAAAGTACAGAAAATTTAAGAATTTTTATTCCACAACTTGGCGGTAGTCGCCTGAACGAGTTTGTTTTATGGGTGAAAGAAGTTAACTAGCTTAACTTTAATGGTAAGCTTATCAAAATTTTTCGTCATTTATATTTGTCCAAATATAAATCTAGCACATAGCAATGTACTTTAATCACTTTGTGAATCCGGCATAACAAGCACTCTGATACACAGACACTCTTGCTTTAACGTGTAAGGCTCTTTAGAGATGAATTTTGAGCTTTTCGATATCGAATTCTCATGTCTGGATCGATGTGGATCTTTCACTTTGGTGGATACGAAAATTAGTTCCAGCTAAGATTTCGTACTTTGGAAAAAACTAGCTTCTATGATTCAATGCATAGCAAAGTAATTCTAAATGTTCGTATGTATTAAAATACTCTTTTCAGTCATAAAAACTAAAAAGGAAGATATTATCAAAATCACATCATGATTCAACATGCGTCTATATGAAAGTAATAATATTTGAAGTTAAGAATGTTTTTTGATAAACGCGGTTTTCCAAAGTACAGAAAATTTAAGAATTTTTATTCCACAACTTGGCGGTAGTCGCCTGAACGAGTTTGTTTTATGGGTGAAAGAAGTTAACTAGCTTAACTTTAATGGTAAGCTTATCAAAATTTTTCGTCATTTATATTTGTCCAAATGTAAATCTAGCACATAGCAATGTACTTTAATCACTTTGTGAATCCGGCATAACAAGCACTCTGATACACAGACACTCTTGCTTTAACGTTTAAGGCTCTTTAGAGATGAATTTTCAGCTTTTCGACATCGAATTCTCATGTCTGGATCGATGTGGATCTTTCACTTTGGTGGATACGAAAATTGTTCCAGCTAAGATTTCGTACTTTGGAAAAAACTAGCATCTCTGCAACAGTGGTTAGGATCCAGAAGGATTATTCGCTGTTAAGCAAAACAAGATTGACCAATCATAAGCCTTCATTTTTGAGAACTTTTCATTGTTCGAAGGAGAGAATCTGGAATACATGGAGTGAAAATCTGCTATCGACACTGTAAAAAATTTGACCCTTTTACTGCACCGTTACTCCATCGCTTTTATAGAATTTCTTTGTTTTGACCAATGAGAATGCTCCATAATAGAGCGAAGTAATCGTTTCTTATAAAAGAGATGGAGTGACGATGCAACAAAAGGGTTCAATTTTTTACAATGCAAGCAGTGCTAAAAATTTGTATCCTTTAAATGTGCAACGATGCTACTGAATTCCAAAGTGTCGATCACTGCGACATCTGCGGCATTTTCGTGATACATTATCTAGACTAGCAATAATTATTGCATTTTTAGAAAATGTCCTGCAGATGTCGCCTCTATCTTTAAATTTGATTAGCATTGTTGCACATTTAAAGAATAGAACATTTTAGCGCTTTTTTTAAGTATTACAGAGGGCGTGTTCAGCACAACTTACCGGTTACTTACCGACCACTTACCGATTGTAGAAAAGTACGAAATGAAAATCAAAGCGAAGTGTGACGTCAGCTACAATTCAACAGAATAGTTTTCATTGATGCCACAATTTGCTTTCGTACTGCCCTACAATCGGTCGGTAACATTGGTTACTTTTGTAAGTTGCTCTGAACACGCCCTGAGATAGCCGATTTCCACACTATATCCCCTAGATGCTATATTTCCGGTTTCTTGCATAAGAGAACTTGTCCGGAATCCAGGTAGAATTTGCGCTGTTAGCGAAACCAGATTAACGAATCAGAAGCCTGAATTTTAGCAAATTTTTCAATGTTTTAAATGAATTTTCTTGTTAATAAATCTCGTTTCGCAAACAGCGCAAAATTTATGTGAATCCTGGCCTTCGTCCAGTTAGGATTTTGCACTTTGAACACTGTTAAAAATTTGACTTTAAAACTGGACTTAAAACTTGACGTTAAAAAATTACTTTATCGTCAATCCATCGCTTTTATAGAAAATGATTACTTCATTGTATTATGGTGAATTCTCATTGGTCAAAATAGAGATATTCCATAAAAGCAGTGGAGTGACGATGCAGCAAAATCTTCAAACTTTTAACAGTGAAAAGATCGTGTGTCTATGTAAGTGTAACATAAAAGCATGCAAAATGAACATTTCTAATTGGTCGATTGCTTCAAAATGAATTTGAAATTTAAAGTTTTTATTTTTAAAAAAGTTCTAATTATCAGATTTTTATGAAATTCAAATGGGACCACATGGGCCTCATACGCTTTCAAACAAAAAAAGAATTATCAAAATCGGTTCATATTTGCAAAAGTTATGCGTGAACAACAAATACATACAGGTCGAAATCATAACCTCCTCTTTGAAGTCGGTTAAAAAAGGCGACAGTAAAATAAACTGAATAGAAATACATATTTATTAGCGTGGCTGAGAGGTTCTGACCTCTCAATTGGTAGACGGCAGGTACTGCGTTCGAACCCAATCGCGGCCGTCGGCCCAGAAACGGATTAACTACCACCCGGGCCCCTAAGCTTGACTTTCTGAGGGCACCCTTTCACTCCTTCAAAGTGGTATATACTGGAAAAATTAAAACGCATGCTTGCTTCATTAACTCATAAATCATTGATGATTAAAATATAAAAGATTACGACAAAGAATTTCGCACATCTTTTGTCTTTTGTATTATGTCCGACCAGTGTAAAAGAATATTTTCTTGTTCTTTATATAAGGAAAATTTTAGCACCGGGCCCCCTTTTCTTCTGGGCCCCTAGGCTTCAGCCTACTCAGCCTAATGGGTAATCCGCCTCTGCGTCGGCCTAACCGTTCGGAGTTTCCGTGATTTTCTTCGAACCTTGCGTAAATACGGGTTAGGTTCTCTTAAAAAGAGCCCCAAGAAGGGCTCCCCCCAGGGCCTATATTCCTAGAGTAGATAATCGACCGATACAAAATAAACCAAACCATATTTATCAGCTTTTTAGACTACTGAAAATATTCTTCTTAAAATGGAAAGCAGATTTACAAAAGTTGTCATGCACTAAAACATTTAAACAGCCATCAGACTCAATACACAGGCTTTCTTTCTAAGTTATTTTATAATACATATTACTTTTAAATGTTCAAAACTAAAAATTAATACTATATCTTTTTAGGCATTTTAATGAGACATTTTTCTATTATGTCTCAAATGAACCTTTATCTTGATTCCCCCTCCCCATTTTTTGTCAGATCTAAATAGTGGATTCGATTATGCAATAGACGATTTACATATATCTTATTGTATATTTTAGTTAAAAGTAAACAGGTGTGCTTCGCTAGCACCCAATTTTTCAATGTCCCCATATTCGACTTCATATTTTGAGTTTATTTTTCATTTTTAAGGCTGTTTTCATATCCGAAAGGGCAACTTTATCTCATAAGTTTTAATTTATTTTTGTTCGGAAATGTATGAAATTAGCAGATGCTATTGTTCAGAAGCTATGTAATCAAACTGTGTTTTTTTTCACACCAATAGATCAAAACAAATCCTACTACATTCATTCCCTTCGTACCGCAACCGCGTGCTGCGATCACTCCCTCCTACCTTTCCTCACCTGCTAAAAAATGGAATGATCCTGCCTTATACACTGTTAAAAATCTGCTGCATTTTGCTGCAACGCCCTCCACCACTTGTATATAATATCTCTATTCCAACCAATGAAAAAGCGCCATTTCACGGCCAAGTAACCGTTTTCTATACAAGTAGGGGAGTGCGTTGCAGCAAAATGCAGCAGATTTTTAACAGTGTAGAGAGGGTGTTTGTCATTGAAGGGCTAGTGAACTTACCAGCCCCCACTACCATTTGCTGCAACATTTTGCTCCCACTCAAATTGTAATTGACATTTTTGTCGTACGTCTTGGCTGTGAGATTGGCGCTACTTGGTAGTTAGTTGAGGTTGTTGCAATTAAGATAAAGCGGAAGTATGTTCTTTCTGGCGATGCGAATGTCTGTTTTAATTAGCCTATTTACATTACTTGTTTTGATCGATGGTGGCAATTTTTACATGGTCACATTTTAAATGATTTGTTATGTATAAATGATAAATCTTAGTTATTAATGTATAACTAATATATTGCCCAAAACTATTGATATTAATATTAATGATTAATATTATAGTAATATATTTTATTTAATAAAATAATTATCATGTAATAAATTATTTTAGCCCAGCAACACATAATTTAATTTTATTACATATATATAAAGGGAGACATTGTATAATATATATACTAACAGTGGCCAGGCCCGTAGCCAGGATTTCCCTTCGGGAGGGGCTCAAATTTTGATTTTTTTTTTTTTTCTGATCTGGCCGCAATAATTTGCCCACTTTAAAGCATAAATAAAAAATAAATCAGGATAAACCTAAGGATCCTAACATAGAATACCTGTTGGCCATGTCAAAAATTCTTTCGATTTCTGTTAGAATTTTTGGTTTTCAGAAGCACTTCCAGGCTCCGAAATGATTTGAAAACCGAAAGTGTTTTTAGGGGGGAGGGAGCCAACAAAATTTAAAGAGAACATACTAATAATGTTTAGGATGAGTTCAGTGATTCCCATGAGAAAATAAATTTAACTTTTTCAAAAAAATGTATAACCGACTCCAAAGAAAAGCGCTAAAAAGAATTAAATAATTCTATAAAATTCTCTAATGACAAATCGTTATCCAAAAACCACACATTGACTGCCATGTACCGGTATAAAACGGTTAAGTTTAATATATAGAATTTAATATCCACCAAACATAGATTTTCCAGAGAATATTTTTTACAAGAGATTAATTTACATATTTTTTATTTAATTTTTGAATATATACATATAAAAAGTAATGAATTACTTTTTGAAGTTGGTGCCAAACAATCATAATCGATAATGATTTCCCCATTTTATTTATGGTACTAGACATAATATATCCACAATTCTTACTATACTTAAGATAGTTTGGCACCAACTTCAAAAAGTAGTAATTCATTACTTTTTATATGTATATATTCAAAAATTAAATCAAAAATATGTAAATTAATCTCTTGTAAAAAATATTCTCTGGAAAATCTATGTTTGGTGGATATTAAATTCTATATATTAAACTTAACCGTTTTATACCGGTACATGACAGTCAATGTGTGGTTTTTGGATAACGATTTGTCATTAGAGAATTTTATAGAATTATTTAATTCTTTTTAGCGCTTTTCTTTGGAGTCGGTTATACATTTTTTTGAAAAAGTTAAATTTATTTCCTACTTTTTAGTTATTTATACCGTAATACATAATTATGTGTACTGACATATGATGGCTCTTTGCAACGCATTACTAATAAACGCACTTTGCTGAGTTCTGATGTATTCGCTTTACTTGTCACTGTTTGATTGTCAACTTTTCAAAAGACACTTACAATATCGGTTAGTATCGTTGTGAATCTTTAGGTTTTCTGGATGTGGTAACTTCTTCAGATCTGGCACGACGAAAAGCTACCGCATTCATGAAATCTTAAAGTCAACATTTAATCGTACGGACATCGGAAGTGGTTATCGAAAGGTGACAATGCCTCAAGTAAAGTGTCCTTACACATAAGCGCGCGGCAAAGCGCTTCCATATATGAGTAAACAGCAAAATGACTCCATGTATCAATGAATAGTAAAATGCTTTTCTAGTGTAGTCAAAAGTACTCCCCCTTCAGTCAGAAAAAGCAAAAAGAAAGATTTTAACAAAAATTGCTCTATGATTCAATAGATAAACAACAACAATCTAATTCCTATAAATGCAGTAAAGGCATCGGAAATGAGCGGTAATGATTCGACGAGGAATCCGAAAATCATAACCTGTACTTGGCTGCATCTATAAGAGAGTGACAGCATTTGATGCCCAAATACTTTTTTCACGGACGCTTTTGTCCCAACTAAACTGTTAAAAATTTCACCCTTTTGCTGCATCGTCACTCCGCCGCTTTTATGGAAAACGATTATTTCAGCCTATCATGGAGCATTCTCATGGGTCAAAAGACAAATATTTTATAAAAGCGGGGGAGTGACGATGCAGCAAAAGGGTAATTTTTTTTTACAGTGTATGTATGAGATATTCCATAAAAGAGATGGAGTGACGAAGCAGCAAAAGTTAAATTTTTAACAATGTATCGCAATGCTAGGCATTTTCTATTATAAAATTTGGTGATAATTTCCTGGTAGAATTCGATTGTACGCCAAATGATCCTTTATTTCTACACAGACATAAATGCATAATCCATATTATTTTACAAATTCGTGGACATACAAGGACAAGATAGCACAAGGAAATATTACGACAGAAGAAAAGTACAACCGGGAGCTACACATAAAGAGTGTGTGCAACGGAGCCAGTGGGATTCGAACCCACAATCTCCTACGCTCTCAAGAGATTAGCAGCGTGGTGTCTTAACCACTCGGCCACAAGGATTCCCTTGATGACTCATTTTTGTCCAGAATCTTTTCAATCAATCGTATACTGTGCTCCATGTGTCGTCATATTCACATCGAGGAATCCTACATGAACAAAATCTGAAATCATTCTGGTGTCTAATCCGGTAACCAAATCTGAATCTAAAGATAATTTTGTTACACATATCTATGCACTTTATTTTGCATTGATATGTAGAGATAATTTTTTCCTCCGGAGCAAAATATATACTAAAGGATTTTCATCTTTTCAACAACTTAAGGATGTTGATTGGTATCGATGTCTATTTCCGCTTTAGTGGATGCGAGAACTTGTCCATTTAAGCTTTAACATTTCGGAAATTTATCGCATCCAGCAAACTTTAAGGCCGCACACTAGGCACAGAAAAAGACCCGGATGATAATGTGAATGGGGTCTATGGGTTTTTTTTTTCAAATATCTCGCTCAAATTTTAAAATTTTTGCGTGATTTTTTTTTTTTTTTTTTTTTTTTTTTTTTTTTTTTGCATAGGATAGCTGAGGATATTCCACAACAGGCCTAGTTTTTACTTTTTCAATTTTGGTTTCAGATTAAAAAAAAAATATTTTAAATATCAAAACTGGTTTAAACGGTTCTGAAATTAAAACTATCATTATATGAAACATACATCAAAGAAGTAAATCAAAGAAGTAAAAACTAGGCCGGTTGTAGATCATCCTCGGCTATCCTATGCAAAAAAATCATGTAAATATATTAAAATTTGAGCGAGATCACGTTAAAATTATTGTGAAAAATTACCTTTGTTTTTAAAACTATTTTCTGACTAATGAGAGCGATCTAAAAACGTCTATGGAGCATTTTTCATTGGTCAGAAAATAGATAGTCTTTAAAAGCAGAGGTAATTTTTCAAGATATTTTAAACAGGGTACACTGTTAAAAATTTGACCGTTTTGCTGCATCGTCCCTCCACCGCTAATATAGAAAACGATTACTTCAGCCTATTATGGAGCATTCTCATGGATCAAAAGTGAGATATCCTATAAAAGCGGGGTAGTGACAATGCAGCAAAAGAGTCAGATATTTTACAGTTTAAAGTACGCGTACACAATCAGAGCGCGTCAAGTTGCTTCTATGATTCAATGCATAGCAAAGTAATTCTAAATGTTCGTATGTATTAAAATACTCTTTTCAGTCATAAAAACTAAAAAGGAAGATATTATCAAAATCACATCATGATTCAACATGCGTCTATATGAAAGTAGTAATATTTGAAGTTAATGTTTTTTGATAAACGCGGTTTTCCAAAGTACAGAAAATTTTTAAGAATTTTTATTCCACAACTTGGCGGTAGTCGCCTGAACGAGTTTGTTTTATGGGTGAAAGAAGTTAACTAGCTTAACTTTAATGGTAAGCTTATCAAAATTTTTCGTCATTTATATTTGTCCAAATATAAATCTAGCACATAGCAATGTACTTTAATCACTTTGTGAATCCGGCATAACAAGCACTCTGATACACAGACACTCTTGCTTTAACGTGTAAGGCTCTTTAGAGATGAATTTTGAGCTTTTCGATATCGAATTCTCATGTCTGGATCGATGTGGATCTTTCACTTTGGTGGATACGAAAATTAGTTCCAGCTAAGATTTCGTACTTTGGAAAAAACTAGCTTCTATGATTCAATGCATAGCAAAGTAATTCTAAATGTTCGTATGTATTAAAATACTCTTTTCAGTCATAAAAACTAAAAAGGAAGATATTATCAAAATCACATCATGATTCAACATGCGTCTATATGAAAGTAATAATATTTGAAGTTAAGAATGTTTTTTGATAAACGCGGTTTTCCAAAGTACAGAAAATTTAAGAATTTTTATTCCACAACTTGGCGGTAGTCGCCTGAACGAGTTTGTTTTATGGGTGAAAGAAGTTAACTAGCTTAACTTTAATGGTAAGCTTATCAAAATTTTTCGTCATTTATATTTGTCCAAATGTAAATCTAGCACATAGCAATGTACTTTAATCACTTTGTGAATCCGGCATAACAAGCACTCTGATACACAGACACTCTTGCTTTAACGTTTAAGGCTCTTTAGAGATGAATTTTCAGCTTTTCGACATCGAATTCTCATGTCTGGATCGATGTGGATCTTTCACTTTGGTGGATACGAAAATTGTTCCAGCTAAGATTTCGTACTTTGGAAAAAACTAGCATCTCTGCAACAGTGGTTAGGATCCAGAAGGATTATTCGCTGTTAAGCAAAACAAGATTGACCAATCATAAGCCTTCATTTTTGAGAACTTTTCATTGTTCGAAGGAGAGAATCTGGAATACATGGAGTGAAAATCTGCTATCGACACTGTAAAAAATTTGACCCTTTTACTGCACCGTTACTCCATCGCTTTTATAGAATTTCTTTGTTTTGACCAATGAGAATGCTCCATAATAGAGCGAAGTAATCGTTTCTTATAAAAGAGATGGAGTGACGATGCAACAAAAGGGTTCAATTTTTTACAATGCAAGCAGTGCTAAAAATTTGTATCCTTTAAATGTGCAACGATGCTACTGAATTCCAAAGTGTCGATCACTGCGACATCTGCGGCATTTTCGTGATACATTATCTAGACTAGCAATAATTATTGCATTTTTAGAAAATGTCCTGCAGATGTCGCCTCTATCTTTAAATTTGATTAGCATTGTTGCACATTTAAAGAATAGAACATTTTAGCGCTTTTTTTAAGTATTACAGAGGGCGTGTTCAGCACAACTTACCGGTTACTTACCGACCACTTACCGATTGTAGAAAAGTACGAAATGAAAATCAAAGCGAAGTGTGACGTCAGCTACAATTCAACAGAATAGTTTTCATTGATGCCACAATTTGCTTTCGTACTGCCCTACAATCGGTCGGTAACATTGGTTACTTTTGTAAGTTGCTCTGAACACGCCCTGAGATAGCCGATTTCCACACTATATCCCCTAGATGCTATATTTCCGGTTTCTTGCATAAGAGAACTTGTCCGGAATCCAGGTAGAATTTGCGCTGTTAGCGAAACCAGATTAACGAATCAGAAGCCTGAATTTTAGCAAATTTTTCAATGTTTTAAATGAATTTTCTTGTTAATAAATCTCGTTTCGCAAACAGCGCAAAATTTATGTGAATCCTGGCCTTCGTCCAGTTAGGATTTTGCACTTTGAACACTGTTAAAAATTTGACTTTAAAACTGGACTTAAAACTTGACGTTAAAAAATTACTTTATCGTCAATCCATCGCTTTTATAGAAAATGATTACTTCATTGTATTATGGTGAATTCTCATTGGTCAAAATAGAGATATTCCATAAAAGCAGTGGAGTGACGATGCAGCAAAATCTTCAAACTTTTAACAGTGAAAAGATCGTGTGTCTATGTAAGTGTAACATAAAAGCATGCAAAATGAACATTTCTAATTGGTCGATTGCTTCAAAATGAATTTGAAATTTAAAGTTTTTATTTTTAAAAAAGTTCTAATTATCAGATTTTTATGAAATTCAAATGGGACCACATGGGCCTCATACGCTTTCAAACAAAAAAAGAATTATCAAAATCGGTTCATATTTGCAAAAGTTATGCGTGAACAACAAATACATACAGGTCGAAATCATAACCTCCTCTTTGAAGTCGGTTAAAAAAATCGCATTAAATGTAAAAATCCATGCACAGTTTTATGTAGTATGTTCTAATAAATGTGGAAAGATAAATTGAAGCAAAAATAAATATTCATGTTTATAAAAGCAGTAGAAAATATTTAAAAAGTGTTTTAAAAAAAGTTAACTTTTTTAAGAAAAATTAAATTCCATTAAATTAGGCTGTTATAAAAGATTTATATTTTAAACTTTAATTTTTAGTAGTAAATATTGTGCCACCAGTATATTATTCAAAATTAAGGAGATGGTTTTGAAACCATTCCCTTAATATTTCCCTTTATGTTACCCCTTAATATTTCCGATAACACCACCGATCTACAAAGGGAAAAAACAACAACAACTTCAAACTTACAAATTTATTTTAATCGTCACAAAGGACAACGCTAAATGCTGGCGATATTTTGTGAATAGCAATTATTTCCAGTGAAATTTTGGTTCTGAATGTCTCGCCATGGCAAATATGTAAACTTCTAGACCGCGCACATTTTCAATTTTTCATGCCTTTTTCAATCTTTTACACAGTGAAAAAAATGTACTTTAAAATGTTACTTGTTTAAATATTGTATCTCAATTTGTTTTTGAGCTATTCTTTATTATTTAAAAGACCTGGCTGTTTTTTTAGTCATCAGCCCTGAATTTTCTACTCAACTGATTTTGATAATTATTTTTTTAAAATGAAAGCTATTTATTTGTATAGTTGTGCCCGTTTTAGCTATTTTTTAATTTATTTCCATTTTTATATTTTATTCTTAATTTTAAATGCTTTTTACGATATTTCTTCAAAATGGTGGCAACTCGGTTTAGCTTTTCTCTCGATAATAAAAATTTATTTTCCATTATCACTTTCCATCAGTCAGAAGCTTTATTTCATCAGTGAACATGTCCTCGCATTTAAAAGAAAAAAGTTAATTGTTTTCGTACAATTTAACCACAATAAAATGATTGTGTATAATTATGCACTAATTGAGGTAAAAAAATATATTTACTGAGAAATAATATTAATAATGTAAATAAAATAACAGAAAATAATTTATGATAAAAATTAATGTCTAAAGCAAAATAAGAAAAATTTCAAATGAGGAAAATGATGTCATTCAGCAGCCAGATAAATGGGAATTACAATATTATTACGGATGCCTTTTTCATATTACTAATAACAGTAACTTTTAAAAAACATTTGAAGAGAAAATGGCGTCACTATTTAAAACATCACATTTTTACTCATAACGATATTGTATTTCAATATTTCTTTTCATTATGGACACTGAGATTGAGATTTTACTTTCAGATGACTTCAGTTAGTGAAAATAATATCATAATAAAAATGAAATTTAGTTTTATTAAAAAAAAAAAAAAAAAACTTTTTTTGTGAGTCCATATAAAATAAAATTTTTGGATTTCGCCGGCACTCAGATTACAATTTTAACTGAAGATGTGCGAATATTTGCATGCAAAATTGTAACTGGCAAACTTGAGATTAAGTTTGGAAATATATTTATTATATATTGATTCAATAATGTAATTACTTTTGCTTTTTTTAAACCAAATTGATTGGGTCTTTTAAACATTTCATTCGACGGGATTCCACTCGTTTTATTGTTAAAATGCATTTCCTTTTTCTCAGTCTATAAAAAATCCTTTAAACTAAAGAAAAAAATCCGTTTTTGATGAACCTAGTCAATGAAGAAGTAGCACGTCAAATTGTATCTCTTTATTATTCCGCAATTCCAATGTCTCGGAGAGAAATTGCTAATCAGTTGGGTATTTCACGCCGTTCTGTTTGACTTCTATTGACTTCTACTTCATATTGATAAACACAAAAAAATGAAGTTAGTTCATTGCATTCTAAACGGGATCGCCCTTCTAAAAGACCTCTATCGATTTTTTTTTTCTTAATCGGAGGCGAAACTGAATTCTGCAATGGCAGAATCTACATTCAACTTGTTTTTGTTATTTTTTAAATTTGTATGCAAAATTAAATTATTTGAAGCTGTAATATAGGAAAAACAAATTATAATTACATTGAGATATTAATTCAGCGTGTAAACGTTTAAAATGGATGAATGCAAAGGATGAAAAGAATTCTTTCCAGTCCTATAATTCAAGATAGTTTAAAAGAATTTCGACTTAGATATTTCCCCCATAGATATTTTTAGAACATAAATCAATGCAATAATCACACATTTATTGCAGCTTAAAATAATGCATTTTTTGTGAAAGTAATTTATTTTTATATGAAAAATAAATTGTAACTATCATTTTTTTTTTTAATTTTTACATAAATGGCGTGATTAATTTTTAAAAAAATTCGCATTACCACTAAAGTTTCAAAATCCATGACCTGAAAATGTCTGCTGAATTTGAAGTTCGAAATTAAAAATAACTTATTTTTACTTACCCATCATACGTAGTAATAGGGTAAGTATTGCAATCGTTTTGAAACATCGAAAAAAAATTTATGACGGACTTACACGTTTCAGATACTGGAGATTCCGAACAAACATAATTTTAGGGAAAAAAAATTGCCTTCCGTCCGTCTGTGTGTTTGTCTGTGTCTGTTTGTCTGTAACAGCTCTATCTCCCGAACAAATTGAGATAGAGATTTGAAACTTTGTATGTGCTTAATATGCAAGAGTGGGACGAAGCCTATTTAATATCAATAACCTCGATTATCCGGAACTATTTTTTTTGGACTCTCGAAAAGTTCGTTCTGATGAAAGGTATACAAAAATTTTCGAAATGTTTTATTTTAAGGAGGGGACGTAAAAGGCAATAAAATAACACAAATTTTGCATAAAAGACAAAGTCGATCGGATTATTAGTTGTCGAGATATTTGTAATCCTCTTTTCCACATTCTTCGGTTTTTCATGACCCATGTATTTCAATCAAATTTCAATTCAAAGATATATTTCAATTAGAAATGAGACGCTTCATCCGACGCAGTAAATTGTTAGTTAATATGATTATTAGTTTTGGTGCTATAAGGATGCTTCTTTTACGCAATCCGGTACTACTGGCGTATTTTGGCGCTTTATGTAATATGTCGAAATCGGCTCATCAGCAATTCATTGATAGAGCATTACAATGTATGTTAAAACTATTTAAATATGCGTTTAAACTTTATTTTGGAATTGCGAAGAATTTGATAAATAGTTTACATGCGTTTTATTTTCATATTTTATATTATGCGTATCCATGATGGGTAAGTATTACGGTGGTCCCCCATCGACTAGTTTCAAAAATAATTTTAATATTTCCAATTTAGATTTCTTATAGTTATACTTTGAGATTCTTTTACGTAGTTAAAAACTTCAATTTTGAGCATTTGTTTTGCTTTCTGTTGGTTTCTTGCATTTCGTCTTGTTTTTTTCCAGTTTCTTTTACTGTATTGAAGAATCCCAAACCCTGATAATTTGATTACTTAAAGGAAATTATGACAGCATAAATTATATTAAAATAAAATGACTGAACGGAATGTTTTTTTGTTTTTACAAATTTACTGTACTTAATGTTTTACAATTCTCAGAAATTAAGTTAAAAAAATGTTTTTAAAGCTTTTTTTTTTTTTTTTTTTTTTTTTTTCGTTTATTTATAAGGCAAAACACCAGTAGAAAATTTTCTAATTAATCTTAGATTTTAATACTTTTGTTTTATTTTAAACATTTATATAAAAAAAATATTTTAATCAATGATTTTTTTTAAGTCAGTTGATTTTCAATCGCGATTTAATCGTTGATTTAGATCAACTGATTAAAATCATTGACATCCTAACATACATAGTCAAACAATGAATTCGAGGCAAAAGAGTTCGTGATAGAACCCTGTACGACTCAAATTAAACCTAACCCGAGCCTTGAAATTTTACTTTAAGTTAACCCGAAACCCAACTTGAATTCAACGTATTTCAACCCGAAAACCGACGCGAGCCCGAAATGTGCAAAAATGATTCCTGTTTAATGCACTTTTAGAATATTTATAATTACATCTCTAATATAAATTTTATCTAAAAAAAAATTCATATGACGCACAAATATAAATCTTTAATCTTAAATCTCTTTAATGTTTAATGATGCAATTTTTTCCCCAGATAAAATATCTCTTGAATTTTTTTGCGAAAAATTGGATAAATCCGAAACCGACTCGCAAATGCCTAGGCACAACCCAAAACATTTAAGGTTAACATATGAGCTGCACGGAATATTGCTAAAAGGGAATTAATATAGTATAAAGTTAATTTTGGCGAAGAAAAAAAAAAAACTTAAATTTATATATATATATATATATATATATACACTATCTACCAATAAAAATTTGGAAACTTTCAATTTTTGACATTTTGTCAAATATTTAAAAATATACTTGTCGGATTCTTCTGAAACTTCAGGATTATGAAAATTATGTCTGACCTCATATTTATCAATATCCATTTGATAAGCAGGGCAATTACGGGGCCGACAAAAAAATTAAAGAATAAAAGAAACATTTGGGATCCCCCTGTACATGAAAATGCACGGAACGATTTATCGCTGCAGAATACAAATATGTGGATACTGCACAACATGTACAGTGATTTTTGTAAGAATAGCATGTATATTCATGGAAAAAGAGTGATTTTTAAAAAAAAATCAAAAATTCTGGTATGTTTTTTGTTTATATCATTCAGGATTTTTGACCAAATTTAACGCAAATTTCAGAAATATTGGCAAAATCTATTACAAAAAATATAGCGCAATTAGAATATAAATACATTAAATATTTTATGAAATATGAGTAGTTTTATGAAATAATTTTTATCTGCGTATGCGCGAACGATAAAAACGATTCTTTTACATCATTTAATAGTCAATTCTATGGAGTAACTTAAAAAATCCAATCAAATATCGTGAAAATTCAAAACGATATCATCATTAAAACTGTTGTTAGCTTTCGTTTTTTCAAAAACTAAAACATTCACTTCACCGTTTTTCATTCACGTATTAAAACATTTCATATTTATTTACTTAGAAGGTGTCACAAATAAAAATTAAATTAAAGAGTTGACATGTTTCGGTTCATTAATAAGAACCGTATTCATAACATATAAAATCAGTAGAAAATTAAATGACACTGGATATAAATATTTATATTATTTATATCCAGTGTCATTTAATTTTCTACTGATTTTATATGTTATGAATACGGTTCTTATTAATGAACCGAAACATGTCAACTCTTTAATTTAATTTTTATTTGTGACACCTTCTAAGTAAATAAATATGAAATGTTTTTTTACGTGATATCATTATTATAAGTAAGCTGTTTTTACATTGCTATCTAAAAACGGCTGAATGATGAGGGATTCTCCACAAATTGACATTTTTTATTAACTGACTTTTAGGAAAAAATTAATAATATTTAATGAATACAATATTGCTGCTAATAAGTATCTTGACACCTGTGATAGAAAAGGAAAAGAGCTTTTATTCTTTTCTATCACAGATGTCAAGATACTTATTGACAGAAATATTGTATTAGATATTGTATACATTAAATACTATTTTTTGCCTAAAAGTCAGTTAATAGATAGTGTATATATAGAGTGTAGGCATGAGCGTGGTCCCATACAGCAGAGATTGTTCGAAACCCTCATCGTCGAATTCCTCTTGTACCAGATTCTTGGGAGAATTCTTTGCGGGAGGGGTGGCCACTGGGGCGTAGAAAAAAATGCTTTTTTTCCTTCTTAATTTTGTAATGTACTCCGTTCCCATGCTGCACAAAGAATTTAGATTCGGGGCATTTGTGTTCGTCCTGTAAGTTTTGAAACAGAAGTGGTTGGGAGTAGATATTCTACAGACAAGGTATAGGTGACTGGACCCCTTTTACTTACCCATCATACGTAGGTTAGAGTAAGTCTTGCAATCGTTTTGAATACATCGAAAAAAAAAAAATGACGTATTGACACTTTTCAGACACTGGAGATTTCCGAAAAAACACATTTTGAGAAGAAAACTAGTCGTTGGGGGCCACCGTGATACTTACCCATCATGGATAGGCATATGAAAATAAAACATTTGAAAACTATTTATACAATGCATTGCAATTCCAAAACAAAATTTAAATATTGTTAATATACACAGTAATGCTGTAATAAAGAATTGCTGATGTACCCATTTCGACAAATTATATAAAACGCCAAAATACTCAAGTAGTACCGAACTGCGTAAAAGAGACATCCTTATAACTCAAAAAATAACAATCATCTTAACTCACAGTTTACTGCGTCGGATGAAGAGTCTCATTTCCAATTAAAATATACCCCTGAATTAAAATTTGAATGAAATACAGGGTCATGAAAAATCGAAAAATGTGGAAATCAGGATTACAAATATCTCGACAACTCATAATCCGATCGACTTCGATTTTTATGCAAAATTTGTGTTATTTTATTTTATTACGTCCATTCCTTAAAATAAAAAATTTCGAAAAATTTATGTACCTTTCATCATAACGAATTTTTCGAGAGTCCAAAAAAAATTGTTCCGGATCCTCGAGGTTGCTGATATTAACCATTTAAACGCCAATGTTCCCAAATGGGAACACTGCATTATTTGCAATACAAAACATATATTTTCTAACATAATAAGGATGTCCTTATTCTTCCTATAAAATATAAGGTTGATTTCAACCTTAGAAAAAAAGTATATTTATGTTTAAGCACATTATCACAGGTATAAGAAAAATGTAAATTCATTAATTTGCATAGAAATATATTATTTGCTTTTATCGTTTTCTCTATATTATTTACATTTGACCACTAGGAATCTAAATGTTTTTCGGATCCGAAAAAATATTCAAAAACATTATACAATAGCATATAGTGGAAAATAATTTTTTATATTTGCACAGGTTGTCAATAAATAATCATGTTCCGAACTGCGAATTTTGAAACGAAAAAGCCCAAAAAAAAAAAAAAAAAAAAAAAAAAACTGCAAAATTATTTGATTGTTATTTTCTAAATTTGTATGCATAAATTAAAACATTTGAAGCTGTAATATGGGAAAATCAAAAGTATTATTACATTGCGATATTAAATCGGCGTGTTAACGGTTAAATAGGCTTCGTCCCATTCGTACATACTAAGTACATACAAAATTTCAAGTCTCTATCTCAATTTGTTCGGGAGATAGAGCGTTTACAGACAGACTGACGGACGGCAATTTTTTTTTCTAAAAATATGTTTTTCGAAATCTCCAGTATCTGAAAAGTGTAAATCCGCCAAAAATTGTTTTGCGATTGTAAGACTTACCCTATACAACGTATGATGGGTAAGTAAAAGGGCTTATTTTATTTATTTTTTTTTTTTTTCATTTTAAGTGTTGGATTTATTTTTTCCTTATAAGATTATTTTAATTTAAATCATTTAGTAAAAAAAAAAAAAAAAAAAAAAAAAAACAATTACGCATAAAAAAATTTTTTTTTAGCCTCCAGTCCCTCCTTTGAACTATTTTTGTGGCTACGGCCTTGCGCCGTCAAAATCCACTTTGCCTTCAAAATATCTCCTTCTTCGCCTGTCTCCTTCAACTTCTGCTTTCGAGCATTCCCGGTGCCCGGTACCCCCTTCAAATTCTATCTTGTGTTGGTCGGGGTTAAACGGTGTGATCTCGGGGTTATCTTGTAACAGTTGTAAACGCCATTTTTCTCGGCTCTTCCCTCCTCCCGAATAAGCTAGGGGAGTTAGGGGAGACCCTGTCGGTTACACATCTTTTTTTTTCTTTTTTCAAATCTGACAATACTAGACCATGGAAATCTACACGGGCCGGACCGATTTCCATTAGTAGCATTCGGGTCAGGCTTTATTTTTCCTTTAAATTCTCGGGTCGCTAATCTTTCCGGGCAGGTCGGGTCTCGGGCCTTACTTTTCCTGTAGGATCGGACTGGGCCTAATTTGTTTTTTCCACACGAAGCCAGGACTGATTTCATCCTTCCTAGTTTTCGTGGACCAAAATATTCAGTCCCAGTTGAATCATCCTGTCCAATCTTTCGATTAGCACACTTTCAGCTCTTGGTACTCAATGAAGGGCGCCATTATTCACAGGACAGTAAATATGCGCCAATATTATCGCATACTATTACAATGTATGCACGTCTTAAAATAATGCAAATGAATCTTATAACGGTAGGCATGAAATCCCTGTGGTTGTAGAGTTACATGTATGATGTCAAATCATACATTTCTCTATGAGAGGTCTATGTCAAAAATGTTTGTAGGGTAAAGTACAAGAAATCGCGCTTATAATAACACGCACACAAAAATTGAAACCAAAGATATTGAAGATAACATAATTTTTGAATAATAAAAACTTTTCAAATGGAGATGGATTAAAGACGTTATTATGTATTTTGGATGAAAATTGTAGACGGAAAATTACAAAAAACAAGTCAATAATATTTTTTTGTTTATTTAAACAAAATTTCCATCGATCCATATGTAAACGAAAAATTTACATATGGATGAGACAAATTTTTGTTGAATCAACAAAACTTTTTTCTAGGTTTATCAAGTTTTCGACAAATGATTGAGATCTGTCACAAGATGCTGTCAGCCGAATTCTAAAAATTGTTGCTCTGATAAAGTCTGTATCACTTTTATCGATTCATTGGCGATTCATTTTAATCGAAAATTTTATATCTTTTAAGGATGTATTCGAAAAAACGCTTTTCCATCTTCAACAGCTCGAAATTTTCCGATACAATTTCAGACACATTTTTAAAAGTAGAAATATGAAACTTGCTGAGGGGATTTTGGAAGAGACGCATGGTGCCGTGTGATGTCTTTTTATGCTCAATTTATTAGAATTTAAATTTATAAACAATTACCTTCTCAGTGTGACCCATTCTTTCGTTCAGATCTTCCGCTTTGAAAAAATCAGTTCAAAATGCCGTTTTTGATTGCTTATTTTGCAATATTTTCTACATTTATCAAAGAAACGACAATCACGGCACCTTGTGTACTTTCTAAATGAGACAATTAGCCAGTTGGATGCCTATGAGAGCAAAAATGAATTAAAAAATAAATCGGAAAATAAGCAATTTGAATCGAAATACACCCTTAAGCAATTTTAATTTTTATACTGTCAAATAGATTTTAGTAAGTTTTAAACTGAGATGCGGTAAAGTATTGATATTAATTCACATTCTTTGTTTTTATAGTTGTCAATATTTTAAATTATATGAGCTCATAATTTTAAAAAGTAGCTGTCAAAGATTAAAAATTTAAATTTAATTTGCATTTGATTGAGATTTATATACAAATTTAGACGCTTCAGAGAGTCATTCCCCCCTCCGCTTTAACAGTAATAAAGGGGGAAATTCTGTGCAACATATTTTAATGTTAAATGATTTCAAGTATCATAAAGTTGATGTAAGCAGCTGAGACTTAATATTTAACGCATAATATGAAGTGCACAGCATTTACAGGGGCACACAAAAGATTTCGAATACTAGTATATTCTTATTCGCACTACTGTATATTATCGATGATAGCTGATGGATGGTTGAAATGCATTTTCAGTTATGATATGCACTTTTAAGTTTTACTAAATTTTCTGCATATTATAGGGTGTATATAAATGTTATAGAATATATACAGGGTTACAAAAAAAAAAAGAGCTCATAAAGGTTATTGAAGCTTCAGAGGGCCCTGCAACCCCCCCTCCTTTCTCCCCAAACGCATTCGAATCACTCGATGTCGACCTCGAGAACCCAGTATGTCCAGAACAGGCCTCTTCCACATCATGAATGAAGAAATGATAATCAGGAGAAAGATGAATATTTCATGAGGATGGGAGAGTCATCGAGACTTCTTGATTCTTTTCTTTTATCACAGGGGGGGGGGGGGGGGGTTGGCGATGGCAGATTTACGTCCCAATACCACTGACTTACACACACCATTCACAGCACTTGAGCGCAGGGAAAAGAATTTTGACGGCGTCGTTTCGACTCATAGCAGAGAAAACGCTTTCTCAAAAAAAGTTGCACTATTTAAATTTTTGTAGGTCGCCCTATCCCTAGATTTTTTTTTTCTTTTCTTTGATCTCGAACAAGGTCGTTACAAAAATTCCACTCACCTGTATTTTTAAAACGTTTGGATTTATAATGGGAATAAAGTCGTCCATTAAAAATAATGATACTCAGCCAGCCGTAAAAACAAAAAGTACTAGGTACGGTTCAATATGTAATTTTTGGCATTTTTGAGGTGTGTTCGTAATTATGTAGATATGAAGAGTCGTCCTTCCGTCTGTTTGTCCGCCTATAACAACACAAAAACACAAAAACCGAATCGTTTGAAATTTTATTTTAAAATTCATTGTTTCCTAATTTTGTCGAACCATTTCCAATCTTATTTAAATTGGATGTACAGCTCAATGACAGGGATCCGTTACATTACGGTCAATGAGGAAAAAAGTTTCAAATGCATTTTAATGGTGTTATTATAATACTAGAAGATAGCCCGTCAAAATGACGTGTTTGTATTTTTAAAGGATGATAAAAAAATACAACAACTGTGGTCAATCATAGCCACTTTAGGCTGAAATAATTTTGATAAATACAGCGATTAAACTTGGAAAGGAAAAAAAATCTAACAAAAAAAAAGAAAGAAAATTCCAAAAGAAATCTGCATTTAAAACTATAGCAAAACTATCTGTTAGATGGGGGTGGGGATTATAATGAAATTTAAAACGCACCCGCGGTTTGCTTAAATAAAAAGTTTTAATTAAATAGTGTTTTTGAAATCGTGAAAAGATTTCAAAGCGAAGTAAAATGTAGTGACTTCATTTACAGCCTCCACTGTAAATCTGACCATTGAGAACGCTCCATTACGACTATGGAACGGTTTCATTGGTCAGAAAATGGATTGCCTTTAAAATCGGAGGTAACTTTTCACAATGTTTTTTATAGATTTGAAATTCTCAAGAGTCATTCACGGCTGTAAAGAAAAAAATATTAAAGCAACCCGAATGTAAAAATTTTAACAATATTGCATTTAAAACGCACCTTCGCTTTCCTTTAATAAAAAGTTTTAATTAAAAATACACTGTAAAAAATTTGACTCATTTGCTACAGCGTCACTCCACCGCTTTTATAGAAAACGGTTACTTTACTGTGTTATGGAGCATTCTCATTGGTCTTAAAAGAGATATTCTATAACAGCTGTGGAGTGCCGCTGCAGCAAATGGGTCAAATTTTTAACAGTGTACTTTTTGAAATCGTGGAAAGATTCCATAGCGAAGTAAAATGTAGTGACGTCATTTACAGCTCTCACTGTAAATCTGACCAATGAGAACGCTCCATTACGAATATGAAACGTTTTCATTGGTGAATGAGTTTCTTTGTCTCGTGGATAGGTTGGTCCCGGAATTGTTATACACGGAGGGGTTTTATATATATAATAATAAACGAACACTAGCGGACCCGACAGACGTTGTCCTTCTTGGCACCGACTCCAGAAAATCAAATAAATGTACGTAAATATAATAATACGCACTATAAACACTACGCTCTTAATTTAATTTTTTATTACAATTATGTAAGGAAATTATTTTTTCACTCTTCAGTATTTTATGAAGTCGGTTCAATTTTTGATAGAAAAGTTTATTTTTCTCTTTTTAGTTAAAAGTTAACGATTTTCTGAAGACGGTTAATCAAAATTATAATACAGGAAACATTATTGTAAAGCATACACGTTTGTCAGGAGCGGGATTCGAACACGCGATCTCTTTCTTCGAGAAGCAGAGCTTAAATCTGCCTCCTTAGACCGCTCGGACATTCCGTCCGAATTCCATTCGTCGAACTTATTCAACCCTTTTAATTATCGAAAAATCACTAACTATTAGTTTTTTCCTAATTACTAAAAGTGCTGAATCAATTTCGATGAAATGTGAATCTGAACCATTCTCGAATCCACTGGAACAAACTCGCAAAATTTCATTGAAATCGGTCCAGTCGTTTATGAGGAGTTCAGTGACAAACACACGCACAGAAGATTTATATCTATAAAGATAATAAAATTGATATGCATCTATGAAAGTCGTCCCATGGAAGAAAATTGCATTTTAACGATGTCACACTCTTTCGCACCTAATTAAAATGCATAGGCATCTGTGAAGTTTAGACATTCCGTACAATCTGAGGTGCAAAGAATATTTGTTATGCATTGACAAAGCCACATGAAAGTATTCCATTGTAAAAGGGGATACACTGTTTGGGCCCTTTGCGACGCAGGGCAAATTCATTGCTTAAGTATTGAAATAAATGACTGACACCGGAATTTGAAAACAACTTTATTTGTAAATAAGAAAGATACATTTCACGCATTCAATAAACCGTATTTTTTTTTTACAAAATTCTGGTGGCGATTGGGAATAATATTTAAGTGGTAGGGTAACATACCCAGTAATTGGCACATTAAGCATTTGTCTTTAAACTTACTTCTATTTTCATTACCAAAAAATAAAATATTTACTTGCAAATATTTTTAAATCAAAGTGTGTATATATGTGCATCTATTTTGCCCACTGAAAGCAAAAATATTTGAAAAAGTTTTTTTTATAAAAAGTTGCTGTAATCACCAGTAATTGGCATAGACTTTTACACAATTAAAGTAACCCTTTTCAACTAAACAAAACTGTTGTCAATTAAAATTTAAAATATACTATAAATCAGATAATGATAAATTGAAATGCATGCCTTTCTTGAGCCAGAGAAGAAGCATTTGCAACAAAAATGGCTAATTTGATACAAGCCTCTTTGTTTCTCTTTCCTAGGCACTATTGTCATTTAGTAGCATAAATGAAAGTTATAATCTGTAAAGTAAATGAGCATATAGATATAACTGGTATAGGGTCTTGCATTTTTAAAAGACTGGACATAAATCTTATTTTAGGACATTTTTGTAGGATGTGCCAATCACTGGTGCCCGCCTATTACTGGGGATGTTACCCTATATCTATGAAACCAGCGCTCCGCAAAGGGTTAATGAAGAAATGATAATCAGGATGAATATTTCATGAGGATGAGAGACTCAATTATTTTATTATTAGGTGGGGGGGGGGCGCATATTTATGTCCCAGTACCACTGACTTACATACACCCTTCACCATACTTCAGAGAATTGAAAAACAATTTTTACGACGCGTCGTTTTCGACTCGGGAAAGAAAATGCTTTCTCCAAAAAGTCGCACTTTTTCAATTTTTGTAGTCGCTTTCCCCCTAGATTTATAAATCCATTTTTGTTTGATTTGGCTCGAAGAAGAAGGTCGTTACAAAAATTCCACCTGCCTGTATCTTCAAAACAAACTAATGGGGGGACTAAAATAACTAAAATAATGGGGGAAAAAAGTACCCTGATGAGTACTATTTCTTCAAACAAGAAGTAGTTGCATCTACCAAAACTTTCTTCTATCTTATACGTATATTTTCATGCTTCAAAAATTAGTTACGCATGTTAATACTTTGATATTATTAATTCAGTATTGTACCAACTTTGATTTTCAATTTCTCTTAAATGTGAGGATTCTGCGGATGTCGAACGGCTTGAGATAAAAGATACAGAGTAAACAAGGACTGAAAACGAGGAACACTCTGGTCGACCACTACATTAAAAACATAATTAACAATGCAGAAACATGGATTCAAAGATCTTGGACACTAGACTAGAAATGCGAACGCGGAACACATAATATTCCCATGAATCCTGTTAAATATTTTAGGTATGTACCTGAATAAGTTAGACCTCTTGTATTTCTTAAAGTTTTTGTTTTTTGTTCAAAGACTATAAATAATATGTACACACAGGGTGTCCAGCAAATAACACCCTGATTTCAAAATTAAATTTCTCAAAAACAAAGATCGATAGTAATATGCGGTAAACGGTGTTTTCATTAGGTAAGCTGTAAAAATCTTATACAGAATTTTCAAACAGTGAATATTTTGAAAAGATTGTGTTCTGATTGCAAAGAATGCTTTGATTTGACATTTTTCTTGCTTTAGATTGCCTGCAGAGAAATAATTTTTCAGCTTACAGTGCAATATTTTAAAGATTTTTCGAAGTAAATTTTTAGAATTTCGAAATTTCAAAAAACTATGAAATATGGCACTTTAAGCCGAAAATCACATTCTCTGGCAGCAATCTAAAGCAAGAAAAATGTCAAATCAAAGCATTCTTTGCAATCGGAACACAATCTTTTCAAAACATTTGCCGTTCGAAACTTTTTAAGATTTTTACTTACCTGATAAACAAACCGTTTACTGCATAATTCTATTGATCTTTGTTTTTGAGAAATTTAATTTTGAAATCAGGGTGTTATTTTCTGGACACCCTGTATATTAGATATAAATATATATCTATTTATGTAAATTTCCTGGATTAATTATGTAAATTTATCGCTAACTGTAATTTTTTTTTATGGCAAACTATTTTGATTTGCCATAAAATTTTATTTAAGCAGAGTGTGTGTGTGTGGGGGAGATTTGCTTATTTTTCCTTACAAGGGGAAGGACAAAATGACTAAAAATATGTTTAAGTAATGTTTGAAAGGTCCCGTAACTGAAATCTTTTGTGCGTTCCTGCTTTCTATTCTACTGGAAGTGACTTGTAGTCAACGTATATCCTATTCATAAAATGAGAAATAGTTTAATAGATAAAAAGTTTATTAAATCCAATTGATTTTTTTTTTTTAAATCACCAGATTATAAAACATTCACCTTTTTATATAAACATTTTAATAAAAATTCTTCAATTTACTTAAGAAAGGAGTTATAATAAAAACTAGCCGTTGGGGGCCACCGTAATACTTACCCATCATGATATGTATATGAAAATAAAACATGTGAAACTATTTATACAATGCATTGCAATTCATTAACAAAATTTAAATATTGTTAATATACATAGTAATGCTATGTTAAAGAACTGCTGATGTACCCATTTCGACAAATTATATAAAACGCCAAACTACTCAAGTAGTACCGAACTGCATAAAAGAAACATCCTTATAACTCCAAAAACAATAATTCTATTAACTAACAATTAACTGCGTCGGATTAAACGTCTCATTTCCAATTAAAATATATTTCTGAATTGAAATTTGAATGAAATACAGGGTCATGAAAAATCGAAGAATGTGGAAAACAAGATTACAAATATCTCGGCAACTAATAATCCGATCGGCTTCGTTCTATATGCAAAATGTGTGTTATTTTATTGCCTTTTACGTCCATTCCTTAGAACAAAAAAATTCGAAAATTTTTATATACCTTTCATCAGAACGAATTTTTCGAGAGTCCGAAAAAAATAGTTCCGGATAATCGAGGTTGCTGCTCGTCCCATTCTTACATACTAACTACATACAAAATTTCAAGTCTCTATCTCAATTTGTTCGGGAGATAGAGTGTTTACAGACAGACAGACGGACGGCAAAATTTTTTTTCTAAAAATATGTTTTTCGGAATCTCCACTATCTAAAACGTGTAATTCCGTCAAAAAAAAAATTTCGATTTTCAAAACGATTGCAAGACTTACCCTATACTACGTATGATGGGTAAGTAATAAATGACATTTCGGAACCGTCAAATAAGTTCCATAATCATAATATAAATAAAAATAAAATTTCAAAATATTTCACAGTCAATACAAATGACACGCGAAACATATCAATGTCATTTATTTTTATTATAACGCCTTTAAATAAAATTAAAATAGTTTAATAGAATTAAAACGCGCCCCAAACAATGTTTTCCCGTATGTAGTGGAATACTTTCGAGTCGCCCTGTCAACGAATAACCAATATTCGTTGCATTCCAGACTGTACATTATGTATATTTTACTCTGTACTTCATATTAGATGGGGCTATCTATTTTATTATGTTCGAAAAAAAAAATAATAATAACATCATTAAAATGCACTTCAAACTATTTTTTTCCCATGGACAGTCCTGTAACGGGATATTTTTGCTGTCAATGAATGCATCAAATTTTCAGAAAATTTGAAATGACTCGACCAAATTTATGCAACAGTTCTATATTTTAAATTTCGCGCAAACGATTCGGTTGGGTAAGCTTTGGCGTTGTTGTATGCGGACGACCAGACAGACTGATCGGCGACTCTACGTATTTACATAACTACGAACGCACCTAAAAACATGAAAGGTGATTATTAACTATTTTCCAAATACAGTCGAGTTTCTATATAACGAAATCCACCGTTCCAGTAAAAAATTCGTTATATAGAGAAATTCGATGTATAGAGAATGATGTTAAAAATCGTATTTAATGTGCGAAATTTGAACGAATATTATTTTTGATCTTTTGAATTAATAATTTGAAAGGTTTAAAAGTAAATATTAACCCAACATTTTATTTTTTAATTATTTAAGCTATTTCAAAAAAGAGAACAGACATTTATTTGAAAGCTTAATGGAAATCATATAAGAAAGACTTGCATTAATTTCAGAAAAAGAAATCTGTAATTTTTTTTAATTGTTACGCTCTCAAAAAAAAAAAAAAAAAAAAAGCTCAAATTTTAGCAAGGAATGAAAAATTGTAGTTAACATTTTCCTCCGTTTAAAGGCCTCTCTTATGTGCCTCTCATTGATTCCTCTCTTACCTGTATATCAATCCAATTGACTCTGTTTTGAGAAGGATGTTGAAAGGTGCGTGGGAGGTCGGATGAATTCGTTGGGTTTAAAGAACAAGGAGAGAAGTAATATATAAAAAAAACTCAGCACTGAACGATAAATCAAAAATAAGTGATGGAAAATTGATTCCATATGACTTTGAAGCTTTTTAAAACTGAATAAATTAAGACCAATTTATGAAAAAATTCGTTATATGGAGATAGATATTTCGCTCTATAGAGACTGTTTTTAATGTAATCATGCGAAAAGGGGACCGTTCCTACTAAAAATTCGTTATATAGAGAAATTCGATGTATGGAGTTTCGTTACAGAGAGAATCGATTGTAGTTAATTATAATAAATCAAGTTAAGGTTGTTCTCAACTGCTCCGCTCAACAAGCTCAAAATGTTTTGACACATTGGCAAATTCATTTCTTAACGGAAAGATATAAAATTGGAAGACCTGACTATGGAAGCGATCTTAATTTTCCATTTTATGATATTTAAATTACCTATCCAGTTCTAAGCTATTTCGATCACGTGAGCACCGGGTTTTCTCCTGCTTTTCTGCGGGAAATGTGCTCAAAAACATCAATTTTGAAGGCTTATTATGAAAGATCTATTGTGTTTTTAAATAGACAGGAAATTGAGTGTCATTAGGCAGTTTCTGAATAACAACACCTGCTATTTGATGCATTGTCCGAACAAAATTAAATTAAAGAATAGGTCACAAAGATTTAAAAACACCCTTAAGAGCCCACACTAGTCACGCGGTAAAAGCCGAACGCCAATGATAAGTCTATGGGCGCAATCTTTTCAAATATATCGCTCAAATTTTAATATTTTTACATGATTTTTTTTTTTGCACAAGATAGCCGAGGCCGTTCCAGATTTTCAGATTTTCTTAAAAAATTTACTTTAACTTCTGTAACCGGTTTAAACCGGTTCTGAAAATGAAACTATCGTAATATAAAAAATACATAAGCAAAACTGAAAAAGTAAAAACTAGGCCGGTTGTGGAACGGCCTCGGCTATCTTGTGCAAAAAAAAAATCATGTAAAAATATTAAAATTTGAGCGATATATTTGAAAAGATTGCGCCCATAGACTTATCATTAGCGTTCGGCTTTTACCGCGTGACTAGTGTGTGCTCTTAAGAGCCACTGAAGCTTTTTTAAAAATGTGGGGATTCTGCACCTACAATATTTATGCCTGTGCGCATTACTTTAATAAAACTGGTTGGATGTGCCAATTCTGAAACTTTCTTCTACCTCATACGTACATTTTAATATTTTAAAAAAGTAGTTACACACGTTAATACTTCAATATCATTCATTCACCAACTTTGATTTTCATCTTAAATACCGTATTTACTCGTGTATAAGGCGCACTTTTTTTTTTCCAAAAAATTAAGGCCAAACTCCTAAATGCGCCTTATACACGGAATAATTTTTTATTGTTGGATGCAGCCGAACGATTTACATATGAAGCAAGAAATTATTCAAAGAAGACATTAAAACTCGGAAAATGTTACTTAATTGAAGTATTACTGCATATTTAACTTATTCCTTGCAGTTTTTTATACAACAGAGCATTTGACATTATCTAAACACTAATTAGCAATTCTCTTTATCGTCACTCATTCCTATTTCCCGTCATTCTCTTACAACCCAAAGTCTAAAAATGCATTTTCGCCTTGTTTTCTGGTCTGGTGTAATGTTTGTTTCGACTTTTTTTTTTTAAACTGAAATTCATTTGGTCATTCTTCATTAGCGTATCAAATGTATGGTGCGCGTTATATTAAGAGATTTTAAGAAATCGTCATTTTTACTTGTAAAGTAGAGGTGCGCCTTATACACGCGTGCGCCCTATACACGAGTAAATACGGTATCTGATTCACTCCATAAATCACAGTCAAAACGTGTGATTGTGGATATTTGTTTAAACCAATACTTATTCTGTTATCATCATCTGTTTGCAAATTGTCAGCTTAGCAGGACGCGAGTTCCCGTCTCTGCACGAACCCATGGACAATATATAAAATATTAAGAATCGGGAAAATGTTATAAAAGGCGCTATCTACATATGTGTACAGTTTGAATATCTTTATCAAAATTTGTTTTCAAATTATTATTATTTCTTAAAGTTTTTATTACTTGATTTGTCATCGTAGCAACAATCAGGGAACGAAAATTAAGTTATGGAATTCAACCCATAAAAGTATTCAGATATACTTCAGATTTTCAAGTTCTCTACCGAGGACAACAACTATTTTCCAAATAGCTAAAAAAAGGAAAAATGGACATTTTCGTTTTCGGTCGAAAACAGAAAGGCTACCGAAATTCAATTTCGGTCGATCTTTATAACAAAAAAAAGGTGAATGTATTTGAATTATTTTTAGAATGATTCACAAACTTTTTTTCTTTTATTCAAAAGTATGATGCCGGCTTTCCAGTCCCTAACATGTTTTTGTTCGAAGGCCACCGCTGAGATATGGGATAGGCCCGACCGACACCGCCCTTCTTTTCTTTTTGTACCCAGGGTGGGGTCTCCCCTCCCCCCACATAAAAGGTGTGAAAGGTTGGGGGGGGAGGGGGGGTCAAGGGGTCGCATAGTTTCGGGCATTTCGATCTCACGGTAGCGGCAAAACGGAATAGAAGCTTTATCCGTTCCGCTGAGGGATCTATAGATTGGAATTTTTTACATTTTACTAAGGCATGGATTGGTGTTATTTAGATTTTAGGGAATATCGACAAAAATTCCATAGTTTTAATTTAGTTTCATTTCCAGTGCCCTTTATGTGTACTTCGGACAACTACCGTCCAGAAGCCCTAAATAAATAAATAAATAAAAATAATTTAACATATTATAACAAACATTTGAAAAATGATTTTTTTCAAGACTTCAGAAATACAGACTTAAGGCCCCTGTCCTCGCTCGAGGAAACGCTCGCGAGCTAATGCTATTCCTATGGGGAAGCATTTTTCTAATAACTCTTTCGCATTTTCACATTTTTGAATCATTTTTTGCACTGGATAGCTGAGGTGCATGCCGACAGCGCATCTTTTTCATTTTTTCGATTTTGGTTGCAGATATTTTTTACAAAGTTAGTTTCACTTTCAAAACCGGTTTCGAAACTGAAAGTGCTTTTTAAAAAATATATCTGCAACCAAAATCGAAAAAGTAAAAAACGTGCGCTGTCGGCATGCACCTCAGCTATCCAGTGCAAAAAGGAAGTATTCGAAAATGCCGCAATGCGAAAGAGTTATTAGAAAAATGCTTCCCCATAGGAATAGCATTAGCTTGCGAGCGTTTCCTCGAGCGAGGACAGGGGCCTTAATAAATTCTATTTATTTAAAAAAAAAAAATTAATCGATCGGTTTAACATTAAATTGTTTACTTTTCCGTGATCGTTGTCGCACTTTACGTAATCGGTGGGATCAACTATCTGTCCTCTTAAGCTTAAAAAGACGATTTTGCATAAGGCACATTTTGTATAAACTTTTTTACTTTCTTCTGTCTTAACAATGACATTTTGATTTCCTATTCCAATAAAATCTCTTCTAAACGTAACAAATTCCGTAAAAAAATAAATGAATAAGTAAATAAAATGTGGACATCCATTGTTTGAATGCTTCCCATTGAGTTAATAAAAATCAGTAAAATCGTCTTTTTTAAGATGATCAAAACTGAGTAACTATATTACGAAAGCCACGGACGTTCCGCTGAAATATACAGGTTGGAATTTTTTATTGAAATAGTCTACGAATTTTACACTTTTCAGTTCAAAAATGCGGTTGTAGATGTTTGAAAAAATTTTGCGCTTTATGAGGAGAACACTTAACAGTCTTTACAAGTCTGCACGGGCTGGAATTCCCAGGTCCGGGCCCGATCTAACCCGACACAATTTCTACTCTTTCGAAAAAATTCAGGTTTCTATCCTATAATTAAGATTTCGGTACTACTCTGTTATCCCGTCGATCCATTTCGCCAAATTATACAAATCGCCAAACGAATAGCCAAATTATACATATTGACATAATTATTATTTTAAATAATAAAAAAACAAATAATTAGTCGAATATTTATAAAAATATTAATAAAAAGTGGAAATAAAAATCACTTAATGACGTTTTAAACACGTAAATCGAATTGAATGTCATTGAATGTGACATTCACGATTATCCATTATTGGCATTTAATGTGACATTCACGATTATCCATTATTGGCATTTAATCTTATAATTTGGCGATAATTTTTTGGTCGACGGGTTAACCTATTAGAAAACAAATAATTAGGAGAATATTAATAAAAATACAAATAAAAATTCGAAATAAAAATCACTGAATGACATTTTAAGCACGTGAATCGTATTTCATGTCATTGAATGTGACATTAACGATCCTCCATTATTGGCATTTAATCTTATAGCTTGGCGATCATTTTTTGGTCGACGGGATAACCTAGTAGTACCAAGATTTCTTTAAAACAATATTACATACATATCTATGGGATGGTTTTACAGGAAATACACAATAGCAACATTATTTAGATTCTGAGACATTCAACATTCAAATAAAGATTCATTAAAAAATTACTAGGGTTCAGAATAAAAAGGGGGGGGGGATAGTTAAAAACATCATAACTTTTAAAACTGTATAATAAAAGTAGATTTATCGAATGAAATGGAAGTTTTATGCGTTGAGTCGAAAGATCCAGATTGGAATTTTTTACATTTTACTTGGCACTCTTAGATTTTAGGGGAGACTAATTCGATAAGCCCCCCCCCCTCCCAAATAAATAAGAAAAATTTAACAAATTATAACAACCATTTGGAAAATGATTTTTTCAAAAACAAAAATACAAGGCTTCAGAAATACAGACCTAATAAATTCTTTTATAGGTCTATTTCTATTCTTTTATATTTCTTTATTTTCGATGCTTCAGAAATATTTGTCCTGATATAAAAATTTTAAAAATTGTTTATTTTAAAGTCTGAATTCAAAAAACAATAAAAAAAAACCCCATAAATTTTACATAGTAATGAAGTCAGTCGAACAATATATGTGACTTTTTTTAAAAAACAATCTACTACTTAATAATATATTCAAACACTTTATTTTAACTCAGTTTCAATGTTTTTGCATTCTCTTAATAAGAAACTCAAACAAGTTACATAATAAAAAATTACTTATACCACAATTTTTACTTTCTTCTATCTTTACAAGAAGAAAGTATTGGATTCATGAAAATTTTCGACTTCCGGTTTTCGACGGATTTATACGCTTTAGAAGGTCCTGAACACGTTTTGACTATTTCTAGAAAATGTCTGTCTGCGAGTCTGTCTGTCTGTCTGTTTGTCTGTCTGTCTGTCTGCATGTGACAAAAAATTTGTGGGCGCTCTATCTCAAGAACTAATGCTCGAAATTTAATAAAATTTTGTATTCAGTTAGACCTTGATATGAATTAGTGCCTATTGGTTTTTAGTGAAAATTGGCCTGCAGGTGGCGCTGCTATACTACGTTTTTCATGATTTTCAGGATTGCTATATCTCAAGAACTAATACACAGAATTTCACCAAACTTCAGATTCTGTGACCCCTTGATATACATAGACGCTGATTAAGTTTTGGTGTAAATTGGCCAGCAGGTGGCGCTGCTATGTCACGTTTTTCATGATTTTCATGATAGCTATATCTCAAGAACTAATGCACAAAATTTCACCAAACTTCAGATTCCGCGATACCTTGAGATACATAGCCGCTGATAAGGGTTTGGTGTGAACTTCCCTATAGGTGGCGCTGTTATGCTACATTTTGCACGATTTTTGCGATAGCTATATCTCAAGAACTAATGCAGGGAAAAGTGGCGGTCCGGCCTCAGGAGGAGGATTGAGGATCGGTGGTGGTGGTGGGATCCTCCTCCTCAAGCCTCCTCCTCACTCCTCCTCCTCAATCCTCCTCCACAATCCTCCTCCTCCTCCTCAATCCTCCTCCACAACCCTCCTCCTCCTCACATCGTCTTGTAAGAGAAGGGGTTAAAAGGATTTTTTTTTTGCGGGAATTTCAGGGAGTTAGATTTTTAAACCATACTATAGTATGGGGGTGTTTTTTAATGCGGGGACTTTAAAAATTTTCGGCGTGTTACAGTACGTGGGATATGTTTTCGATTGAATTTTGCTGTTGTTCATATAAAAAGGTAGTTAAAAATAAGGAATGAAGCGACTTTTTTTTTTTTTTTTTTTTTTTTCACCGTGTTTTAGATGAAGAGTTAAGCGGGTATTTGTGTACACATAATGTTTTTTTCTATACTTTTGTATGAGTGGTTTTTAATTTTAATGTGGCAACTTAAAAATTTTCAGTTTGGTGTAATTTAAGAGTTTATTTTTTGATTTTAAGCAGAAATTTTGGGGAGTTTGATTTTTTTTTTTTTTTTTTCACTGTACTCTTACATGATGAGTTAAGCGGATATTTTGGGGGAAATTATTATTTTAGACTAATCATTCACGAAGGATATTTTGCGGACATACGTGTTTAATAGGGGGACTTTAACTTTTTTGCAATGAGATTGACGTGTGCTCGTTGACCTAACCGTACGGAGTTTGTAATTTTCTTCGAATCATGTGTGCATGTTGGCTTAGAATATCTTAGAAAGACCTGAATAACCTTTATCTCCACCAAGTCATAAATAACACATGCTGGTTTGATTTTAAGCAGAAATTTTGGGGAGTTTGATTTTTTTTTTTTTTTTTCACTGTACTCTTACATGATGAGTTAAGCGGATATTTTGGGGGAAATTATTATTTTAGACTAATCATTCACGAAGGATATTTTGCGGACATAAGTGTTTAATAGGGGGACTTTAACTTTTTTGCAATGAGATTGACGTGTGCTCGTTGACCTAACCGTACGGAGTTTGTAATTTTCTTCGAATCATGTGTGCATGTTGGCTTAGAATATCTTAGAAAGACCTGAATAACCTTTATCTCCACCAAGTCATAAATAACACATGCTGGTAATGGGAATTTGAGAATAATAACTTTAAACATTAATTTAATGAAGGAACTTTAAAATTATTTCGAGTACTATTTTTAGTTAACTATGTTATACACTTGATATTTTAGATTAGTTAAAAAATAACTTTAAAATTTGAATGAGAAAATATGTTTCAAAATGGGATTTTACGTACTAACATTTATTTGCGCTCGTTGACCTAACCGTTCGGAATCTGTGATTTTCCTCGAATCATGTGTGAATAACTGTTAGATTTCCTTAGAAGGGCTTGAATAAGCTTCAACCATCATAAATAACGCATGTCTGTAACGGGAATTTGAACTTAATTTTTTTAAATATTCATTTTAATGAGGTGACTTCGAAAACAATTTGTAGAACTTTTGAGTGGTAATAATTTTTATTGGGAAACTTGAAAAAATCTTGTGATTTTTTGTGAACTAATTTTTAATTGTTAAAGTTTGCAATCCGTATTCGCATTTCTTTTGTGTGAGATTGTATAAATGTTGATGAAAACTATTTCTATTCCAATTAATGAAATTTAATAATAAAAAGAATAAAGTGTACCTCACCAGACACCCCTTTTTCAAAATTCGTACATATTTTTAAACATAGCAATGTGTTTAATATAAGTAATTTTTGTGTGTCCTTTCCTTTCTGAAAGTGTAAGCGATTTTTAACATAAATATCTTTTGACGTGTGTAATTTTTCCCTGGCAGAACAATTTTCAAATAAATAAATTTTAATATTAATAGAATTTTTGACTTTCCGAAGAAAAAAAGGAACTTATTTTTAATATTTTAATACTTGTCGGTTAAAAAAAAAAAATTAAACTATATTTATTATCGAAATGAATTCATCTTCATTAATTTAAAAACATATAATATTTATAACCAGTAACGCGGAACTTTTTCAAACCCTGTTAATGAGATTTTATTTAACATTGTATTTTATCTTCAAATCAAAATAATTTGTGAAAAATGTTTTTAAATATTTTTAAAACTGTATTGAAAATAATATTTTACATACCTTAACATCAATGAAATCCGAATCGAACTTGAGTTTAATAATTATTTTCTCAAAAAGTTCGTTTCAGTATATGAGTAAACCTAGATGAATCATTCTTATCTGCTTATCTGATAGCGTTTTCCGAAAAGGGTTGAATCTCTGAATCATAGCTGATAAGGAACTGGGGTTCATGTGTTATCTTAATTAATCTTAATGAGTACTATGTCTAATTAAAATTATTTGACTTGAAATAAAATAAGGTCTTTTGAGCAATATCTTTTGAAAATTTAAGATATAATTATTTAAATCAAATTAGAGGCTTTTTTTTTTTCTCATCGATTTATTTTAAATAAAACTAAAATATTTATTTTTTTCTGTACTTTGTTAGCAAAATAAAGAGTGTAATACATTCATTTCGGATTTAACTATTTGAAAATTTAAACTAACCTATGATTAAAATGATTACATAAGGTTGAGTATGTGATCTAGTTAAAAACGGAACACGTATTCATATAAAACTTTAAATTCTTACGCTTTTGTGTATAATATAATGTATGTTTTAAATATTAAATGAAAAATATCAATAACAATAAATGAAAAACATTAACATTAATAAAATATTAATTAAACATAGCATTGATTTAAAACTTAATATTAATATAGGAATACACATCCGTATAAAACTTTTAACATTTATGTTTTGGTGTATAATATTATGTATATATATTAAATATTAAATGAAAAATATGAATTAACAATAAATGAAAAATATCAATTAACATCAAGCTATTAATTTTCATTACCTGATTTTACTATTTAATTAATATTTAAAATTTTCATTCAGGTAATAAACTTACTTTAACAGTTTAATGCAAATATCGCACAGCCTTGAAATTGTTCCAGCAAGAAGAATAATCACATCCGATTTCATTACCTCACAAGCGATAAGTATGATTCATTCTTATCTGATTTCTAGAAAAAGGGGCCATCTTATCTGTGAATCATAGCTTTTGTGATAGGAACCTAGTGTAAGTTTAATCTAATAAGAGTTAATAATAATCTTATTAATTACGATGTCTAATTAAATTGTCTTAAAATAAAGTCATTTCTTTTAAAAATTTAGGATAAAATAATTTAAATCAAATAAGAGGCTTTTTCACATAGATTTATTTTCAATAAAACTAGACTATTTTTCTATATTTTATCAGCCAAATAATTAATGTGTCATATTCATATAGGATTAAACTATTATAACTGTCGTATAATTAAAATGAATTTAAGTGATTATAAAAATAAGCATTCTAAAATGCGAATTCTAAATTTATCATTTCTAAAATATAAGCGTTTGGGATTCACATGAGATGATTTCGTGTCATATAACATTAAGTTTTAGAAAATGCATGTTTTTAAACCCATTATATCTATTTGTGTGTCTATTTCCGTGATGAAATATGGTTCAAAACATTCAATTTGACGGCATGTTCTACCTTGCGCTTTAATTGAACGACTTGTGTTGGTAAAAAATAACTTTTGACTTATGTCACAAAATTTAGCAGGGGGAAACATTTAAATGTGATGAAGTGAAAGCACATTTTTATGATTCTTCAAATTCATATTGTTTTGTGTATAATATATGAAATAAAAATTAAATGAAAACTATTAATGAGAGACACATTGAAAAATATTCTTACCTTAAAAGTGACTGTTATATGCTTATTCCAACTGCTATCCACCGTCAACCTGCATCGTTGCTCGCCTGGTGGGTAATGTCTGATAACCAGATATTCTTATCTTTGACGGTTTTCCCGAAAGTTGACTCACTTCATAAGTAAAAATGACAGGTTCAGATCTGAAATTAAGAGTTTATTCATATCGAATATAATTAATATAACATGCAATTAAAAAGAGACTTAATTTATTTAATACGTCATAATTAAGAATTTAATTAAATCCTGAATATAATTTTTTAAAATCTTATTAATAGAATAGAATAGAAATTCTTTTCAACATTTTCAAGAAACACACGTGTTATTGAATACTTAATAGAATATTTTTCGTAATGAATGTGTAATTAACAATTTTTAAATGATTTTTTCTAATTAATTAGTGTTTAATTAAAATTTTCATAATTAAAATAAATATATCAAATAAAAAAGGAATTCTTTTCAAAATTTTCAAGAAACACAAGTTATTATTAAGTAATATTTTGAATAACTACAAACTTTAATCATGATGAGTCATCACTGTGAATGATCTTTTCTTCTCATGTGTTATAAAAACAAGTTTAAGTACCTAAATTTATTGATATATTTCATTGTGTGTTGGATCCTTCTTTACTAATCTCGTTAAAATTATTCATTTACCAATGATTTAAACTTCACATTTTAAAGTTATTTATATAATATACTAACATTTGACTATTAAATATCAAATAATGGTTATGCACTTTTTACACTCACATCTTACAATGCACTTAGTAACCAAATTTAATGATTTTTAAGCATGTCTTCTTAATTTTTTTTTACAATGAAAGACTATCACAGTTGAATATTTAGCTTTCTGTTTATAACTTTATCGAGAAATATATAATGCATACCACACGATTTCATTAAATGAATCACAATACATTTCAAACTTCTCATTTTCAATGTTTTATATATACTAGTGTTTATCAAATAGGTGTTTATTCTGAACAATCATTACTTAGTATATTGATGAAAAGTTTGTGTTGAACGGTTTTTAACTTAAATGGTGTGAGAGAAGGATATATTAGGACAGAAGTTATTAAATATAGAGTCTTTAAAGTTTATACCCGTGCAAGAATTGGCATTTCAAGAAACAAAGTTGTGTCACATTTGAAAGCATTCTTTATATTCGAAACGCACACGTGATCACGATCACATCACTGGAGAGCATAGAGAAGCTGTTTATGTTGTATATAATTTGAATTTTCATTAACACAATATTATAACCGAAGTTTTTCGACAGTTTGAAAAATTATGATGTTCAACGTCTGCACACGTTAACACAGAATAAGATTAGCTTATGCCCTTTCGATGATAAGCGTTATTTGCAGGTAAGATATATTAACATAACAAAATTTTCTTGGTAATTTTACTCGCAGGTTTCGAAACCACAAACATCTGATCATACTTCTCATTTTTAACACGCGACACTAACCATTGGGCCATTAAAGCCCGTAATTTAGTAACTTAAAATTAAGAAAGATCATCGAAAATGATTACTTCACACATGCAAAAATAATTTTTATTGTGACTTATCAGTTAAAAATCACGAAGAAAAGAAAAATATCACATATGTTTTGGATTACTTTGAGATTTTATGAGTCACTTCATCAGTTAAATAGACATAACCACTTCTTATGAATCACTACTTATGCTTAAATTTTGAAACACTTGCTTAAATGAAATGTATTATATTTTAGTTTATCAGTGATAGTGCGATTACTTGTTAATAATTTTAATGTTATTAAAAAAATTTAAAAAAATCAAATGTGAATAATTAATTAAAAAAACACAAGTCACTATTAAAGGTTTGAACAAATTATTAAAATTATTTTACAAAACTTTTCAAATTATTTAAAAATGTTTCACTAATATTTAGTAATCGTCAAATTTTAATGTCGATAATCATTTATGTGAGTCAGGTTTTCTGTTTTAACTGTTAAGTTATCAGATTCCCCCTTCAAGTACATCTCATTGATAAGTTTTAATCAACCAATCAACTATTTATTTACCCCAGCAACCAGCTATTTGTTTACCCTAGTAACCAAAAAGCTTTTGTCGACACATGAACAAAATTTTGAAGATGCAAGACTCTTCATTTTCATTCGAAAAAACAATGACTTATGTAATAAATTTTTTCTTTACTTAAATGAAACCTTCACATGTGTATGGAAAAACTTGGAAAATTTCATTTAATGCACAAATTTAAAGTTAACAGACAAGGTCTTCACACATCTTTTAGTATTTTACTAACACTTTGCCAAATATCTTTAGAAAACAACAACAGAATTTTAAATAATTATTTTAATAAAAATTCTCTTTTGTAAGTGACATTATTAAACTAACTTGAAAAATTAACTTGGCAAAGCAAGTTTTCACTATTCCAACTAAGTAATATTCATAAGTTTTATATGATAAACAACCTGTTTGGTTATGTCCCAGCATGGCTTTATAAAATGTATCTAAAATAACCTTTAATATCAATGTTTAAAAATATGCGAATAATTCAGTTAGTCTTTTATAGATGATTATTTTCCCTTCTATTATTTAAAAGACATTTTAAAATAAAATTATTACTGATGCCAGTTTATCCCAGTGTTATGAAATGTGTATGCAAAACTTTTAATTCTAATTTTCACATTTTATTATTTCAAATTATTGTTTTCAAGTTGTACTAAAATTTGGAAAAAAATATTTAATTTTCATGCATAATTAAATTGAAATACTTTAATAATAAAGACACATTTAACATTGTATACTCACCTAATCCAACACTTTCACAAATACACGTCCGACTCGCTCCAAGGTTTAGGAAGAAATGAGAGATTCAAAGTCCTTATCAGAAAATGTTATCAGATAGTCTTATCTTAAGATAAGTGACGTCAGAGAACATATGTCATCAACTGGTCACGTGATGTATATCACATGACCAGTGCTTTGTTAATTAATCTTATTAATTAATTTTTAAGTATTAAATTATTAATTATTAATTAATTAATTATTAAGTATTAAATTAAATTATTTAATATTATTAATTAATCTTATTAAAAATAGTTATTATTTTTTAATAACAAAGAATTAATAATATTAAATAATTTAATTTAATACTTAATAATTAATTAATTAATAATTAATAATTTAATACTTAATAATTAATTAATAAGATTAATTAACAAAGCACTGGTCATGTGATATACATCACGTGGCCAGTTGATGACATATGTTCTCTGACGTCACTTATCTTAAGATAAGACTATCTGATAACATTTTCTGATAAGGACTTTGAATCTCTCATTTCTTCCTAAACCTTGGAGCGAGTCGGACGTGTATTTGTGAAAGTGTTGGATTAGGTGAGTATACAATGTTAAATGTGTCTTTATTATTAAAGTATTTCAATTTAATTATGCATGAAAATTAAATATTTTTTTCCAAATTTTAGTACAACTTGAAAACAATAATTTGAAATAATAAAATGTGAAAATTAGAATTAAAAGTTTTGCATACACATTTCATAACACTGGGATAAACTGGCATCAGTAATAATTTTATTTTAAAATGTCTTTTAAATAATAGAAGGGAAAATAATCATCTATAAAAGACTAACTGAATTATTCGCATATTTTTAAACATTGATATTAAAGGTTATTTTAGATACATTTTATAAAGCCATGCTGGGACATAACCAAACAGGTTGTTTATCATATAAAACTTATGAATATTACTTAGTTGGAATAGTGAAAACTTGCTTTGCCAAGTTAATTTTTCAAGTTAGTTTAATAATGTCACTTACAAAAGAGAATTTTTATTAAAATAATTATTTAAAATTCTGTTGTTGTTTTCTAAAGATATTTGGCAAAGTGTTAGTAAAATACTAAAAGATGTGTGAAGACCTTGTCTGTTAACTTTAAATTTGTGCATTAAATGAAATTTTCCAAGTTTTTCCATACACATGTGAAGGTTTCATTTAAGTAAAGAAAAAATTTATTACATAAGTCATTGTTTTTTCGAATGAAAATGAAGAGTCTTGCATCTTCAAAATTTTGTTCATGTGTCGACAAAAGCTTTTTGGTTACTAGGGTAAACAAATAGCTGGTTGCTGGGGTAAATAAATAGTTGATTGGTTGATTAAAACTTATCAATGAGATGTACTTGAAGGGGGAATCTGATAACTTAACAGTTAAAACAGAAAACCTGACTCACATAAATGATTATCGACATTAAAATTTGACGATTACTAAATATTAGTGAAACATTTTTAAATAATTTGAAAAGTTTTGTAAAATAATTTTAATAATTTGTTCAAACCTTTAATAGTGACTTGTGTTTTTTTAATTAATTATTCACATTTGATTTTTTTAAATTTTTTTAATAACATTAAAATTATTAACAAGTAATCGCACTATCACTGATAAACTAAAATATAATACATTTCATTTAAGCAAGTGTTTCAAAATTTAAGCATAAGTAGTGATTCATAAGAAGTGGTTATGTCTATTTAACTGATGAAGTGACTCATAAAATCTCAAAGTAATCCAAAACATATGTGATATTTTTCTTTTCTTCGTGATTTTTAACTGATAAGTCACAATAAAAATTATTTTTGCATGTGTGAAGTAATCATTTTCGATGATCTTTCTTAATTTTAAGTTACTAAATTACGGGCTTTAATGGCCCAATGGTTAGTGTCGCGTGTTAAAAATGAGAAGTATGATCAGATGTTTGTGGTTTCGAAACCTGCGAGTAAAATTACCAAGAAAATTTTGTTATGTTAATATATCTTACCTGCAAATAACGCTTATCATCGAAAGGGCATAAGCTAATCTTATTCTGTGTTAACGTGTGCAGACGTTGAACATCATAATTTTTCAAACTGTCGAAAAACTTCGGTTATAATATTGTGTTAATGAAAATTCAAATTATATACAACATAAACAGCTTCTCTATGCTCTTCAGTGATGTGATCGTGATCACGTGTGCGTTTCGAATATAAAGAATGCTTTCAAATGTGACACAACTTTGTTTCTTGAAATGCCAATTCTTGCACGGGTATAAACTTTAAAGACTCTATATTTAATAACTTCTGTCCTAATATATCCTTCTCTCACACCATTTAAGTTAAAAACCGTTCAACACAAACTTTTCATCAATATACTAAGTAATGATTGTTCAGAATAAACACCTATTTGATAAACACTAGTATATATAAAACATTGAAAATGAGAAGTTTGAAATGTATTGTGATTCATTTAATGAAATCGTGTGGTATGCATTATATATTTCTCGATAAAGTTATAAACAGAAAGCTAAATATTCAACTGTGATAGTCTTTCATTGTAAAAAAAAATTAAGAAGACATGCTTAAAAATCATTAAATTTGGTTACTAAGTGCATTGTAAGATGTGAGTGTAAAAAGTGCATATCCATTATTTGATATTTAATAGTCAAATGTTAGTATATTATATAAATAACTTTAAAATGTGAAGTTTAAATCATTGGTAAATGAATAATTTTAACGAGATTAGTAAAGAAGGATCCAACACACAATGAAATATATCAATAAATTTAGGTACTTAAACTTGTTTTTATAACACATGAGAAGAAAAGATCATTCACAGTGATGACTCATCATGATTAAAGTTTGTAGTTATTCAAAATATTACTTAATAATAACTTGTGTTTCTTGAAAATTTTGAAAAGAATTCCTTTTTTATTTGATATATTTATTTTAATTATGAAAATTTTAATTAAACACTAATTAATTAGAAAAAATCATTTAAAAATTGTTAATTACACATTCATTACGAAAAATATTCTATTAAGTATTCAATAACACGTGTGTTTCTTGAAAATGTTGAAAAGAATTTCTATTCTATTCTATTAATAAGATTTTAAAAAATTATATTCAGGATTTAATTAAATTCTTAATTATGACGTATTAAATAAATTAAGTCTCTTTTTAATTGCATGTTATATTAATTATATTCGATATGAATAAACTCTTAATTTCAGATCTGAACCTGTCATTTTTACTTATGAAGTGAGTCAACTTTCGGGAAAACCGTCAAAGATAAGAATATCTGGTTATCAGACATTACCCACCAGGCGAGCAACGATGCAGGTTGACGGTGGATAGCAGTTGGAATAAGCATATAACAGTCACTTTTAAGGTAAGAATATTTTTCAATGTGTCTCTCATTAATAGTTTTCATTTAATTTTTATTTCATATATTATACACAAAACAATATGAATTTGAAGAATCATAAAAATGTGCTTTCACTTCATCACATTTAAATGTTTCCCCCTGCTAAATTTTGTGACATAAGTCAAAAGTTATTTTTTACCAACACAAGTCGTTCAATTAAAGCGCAAGGTAGAACATGCCGTCAAATTGAATGTTTTGAACCATATTTCATCACGGAAATAGACACACAAATAGATATAATGGGTTTAAAAACATGCATTTTCTAAAACTTAATGTTATATGACACGAAATCATCTCATGTGAATCCCAAACGCTTATATTTTAGAAATGATAAATTTAGAATTCGCATTTTAGAATGCTTATTTTTATAATCACTTAAATTCATTTTAATTATACGACAGTTATAATAGTTTAATCCTATATGAATATGACACATTAATTATTTGGCTGATAAAATATAGAAAAATAGTCTAGTTTTATTGAAAATAAATCTATGTGAAAAAGCCTCTTATTTGATTTAAATTATTTTATCCTAAATTTTTAAAAGAAATGACTTTATTGTAAGACAATTTAATTAGACATCGTAATTAATAAGATTATTATTAACTCTTATTAGATTAAACTTACACTAGGTTCCTATCACAAAAGCTATGATTCACAGATAAGATGGCCCCTTTTTCTAGAAATCAGATAAGAATGAATCATACTTATCGCTTGTGAGGTAATGAAATCGGATGTGATTATTCTTCTTGCTGGAACAATTTCAAGGCTGTGCGATATTTGCATTAAACTGTTAAAGTAAGTTTATTACCTGAATGAAAATTTTAAATATTAATTAAATAGTAAAATCAGGTAATGAAAATTAATAGCTTGATGTTAATTGATATTTTTCATTTATTGTTAATTCATATTTTTCATTTAATATTTAATATATATACATAATATTATACACCAAAACATAAATGTTAAAAGTTTTATACGGATGTGTATTCCTATATTAATATTAAGTTTTAAATCAATGCTATGTTTAATTAATATTTTATTAATGTTAATGTTTTTCATTTATTGTTATTGATATTTTTCATTTAATATTTAAAACATACATTATATTATACACAAAAGCGTAAGAATTTAAAGTTTTATATGAATACGTGTTCCGTTTTTAACTAGATCACATACTCAACCTTATGTAATCACTTTAATCATAGGTTAGTTTAAATTTTCAAATAGTTAAATCCGAAATGAATGTATTACACTCTTTATTTTGCTAACAAAGTACAGAAAAAAATAAATATTTTAGTTTTATTTAAAATAAATCGATGAGAAAAAAAAAAAAGCCTCTAATTTGATTTAAATAATTATATCTTAAATTTTCAAAAGATATTGCTCAAAAGACCTTATTTTATTTCAAGTCAAATAATTTTAATTAGACATAGTACTCATTAAGATTAATTAAGATAACACATGAACCCCAGTTCCTTATCAGCTATGATTCAGAGATTCAACCCTTTTCGGAAAACGCTATCAGATAAGCAGATAAGAATGATTCATCTAGGTTTACTCATATACTGAAACGAACTTTTTGAGAAAATAATTATTAAACTCAAGTTCGATTCGGATTTCATTGATGTTAAGGTATGTAAAATATTATTTTCAATACAGTTTTAAAAATATTTAAAAACATTTTTCACAAATTATTTTGATTTGAAGATAAAATACAATGTTAAATAAAATCTCATTAACAGGGTTTGAAAAAGTTCCGCGTTACTGGTTATAAATATTATATGTTTTTAAATTAATGAAGATGAATTCATTTCGATAATAAATATAGTTTAATTTTTTTTTTTTAACCGACAAGTATTAAAACATTAAAAATAAGTTCCTTTTTTTCTTCGGAAAGTCAAAAATTCTATTAATATTAAAATTTATTTATTTGAAAATTGTTCTGCCAGGGAAAAATTACACACGTCAAAAGATATTTATGTTAAAAATCGCTTACACTTTCAGAAAGGAAAGGACACACAAAAATTACTTATATTAAACACATTGCTATGTTTAAAAATATGTACGAATTTTGAAAAAGGGGTGTCTGGTGAGGTACACTTTATTCTTTTTATTATTAAATTTCATTAATTGGAATAGAAATAGTTTTCATCAACATTTATACAATCTCACACAAAAGAAATGCGAATACGGATTGCAAACTTTAACAATTAAAAATTAGTTCACAAAAAATCACAAGATTTTTTCAAGTTTCCCAATAAAAATTATTACCACTCAAAAGTTCTACAAATTGTTTTCGAAGTCACCTCATTAAAATGAATATTTAAAAAAATTAAGTTCAAATTCCCGTTACAGACATGCGTTATTTATGATGGTTGAAGCTTATTCAAGCCCTTCTAAGGAAATCTAACAGTTATTCACACATGATTCGAGGAAAATCACAGATTCCGAACGGTTAGGTCAACGAGCGCAAATAAATGTTAGTACGTAAAATCCCATTTTGAAACATATTTTCTCATTCAAATTTTAAAGTTATTTTTTAACTAATCTAAAATATCAAGTGTATAACATAGTTAACTAAAAATAGTACTCGAAATAATTTTAAAGTTCCTTCATTAAATTAATGTTTAAAGTTATTATTCTCAAATTCCCATTACCAGCATGTGTTATTTATGACTTGGTGGAGATAAAGGTTATTCAGGTCTTTCTAAGATATTCTAAGCCAACATGCACACATGATTCGAAGAAAATTACAAACTCCGTACGGTTAGGTCAACGAGCACACGTCAATCTCATTGCAAAAAAGTTAAAGTCCCCCTATTAAACACTTATGTCCGCAAAATATCCTTCGTGAATGATTAGTCTAAAATAATAATTTCCCCCAAAATATCCGCTTAACTCATCATGTAAGAGTACAGGGAAAAAAAAAAAAAAAAATCAAACTCCCCAAAATTTCTGCTTAAAATCAAACCAGCATGTGTTATTTATGACTTGGTGGAGATAAAGGTTATTCAGGTCTTTCTAAGATATTCTAAGCCAACATGCACACATGATTCGAAGAAAATTACAAACTCCGTACGGTTAGGTCAACGAGCACACGTCAATCTCATTGCAAAAAAGTTAAAGTCCCCCTATTAAACACGTATGTCCGCAAAATATCCTTCGTGAATGATTAGTCTAAAATAATAATTTCCCCCAAAATATCCGCTTAACTCATCATGTAAGAGTACAGTGAAAAAAAAAAAAAAAATCAAACTCCCCAAAATTTCTGCTTAAAATCAAAAAATAAACTCTTAAATTACACCAAACTGAAAATTTTTAAGTTGCCACATTAAAATTAAAAACCACTCATACAAAAGTATAGAAAAAAACATTATGTGTACACAAATACCCGCTTAACTCCTCATCTAAAACACGGTGAAAAAAAAAAAAAAAAAAAAAAAGTCGCTTCATTCCTTATTTTTAACTACCTTTTTATATGAACAACAGCAAAATTCAATCGAAAACATATCCCACGTACTGTAACACGCCGAAAATTTTTAAAGTCCCCGCATTAAAAAACACCCCCATACTATAGTATGGTTTAAAAATCTAACTCCCTGAAATTCCCGCAAAAAAAAAATCCTTTTAACCCCTTCTCTTACAAGACGATGTGAGGAGGAGGAGGGTTGTGGAGGAGGATTGAGGAGGAGGAGGAGGATTGTGGAGGAGGAGTGAGGAGGAGGCTTGAGGAGGAGGATCCCACCACCACCACCGATCCTCAATCCTCCTCCTGAGGCCGGACCGCCACTTTTCCCCTACTGAACTTCATCAAATTTTAGATTCTGTTACACTAGAATATATAACATAATTAGACGCTGATTACATTTTGGTATTAACCTTGCAACAGGTGGTGCAGCTATGCTCCATTTTGCACGATTTTTCCGATAGCTATATCTGAACAACCATCGCACAGAATTTCATCAAACTTCAGATTTTGTTACAAAATGACATATAACATAATTACACGATGATTACGTTTTGTTATAAATCCTTCAACTGATGGTGCTGCTGTGCTATATTTTACACGTTTTTTTTTTAACTAGCTATATCTCAAGAACTAATGCACAGAATTTCATCAAACTTCAGATTCTTTTACACCATAATATAATTAGACGCTTTTTTACGTTTTGGCATAAATTGTCTAAGATATGGTGTTGCTGTGCTACGTTTTGCAAATTTTTTGTTAGATCTCAAGAACTAATGGACGAAATTCCATGAAATTTCAGATTCTGTTAGGTCTTGACATAAATAGATGCTTATTAGGTTTTAGTATAAATTATCCAACATGAGGTACTACTAAGCTCATTTTCTCATAATATTAATTAAATTTTCCGTTTTAGGCTTTTCGGATACCAGAATCTCATTAGGCTAGGTTAAATGTTCGAGGAAATTCGATAGTGGGTAATTTTGGGGTCACCACGTTTTTTTTTTTTTTTTTTTAATATTAAAATGTATTTATGAGATAGAAGAAAGTTTTGGGATTGACACATCCAACTAGTTATCAAAGTTTTCCAGAATGGAAAATTTGTCTTAATGCTTCAAGCTCGAGGCAAAAAAAAAAAAAAAAAAAAAAAAAAACTAAAGATTAATTTTATATGAGGACCTCAGAAGCCCGTACAAGTGACAAAATTTCGATTTCGTGTAAATTGAGTTCAAAGTTAAGCATCAACTGTAATTGAATGAATTGAGGTAGGAATCTTTTTTTTATTTCTTAATGTTCTTTGAACTCTTATTTCAATGGCTGTTTAGAGAAAATAGCCGATTAAATTTTGTTTTAAATGTATAACTAAGGAAGCATTCGGCACTTGTACCCTTTGGCTTCCAAGCAGTAATGAAAACTGCTTGGAAGCTACAGGGTACAAGTGCCGAATTAATACAAGAAAAAAAATATATGAAATAAAAAGATTAATTTATAAAAAATGAAGAACAATGATGATATAAATAAATGAATGGACAAAACTTTGTTTTAATAAAAGTTCTAAACAGAAAAAAATATGAAATAAAAAAATGAAGTTACGAAAAATTTAAGATCGATGTTGATACACATGAATGAAACAACAAACTTTATTCTAACACAAGATTTAAAATTTTATTATAAGTTTTGAAAAAATTGACCCTGTCTAACAAAGGTAAAGGTAAAAAAGTGAATACATTTTCAGTTTGTCTGTCCGCGCTCTAACTCTTGTAAATATACTTGAATTGTGCTGAATTTTTTGGAAATTATTTACGCTTATCCTAGCACGAACCCTATTTCAAATAAAGTTTATAGCATGATTAATTTATTTACAGGGACAGTCAAAAATTTTTCGTTTCATTACAAACTATCTGGAAAAAATCGTTTCGAATGAATTTCAAAGTTTTTACACCCTGTCAAATATCTTAAGATTTATATTCATCTAGGAAGTTCATTAAAATATGCATTCTGTAAAATATGCGGTGAAAAGAAAAGCTAATATTCATTTACAGGGCCACACAAAAGAATTCAATTACATAATGGGAAAGTGGAAATTGTTTGCAACATATTTTAATTATATTAAACTTTTTATGTATAATAAAATTGATATAGGTCCATGAGATTTAATATAAGTTATATCGCAGCATTTACAGGTACACACAAAAGATTTGAATTAGTACATTCTATCCTTAATACTGTACATTGTCGATATGGTTGATATCCATCAACCATATCGTGGGGTGAATATGACGAAGGGTGAAATGCCTTCTTAATTATGATATGCGTTTTTAAGTTTCACTAAATTTATACATATTACATGGTATGTATGAATGCTATATTTGATATACAGGGTTACACAAAAGATCTGGTAAAGGTTACTGAATATGAGTATAATTTACTTAAAGATTGTTTTTAAATAAGTTATGTATTTTGATGATGAATTTCATTCAGTTTACTCAGAAATGTTTGTAGAATACAGATAAAATTATATACAGGGCAACACACAGAACTGGATACATGGTCATCTATGGATGATAATTTCTCTGAAATTTTATTTCAGTAGTCTTAAGAAGATTTTACTTACACCTAAATTTTAGCTAATACTGGTGTATAATACAGGTTCTAGGTAAACTCCAGGGATGAACAAAAGTATACAAGTATGTTTCCATCTATTAGTACAAAATGCTGAAAGAGAAATTTCAAACTGTTACGCATTTTCTTCCTAAATTAGTTTTTTCTATTATAAAGTACATATATAACCGACAGATCAAACACAAGGCTGTTCAAAAGTATTAAAATACATACTTTTCTATGGATAGTAACACTTTATTACCTTAAACTGCGAATTTTTTTAGATTTCAGGAAATCTTGGAAAGTGTTTCAGAATCTATGTTTAATGATTGATTTTTCTCCCTTGTTAACAGTTTGCATTTATTTAATGTAATATTTAATGCATTAAAAAGCAAATTCTAAACAGAAAAAAAACTGAAGAAAAACATTTTGAAAAAAGACATACTCCAGTTCATAAGGTTTAAAACGTTACAGGGTGTAAATAATTTTAAACTGTGATTGGTACAAATTGGCATATGACCGTGTTTTTTTTTTGTACCAATTGACGTTTAAAAATGATCAAATTCCTGGGGCGTTTTCAAAGTCATGAACTAGCCTTGCATGTCGTTGGTCGCGCTTCAGCTATATAGACGTTAATGAATACACCTGCACTTATACCCCTTGGCTTCCACGCGTTTCACGGTTTCGGGTAAGAGTTTAAGTAACTGACCCCTAAAACTCAGTCAATAATTAAAAAATCACTCATAACTCTTTACCTACAAATAAATAGACTTATTTCCAGATAGCCTGTACACTTAACTCATTTTTTTTTTTTTTTTTCAATTTTGTCACTTATACCCCTTGGCTTCTGGGCTCCTCATACAATATCGATATAGACGTTAGTAAACTTTCATTCAATGAAGCAAGAAAAATACTAGAACTTCTTAAGTTTTGTATAGATTTGTATTAAAACATGGTCGTTTAGAACAAATAGGTTCAACATTAGATTGTTTCCATTTCGTGATCGTCGCACATTATGTAATCGGTAAGGTCGATGTCTTTAAAAAACGATGTTTTATATAACGTCTTCCTTTAGATTCGTTTTTTTTTTTTTTTCTTTTTTTTTTTTTTTTTTTCTTTTGCGCTGTAAAGATTCAGATTGGATTTTTTTTTTTTTTTTTTTTGAAATAGTCTAGCCTACGAATTTCACGCTTTTCCGTTCAAAAATACGTTTGTAGATGAGAACAGCGTTTTACAAGTCTGCACGGGCTGGAATTCCCAGGCCAAGGCCCGATCTGACCCGACATTATTTCTACTATTTCGAAAAAATTTTAGATTTATATATAAATTCGATCTCTCTATTTCTTTCTATTCTTAAAAAAAAAAAAAAGTTATCGCTGTTAACGCCGCTGACAATGAATTTTTTGTGATCTAGATAATTTCTTCGCTCATATTAACAAAATTGCTGCACACAATTATATGAAAATGAGTGGAGTTATAAAGAAATGTTATATTTACACGCTGGTGCTCGGTGTTTTTAAATCGAATAATTATTTTTAAAAAGTTTTATAACATCAAAAACTATGCATAGGAATTTCAACATTTTTAGATCAATTTATACATTAAAAATTCCCAATGTGCAGACTGCATTTTTTTATTTTTTTTTATTTCTTGAGAATATATTTTCAATTCAAATTTTCAGTATTTCTAGGTATATTTTTTACATATTTTAAAAAAGGGTATTATTTTCAACATTTTTAGATCATTTAATACATTAGGAATTCACGGTGTGCAGACTTCAATTTTTGAGGATTTATTTCCATTTTCAAGTCAAATTTCCAGTATATCGAGAGATATTTTTTACATATTTTAGAAAAGGGTATCCTTTTAAATTGTTGTCATCTGTTGCCTCATTTGAAACGTTTTTTGTCGGTGGAACTATAAGTCTACGACTAACGGTTGAGAAATTAACGGTCAGCAACAGATAACATATTGCACACTGTATATAGCCGCTTAAATAGTAATAATAAAAATGATAAAGTCATAAATTTTAAACTCGGTCAATTTTTGTAGTACAGAAGCCAAGCTTTTTGTGTCTGCTACGATATGTGTAAGCTTTTACTGAATATAACTATAGGGACTGCGAGACCGTACAGAAAATTAAATTTACATAATTTTTATGAAATTATTTTTTTATATTAAACAATACCACAACATAAATATTTACATTATTTGAAACGCTTTTTGTAACTGGAATTGTATGTTTACCACTCAAGGATGCTAAATTAACACTAGAACGCCGGACAAGTGTGAATTCGACCCTGATCAATGGACTAATTGTCGATTCGAATCAGAAAAACCTCCAAGAGATAAGATATGAACATGTCGAAATGAAATGAGTTAAACAAATCCTATCAAAAACATAAATGTGAAAAAATGCCAAGTTCGTTAATAAAATAAGAGAGATCTAACTGCAAACCAAGTTCTTTCGAAGATCTTTAAATTATAGCTCCTGTCATGCATAATATTCTTGAATTGCTTAAAATGATTTGTTGTGTTACTTGCTATTCAATAGAACGACTTAACCAATTCAACTTAATCTTATTCAATTTTCTTTATTTAGTTGATCAAAACTTAAAGTTTAATCATGTTGGAATGAAATGAGTTAAAGAAATAAACTAAATAATTTTTCTGGTTTTAAATATATTTTATAAAATTTGTGCAAATTTTCCCGCCGTTCTAGTGTTGAAGGTTGGCACTAGATAGATAGCATTGCACCTTGAATATTGCCGTTTAAAGAAGAAGAAAAAAAAAAAAAAAGAAAGAAAGAAAACATGACAGTCTTCTGAAAGCGATTTTCACTCAAGTTTGCTTTAAAAGAAAAAAAAAAGCGCGGTAAACTTTTGCGAAATATAACTATAGGGACTGCGGAATTGTATAGAAAGTTAGGTTTACGTAATTTTTATAAAATTAATTTTTTACATTAAGGGGGCTCAGGGGTTGATCGATACAGAAAAACATGTAAACAGAGCTCTCGCTTCGAGTCCATATAAAAACAGAAGTATTCAGTGGAATTAAACTTTCTGATATTTTAAAGGTATGTTTGTAGTCTTACGGAATTATAAAATGAAGTACTTCAATGTAATATAATAAGAAATATAGCAAAATATATGTAACACAATTTTCGAAAAAAAAAAAAAAATGTGTTATATCACCAACACCAAGATATCTTAACGTTGAATTGACATAAGAACCTAATTTTTGCTTTAAAATGATCCGGAAACTTTACTCTATAGAATGAATTAAGGATATAACTGTCACTCAAAAACATCATAAAAAAACTCTCAAATTTGAAAATTAAAAAAATACCTAAAAAATACAACTTTTTCTTCATTAAAAATACTCAAAATATTAAACTATCTAAAATATATTAATTCATTCTATAGATAAGGATGTTATATGCATGCATGCATGCATGTAAAGTAAAAAAAAAAAAAAAAAAAAAAAAAAAAAAAAAAAAAAAAAAGTCATTCTATTAAAAAGTGTTGTTTTTAATCTTGGTGTTAGTCGTCAAAAATCAAGTTTTGAGAAAACGCGACTTAAAGTTGAAATGATATGGGTACGGCTTTGAAAGTGTTGACACATAAATGCTTATAACTCCGTTAAAAATGCAAATATTTTTATGCAGTTTTTTGCATTGAGTTCAGAATTAATTGAATAATAAAACTAGATTATATTTTTTTAAAAAAATAGATTTTTTGAAAAGTTTTCAACTCTTGAGCCCCCTTAAACAATGACACAACATCAGTATTTACTTCATTTGAAACATTTTTGTAACTAGAACTGTATGGCTACAATCAGTGTTGAATTCAGACACTTTTATCCAGTAGGGACTTTTGTAGCTCCAGGGGGGGGGGACATTTCGTTTCTCCGAGGGGGAATATTCCCCCCGCTGGAGCAATGAGTAATCCCCCCGGAAAATTTGGAATTTCGTGTTTTCAGTGGTCAAAAAAATGCAATTTACCCCCTCCCCCCCGGAACTCTATAATGTTCCCTCCCGGAGCCATAGAAATCGCTCCAAGGAAAACTGTCTGAATCACATATTGTACCGAGAAAAAAACTGAGATCACATATTGCACTCCGTTTAAAGAAAACAAGTTGGAAATTGCACGTGAAGCGTAGCAAATTAGGTGCGTTCGTACGATAATGAAGTTTTAAAAATATTACTTTCATATATGAATCTCATAAAATTGTAAATAGTGAATTACAATTAAAACGCTCACCAAACAATGTTCTCCCTATACCATTATGTAATGGAATACTTTTGTGTGGCCTTGTAAATCAATAACAAATGTTCTTTGCACCACAAATTATGTATGATGTATATTATAATATGTACTTTATAGTTGCATATAAATTTTATTAAGTTCGCATGAGTGTAACACGATTAAAATGCATTTGAAACATTTTTTCCCATTGATCGTAATGTAACGGAATACTTTTGATTGTCCCTAGAATATATTTGAAACTTTTTCCCCATTGGCCATAATGTAATTGAATACTTTTGATTGCCCCTGTAATTGATCTATGCACACGATTATCAAAAAATTTGAAATAACTCGACAGAATTATGTAATAATTGCGTATTTTAAATTTCAAATGATTAAAATGCATTTGAAACTTTTTCCCCATTAACCGTAATGTAATTGAATACTTTTGATTGCCCCTGTAATTGATCTATGCATCCGATTTTCATAAAATTTGAAAAGACTCGACAAAATTATGTTATAACTATGTATTTTAAATTTCAAACGATTCGGTTGGGTAGTTTTTGCGTTGTTATATGCGGACGGACAGACGGACGGACTGAACGACCACTATAGGTGCTACGTATTATATAATTACGAACGCACCTAAAAAGGCATGACGAAGTCTTATGAAAGCGATGATTTTCATTTAAGTTTACGTAAAAAGAAACAAAGAAAAAAAGCTGTAAGCTTTTACTAAATATAATTATAGGGACTGGGGGACCGTATAAAAAGTTAGATGTCATAATTTTTATAAAATTCTTTACATTAAACAATATCACAACATAAATTTTTACCTCATTTGAAACGGTTTTGTAACTAGAACTGTAATGGCTACGACGAAATCAGACACTTTTCTCCGGGAGGGACTTTAGTAGTTTTGGGGGAGGCATTATAGCGTTCCGGAGGGGGATTACCCTTTTTGATCATTAAAAACACAAAATCTCAAATTTTTCCGGGAGGGGGGGGACATTTCGTTACTCCGAGGGGGAATGTTCCCTCCCCCGGGGCTAACCCCTGAATTCAACACTGTTTGCGACCAACGGCTGAGAAATTAAGTCAGGGACAGATAAACCATAACATATTCACACTGTATATTGTCGCTTAAAGAAAAAGAAACAAGTTGGAAATTGCACGTGTTTTAAAAGGTTTAATAACGAAGTTTTAAAAATATCACTCTAATATATCAATCTCATAAAATTGTAAATAGTGAATTACAATTAAAACGCTCACCAAACAATGCCACGCAATACGACCATTATGCAATGGAATACTTTTGTGTGGTCTTGTAAATCAATAACAAATGTTCATTGCACCACAGATTATGTAAAATGTATATTATAATATGTACTTTATAGTTGCATATAAATTTTATTAAGTTCGAATGAGTGTAACACCATTAAAATGCATTTAAAACATTTTTCTCCATTGACCGTCATGTAACGGAATCCTTTTGATTGTCCCTGTAATTGACTTATGCATCCGATTTTCATAAAATTTGAAATAACTCGACAAAATTATGTAATAATTATGTATTTTAAATTTCAAACGATTAAAATGCATTTGAAACTTTTTCCCAATCGACCGTAATGTCTTTTGATTGCACCTGTCATTGATCTATGCATCCGATTTTTATAAAATTTGAAATGACTCGACAAAATAATGTAATAATTATGTATTTTAAATTTCAAACGATTCGGTTGGGTAATTTTTGCGTTGTTATATGCGGACGGACGGACTGAACGACCACTATAGGTGCTACGTAGTTACATAATTACGAACGCACCTAAACACACATAACAACGTCCTATGAAAGCGATGATTTTCATTAAAGTTTGCTTAAAAAGTAAAAGAAAGAAAGAAAAAATAAAGAAAAGCGCTGTAAACTTTTACTAAATATAACTATAGAACTGGGGGACCGTATAAGTTAGATTTCGTCATTTTTATAAAGCTAATTTTTTTATATAAAACAATGCCACAACCTGAATATTTATCTCATTTGAAACTTTTTTGTAATTGGAACTGTAGGTCTACGAACAACGGTTGAGAGAATAAAGGTCGGCGATAGACAACACCCTGTATACATAAGTCGAAGAATTTTAGACAAATTTTGGGAGTTTAAAATAAGGGTCGACTTATATACGAATTAGTAAATAATAAAAATAATCGAACTAAAGCTCCATTAAGTGTAGGTAAAACAACCACATTAGCGCAATCAATATTAATAATAATTATTAATAATAATAATAATTTAACACCGAACAACGGCTACCAAGAAAATGTTTTTTTTTTTTTTTTTTCAAAAACTAAAATTTTAGGCTTATAACTAAATTCGTCGACCCATTTCGCCAAATTATACCCATTGACATAATTTTTATTTTAAATAACGAAAAAGCAAACAAATAGTTAGTTAGTAGAATATTAATAAAAATCACTCAATGACGTTTTAAACACATGTATCGTATTTAATGTCTAGTGAATATGACATTCACGGTCATCCATTATTGGCACTTAATCTTATGGTTTGGCGATGGTTTTTTGGTCGACGGGATAACCAAGTAATACCCTAAATTCTATCTCTCTATTTCTTTCTATTCTAAAAAAAGCAACTAACGCTGTCAATGGGTTTTTTTTTTTTTTTTTTTTTTTTTTTTTTTTTGTCATCTAGAGTACTTATTTGCTCATATTGAGAAAATAAAGATCAGCTATAAGTAACATATTGCACCCTAAATATTGCCGATTAAAGAAAAAAACTAGTTGTTGGGGGCCACCGTAATACTTACCCATCATGGATAGGCATATGAAAATAAAACATGTGAAAACTGTTTATACTGTCATTGCAACTTCCAAAACAAAATTTAAATATTGTTAATATACATAGTAATGCTATATTAAAGAACTGCTGATGTACTTATTTTGACAAATTATATAAAACGCCAAACTACTCAAGTAGTACCGAACTGCGTAAAAGAAACATCCTTATAACGCCAAACATAATAATAGTATTAACTAACAGTTTACTGCGTTGGAATAAAGTCTCATTTACAATTGAAATATACCTCTGAATTGAAAATGGAATGAAATACAGGGTCATGAAAAATCATGAAAAGAGTGTGGAAAACAGGATGACAAATATCTGGGCAACTCATAATCCGATCGACTTCGTTCTATATGCAAAATGCGTGTTATTTTATTGCCTTTTACGTCCATTTCTTAAAATAAAAAAATTCGAAAATTTTTATGTATCTTTCATCAGAACAAATTTTTCGAGAGTCCGAAAAATCTAGTTCCGGTTAATCGAGGTTACTGATATTCAATAGGCTTCGTTCCATTCTTACATACTAAGTACACACAAAATTTCAAGTCTCTATTTCAATTTGTTCGGGAGACAGACAGACAGACGAACGGCAATTTTTTTTTTCTCTAAAAATACGGAATCTCCAGTATCTGAAACGTGTAAATCCGTCAAAAAAAAATTTCGGTTTTCAAAACGATTGCAAGACTTACTTATCCTATACTACGTATGATGGATAAGTAAAAATGCCTAAGTATGACGAGAAAAGTATGGTTGAGAAATTAAAGACCCTGACCGTTGTGCACGGACATCCGGCCACAAAATACAGTGGAACCTGACAAAGTGACCACTTTTGCAAAATTTTATTTGTGCTCATGTAACATAATGAGAATTGACAACCTGTCTAGAGTGGAAAGTAACCAAATTGTCTGTCATTGTCAACGATATTTTAACCTGTAAATGTGACCATTTATTTTTTTAAATAAAATACTAAATTGGACTATTTTCCGAAAATTTTATTTTTATTCATAAAAAAAATCCATAAATCTATCTCAAATAGTACCACCTGTTTAAATGTATAAAATGACCGTTTTGTATTTTATTGTATGGTGAGATTTACAACTGTCTAAGATGAACTTCCTCCAGAAATGCATATTGACAGATCATAGGTTAGATCCCTGCTACTCATTGGATGACTTGGTTACAAATTAATACTGTGTCTCTCTAGGAGATTTCTTGCGATTCTTCGGATTTGTTTTAAAAAGGGATCCTTTGTCATATGTTTGCTGAAATTCTTAGAATGTTCTTTCATTGTTCTGCTTGGAATATTTGTAAAATTTAACATTAAGTTTTAGTTGTATGAACTAGTTACTTACCCATTATACATAGTACAGGGTAAGTATTGCAATCGTTTTGAAAATCAAAAAAAAAAAAAAATTGACGGATTTACACGTTTCAAACACTGGAGATTCCCAAAAACATATTTTTAGAAAAAAACAAGTTGGAAATTGCACGTGGACGTAGCAAATGAGGTGCGTTCGTACGATAACGAAGTTTTAAAAATATTCAGATCGTGCTGATAGAGTACAGCGTACTCCGGATACAGTATAGTAATCGAAATCTTTGTGTTTCTGTAAATATGCAGGAAGTAAATTTTATTACACCTCAGCAACGTATATCTTATTCATAAAATGTGAAATAGTTGAATATGATTAAAACACGCCCCAAACAATGTTTCCCCGTATAGCATTATGTAGTGGAATACTTTTGTGTGGCCCTGTAATTTAATTATAAAAATTCTTTGCATCACAGATTGTACAGAATGCATGTTTTAATATATATTTCATAGATTCATGCCAATTCTAATATGTTCGAATGAGTGCAACATTTGAAACTTTTTTCCCGTTTACCGTAATGTAATGGAATACTTTTGATTATCCCTGTAAATGACCTATGCATCCGACTTTCATAACATTTGAAATGACTCGACAAAATTACGCAATAATTATGTTTCAAATTTCAAACGATTAAAATGCATTTGAAACTTTTCCCCCATTCACCGTAATGTAATGGAATCCTTTTGATTGTCCCTGTAATTGATCTATGCATCCGATTTTCATAACATTTGAAATGACTCGACAAAATTACGCAATAATAATGTTTTAAATTTCAAACGTATAAAATGCATTTGAAACTTTTTTCCCCATTGACCGTAATGTAACGGAATCCTTTTGATTGTCCCTGTAATTGATCTATCCATCCGATTCTCATAACATTTGAAATGACTCGACAAAATTATGTTATAATTATGTATTTTAAATTTCAAACGATTCGGTTGGGTAGTTTTTGCGTTGTTATATGCGGACGGACTGAGCGCCAACAATAGGTGCTACGTATTTACATAATTACGAACGCACCTAAAAATTGCCTTCCGTCCGTCTGTGTGTCTGTAACCGCTCTATCTCTCGAACAAATTGAGATAGAGACTTGAAATTTTGTGTGTTCTTAGTATGTAACAATAGAACAAAGCCTATTATCGGTAATTATCGAGGTAATATCGGTCGCCTCGATTATCCGGAACTATTTTTTTCGGACTCTTGAAAAATTCGTTCTAATGAAAAGTACAGAAAAATTTTCGATTTTTTTTTTCTTTTTTTTTTTTTCTTAAGATATGGACGTAAAAAGGAATAAAATAACACCAATTTTGCATAAAAAACGAAGAAGATCGGATTATTAGTTGTTGAGATATTTCTAATCCTGTTTTCCACATTCTTCGATTTTTCATGACCCTGTATTTCATTCAAATATCAATTCAAAGATATATTTTAATTGGAAATGACACTTAATTCGATGCAACAAACCGTTAGTGAATATCATTATTTTTACAGTTTTAAGGATATCTCTTTTATGAAATTCAGTGCTACTTGAATAGTCTGGCGTTTTATATAATTTGTTGAAATTAGTTCACCAGCAATTCATCAATAGAGCAATATTAAAAATACTTAAATATACGTTGATATTTTGTTTTGGAATTGTAATGCATTTTATAAATTGTTTACACACGTTTTGTTTTTCATATATTGTGTTATGCATATCCATGATGGGTCAGTATTACGGTAGCCCCCAACGACTAGTTTTTAGGTGCGTTCGTAATTATATAATACGTAGCACCTTATAGTGGTCGTTCAGTCCGTCCGTCCGTCTGTCTGTCCGTATATAACAGCGCAAAAACTACCCAACCGAATCGTTTGAAATTTAAAATACATAATTATTACATAATTTTGTCGTGTCATTTCAAATTGTATGAAACTCGGATGCATAGATCAATTACAGGGGCAATCAAAAGGATTCCATTACATTACGGTCAATGGGGGAAAAAAGTTTCAAATGCATTTTAATCGTTTGAAATTTAAAATACGCAATTATTACATAATTCTGTCCAGTTATTTCAAATTTTTTGATAATCGTGTGCATAGATCAATTACAGGGGCAATCAAAAGTATTCAATTACATTATGGTCAATGGGGAAAAAGTTTCAAATATATTCTATACGTTTGAAATTTAAAATACATAATTATTATATAATTTTGTCGAGTTATTTCAAATTTTATGAAAATCGGATGCATAGATGAATTACAGGGACAATCAAAAGTATTCCATTACATTACGGTCAATGGGGAAAAAAGTTTCAAATGCATTTTAATCGTTTGAAATTTAAAATACGCAATTATTACATAATTCTGTCCAGTTATTTCAAATTTTTTGATAATCGTGTGCATAGATCAATTACAGGGGCTATCAAAAGTATTCAATTACATTATGGTCAATGGGGAAAAAGTTTCAAATATATTCTATACGTTTGAAATTTAAAATACATAATTATTATATAATTTTGTCGAGTTATTTCAAATTTTATGAAAATCGGATGCATAGATCAATTACAGGGACAATCAAAAGTATTCCATTACATTACGGTCAATGGGGAAAAAAGTTTCAAATGCATTTTAATCGTTTGAAATTTAAAATACGCAATTATTACATAATTCTGTCCAGTTATTTCAAATTTTTTGATAATCGTGTGCATAGATCAATTACAGGGGCTATCAAAAGTATTCAATTACATTATGGTCAATGGGGAAAAAGTTTCAAATATATTCTATACGTTTGAAATTTAAAATACATAATTATTATATAATTTTGTCGAGTTATTTCAAATTTTATGAAAATCGGATGCATAGATCAATTACAGGGACAATCAAAAGTATTCCATTACATTACGGTCAATGGGGAAAAAAGTTTCAAATGCATTTTAATCGTTTGAAATTTAAAATACGCAATTATTACATAATTCTGTCCAGTTATTTCAAATTTTTTGATAATCGTGTGCATAGATCAATTACTGGGGCTATCAAAAGTATTCAATTACATTATGGTCAATGGGGAAAAAGTTTCAAATATATTCTATACGTTTGAAATTTAAAATACATAATTATTATATAATTTTGTCGAGTTATTTCAAATTTTATGAAAATCGGATGCATAGATCAATTACAGGGACAATCAAAAGTATTCCATTACATTACGGTCAATGGGGAAAAAAGTTTCAAATGCATTTTAATCGTTTGAAATTAAAAATACGCAATTATTACATAATTCTGTCCAGTTATTTCAAATTTTTTGATAATCGTGTGCATAGATCAATTACAGGGGCTATCAAAAGTATTCAATTACATTATGGTCAATGGGGAAAAGTTTCAAATATATTCTATACGTTTGAAATTTAAAATACATAATTATTATATAATTTTGTCGAGTTATTTCAAATTTTATGAAAATCGGATGCATAGATCAATTACAGGGACAATCAAAAGTATTCCGTTACGTTACGGTCAATGGGAAAAAATGTTTCAAATGCATTTTAATCGTGTTACACTCATGCGAATTTAATAAAATTTATATGCAAGTATAAAGTACATATTATAATATGCATCCTACGTAATTTGTGGTGCAAAGAACATTTGTTATTGATTTACAAGGCCACACAAAAGTATTCCATTACATGATGGTATAGGGAGAACATTGTTTGATGAGCGTTTCTAATTGTAATTCACTATTTACAATTTTATGAGATTGATATATGAAAGTAATATTTTTAAAACTTCGTTATCGTACGAACGCACCGAATTTGCTACGCTTCACGTGCAATTTCCAACTTGTTATTTTTAATGCAGCTATCATTCTTTTTAAAGTATGGAGAATAAAGAATTGAAATCTTAAAAATCTAAACATTATAATGAGTTTTGTTTAAAAGGTAAAATAAAAATAATTTTATAAAAATAATAGTCAAAGAACAGCAGCCAATTTTTTTTTTTTTTTTTTTTTTTTTTTGTAAAGTTTATGTAAACAATATTTAAAAAAAAAAGAAAATCGGAATACCTGCAAAGATTTGAAAAAAAAAAAATGAGTCTAAGAGTCAGAAAAATCTGAAAATGCTATAAAAAAATCTGGCTTTTTGTAGCAAATTTTTAAAGGTATCGGTAATTCACAATCTGAAAATAATGACAGTAACCTTTCGAATATTTTAAATCTTATACACTGTTCAAAACCTTGAACCAACATTTTGGAGCTCCTGTTGAAGCATAGTTCCAATGCTTGGAACGAGATTGAAATAAGAAGCTCCAAATATGGGTTCGAAATTTCACCAGCAACTACTGAACACCAAAATTTGGTTCAAACTAGGGTAACATCCCCAGTAATTGGCACAACTTGTCTTTAAACTTATACGGAATAAAAAAACGATTTGTGTTTAAACTTACTTCTATTTTCATTACCAAGAAATAAAATATTTACTTGCAAATATTTTTAAATCAAAGTGTGCATATATGTATGTGCCCATTGAAAGCAAAAATATTTGAAAAAGTATTTCTATAAAAAATTGCTGTAATCACCAGTAATTTGCACTTAGACTTTTACACAATTAAAGTAACCCTTTTCAACTAAACAAAACTGTTGTCAATTAAAAAGTAAAATATACTATAAATCAGATAATAATGAATTGAAATGCATGCCTTTCTTGAGCCAGAGAAGAAGCATTTGCAACAAAAATGGCTAATTTGATACAAGCCATAATTGTTTCTCTTTCCTAGGCACTATTGTCATCTAGTAACATAAATCAAAGTTATAATCTGTAAAGTAAATGAGCATATAGATATAACTGGTATAGGGTCTTGCATTTTTAAAAGACTGGATATAAATCTTATTTTAGGACATTTTTGTAGGATGTGCCAATCACTGGTGCCCGTCAATTACTGGGGGTGTTACCCTAGGACAAGATTTTTAACAGTGTAAATCAATTGCCTTTGAAAATGAAAAAGTGAATACTAAATTATTTATGAATTTAGACTATATTTCAACATGCAATTCTTCCATTGAACATGCAAGTTTGAAGCAAGGAATTTGTGATAAGTTTACAAATAAAAAAGAAAAGAAAAAAAAAAGCTGAAATCGAAGAAAATGGCAACATTTCTGATGCAAAAATGTTAAAGATTTTCAAAAAAGGAAAACGTAATTAAAAAAGTAGACAACTGTCTACCAATGCTGAATTATTTAGGAAACTGTGAGGCATGACAGAAATCTAATTATTGAAAAAAGGGTATTTTAAGCAACAAAAAAAATTCTAACTTTTTTGCTGTAAATGAAATTTTATAAATTTTGCATAATTTTTTAATGAATAGCTTGTTACTGCTAGTTATAGAAATTCTATAATTATGCAATTACACACTGAGAAAAAAATATGGTTCTGGCATATAGAATCAAAGTAATGGCTCTAGAAAAAATAGTTCCATGTCATCCCTATAAATTTTAGTTCCATTTCTTAGAGAGTTCCAGAGTCTCTTACTAGAATTCAAGAACGTTTTCCTATATTTTTGTTATCAAATTTATGTAAAAATCTCTTCAAATAGATGCGAACACAAGAGATCTGATTTAGTAACTATAATTATAGCTTAAGAAACCAATCCTTAAAATCAAGCGATAATTTATCAATAAATATCAATAAATATAAAAACTTTGTTAAATCACCATAAAAAGGAAATATTATACAGGACGCGTTTCGAGCTGCAACATGAGAAAAGAAAAAACAAAAGAAAAACAAGGCCAGAAATAATGGTAATAATAAATAAACAAATAAAACAAAATTAAATAAATAATACACTCAAGAAGCAGAAAGAAAGAAAGAAAAAAAAAAAAAAAAAAAAAAAAAAAAAAAAAAAACTTACCATGAACACGTGGAAAGCAGGAACGGTCGGTGTAGAAACCCAAAATAGTTAAACAATATTAAGAAACACCGAAAATACTGGCGATAAATATATATCAATAAATATAAAAACTTTGTTAAATCACCATAAAAAGGAAATATTATACAGGACGCGTTTCAAGCTGCAACATGAGAAAAGAAAAAACAAAAGAAAAACAAGGCCAGAAATAATGGTAATAATAAATAAACAAATAAAACAAAATTAAATAAATAATACACTCAAGAAGCAGGAAGAAAGAAAAAAAAAAAAAAAAACTTACCATGAACACGTGGAAAGCAGGAACGGTCGGTGTAGAAACCCAAAATAGTTAAACAATATTAAGAAACACCGAAAATACTGGCGATAAATATATATCAATAAATATAAAAACTTTGTTAAATCACCATAAAAAGGAAATATTATACAGGACGCGTTTCGAGCTGCAACATGAGAAAAGAAAAAACAAAAGAAAAACAAGGCCAGAAATAATGGTAATAATAAATAAACAAATAAAACAAAATTAAATAAATAATACACTCAAGAAGCAGGAAGAAAGAAAAAAAAAAAAAAAAACTTACCATGAACACGTGGAAAGCAGGAACGGTCGGTGTAGAAACCCAAAATAGTTAAACAATATTAAGAAACACCGAAAATACTGGCGATAAATATATATCAATAAATATAAAAACTTTGTTAAATCACCATAAAAAGGAAATATTATACAGGACGCGTTTCGAGCTGCAACATGAGAAAAGAAAAAACAAAAGAAAAACAAGGCCAGAAATAATGGTAATAATAAATAAACAAATAAAACAAAATTAAATAAATAATACACTCAAGAAGCAGGAAGAAAGAAAAAAAAAAAAAAAAAAAAAAAACTTACCATGAACACGTGGAAAGCAGGAACGGTCGGTGTAGAAACCCAAAATAGTTAAACAATATTAAGAAACACCGAAAATACTGGCGATAAATATATATCAATAAATATAAAAACTTTGTTAAATCACCATAAAAAGGAAATATTATACAGGACGCGTTTCGAGCTGCAACATGAGAAAAGAAAAAACAAAAGAAAAACAAGGCCAGAAATAATGGTAATAATAAATAAACAAATAAAACAAAATTAAATAAATAATACACTCAAGAAGCAGGAAGAAAGAAAAAAAAAAAAAAAAAAAAACTTACCATGAACACGTGGAAAGCAGGAACGGTCGGTGTAGACTGAAACGGTTCAATGTCGTTTCGTCTCCTAGAAAACAAGAGATTAGAAATGTCAAGTCATTTCGCCTATTCAGCTTAGTTGTTCACCCTACTCGCATAGTTTGGACATCTATATTTCTAGTTTAGGTATTTAGAAAGTGACTAACTATTCATTCTAGGTGAAGGCGGCATATTTTTTTTCTCAGTGCAATCGAGATAAAACTGGGTTTTAAATAAGTGTTCTTTGCATTTTGAGTTATTTAAATCAATCACTTCAGAAGTTCTTCAAATGAATTTAAGAAATAAGGTGACTTTTAATTATCTTTTTTGTAGTATATTTTAAATCATCAATTCAGTTATTATAATTGTTAATTAATCAATTCATAACTTAATGTAATGTCGTTTTCAGTATGTATGTTTTGTTTTATTTTTTGAAATCATATGAAATTTTAAAGCGTCATTTTTAAAGACACTTCATAAAGTGACCACCTCTGTATAGTGACCATTTTAGTTGGTCCGGAGGGTAGTCACTTTAGGCAGGCTTTATTGTATTTCAAAATTTCATATAAATTTCCACTAAAAAACCATAATTGAGAAAAAATTGTGGTTTTTGAAATATTAATACCATGAAATGACAAATATATATTGTCAATGTATGGTTAAAAGCACATATCAATAAATAGGATTTTTATATGCATACATATTCCTGGAATTTTTTTTTCCAATTTTTTAGAAAACATTAGTTTTAAAACTGACATTTTGTGAATAAATGTGTATTAAGTAAAATATATATATTAACTGAAATGGCACGAAAAAATGTAAGTGCCCTGGGCATAAAAACTTGTAAGTCAGCGATAAATAACATATTGCACCCTGTATATTGCCGTTTAAATAAATAAATTAAAAAAAAAAAATGAAGTCTTATGAATGTGATGATTTTCATTCAAGTCTGCTTAAAAAGAAAGAAAAAAAAAAAAAGCTGTCTCGATGGTTGTTCTCGATTCCGGAACCGCTAAGTTTCGCCCTGCCGATAAGACACCCCGAGATAGAATTCCTTTATCGGCCAACACCCATACGCAACACAACAGGTAGGTTCCGTGCACACTTGTCTGTTACCCAACTCCAACTCAATTCCAGGAAATCCTTTGCTACTCCTCACCTCCTACGTTTTACTGACAATAGGGCACGGGTATATTGCGATGGACCCTTCTTGAGGGAAAAGGGCAGTGTGTCCTACAGTTGGATTGATATGGGAAAAGTCATTATACATAAAACATGCCACCTTTGAACACGCCAACTGCAAAAAATGAGTTGTGTGCTTCTGCACCTCAAGGCTGCAGGCACATGCTTGTTTATCTCAGTCACCTGAATTCTTGGAAAAGGTGTACGTCTTTTTGCATATAGGGCCCTTCTGTGATTCAATCACAATAGAAAGAGGCGAGATGAACAATGAATCAAAGATTCTTGTTTTGCAGGACACCAGTCTCCTAACCGCGAAAGTCATTAAAGATCAAAAACACCACAAGAAACAAGCCGACAGTTTGCATGTGAGTGTGCCTGCACCTTTTTCTATTCTAAAAAACAACAAAATGAACTGATATTTAACAAAAATCAAAATAATAGTCTTTGTTCAAAATTTGTATTGATGTGTCGTGTGAGAACATTTATTCAGCTGTAGAAGTACACACAACTGGAACTCTCGGACTTCTATATAGTTTTTGTGTGCGGACTCCCTGACAGTGACGAACGAAACCCTAAAACCGCCGCGTTCCCACAACAAAACAAGCCAACAATTGCATACAGTTTGTATGTGAGTGTGTCTACACCTTAATAGGTTTTCTTATTTTTATTTTTTTTTTTCGCGGTGTGGCGTTCTAAAAGATGTCAGTCAGGACATGGCCGGGGATTTTTGGCGCCTCCGATGTGATTTACGACCTCACACCCCTGTCCCCTCCCCCCTTTTATAATGTTGATCTGGGCTGTTTTCGATTTTTTATTTCTTTTTGATTCATTCAGGTAAGGCGGGGGAAGGGACTCCCCGCGGATCTTTTCCCACAATGCGAGAATATTTTTTGGTACGGTTCTCGATCCGCTGTTTGACCCCACCTTTCTCTTTCGAATTCTATCGCGACAAGGCAGAACCTGTCAAGTTTTGACGAAAGAAAATCTTTAAGCCTGTATTTTGATTCAAAATGCTTGTTTTTAGATTTATTTTTAAATTCATTTTGTCTCTTAAATGCATCAAACTGGCAAATTTTTTTATTTAGAAAGTACATAAGGTTCCGTGATTATCTATTTTTTGGTAGATGCAAACAAATATTGCAAAAAATGCTGTCAAACTTGGCTTTTTGAACCATTTTTTCCGAAACCGGGAGATCTGGGAACGGAAAAAGGGTCATGCTGAGAAATTGTCTATAAATCAAAGTCTAATGAATGGAGCGCAAAATGACATCACACGGCACCTTATACATCAGTTCAAAAAATCACCTCAGCGAGTTTCATGTTCCTACTTTTAAACATAAGTTTGAAAATTTCAAGTTGTTGAAGGTGGAAAAGCATTTTTTCGAATACACCCTTAAGAAGGAACTGTTTCATTGATTTGTAATAAATCTACAAAATTAGCTATATAATAAAAAAAAATGTACCTTCTATTGGTCAGTCTAATTCTTAAACAAATGATACTTAAAGTTAACAAAATACAATTTAACATAAAATACAGTTTTGTAAATTATTAACACTAGGTGGAACCCGTCGAACTACGACGAAAGAAAATGTTTTAGAAGGAACTGTTTCATTGATTTATAGCAACGTACAAAATTAGCTGTAGTAAAAAATTAATCTTATACTGGTCAGTTTAACTCTTAAAAAATATTATTTTAAGCTAAAATTAACAAAATACCATTTCTATAAAAGTGAGTTGTCCAAATTATTAAAATTTAACTTTAATCGCATATATAATAAGTAAAATATGATAAAGATAAGTTACTATGATGGAGTTATCAATTGAGGCTCTTATGTTTGGTAAAAATCAAAATAAAAAATCAAACTGACACGATCATAAAATTTCACGTGAAATCTAAACCCGTCATTATTTTCATCTTCTCAAAATCTACATACGAAATTTTAATTTCATTTTTTTTTTTTCTTTTTCAATTTTAAGAGAAAATGGCGCATTTCTGTTGCCACAATTTCAAAAACTATAAAAAAATGAATATCTCAAAAGTAAATTGAGGTACAGCTTTCAAACAAATTGCATTTAAAAGTAAATTTTTTTCTCTTTACGCCGATGTAAAAATTGAGTGTGCGATGTTTAGATGTATAAAAATTGCAAAACCGAATTACATGGGAAAGTGTTGCCATTCGCAAAATGACGTATGCGTTACGCACAGATACGTTTGGCCTTTTATAATATAGATTAAAATTTAATTGTAATGTAAGCAGTTAAATAGTCTGTTATGATGACAAAGTTATCAATTACGCCTCTCATGCATGGTATTCCAAAATGGACAAGTTGGAAATTGCACATGGAGCGTAGCAAATGAGGTGCGTTCGTACTTCAAAGAAATTAAACATTCAGATCTTGCTGTTATAGTATTCAATACTTCAGATACAGTATAGTAGTCTTTTGAGCGTTCCTGTCAATACTATCTGCTTTTTATTATACAGAAGGTAACTGGTACTAAACCGCAGCAAAGTATATCAAGTTCATAAAATGGGAAATAGTTTAATGTAATTAAAACACTCCCCAAACAATATTTCCCCGTATTCCATAAAGCAGTGTTATACTTTTGAGTAACCCTGTAACATAATAATAAATATTCTTTGTATCATAAATTGTACAGAATGTATATCTTAGTATCTACCTCTTTCGATTTCTATCGCGATAGGCAGGCCTTCGTCACGAAGGCCTTATGTCGAAGGCCTAAAGTAGAAAATTTCTAATTTGTTATAAAATAGAAATTTAATTTTTTAGATATTTAATTAAAAAGTTATTTTAACAATTTTTGAATACTTGCTTCAGTTTTATTAATGAGTGTTTTCATAAACCTTTTTAGGTGCGTTCGTAATTATGTAAATTGTTGTCGTTCAGTCCGTCAGTCCGTCGTTCAGTCCGTTCACCTATTGTTGTCGTTCAGTCCGTCTGTCTGTCTGTCCGCATATAACAACGCAAAAACTACCCAACAGAATCGTTTGAAATTTAAAATACATAATTATTACATAATTTTGTCGAGTCATTTCAAATTTTATTAAAATTGGATGCATAGATCAATTACAAGGACAATCAAAAGGATTCCGTTACATTACGGTCAATGCGGAAAAAAGTTTCAAATGCATTTTAATCGTTTAAAAATTTAAATACATAATTATTACATAATTTGGTCGATTTATTTCAAATTTGATCAAAATCGGATCCATAGTTTAATTACAGGGACAATCAAAAGTGTTCCGTTACATTACGGTTAATGGGCAAAAATGTTTCAAATGCATTTTAATGGTGTTACACTCATTCGAACGTAATAAAATTGGTATGCATTTATAAAGTACATATTATAATATACATTTTGCATAATATGTGGCGCAAAGAATATTTGTTATTGATTTACAAGGCCACTATGAGAATATTTTTGAAACTTCGTTATCGTACGAACGCACCTCATTTGCTACGCTTCATTTGCAATTTCCAACTTGTTTTATTATATTATGTCTTAATTGCTTATTCATTTCATGTGTGCGGGAAATTTTCAAATATTTTTATGTAGTGATGTTTTTTATGCATATGAAAATGGCGTGAAGAGTTTAAATTATTTAATCCATCTTATTATAATTTAAACAAGTTGGAAATTGCACGTGAAGCGTAGCAAAGTAGGTGCGTTCGTACGATAACGAAGTTTTAAAAATATTACTTTCATATATCAATCTCATAAAATTCTAAATAGTGAATTACAATTCAAACGCTCATCAAACAATGTTCTTCCTATACCATTATGTAATGGAATACTTTTGTGTGGCCTTGTAAATCAATAACAAATGTTATTTGCACCACAAATTATGTAAGATGTATATTATAATATGTACTTTATACTTGCATATAAATTTTATTAAGTTCGCATGAGTGTAACACGATTAAAATGCATTTGAAACATTTTTTCCCATTGACCGTAATGTAACGGAATACTTTTGATTGTCCCTGTTATTGATCTATGCATCCGATTTTCATAAAATTTGAAATGACTCGACAAAATTATGTAATAATTATGTATTTTAAATTTCAAACGATTCGGTTCGATAGTTTTTGCGTTGTTATATGCGGACAGACAGACGGACGGACTGAACGACCACTATACACTGTAAAAAAAATCTACGTAAAATTACGGACAAAAGCCGGCAGCAGAGATTCCGGACAGTATCCGTAAAAAAATATTTTGACCGTAAATCAAAAAATCACCCGTAATTTTACATTTTAGCAAATGCATAACTAGCCCGTAAAAAAAGTAGTATTGTCCGTAAAAATACAATGCCAAGTTGCCCGTGAAAAAAAGGGCATTGCCCGCAAAACTATAATGCCAGGATGCCCGTCAAAAAGGGGGCATTGGCCGTAAAACTATAATGGCAAGATGCCCGTAAAAAAAGGTGCATTAACCGTAAAAATACAATACCAAGATATCTCTGAGAAAAGGGACATTGCCCGTAAAATAATAAAAATTCTGGGCATGAAAAAAAGGGGCGATTGCCCATAAAATAACAAAACGCATACATTAGGATACCTCATTAAAGAAAAAGGATTGTCTATAAAACTACAAAAAGGATTATTCAGTGAAATTAATATAAATTTCCATACAGTTATCCAGCATTACCCTATTCTCTGTTCACAAATCATAAAATTATGTGGTTTTTAAAATAAAATCTTTAATGGGGATCGCCATATATACCAACTGAAAATCCATAATAGATTTAAAAGAGGAATATAGATAATTCACAACACTAATAAACAACAAAAATTAATTTTCACAGGAGTACTTATGTTTTCGCAATATTTGAATAAAACATTCATAACTTATGCATACTATAAAACTTGTATATTCAAAACCTAATTTTCCAAGGTTTTCAGGTACTCTTAGCAGGCAGTTTGTAGTTTTTTTTTTTTTTTTTTTTTTCAAATTAAAGTTTAATTTTATTAAAGGAGAGCATTCTCACTCATTTCCTATAGTAAATTGTATTTTTATTCAATTACAAGGTTCTCACTTTTGGTGTTGTTGCATTAATAACTTATGTTAAAATACAATTTTTAGCTTTCCAAAATTTACCATCACGCACTTTAATAGTGAGAGTGGTGGAGCATTTAAAAACTGGCAGGATAACAAACCCTCGTGCGTTTAGATAAAAGTCTGATATGTAAAATGAAAATAGAAAATATAATATTAAATTACAGGGGTTGAAGCAGGCAAAATTTGGGGTCCACAAAAATCTATTTAATAAAATAGGATTCTTCACAAAATAATTTTAATAAAACAGATCCTTTCACAAAATTCTTTTATGCTATTTTCATAAATACTGTTTTAAAATCTAATTTGTACACAAAAACATGTCATAATTTTCAAAAACTTAGCAAAGGAATTTTTAAAAATATATATATTTAGTTTTTAAATTCCTTGTTCAAATAACAGTCAACTTCCATTACAAAATGTTATTTTCACAAAAATAACTTTTCTTTTTCACAAAATGAGCCCCAAGAATAAAAACCTGCATCGACTCCTGAATTGATCAGAAAAATTATGATCAGTAATATCAGTTTATTAGCTGTACTGCTATTGCTCCCTCTCCTCCCTTCCAAGCCCTTTAATAATAGAGAGCAGCTTTTTTATGATACACAAATGCTAATTTATTATTTCGATTTTTATGTATCACATATTTACTAAATACTACATGAAACAAAAGTAGTCCATTTTTGATTTAACAATGATTCATAATCCCACACACATCGGTGCAAGAAATCCATCTAAGTCGAGACTGAAATTTTTTCTGAGCATTAGAAATAACTAAATGCAAAAGGGTTAGAAGATTTCTAAGTCTTGTATTATACCTAAAAATTGGTCTCTTACAATAAAAGAAAGTGATTAAATGTTCTTGATGGTAGAACCACTATTATTTAAGTATATAAGGTAGAATTTTGAGTCAGTCAAAAATCTCTTCAACACTGAAATCAGTCCTGAGATTGAAGGTCTTGCACCCATGTCCCACGGTTCTTGATCTTGTGTACACAAATAATACATACTATATTGTTTACGAGATTTCGGTGAAAATTGATTAAACTTGAGAATGTTTGAAGATGAAATTATTACAATGGTTCTGTTTTATAAATTATCATTCAATAAATAAAAAGAAAACATGAATTTTTACAAATTTATTTAATATACTTCAACACAGTATTCTTAGAAGTAACAAATTTAAATAACAAATTAAGAAACAACAAATAAAAAATTCATTTTTCCATACAGATTTGTAGTAACAGAATTTATCGCCAAGGTTGATTTTGAATCTTGTCAATCGTTTTTTCAATTTTCTGTCTTTTTCCAGATTAATAGCCAAGCATGTCCTATTTAAAAAGAAGGTAAAAATAAATATTAAATAAAAGTATACACAATAAACAGAAATTGAGTATAGTAACAATCTCAGTTATTCCAGATGAACAGCAAATACAGCAGTTATGTTTAATCGATAATTGTTATGAGCATCCTATTAAAACAAGTAACAAAAAAGTAAGGAATTAGAATTCATTCCAGTTTAACCCAAAATTAATTTTAATTATTGTAAAATAATTCATTTGTTGTAATGTTACAGTTAGTAATTTATTTTACTGAACCTTTTGTACATGAATAAAACTTGCACTTGACCTTTTATTTCTATGTAAAATATTTTTTAATGAGTAAATTACATTTGAAGCAATTTTAAAATGACAAAATTCTTTTAAGCTCCGATATAAAACTCTGGGCCCAAAAACAAAAAGGCCTGAACATCTCTGATAGACATTAATGTTCTTTATATCAAAGTAAAATGCCTTTATAGCACCTTGAACTGTTTATATATATACCACTTATAGCCGTTTGAACCAATTATAGTTGGTTTTAATCACTTTTGAATTGTTTATGTCTGTTTTGCAGCCAATGTGTATATTGCATTTCTTAGATCTCTTCTTCATTGCTAACTGTAATTGAGACATTGAGAGTGCATGTTTTTTCATATGTTTTTATGTTCTTTTATCTTTACAAGAAAATATTGAATTCAAAGAAAATATGGTATTCTGACTTTCGGTGGATTTGTACGTATTGGAAGGCAAGGAATGACATTTAAAAGTTTTTAGATAATGTCTATCAGTCAACTCTGTAAGTTTTTAATTTAAAAAAAAAAAAAAAAAAAAAAAAAAGTGGTAGCTTTGTCTCAAGAACTAATGTATGACATTTCACAAAACTTTACATTCAGTTAGAGCATTGATATAAACTGAAGCTGGTTAGTTTTGGGGGTATATCTCTTAACAGGTGGCACTGATATGATGCATTATTCACAGTTTCCATAATATCTCTAACTCAAGAATTAATGCACGGGTTATTATAAAACTTCAAATTCTAGTTCCTGATTTAAAAAGTGCTTCAATTCATATATCGGGAACAATTTTTTACTACCATTTCAAAAATATATCGACATCAACGTTTTTTGTATCATGCAATAAATCAACAGTTATATTGAGAATTTTGGAGAATAATAAAATAATATTTTTTTCTTTCAAATAGAGCATTTTCCAATGTTCCCTTAGTAACTAATTTTCTGCTTAAGCAGAAAATTAGTAAAAAGTAAAATAGTAAAAGTACCATAAATAAATATTTTTGTTTATCGAAAAACTTTTTTTTTAATCATAAGTGATGGAAATATTTTACACATACACACACATGTTGTCATAATTAACACTACAACAGCACAAAGAATAGATTTATATAATACATTCCATCTTGCAGACTTTTTAATAATATTATTGTTGCAGACACTTGAAGATAGTTCTGTCACTGCACTCTCAACTAAATTTGTATGTTTTACAAGATCTTTCAACTAGATTCACACTCTTTTCAAGATCGACTAAATTGGCACTTTTTCTGAGATATCTCGAATAAATTGGTGCTCTTTCCAAGATATCTTGACTAAATTTGCTCTTTTTCTCAAGATTTCGACTAAATTCACATTTTTTTTCCCAGGATCTGGACTAAATTCACACTTTTTTCTCCAGGATCTGGACTCAATTTGCACGTTTTCCTGAGATCTCGACAAAATTAACACTTTTTCTCAAGATCTCGACTAATTAATGTGCTTTTTTTTTCCAGATCTTGACTAATTTTGCACGTTTTCTGGAGATCTCAACCAATTTGCATGTTTTCCCAAGATCGTGACTAAAGTTGCATCTTTTATTGAGATCTCGACTAGATAATGCATTTTCTCGAGACCGCGACTAAATTTGCACTCCCTCCCAGGATCTTAACTAAATTTGCACCCCGCCCCCTGAAATCTTGACTAAATTCACACTTTTTCCGAAGATGTCAACTAAAGTCACAATTTTTCCGATTATTTAATGATATTCATATCACCCCCTCCCTCTTCGCAGAATCATAATTCCATTTTTCTATCATGATTCTATGTTGAAATCTGCATTTTGTAAGTATGATGAAATTAGCATTTTTTACCAAGATTCTTTGATGGCACCATAAGCAGCCAATTTATTTTATGTGCTTGGCGGCTCTTTTAAACCCTTTTGATGCACACAATGGTTTTTTTTTAAACATTTAAATGGCAGCCTGTGGAAATTCAATTGATCTTTGAAAATTATAGCAAATATTTTTGGTATACAAACAACAAGCATACCCCCCTTTTTTTTAATAGCCCTTTTTAAAAAAATGTACTCTTTCTTTAAATTAGTGATTCCTCTTCGAAAAATTCCAGCGGGTGCCCCCCCCCCCCCACTTTTTTTTCTTTCTAGAATCTAGAGTATTTCAGATATGACAAAAAATCATCTTTGCTAGTAAAATTGTATTATCGTAGTGAGCATTAAAAATCATTCAAAATACAATTTAACTCCAATAGTTGGCAGATCTGTAGTGGTATTTGTAATTGATTTTAATTTTCGAGAAATTAAAAACGATACAATATTCTAAAAAATATTATACGGTAGAGTATCTAATTTGCAGAGCTGTAATTCACAGTCAATTTTTTTAAGTTAACGAAAACGTATTTAGATTAATAATATTGCACACTGTGCCACCCGCTTAGTGGTGAGTATTATTATTATTTTTTTTTTTTTTTTGGGGGGGGGGAACTTCACACAAACAAATTGATGCTGTGATGACTTGTCGCTACAATGATTTCAATGCAACACCTAATATTTCGAATTATAACTAACTGAATGTAAATGCCTTAAAATTAATAATTATTTGTAACAATATTAAAATGCTATATCGTCATTTTAACATTTTTTTGCATAATTTTTTATTTTAACATGTCAGGAAGCAGGTAAAAACTTGTTTGCAACATTACAAATCTACATACAAAAAAAAAAAAAAAAAAAAAAAAAAAAAAACATTATTATGAATTAAATATAGATGAAAAAAAAAAGCATGCTTTCATTATTGTAACATTCACAAAAATATACATTTTTCAAAAATGAATTAAAAGATAGAAAATTTCACCAAATTAACGAGCTAAGTTGGCTTTATATATGGCAATTTATTTTGTTGCCAAATTTAGTGTTATATGACCAAATTGGTCAAAATTTAGTTCTATGGTAGTAATACTGCTATTACTACTTTTTTTTTTTTTTTTTTTTTTTACAATTACCCATTATTTAAGCTGATGCAGATTTCTTCATATGAAAACAACTATTATACCTAGGGCAGCCCACTGACCACCTTAGGGACTGGATTACACAAACAAAAACAGCCTAATGTGTGTATTGCCTTTGAATACACGAAGGAGAGACTGGAGCACATGTGAATAGTTCACATAAGCATAGCTTTTTTTTTATTACTGGTTAATTTCTGAAAACAAAAAATACTGAATACAGTAAACAGAACCCCTTTTTTTAAACAAGGTAATTTTTAGGGATGGGACGAATAGTGATTTGGCCGAATAGCCGAATACCGAATATTCGGCCAAATTTTAGGCCGAATACCGAATATTCGGCCGGCCGAATAGTAAAATTTTTTTCCAATAAAGAAAATAAATTTTGATTATATATAATTTTAAAAATAGGAGCAACCTAAAATAATTATTACTCTTAAATGTGCTTTTAAATGTATTTTTAAATTTGAAAAACTTATTTTAGCAGAAAAAAATTATGAAATTGCATTATATCCTTTATTCTAATGCACATCAAATTGATTTTCAGTAAGTCAAGATGGGAAAATATTTCCATTAAAATATGAAGAATGTATTTTGGTACTTCACTTTTACTATCAATTGATATTTCTCGTATCCAAAATCAATAATATTCTTAATCTCTCTCAGAACTCACAAGGACATATTTTCTGAAATAACCTTTAATGAAGTAAATTTGATCATTTAGAGTTTGTGTCCCTAGTGATAAGCAAATTTGTAAGAATAAGACTGTTCTGAAATCAGATGCCAAGCTTTAAATTACAAATTACGTTAAAGCAAAAGGTTATGCTTAAAGTAGAATGCATATGCTAACAAAATCTTTGATAATTGAATCGGCACATACAATATTCAACTTCAATATTCCACTTTTTCAACAAGCATTAAAAGGATAAACAGAAATTGATAACAACATGAAGGAAGGAAGATTAAATTAAAAATATATACATAATAATGTTATATATTTAAGTCAGTAATTATGCAAATAATTATTTAAAAGTGAAAACTATAGAATGGAAAAATTATTTTGTTGAGTATTTAGAATTTATATTAAAATATTTATAAAACCATCTTCATAAAGCAAATTGTGTCATCTAATGTGTACTGAGTTTGACATCAGTTCTGCTTTCAGATGTACCGTTGTAGTTGGAATGGTGATATATTTAATTTTGAAAATGAATCTTCATTAACACACCTAGTGAAGAAATTTTTTCATTTCTTACTTTATAAAAAATAAGTTACGAATTTCATAAGAGCCTTTTTTATATGTGCATGGAATTTGCAGACATTAAAAAATATTCGAGTGTTTTAGAATAAGGCAGTATTTTTATATTTTGAATTGTAATATATTATTCTCTAATGATGACATTTCCCATACAATTAAATCTCCAACTTGAGCAGCATTTTCTAGAATATCACTAACTTTTATAGGAAATACAGAAAGGCTATATATTTTTTAGTATCTGAATAACTCTATATTTTGTAAGTAAGAGTGATAATGACTTCATAAATGAAGTAGCCAATTTGGATTAGAGGAAAAAAAAAATTCAAGAATGAAATTCTTTAAATCCGAAATTTATTTAGCAAGATATCTTTCACTATTCGGCGATATTTTAGCAATATTCGGCAAGATATCTCTAAATATTCGGCTACAGGTATTCGGCCGAAGTATTCGGTCAACAAGCCTTCAATATTCGGCCAACCGAATATTCGGCAAAAGGGCCGAATAGGCCGAATACCGAATAGTGGCCGAATATTCGTCCCATCCCTAGTAATTTTTTATAAAATCATCTTTATAGTTAGCTCTTCTTTTTTTTAATAACTTTATAAATTCAATGAATTGCTCACAAGTGCCGCAACAGCAGGGTAGTTGTGAACACAAGGGAAAATATTTGATATGCTTTACATTCTGTTTTTTATTTGTTGTCATGATCATTAGTTACACTACGTGTTAAATTTACTATAAACAAAATTCTAGTTCCGCAGTGATAGATTTAAGCACAAGATTATAAGACGAAAATAAGTAGATTGGGAAAAGGGAGAATTATATGACTAATTGAATATTGTCGGAATAAAATAAAATTAAGATGTACATTTGAAAAAAATAAAGCCTTTAAATTTTGCTTAGGGGAATTTAGATAATGTTTATCAAAAATCTGCCAAAGTACAAAAGATTATTATCCATGTATTTCCCTTCTAGTATCCTTGTATAGGATATATATATACCTTGTAAGGGTATACTTGTATCCTTCGAATATCTTTGTATTTCCCTTCTATTCTAAAATAATGATAAAGGATTTTATAATGATTTAAAAAAAAAAAAAAAAAACTCAATTACAAGCACACACCCAAATTTAACTTGTTTTACTTTTGAAAGAGGAAGGGGGGGGGAGACAATATTAGATATGACATTATTTCACGTGAAGTGAACTGAAAGAAACAGAATCACAGAATGATTATTGAGACACTTATGAACTGTTCATATCTGCCTCAACTATTCTGTTCACAAATGACCCACATGGTCACTAGAGTTAAATTGACAAATCATTAACATTTCTCAATTTTAGAATTCTTTTTTTTTAAATCAAAAATACTTATTATTTATAGTATATGTTAGAACATTAAAATTAAAACAAATAAATAAAGTTATTCGTTTAAAAATTTAAAACTGAGATTTTACTTTTGATACGCACACTTTATGCCTCCTTTTCTTTCTCTTCTCAATGACACTACCAGTGATAGAAGTGCCTCCATCATATTCTGGAGCTGTCCATTTGAAATTGGTAATTTGTAACCTTTTAACCAGTAGCTTGTAGTCGGCCAGGCTTACTTGGTTCATCTGTAAAAAAATGCAATATTATACAGGGTGTTTACAAAAATGTATTAGTTACCATTAAAGTGATTATGTTACTTCATAAAATACCTAATTATTTCATGAAATAACTGAGTATGTTAAAGTGTGTAAAGTTAATGCATTTTAAGATGTAACAAATTATTTTAGAGAACAATTGTCTAATTTTTAAAGTATTAAAACTTTTGGCAATAGCCGTTTGAACCAATTATAACCAGGATTGCAAAAAAAGCCATGCCGGTGGCTTTTATTTGTTTTAACCAGCTTTTATTGGACAAAATTGGTGTTTTTTTAGTTAGTTTTAAAGACTTAATTGAGGTAGAATTCAATATTCAAAACTGAACATGTTAATATTGGAATAATACGTATTGATTTGCAGTCAAAATTATAAATATATCAGTTAACTTTTAAAAGACCATACAAAATGCTTTCTCTAGTTTACACTGACTTTATCTCCCCCCCCCCCCCCACACACACAGTTTTTTCTTTATTACTGCTTTATATAATTAAAAAGGACAATAGTTGCATAGTTAGTATTAATTTATTACTTAACTAATTTTAAAGGATATTAATATACAAGTCTTTTTTTTATTGCTCATAAATGTTTATTTGAAGCCACATATAAAGTCATTTAATAAAAAGAGCAATTCTTTTGAATAAAACAGCATTATGAATAACTTTGCATTAGTTTATGTATGAGTATGCATTCTTTAAAATAACAATGAGCTTTTCAAAATTTTAATTCAACAAGTTTTATTACAACAAGATAATTTCAATTATTAAATACACATAAGCTATAGTCAATTTCAAAAGTAAATAGAAGTATGTAAGGAAAATTCCATTTTTATGTGTAACATTTAGTTATTGTTTCATATAATCTTTAAAATGTTTGGTATATGTAGAGCTATGCAACAATGAATTCCAAACCACAACTTTACAGTCTAATGTATTCTTATGAATATTTATAATTTCAATTTCAGACATAATGCCTTCACAGATGCATCAGCAGTTATAAAGACTCATTTATTTGTTAAAATTTAGTAGAAATGTAAATTTTTTAATAGAAAATATATATAAGTGTATTACAAATAAATTAATTCAAATTTAATATGAAATATCTGTAAACTAGGGATGCACAACCTGTGGCCCGCGGGCCAAAAGTGGCCCGCGATGTGTTAATATGTGGCCAGCGAATTTCATCAATTTACAGCTGGAAAAAATTGCAATTTTTGTACATACATTAGTGTTCACTCTAGAAATAAAAAGGGCATGGTGCTATTCACGAAAAAGGGCACTACTGCAGCAGAAAAGGGCACTTTTGCAAGAAAAAATTTATTATTGCCTTTAGAAGGGGAAAAAAAGAAAGCGAGAAAATGCATAATTTTTAAATATGATAAATCAAGTAACATTAATTTCGAATAATTTTATGATATAAAATTAAAACATAATTGAATAGTTTCATGTTCTTTTTCTTAAAGCAGGGGTGCACAACCTTTGGCCCGCGGGCCCAGTGGCGCAGCCAGAATTCGGTTCTAAGGGGGGTTTTGAGTTTCTGATAAAGGTGCTTGCCGGTTATTTGAATCGCCGGTTAATAGAATCAGTACTAATTAGAATATTTACTGTATAAGAGCGTCTGTGTGGCCGGAAATCATCATTTTTTTTATTTTAGCATGAAGCATCTAAGAAAAGTAATTTAGTTTAAGTAACCAATTTTTACTTAACTGATTCATGCAATATGCACTTTCACAATTTTAAGTAGAATTTTTGCCATTTAATTGAATCACTTTATTAAATGAAATCTTATTCAATAAAGTGGCGGGTTCCGAGATGCGCCAAAACATTTAAATATTAAGTTTGGATTTCATTCATATAAGCAACAATTATAGCGATCTTTCTCAGCTCTGGGAGGGGTTTTAACCCTAAAACCACCCCCTTGGCTGCGCCGCTGCGCGGGCCACAATTATACCACTATTTTTATGCAGAATAATTTTCCTTATAGTAATGACAGAAACTTTGCTATTAAAGAAAATAAACTACACTTTTCAAATATTCTGGTGTCAACCGATTTTCTGGTAAAAAGTTTGTGCATCCCTGTCTTAAAGAAATGAAAAAATTCTATCATTTTTGGACACACAAGTTCTGAAATACTACGGAATAAAAAAATTATTTTTTTAAAATCTCCGAGTAAAACCAGTGGTGCAGTTTATTACTTTTAAAAAGAGCAGAGTGCATTTTGTAAATTTGAAAAAGGGCAGGGTGCTGCAAACTTCAAAAATGGCCTAGAATGAACACTACATACATCACACAAAAAAAATCCTAAATTTTGTCAATTTACTGCGGGAAAATATAAAATTTCGTCATTTAAGAACCACAAATTTTGTTTATCGGCACGAAAAAATCACGAATTCCATTGATCAAATGCGAAAAAAGGCAAATTTTATCGATGAGGATCGGAAAAATCGTCAGTTTTGCTCACCAGAGGGGAAAATCGCGAATTTTGCTCATGAGACTCGGGGGGAAAAAAGTAGCAAATTTTCTCGCTTGGGCACGAAAAAATCGCGAGTTTTTTCGACCAGGCATGGAAAAATCGCGGATCTTGTCGGATGGACGCGAAAACTCACACATTTCGTTGATCAAGCAAGAAAAAAATCATAAATGTTGTTGTTCCTCGAAAAAATTGCAAATTATCATCGAATGGAAAAATAGCATATTTTCTTGGTTTATCGCATGAAAAAAAAAGCGAATTTCATCGATAAGGCACAAAAAATCGCAAACTTTCTCGATCAGAGACAAAAAAAAAAGCAAATTTCGCTGATAAGACTCAGGAAAATCGCGAATTAAGTGATGACGCATGGAAATACAGTAGAACCCTCGTTTTTCAAGGGGTGCGGAGAAAAAAACGATGAATGCGGGAAAACGATGAATATGGGTTAGCATCAAAATAGGAAAAAACACAATATATATGCCTTACTAATGCATGCAATGTATACAGTGTACTAATAAATATTAACATGTTGCTTACTAAACTGTAAAATAAATCAATCGAAGTTACAGAAAATTGATATTTATTTTAAAAAAATCAATATATATTTTTGGTTTTCTGTTCATTTTTTTAAGTCAAAAAATAAATTTTCAAGATATACAACCCTTCTCTGGTCATTTTCTGTAATTTCATATGCGTATATAAAAGTTCATACAGTTTCAAAAGTCGTAATTACATCAGACAGAGTTAGAACTATGATGGTTCAGCTTCATCGGCATGAGCGTTATTCTCTGCTTCTTCGCAATTATTTTGATTTTTTGCATTATCAAACATTTCTCCTAAGTTTAGGGCACCACATGTCGCAAAATCTTGATCAGTGGAAACATAATTGCATCCTCTGCTATATACAACCACTCTTCATCCGCATTATTGTCGCCATTATCAACACAAACAACTCAAATGACTTATTTTAGGATAAAAAAAAGTAATTCCAGTTTGTGTTTCATAGGAATTCGCATGACTTTCAATTTCATCTCGGCGAGGAGAAAAATTTTACAACGATGAATGCGGGAAAACAACTTTTTAAAGAACGATGAATGCGGGTTTCGTTAACATTATTTAAGTATAATTTGTGCAGGGACCGTAAAAATAAAACGATCAATGCGGGAAAACAATGAATGCGGGAACGATAGATCGGGGTTTTACTGTATTGCAAATTTCGTTGATCAGCTGCGGAAAAATAGTGTTTTTGTCAGTTTATCAAGAGAAAAAAAAATCGCGAGTTTTATCTTGGCGCATAAAAAAATGCAGATTTCGTCAATGTTAATACAAAAATCACGAATATTGATACTCGGTCGAAGAAAAATGTGTATTTTGTCAATTTACAGCAAAAAAAGCACACTTTCGTCAATTGAAGACGAAACAATTGCGAGTTTTATTAATCGCATTTCGAATAATAGCAAATTTCTTTGGACAGAGATGGGAATTTTGCAAATTTTGTTGGTCACACGCGGAAAAATTGCTAACTACATCGATCAGACTCGAATAAAATCGAGAATTTCATCAATCATGCGGAGTAATTTCGCAATTGGCTTTGCAAAGATCACGAATTTCGCCGATAGGCTTTGTAAAAATCGCAAATTTGATTGATTGGCTTCGTAAAAATCATGAATTTTGCCGATTCGAATCGGAAAATCATGAATTTCGTTGATTAGGTGCAGAAAAATAGCGAGTTTTGTTATCCAGTCACATTAAAATCACGTATTTCGTCAATCAGGTTCGGATGAATCGCCAATTTCGTCGATCATGCGAAGGAAAATTGTGAATTTTGTCTATCAGCTTGCAAAAATCGTGAATTTTGTCGATCGGCTTATGAACATCGTGAATTTTGTCTATCGCCTTTGTAAAAATTGCAAATTTCGTAGATCAGGTGTGGAAAAATCGTGAATTTCGTTGATCGGCTTTGTAAAAATCATGAATTTTGCCTATCAAGCGCTGAAATATCATGAATTTCGCCAATTGTGCGAAAGAAAACAGCGAATTTTATCAATCGACTTTGTAAAAATCTCGAATTTTATTGATTGGCTTTATAAAAATGCGAATTTCGTAGATTGGCTTCAGAAAAACGCAAATTTCTTCGATCAGGCACATTGAAATTGGAAATTTTGTCGATCAGGTGCGGAAAAATTACAAATCTCGTCGATCATACACAGAAAAATCATGAATTTTGCAGATAATACGAAGGAAAATAGCAAATTTCATCGACCAACTTTGTAAAAATCCCGAATTTTATCGATCGCTTTGTAAAAATATCGAATTTCGTCAATCGGCAAGGTAAAAATCGCAAATTTTATTGATCAGGAGCGGAAAAATTTAAAATAACGTAGATAAAAAAAATCTTGTTAATTGGCTCCTTCTCTCTCCTTCGTTCATAAAATTCACATTTTTTGACACCAGCCATTTATGCTCTTTTTTTAGCACTTTTAATAAAACAAAACATAATCTCTTGAATTATGTCAAGGAATATCTTTAAATCTAGAAAAAAATCCTTGCTATATCTGTTATATATAAAAATGTAAAAACTGCTGATATATCCTTAACAACTGAATTGGGTATTTTGACTGGGTAAGTGAACTTAAATGGGTAAATAATACAACAATAAACTGACGAAGGAAAATGAAAATTAAGACTAAATTTAACTTTTTAAAAAAGATACAATAGAATCATACATGTGATAATTGGGATTCTTTTTTTTTTCTTTCTTTTTCAACACAACATATAAACAACTACAAATATTCCTAGATTTCAATTGCTCTTTTTACAACTGGTAGGCTGTAAAGCCAGCTATGAAACTTAAAGACAGTATTGCCAATTAACAATATTTCCTAATAATCTTGAACACACTATGTGCTGTTTTTATAACAATTTCATTCCACCTGACCTTTAATGATTTTTGTGTCGAATTTAATTACTCATTTATCATAGTGAAAAGCACAATAAAAAATTCATAAAACCAATTTTGAAGAATTTCAGGCTTAGCATCATAAATTTCTTACTTACATAAACCAATTATTTTTTGCTACCAACACCATTTACTGAAAATAAAGTACTTAATATAAAATGAAAATATCAAACAAATTTTATATCAAAAAAGTAAGTTTATATACAACTTTTTCACATACTTTTAATAAAAGGGGGGGGGGGACAAGGGGACTAATTATCATATTGAGCAAGAAAAAATGAAGGTAAATGCTTAAAACTGAAATTGTTAAAAATAAAAAGCTAATTTCTATTTACTATTAATATAATAACTATAAAAATAAAGTTCATTTTGAAAGATTTCTTTAATAAAATTTGAAAACATGCAAATTCTATCGAGGCCTAAACAATGTTGGAGAGAACACAAGGAAATACACTACCAAAGTCCGTGAGGTCATCAATCATAGGTTTGCTTTTGAAGAATTTTCTTTTTAAAATGTAAAATTACACTAATTCAATCAAGATACAGGCACTGTCCTATGGGCCAGACAGTATGCAATAAAGATAATAATCAATTCGCTACATGGACAGCATCAAAACTAAATTTAGGTATAGGATACTTGTGCTTTTTTTTGTGTGTGTGTGGAAGATATAGGTCAAAATTAACATTTTTAGCCAATGGTCATCGGCCAGAACACTAATTTTTCTCACTCGCTATTTTTTTCAACTGCTGGCAAGTACCAAAGTTACGAATGCTTCATACAAAATTGTGTTTTTTCTAGCTAATAACAATGTTATTTACTATTTCTGTTACTTACCATTCAATAGGATTGTACACCACAGGTGATTCTGAAAAAAATAAATAAAAACCTGAAGTTAGGGATGCACCGAATAGTGATTTTGGTCGAATACCGAATATTCGGCCAGCCGAATAGTAACTGTTCGGCCGAATACCGAATATTTGGCTTTCCAAATACAGTCGAGTCTCTATATAACGAAATCTACTGTTCCAGTAAAAAATTCATTGTATAGAGAAATTAATCTTTTGAATTAAGTATTTGAAATATTTAAAAGTAAATATTAACCTAACATTTTATTTCTTAATTATTTAAGTTGTTTCAAAAAAGAGAACAGACATTTATTTGAAAGCTTAATGAAAATCAAATGAGGAAGACTTGCATTAATTTCAGACGAAGATATCTGTAATTTTTTGTTGTTTTGATTTTAAAATTGTTACGCTCTCAAAAAACTTTTAGCGAGGAATGAAAAATTGTCGTTAACATTTTCCTCCATTTGAAGAAATCTCTTATGTGCTTCTCATTGATTCCTCTCTTATGTGTGTATCAATCCAATTGACTGTTTTGAGAAGGGTGTGGAAAGGTGTGTGGGAGGTGGGATGAATTCATTGGATTTAAAGAACAAGGAGAGAAGTAATATAAAAAAAAAAACTCAGCACTGACGATAAATTAAAAATAAGTGATGGAAAATTGATACCATATGATTTCTAAGCTTTTTAAAACTGAATAAATTAAGACCAATTTATGAAAAAATCCGTTATATGGAGATAGATATTTCGCTATATACAAACTGTTTTTAATGTAATCATGCGAAAAGGGGACTGTTCCTACTAAAAATTCATTATATAGAGAAATTCGATGTATGGAGTTTCGTTATACAGAGACTCGACTGTACTTTTTATATTTCAAAGTTTAAAGGTATTAAAATGTTACTTTTTAAAACAATTTTACATAATGTTTAATAAGAGAAACTTACATTTTGATAAACAAGAGTTTTTTATAAGAACATTCATTGAAAAAAATCTGCCTTTTTTTAATTAAGAAGCATAATTATGAGACTTTTTCAATTAGTAAAATTTTAAATTTCATTTCTTCTACGAATTGAAACAAACATTTTGAAATCAAAGAGAAATAATGAAAAAATAGTTGAAGAAAAACTGTACAGTCTCATATTTGTTCTTTTTAAATAACTCAAGGCAGATTTTTTTTCAATATAAAGTATACAGTGGCGGTTAAAAGTTTCCGGCCAGCAAAAATTTTTCAGTTAATTTGTAAATATACCCATATGAAGAGAAATCTCAAAGTGATATTTATACATTTTATTGACATAACAGTTAGGAACTTACTTACAGAAGAACATGTAAATATCAATAAATTTAACTGACAAAATTAAGTATAAAGGAAAATGCATGTTCTCAAAAGTTTCCAGCCACCTTCACAAGTTTGTAAAAAAATGGTATTGTAATAGAAAATTACAGTGATCAACAACATTTACGATTAGTATTTTATCATATTACTATTTTATTAGCTTTAGCAATAAGTACTGTGGCGCAGCAACGTGACATTCATACAATCAGCAATTAAAGATCGTCTATGGTACGTTTTTCCCACATTTCTTGCAATTTTGGCGAAATTTCGGCTGAGTTGGAATATTTATAGTTCCGCAGACTTTTGTCAACTTCTTTTCAAAGATTTTCTATTGGATTCATGCTGGGCGCTTGGGCTGATCATTTCAAAAACAAAATTTTTTGTGCGAAAACCATTGCTTATCGAGGTTTGCAAACATTATTTACATCGTTATCATGTTAAGAAAAATAGATGCGACCAAATTTTTTTCTTTAATAAGGCAGAAAATAGTCTTGCGTTGTGTCTGCCATCACTTCCAAAACTGTTTTGAATTCGATTGATGGAAAAATAGAACTTTTTTCTAGTTTTCATTTAACCAGACTTTGTGTTTCTTGGAAAATGAAAGTAGGGTATGTCGGTATTTTTTTTACCTCTGAAAAATTTTTAACACCGACTATTCCATAAAGTTCTGTATCACACCAGCATCATAACATGGTAGACAAACTTATTCCAGCAATATTTTCATTCCGTAAATCGCAGTATATTGCAACGGAATTTTCATGCAGATTATCAAGGGTTTTTCTCCTGATAATTCTGTCTTCAGGAATAGCAATTTTCCGGGGTCTCACGGACCTCTGAAAGCCATAACCATCTTTATTTAATTTTGTAAATAATGTTTACAGTCGATTTTAGCGATCGATAACTTAGCCGCAATATCTCGAGAAGATTGTCCTTTTAGCGACAAACTAATCACTCATTTATAAATAATAGGTAATTGTTGAACTTTTCAAATTTGAATTCAAACTATGCTATACAGGTTGATTCATTCATAAACACAACCAAAAAAACACTTTATGGATAGAAAAAAACTAAAGAATGATAAGTGGCTGGAAGCTTTTGAGAACATGCGTTTTCTTTTATATTTAATTTTGTCAATAAAATTTATTGATATTTACACATTTTTCTATAAGTAAGTTCTTAACTAATATGTCAATATAATGTATAAGTATCGCTTTGAGATTCCTCTTCATATGGGTGTATTTACAAATTAACTGAAAATTTTTTGCTGGCCTGAAACTTTTGACCGCCACTGTAAATACTTTCAACTTAATTCTGAATAAAGGAATGTCTAGATCATAGTTCTTTCAGGGTTGGCAAGTTTCTGCCGGGGTGGTTAAAACCAGCGGTAGAAACCGGTTAAAACCGACATGGCAGAAACTGGTTTCTGCCAGTAAGTGGCAAAAACTGGCAGAAACTAAGAAACAGTACTAAATAAGAACTTTACTCAGCAATGATTCATAATTCACACTTACATTTGATATGTAAACCAATGAGCTAAAAATTAAAACATAAGATTATGAATGTTATTCAAAGTACCAAAACGTTTAAAAATGATCATATAAATGCATACCTTGCTTATTTAAAACACTAATTTTCATTCACTTGAAAAACAGAAACTTTCACAACAATAACCTGATACTGTACAAGTTTAATTATTAATATTATTGTTTACAGTTGAATTTCTATTTCTTTTAAAAATAAATTTACAAAAAATTCTGATTTAATAACAAATTACTTTTCAGATTATTTTTAAACAAATAACATAATGCAATTTCTAGTGAAAATATATAAGTAAATAATTGAAGCACAAAAAATAACATAGACAAAGAAAATTTAATGAAATATCTTGTACAATTATTTTACAATATTGAAGAAACAAATTACCACTCAAATATACTATTAGTATTTTTCCCATGAAGCATTCTATAACATAGGACTAGTTTTGCTAATCTTTTTGCCCCCAGATTATTTCTTAATTTGTTGAGTATAAAATATTGAGTTGTATAAAATAATTGTTTATACATAAATTACATATGCATATGTGACAAAAAAAAAAAAAAAAAATCTGTTACATTACTCAATTTTTCAAAAATCAATTTTTTTTTAAATTAAAACTATCCACAATATTTTATTTGTGTGCATATATTTATTCTGAATTATTTAAGTACTAATTATTTAAGGATGAACTACTTAATAAATTTAATATTACTAAAAAAAAATCAGATTATGTCACAGAATGTCTTTATGCCAGTTGTTGCCAGTTCCTGCCGGTTAAAACCACTTTCTGCCACTGGCACGGCAGAAACCACTTTCTGCCGGCAAAAACCCAACCCTGAGTTCTTTTCTTATGAATAGTGGCATTTTCCATCCTTCCCATCATATCATATTTTACAGAAATCAAAGCATGTGAGTTGAAAATATATCTTATTTATTGTAAATACAACAAACGAAAACACAAGTTTGACCTAGAATGAGATGAAATACAATCAGGGCCGTAGCTAAGGGGGCGCTAGGGGCGGCTCAGCCCCCCCTAAAATATTTTGAGCCCCCCCCCTGGAAAAAAATTCCAAGGTGACTAAATGTTCCGAAAATTCAAATGAAATTCTGTTCAAAAATCTAATTTAGTTTTGAGACCCTTTCACAGTTTTGCAGAGTTACTAAATTGTATCTAAAATACGTGTTTCAACACTCCCTCATCCTATTGGTACATATGAAGCTAACAGGATGTTTAATTTTGCACCAGTTATACATTCAAAATTTTCATCATCATATACTTTTCTTAGCATAAAATGAAGTTATTACAGCAGTTTAATGAGAAACATAGTACCTACAAAGTGAATATGCACTAATTTATCTTTCTGCATTAGAGAGAGAACAAAAAAATATGAGCCCCCCCTACATTCCCTTGAGCCCCCCCCCCCTATATTCTCCTGAGCCCCCCCCTAGCATACACTTCCAGCTACGGCCCTGAATACAATGCATTTATGATTCAATAATGCAATTATGGTTTCATAAACAAAAAATTGTCTGCTTTGATAGCTATTACTAATCTCAAAAGTTTTCCTTTCTTGTTTAAGGACTTTTGGAAAAAGCAAGAAACAGATTATTTACTAAATAGAACTTAGGAAGTTGCATCTGCACTCGCATCATTTATTCCTAGGAAGAATACTAATAAATCATAATTTTAATCCTTCTCATGGTTAATTTTCTTAAGTTAAACTTTACAAACAGCAAATAAATAATGTAAAAACATTCTATATTATTTAAATATGATTTTATTTCTAATTATTTTAAATATATTAATAAATTGACAGTTAAAAGTAGAAATTATGAAAAGTTCTTTAAAATGAGTGTTTTAAAAGACTTTATTAAGTATTGGATTCGGCCGAATACTTTGATATTCGGCCTAACCGAATATTCAGTAACAAGGCCGAATATCGAATATTCAGTACATCCCTATCTGAAATTAACAACAAATTTTTGAAAAGTGATAGAAGTAGGGGGAAATCCATTTCGGGCACTGTCTATGGCAAATGGCGAATGTTAATTTTGTGCTATACTGGAAGAGAGATCAATTGTTGCATCCTTAATAAATAATAATTTGAAATCAAAAACAGATGGTTTATAATCAAAGATACATGAAAAACTGTTTGTTGTAAAAAACTAGTTGGATGTATCAACTGATCGAATTTAATGTATGAAAATGATGATACACATTTAAATAATATACTTCAAACGTTTGTACATTGGCGATGGCTTTTCTAAAACACAATTCGAACAGAAAATACATGCTACACAAGAATATAAATAACTTAAACAGAAAGCAATACTTCAAAATCAATTTAGAATATAAATTATAAAAGCGCTTACCTGTTTTAAATGAGGATTAACGTAAGACTGGTGCTTAACAGACGATAGACCGCCATGTTTTTGGATAAACTGTTTTGGTAAGCGGTAGCGTTGAAATGTTGAAAAGGATGCTTGTCTCTGATTGGTTGAATATTTGTCTGCCCGATTGGAGAGAAACCCGCACCTTGGATTTCAAATCGAAGAAAACTCTTAGCTGGGACAATTCTAAATTAAGTATTTTAATTAATAAAAATACTCTTTTTTTTTCTTAGTATAGAACAAGGTTCTTTTATATAACTTTAGGAACTTGTTATATTACTTTAAGATGAATTTAATAACTTCAGGAGAGTTTACCATGTTACTTTCTTTAGCAGTGGCGCACCCAGGATTAAGTTTTGGAGGGGGCTAGCATGTTCTATATTTTCTATATATCTGTATTTTCCTGATCTGACCCGAAATGTCAGACGAGATTGGTCAGTTGTTTTTTATATTTTATTAAAAATGGACGAGGTATGTCGTTCCCGGACATATATATTTTTTCTTTTGACTTGATCAGAATGAAGATTGGGTGGAGAAAAGCGGGGGGGGGGGGGGAACAATCAGCAAAACCTGGGTTAGGGGATCGGAAAATTTTGGATGGGGCTCATTCTGAAGGCTTAAACCTCTTTGATAAATAAAAAAGAAAATATTATGAATAAAGTGGTGAATATAAAAAATGCTCATATTTCAAATTTCATAAGAAAATTCATAAATAAGAAAAAAATTGTGAAAAGATTACTATTTTTCAAAATTTCCATTTTGCTTAATCTATTAAAAATAATAAAAGTAAACTTTCATAATTTTAGAAACTTTAAATAGTTAGATTAATCTTGCTTTCTGGGAGGGGCTTCAGCCCTCTTAGCTCCCCCCGTGGGTGCGCCAATGTTCTTTAGCATCTTTTTAAGTTGTACTACACATATTGATTATTTTCAATCACTAAAATTTTGATATGATTTAAGTTCATTGTTAATACGATCTATTACAATAAAAATATTATTTCTTTTTTAATAGTGGTCAAAATTAGCTTTGCGAAAGCATTGAGCTCTGTGAGTTCAAAATGAAATTTGTTTTTCAGAAAGTTAGGCAATTTTTTTTTTTTTAATTTAAATTTGTATTTTGTATTTGAAAATTTTCAGAGTTTGAATTGGGGGAAATGATAAATATTTTGGAAATTAATATATGGAGCGGGCCCCTTGAAGTCCAAGGCTCATAGGCAAAGTCCCGATTTGTCCATGCAATAAAAAAGACCTGTTCCCAAAAAAGTATAATATATAATTAAAAAAAATAAATACTTAAGTTTCCATAAGTTTCAATATTTCAGATCCAGCATTGGTCAACATCGACCAATATTGACCAGTATCGGTAAAATAAAATCGGTCTTTGCCAATAGAGGCCAAGATTGGCTGATATTGGTCATGATCGATGGCCGATATAGACCGATATTGAGAAATAGACATTTTCTACGTAAATTTAAAGAATTTAAGATGTTATAAAAATTGATTCCTACCTTCCATTTTTCCAAAAGTGTACAATACATAAATTAAAAATTTAAATATTGAAAATTCCACAAGTTTTTATATTTTAGATCCAATATCGCCGAACATCGATCAATATTGGCTAATGTCGGTAAAAGGCAGTGGTGTAGTGGTAAAAAATCCAGAGAGTATACGCTTAAAATAGAGGGTATGCCCTAAAATGTATATACTATAGTTTTCTTGAGAAGCAGAGAGTATATGGTGTTCCTTAAAAAAGTTTAGAGGGTATACGGCGTATACCCCCGTATACCCTCCACTACATCCCTGGTAAAAGGTAACCTGTCTTTGCCGATGCACGCCAAAGTTGTCCGATATTGGGCAATATCGAGCCGATACTGCTGTGCTACCATGCTTACCTGGGATGATGCATTTTTCACGATTTCGCAATAGTTATATCGCAAGAACTAATACATGAATTTTCATCAAACTTCAGATTCAGTTTAACCCCTCATTAAAATTAGTTCTGATTAGTTTTTTGTGTATATCACTCTGCAAGTGGCACATTATGCAGAACTTATTTCAGATTCAGTAATAGCGCTATCTCAGAAACTAATGCACGGATTTTCAGCAAACTTCAGATGCAGTTAGGAGTTCACGTAAGTTGTTAATGATTAGATTTTGGTGTAAATCACATAACCGGTGTCGCTGTTATACTGCACTTTTCAGGAAGTATTTACATATTATGAGATAAAAAAAATTCTGGAGTGCCACCACCGACTAATATTTTTCTATAAATTTACCAAAACAATAGCATATTAAAACCAGACGATAATTTTATGCGATAATTTAATCTAGATGCGATAATTTAAACCAGACAATAATTTAAATAAATAATAATAATATTTTCAACAAACAAAATAAAACGTTCTGTTATGACGTCATCGAAAGACTTTTATTTAAAGGTATTTGTCCGTAAAAAAAATGGCTAGGCAGCAGATTTGAACATTCTGCATAAAAAAACGGGCTTTGCCCGTAAAAACATATTAGTACTCCGAATTTATGTTTCCGCAACGTAAATTTACGGAAGTGTACCGTTAAGCTTCAAAAACGGACAACTACCGTCAAATATTACGGTAAATGCCCGTAAATTTACATTTTTTTTTTTACAGTGTAGGTGCTACGTAGTTACATAATTACGAACGCACCTAAAAATTGCCTAAAACATTCTTATTGTTTATAATAAAATCTTGTTTTAATTAGAAGTTTTAACTGATTTTTTTTCTTTTTTTGTTTAATAATTAATCTGCGGCTCATATCTGTGCGATAATGATAATAATTGAATTAAAAATTTAGCGAATAGATTCTATGAGTATATTTTTTAAATTTTAGTATGTTTGCTATAGATTAGTGAAACAAGTCTTATAAAATAATATCTTAATTAAATAAACTTGGTAAAGAAATTTTTCATTTATTATTATAAATTAATTTAAAATATTTTCGATTGTAAATTATTATGTTAATTTTTTATATAAATCTTGGGGAGATTACTTTAATGTTAGACTGTACTCAAATGATGAAATATTTTTTGTAATATTTATGGGGAGTTCGTCTATTTCTGTGGGAATTTAAGTTAATCTTATCTCATCATAGATAATATGGTCATAGATTTATCTAGCAAATGGTGAATCATTGATAGCTGAGCTTTCTTTACATTATTAGAAGAGCATTATAAAATTAATTAGAAAAATTCTGCATTTTAAGTTTTTCTATGTGATATTCGAATTCTTTAAGTTCTGATTTTTTTAAAAAAAATTTCTGATTTTTATGTTTTGTATTTAACATTTAAGGGTGTTCTTAAATCAAATAGGACAACTTTGTGACATATTCTTTATCTTATTTTTTTTTTTCGGAAATAGATGAAAATAGCAGGGGTTGTTGTTCAGAAACTGTCTCATTGCACTCAATTTTCTGTTTTTTTAAAAACGCAATAGATCTTTCACAACAAACCTTCAAAGTGGACGTTTTTGAGCACATTTGCCGACGAAAGCAGAAAAACCGATCGAATAGGAGAAGTAGAATAGAATAGTAAGGAGAATAACGGGTGATCAAGGGATCGAAAATGCTTATAACTCGATGGGTAATTTATTGATCAAAAATTGAAAAAATCAGTTCGATTCTTAATCGCTTCCATAATCGGGCCTTTCAATTTTGTATCGTTGTGTTGAAAAATGAATTTGTAAATACGTCAAAACGTTTCGCGCTTGTTGAGCGGAGCAGTTGAGAACAGCCTTAAAAAGTTTTACAATTTAGTTTTGAATTCGTAATTGTATTTTTATCGTGTAATTCTAACTTTAGATTTAAATATATATGTTTATGTGAAATACCATATTTACACGTGTATAACGCTCACCATAAATTTGACATGCAAGGGAATGGGTGATCAAGTGAATGTCAGTAAAGTAAATCAAAACAATTGTTACATCAGGCCAGAAAAGAAATCGAAATTCTTTCCAACAAAGTTCAAAAGTGTTTATGCATTGGGTTTGTCTGGCCGTCTGTCCGCTCTGTAACTCCCGTAAATATACTCGGATTGCCATGAAATTTTAGGACGTTATTGACCTTTATCCTAGCGCAAGTCCTATCGAAAATGAAGTTTCTACCATGATTAGTTTATCTACAGGGCGAATCAAAAGTTTTCCATTACATTACGGCCTATGGGGAAAAATCGTTTCAAAGGAATTTTAAACATGTTATACCCTGTCAATCATATTAAAATATGCATTCTATAAAATATAAGGTGAAAATGTAGCTATTATTCATTTACAGGGCCACACAAAAGAATTCCATTGGATAATGGCAAAAGGGGGGAATTGTGTGCGACATATTTTAAATATATTAAGCTTTTTCATGTATAATAAAATTGATGTATGTCACTGGAGCTTAATATAAATTATACGCTACTGTCTTGCATAATATGAAATACATAGCATTCACAGGGCCATACAAAAGATTTCAAATAGTATATTTTTTCCGAAGTACCGTATATGTGTCCGATGATGGCTGATGGAGGGATGAAATGCATTTTAATTATGATATGCGCGTTTATATTTCGCTAAATATATGCACATTATATGGTGTGTATAAATGTTATAGTTGATATACAGGGCTACCCAAAAGAGCTCACTAACGTTACTGAATATCAGCGTAAATTATTTAAACGTGGTTCTTAAATAGGCTATGCATTTTTACGCTGAGCTGCATTCAATTTACTGAGAAATGTTTGCAGAATATAGATAAAAGGATATACAGGGCCACGCAAAGAATTCGGTACATGGACGCCTATGAATGATGATTTATAAGAATGTGATTTCAGTTGTTTTAAAAGTGTTTTAGTTGACAATAAATTTTAGCCTAATGCTGACGTGTAATAAAGGTACAAGGTAAACTACAGGGCTGAACAAAAGTATTCAAGTATGTTTCCATCTAATAGTATGAAATGCTGAAAAAGTAATTTCAAGCTACTGGGTATTTTCATGCTAAACTAAATTTTCCCATTATATGAACTGACATATGAAATACAGGGCTGTTCTAATGTACTGGAATACATATTTGGGTATACTTGGCTATACACTATTATTTCCCTAAATAACAAAGTTTTGTTAAATATTTCATTAAGTGTTGGAAAGTGCTTCATAATCTATGCTTAACGCATGATTTTTCTTACTTGTTTTAAGACTTCATATAGGGAGTGAGTGTCATGATATGGTGACGTCACAATACGTGAAATACTTGAAAACGTCTACATTGTAAAAAAAAAAAAAAAAAAAATCTGCAATTCAGTTGTAAAATGGTAGAAATCCGTACTTTTGCTGAAATTTTATCTGTGCACACTGTACAAAATAAATAAATAAAAGAGAGAGAGAGAAAGAGAGAGAGAGAGAGATAAATCTACAAAACTAGCTTTTGTAAATCTATAGAAATTTGTAACTTTACAAATGAATCTAGTAAAATTATACTAATCTTACTAAAATTTTATCTGTAACTGGGGTCGCAGTTAGATAAAAAGTTCTAAATTTCTCAGTTTCCTAAAAAAAAAAAACCTTACAATTTTTTTTTTAATTTATAGATCAAATTTGTATCTGTTACATGAATTTTTGCTGTCACCGTTACATAAATCAATAGTTGCAATGAAGATTGCTAAATAGTGTTTAAATAATGTTGCTACCGCGCTTGTGCAAAAAAAAGTGCAAGGAATGAAATAAAGATGCAGGAATACCGTATTTACTCGTGTATAGGGCGCACCCCTACTTTACAAGTAAAAATGGCGATTTCTTAAAATCTCGTATATAACGCTCACCCTAAATTTGATATGCTAATGAAGAATGACCAAATGAATTTCAGTAAAAAGAAAATCGAAACAAACATTACACCAGACCAGAAAACAAGACCGAAAATGCATTTTTAGACTTCGGGTTGTAAGAGAATGACGGGAAGTAGGAAAGAGTGACGGTAAAGATAATTGCTAATTAGCGTTTAGATAATGTCACTAGCTCTGTTGTATAAAAAACTCCAAGGAATGAAATAAACACGCAATAATACTTCAATTAAGTAACATTTTCCGAGTTTTAATATCTTCTTTGAATAATTTCGTGTTTCATATGTAAAACTTTCAACTGCATCCATCAGTAAAAAATTATTCCGTGTATAAGGCGCACCTAGGAGTTTAGCCCTATTTTTTTTAAGAGCGCCCTATACACGAGTAAATACGGTACTTCTATTCAGTAAGATTCGAGTTTTAATTTCTTCTATGAATACATTTCTTGATTCATAGGTATATCGTGTGATTACATAAAGGAGTAAAAAAAAATATTCCGTGTTTAACGCGCACCCAGGGTTTTTGCCCAAAATTTTGGGAGAAAAAGTGCGCGTTACACACGAGTATATAATGTAATCAAACAGATTTACTTACTTTAAACTGCCTATCGACTATTTCTTTGTTAGAACATTGCTTGATTTTTTTTCCATTAAATTTTGTAGTTTACTTATATTGGAATGTATTTACTTCTAGGAATAAAATTTTTAATCTAACTTTTAAACATTTTGGAAGCTGGTTTTCAATTAAATAAATTTTGAAGTTCCTTATGTTTGAATTTGATTCCTAATTTGCCTTAATTACTTTCAAAGAAGCAGATGGTTTTTATTTGGATTTAATTGCAAACATTTCACATAATAAAATCACTTGGCCAAGTGAAATTTTGCTTTAAAAGGATTTAAAAAATACTTTTGTGTATATATGTATATATATAAAAATTAGATAATCTTTTTGCTTTTGAGTATTGAGTTTTATATATACTTCTTTTAACTAGTAGTATGTTGGAAATTGTCTTAACTTCATTTTATCTTGATATTTAATAAGGGGTTAGTTTCTTTTGCTATCTGTTTTCTTATGTGTTGGATGTTTGACTAATTTGATGTTTTATAATTTTAAACAATACTTTAAACGTTTTAAAATCAATTTTATCTCCTTACTAAAAAAAATCTATTTAATAAAACTAATTAATGTGTATCTCTAGTATAAATCAATGCAGATGTGCCATTCCATGTGAAATCAACCAATTTAAAGAAAACTTGTTGCATCATAGTCACAGATTTTTATCATAGACAGACATAGTAATGAAACCCTCAAATCTGAAATTTAAAAGTAATATTCGCAATATTTAATGAGATATAGCCATTTGAAAACTGACCATTTTTACTAAATGGCGGCCATCTTGGAATTTCATCAGTGTCTAAAAGTGCCCATAACTTGATAACTAATAGCTCAAATTTTATATATCTGGTACCAATTTGAAGCTATTTTACATTAAAACAATAGTAAATTTTCATTTATTTACTTTTTATTATGTGCAAACTGAAAATATCACCCCAAAAAAGGGCTGATTGTAATTGCCCATAAAAAAAATGAATCATAATGAATTTCTCTGAAACTTGGTAAAAACATTGCTCCATGTGTGTGCTTTAAATAATTAAAAAAATGGAGAGGTAAAATCTGTAGTTTAAAAATAAATGATTTTTTACACTTAAGGTGTCACTAACCAAATAATGATCATTTTAGAATCTGTAAGAATTCCTAATTTAAGAAATAACGGTAAAAATAAAATTTTCTAACATTTAAATTAATATATTGTGAGTATATTATATAATTCAATAAAGAAATATCAGTTTGCAGCTATCTATGCTAAATATTTAATATATTAAAATACAAGTAAATTTTCATTTCTACAATACTTTTTATTTCATTTAAAATATGAGAATATAATTCTCAAAACATATTTACATAAATATTAAATACCTTACTATAATGTACTACATAAAAAAAAAAGGCCACATAATATTTTTTTTCTGAAATATTGGAGAAATACTAGCTGTAAATCACAGTTGAATTCATTCACTTGTGTAATTTAAATAAAATAAATATATAAAAAATATGTATAAATTTGACCACATAAATTTCATTTTGTAAGTGAAAAAAATGTCTTAAGTGGGCTCTATGTATAGGGGAGAGTGGGGAGGAATGGGATACTTTTTACAAAAATGTGAAAATCATTTTTGTTTGACACAAAAACAAAAATTTCGTTTTGAATACAAAATAAAACACTTTTCAATGTTCTTGAGCAATATAGCTAAACAATTTTATAATTAAAGATATTGTAAATTTCAATGTGTATCCCATACCTCCCCACTAACAGGCAGGAATGAGACAAACTATAAAACAATATATTATACGAAACAAATTATTTTAGAGTTTGCTATATTTACAATCTAACAAAGATTATAGGTTGATAAAGTCTGTGCTACAACATCAAATTCCAATATCTTCATCAATGAAGGATAATTCAGGATTGTTAGAGATTATAATCACTCGTTCAATTTATTTATATTTTGAAGTAAATGAATGAATATATTTTCAATGCTATAATTAATATACTACTCTTTAAAAGTATTTGCATATTAGCAATTTATACTCATCTTACTAAAAAGTAAGAATTAGACATGTTCCATCCCCCCCCCCCTTTCCTGGCATTTCCCTTTATTCCCTCTACCTTCTTTTATTATAAACAGAAACACTGCTTTTAGGCATAATTTAAATTATAGTTAATATACAATATAATGTTCTATACATAGAACTATTACATGAACATGATGAGGCATCTGCAGGGGCTTCCCAGTTGCGGAGCAACTCCACACCCTGGTTAGGAGTAATTGTAGAGCACATCTTAAAGTAAGCCTGATTATTGTATAACAGTAGATCAAGTCTACTATGGAACTATTACATCTATGCATAAACAAATCATTAATATACAGAAAGCACAAAAAGTATGTGAAGTAAATTTACTTTTGATTCTTGAAATAACCCTTCCCTTATACATATGCAAGCTTACGTCAACCAGCTACTTTTTTTCAACTGAAGATTGGGATACTATTGCTTCATGTAATGTGTGATTGATGAAATTTTCAGAATGATATATAGAGAAAAATCTACTGTCCCATTCCACCCCACTCTCCTCTATATGTAACGTAAATCCTCATTTATATGTATTGCATTTACAAGTATTTTATAATTATACATTATATTCCTTAATTATTTCCTTATTACTTTCTTCTATCTTCAATAGAAGAAAGTATTGTAATCGAAATTTTTTTCGACTTCCGGTTTTCGATGGATTTACACGTTTTAGGGGTCAGAGATACCAAAAAACATGTTTTTACAAAATGTCTGTCTGTCCGTGTGTCTGTGTGTGTGTCTGTATGTATGTCGCCATTCTACCATCAAAAAGTGTATGAAGTTATGCATAGAATTGAACCAAATTTTTTGTGAATGTTTTTAGCTGTGGCAAGCAAGTCCTCCTTCAGTTTTGAAATATTCCGCCGGAAGGGGGCGCTGCAATCCGGATTTTTGTGCCATTTTCAATATTGTACCGACCAAAAGTATATGAAGTTATGCATCGAATTGAACCAATTTTTTTGTGTATGTGTTTTACTATGACTAGTTGGTCCTCCCTGAATTTGAAAAAAATACGTCGGAAGGGGGCGCTGCAATCACGATTTTTGTGCCATTTTCAATATTGTACCGACTAAAAGTATATGAAGTTATGCATCGAATTCAACGAAATTTTTTGTTTAAGTGTATAGCTATGGCTAGTTGGATCGCCCTGAATCTGAAAATAATCCGCCGGAAGGGGGCGCTGCAATAGCGAATTTTATGCCATTTTCAATATTGCACCACATAAGTGTATGAAGTTAGCTCTAGAACTGAACTAAATTTTTTGTATATGATTATTCTTTAATAAGGCAAGTAGGTCCTCCCTGAATTTGAAAAAAAAATCTGTCTATCATTCTATTGTGCATCGGCTCGTGCAGAGACGGAAATTCGTTTTTACTCCGATTAATTGATTGAAGCAGAAATTAATGATGAAAATCAAAGTTGGTATGGTATTGAATTAAAATTATTAAAGTATTAAAATGAGTAACTATTTTTTTAATATTAAAATGTACTTATGAGATAGAAGAAAGTTTTGGGATTGGCACATCCAACTAGTATTTTTCAGAGTAAAAGTTTTTCCAATACTATACATTTTTTAGGGAGGAGGGTGGGGTTGAGGAAGAATTCCTACAAAATTAGTGCAAAAGAATTTTTGAATATAAATTTACATTCATTTAGATTTTAGAAAATTTTACTTTAACAATTTTTTTTTTAATTAGGAATACTTACAGATTCTAAACTGATCATTATTTGGTTAGTGACACCTTAAGTGTAAAAAATCATTTATTTTTAAACAACAGATTTTACCTCTCCAATTTTTTTATTATTTAAAGCACACATAACGCAATGTTTTTACCAAGTTTCAGAAAAATTCATCATGATTCATCTTTTTTTATGGGCAATTACAGTCGGCCCTTTTTTGGGTATATTTTCAGTTTTCACATAATAAAAAGTAAATAAATGAAAATTTACTATTGTTTTGATGTAAAATATGCATTCTTTGTACAAATAGCTTCAAATTGATACTAGATATATAAAATTTGAGCCATTAGTTGTCAAGTTATGGGCACTTTTATACACTGATGAAATTTCAAGATGACCGCCATTTAGTAAAAATGGTCAGTTTTCAAATGTCTATATCTCAGCCAATATTGCGAATATTACTTTTAAATTTCAGATTTGAGGGTTTCATTACTATGTCTGTTTATGATAAAAAATTAAAAAAAAAATCTGTGACTATGATGCAACACCCATTGGTTGAATTCATGTGGAATGACCCAGATGTATATTACAAAAAAAAAATTTCGTCAAAATTAACCTTTATACTATATTAATTTCCTTTTAACAATGTTCTGTACTTAGTTCAACCTATTAAATTTAAATTTTGTTTCCCCACGTTTTTATCAACCCTTTTTAAGAAAGTCTTATTAAATTTATTCCAAAACCATACCTTTCAAAAAATATCATTATTTTTTTTATTTATTTTCCCTCCTTCAACGTTTGATATTTGTGCATATCAATAAATTCATTTTTCTTTTTTCTCTTAAAATATTGTCCGCAGGATATTCGAAATTTGGAAACGTAATAACTTACGTTACATTTAGAACAATTTACTGCAGTCATTTTAGTAATATAGCACAAAAACATATTCAGATGTATAAAACTAACATGATTTGACAACAAAACCTATCTAAAGGTCTATTTGGATGAAAATTACCTAAAAAATAGAACTAGGACTTCCCTCAAAGGGATTAGTCTGAGCGATATTGCTGAGAACACACATTTAATAACTTGAGATAAGTAAAGAAAATAAGATGTTACCTTTAATTGGTCATTCATTGTGATAAAATATAATGATGAAAATAAGCATATCGAATCGTAGAACTACAAAATCTTGTTGCATATACTATTTTTATAAAAGAAAAGCAAACCATGCATGGATATAAAATTGGAAATATGCAAAATGTTAAAAGTAATACAGAAAATAAAACACCAAATTTTCCTATATTTGAAATATAGCTCTTTGAAATGATGTCATGAGCAGAAACAGAAGCTTCGCACCGATTTGAGAAACTATAAATAACATAAACTATTATGTTTGAAGAGAAATGGAGTGTATTTTATATGGTGTGAAATCCGTCCGAATAGTTTATAATGTTGGATATCTGTTTTCCACGGATGCAATGAGGTTGTCGATAAGAGTTAAGGAATCCTTTTTTAAAAATTTGTCCTAAACGAGCACTTACATCTTATAAGTTACTGTGATGCCAAAGTTATAGTTTCTGACCCCAACAGTATCCTAGAAATTGCAATATTCACAATAAATTGGGTTTAAAACTTTTTCTAGAAAAAAAATGTTTAATATGTGAAATTAAATTGTCGAATGTTTTAGAAATTGTTCATAACGAGAATATTATATCTTAAAAGTTGCCACCAAAGAAAAAAAATTTTTTTAAATTTTTAGTCATATCAACATCAAAGAATTCTCAATTTTAGAACTTTTTTTGCTCGTGCATTGATGGTGATTATTGTTCCTACGCAAAATATAGTATATTTTGCAGCAAAGATGGTTATCAACATCTTTTGCCCACATTTTTTTAAATCGGCTAGGTACTCCCAATGCTAACGGAAAACACACAAACGTTAATGCTTTATAGCATAGAAATAAAGAATTTATCTCCTATTCTAAACACATAACATAAATTATCTAATTAGTGCTAGCAGATGAATTTTTAAATATACATAGATAAATATAATGCTTCATTTTTCTTTTATTAGTATTTCTTAGTATTCATTTTTCATTTATTTGTATTATTCAGTAAAAAACTCACTTTCTTAAGCCCGAATTACGTCAAACTTTTTATAAAAGCGCCAAAGTCCATATAACAGCGAAGTATTGTGAAGAGTATTAAATACAAGGTAGTAAGACACTTAGCCAAACGCAGGTAATAAATCGCCAAATATTGTCCTTTTCGCCCTCTCTCGAAATGCATTTTTTTTTTCATATATTTAAAAAACACGATTTTGAGTCATCTTATTTAAAATTCAAATAAATAATTGAGAGGAAGCAATAATAGCATAAGTCAAAACATTCATAAGTCAACATCAAGGAATTGTATCGTAGTTACACATGTGGAAAAAAGCTGCTTTCGGCCAAAAAACGTTGTCTTCACTAAATTTGAATCCGATTAAAAAAAGTACCGTGATTAATTAAAATATTATAGGCAGAGCTGCCAAGTCTCCGGCATTTTGGATACCGGTATTTTAATACAGAAAATGCTTTATTAAATTGGAACATTCTGCGGATTTAAAAAACTTTTCCTATAAGAAAATTCTGCTATGCAATAAGCAAGGGTTTGGCATCTCTATATAGCAATATTTCGTAATCTACTTTTTAATCTTAAAAAAAGCAACGACCATTTTTCGGGTACAAAAAGTATTGCTAATTGTTCCATTTTGCATACAAGGTACTGATTGTATTATTAATACATCTATGGTGATAAATTTCCAATAATTTTTCAAATCCCATTTATTTCATTAAAAATATAAATCTTTTATTCATTTAGTTTAAAATAAATGGTTTTTAACTAATTTCATAATACTTTTGAAATATCACTTTTCATTGAAATATTCATACTTAATCCATAACGTACATAATATATGACTCTGTTATTACATAAGTCACCTTTTTATTATCATAAAAATTATGTTTTTACTGATTTTTATTAACTCAGTAGGAAAAATTTTGTGTTTTGAGCAATAGATGTCCGCATTTCCTATAATTTATTTAACAAAATTCTTTGTATTTAGAAGAATTTTTATTTAAATAGGAAATCCAGATGTCGCTGTTAATAAAGAAAAAAGTTACAAAAAAGGGTACAAAACGAGTAGACACATACTATCAAATATGGAAAAACGACGAATCTCAAAAAGACGTCGTATGAAATATCATCTTTTAAAGCAAAAAAAAAAACGAGGTCTGATTATCGAGCCTACTGATTAAAAAATGTGCATTACATTAAAAAAAAGATGCTGCAAATATTGATTATTTTTTCTTTTGTGCAGTTTTGGCTTCGAAAGGTGCGCTATGTTGCAAAAAGATATAAGCGCCTATGAAAACACACCTGGTAAGCTTTCATGCTCAATTTTACAAATAAATATGGCACATATATGCCCTATATACACCGAGGTACCTAATCGCTGCCAAAATGGCGTTTAGTTGCCTAACATGCTGGTTATCATATAAATGTTATAATAAATTGTTCTAAAAATATTATCATTTATTGATTGTTATATCTTTTTTAATAACAGGAAATGTTTCATTTATTCCTTTTTTTTTTTCATTTTGAAATAAATAAATAACGTTGTTATAGCATGCTATATGCATCTGGTAATCAAAACGATGTTTTCGCCTAATTGGCATAAAAGATCTCGCCAAACCCGGTGCTTATATCTCTAGTATATTATCTCAAGTATTTTATTTATGTATAATATAATTGTTTTTACATACCACTTACTTCTTCTGGTATATAGAAATAGGTAAGTGGCTCCTTTATTTAGTATAAATTGTATAAAACTTTAAAAAATAGCCCCGTTGCCCCTTTTTGGATCGAATTAAAAGAAAAATCAATGTCTAATTCCAGTATTGCTCCCAGGTATGCATACATACTCCATATTTCAAAGTTGTATGCCAATAGGAAACGGATGAAAAATGGGAAAAAATGTCACATGTGCACCAGGGTACATAATTGGCGTCAAAATGGCATTATTTTACCTGAGATGGTATAACCCGGCTTTATTTATTTATTTGTTTATTTACTCATAAAATGTTTATTTACTTTCACTTACTTCTTTTAATTATATAAAATATTTCTTTTTATAGTTATTAATTATTATTATTATTTTATTTACTGTAAGTTCTTTTTGAAAATAGAAAATAATTTAAAAATGTGTATGTAAGCGTTATTTGAAAGGGGAGTTTTCGCCAAATGGGCTTTGAAAAAAATTGCGCCAAATCTGATGCGCTTGTGGTATCCGTGCCGAAAAATTAGTGAGCAGAATTGACTTCCATACACAAACAAAATATAAGTTAAAAGAAAACATGCAATGAAAATAAATATAAAGGGAAAATGATGTCATAAAAGAAACTTTTTATTTAAAAACGTAATTGTTTCTAATTTTCACAAGCGAAATATATAAAACATTCTTTTAGCGATCAAAAAATGCTATTAAGAGATTATCACAAAATCTCAAAATCAAAGTTTTTATGACATTTTTTAATATAAAAAAATAAGTTTTATTTTCCTGCATGATTAAATTTTAAAATGTTTTATTGTATTCAATATTTCTGAGTGCAAAAATGATTACTATTTACTCCATGTACTGATTCGGTTATCTACGAAAATGTCCAGCCGGTGAAAATCACGCTCACCAAAATTCTGTGACGTATGCACATAAATTGTGCTTTTTTATCAGTTTTTTTAATATAACTTTTAAACTATTTGGAATTAATTTTTAAAAGTAGGTGCATTCACCAGATTACCTTCACAGGTACCTATTGGTACAAACAGAACCGAAATCCGACAAGTACTTTTTGAGATTTGCTTGACGAAAGAATTTTTTTGAATTTTAATATCGTTTCGTATCTCTGAGTATAAAGACTTCGCTTCGCTCAGACAATGACTGAACTCTCTGACTTACATATAGTTTTTGTGTACAGACAGACAGAGATGAACAGGGTTTCGTCAGATGACGAAATCCTAATGTGCCGTAATCGGTTTTTCTTTTTATCTTCTTGATGCCAATGTATTTCCGAGTAAATGTTCTCAGTCAATTGGCGGGCAGGAAGCGACGCAGAATGTGGAGTGCACTCGAACACATTAAAGGAGTGGATGACAAAATGCGGAAATGGGATGATTCTGAAGAGAAAGAATCCCACATTCCTTTCACTTTTCGTATCAAATCGAGTCCGACCTATATAACAGTCGTTTACAGTAACGCCAATTTTTCGAAAATATTGGGTGAGCTCAAAAATTTAAGTGGAATAACACAACACACTCAATTCCCCCCCCCCCCCTCCTCCTCCTTACTTCTTAAATATTAAAATACAGTCGAGTCTCTTACATAACAAAATCCATCGTTCCAGTAAAAAATTCGTTATATAGAGAAATTCGATGTATAGAGATTGATGTTTAAAATCGTATTTAATACGTAAATTTTGATCTTTTGAATTAAGAATTTGAAATGTTTAAATATTAACCTAACATTTTATTTCTTAATTATTTAAGCTGTTTCAAAAAAGAGAACAGACATTTATTTGAAAGCTTAATGAAAATCAAATGAGGAATACTTGCATTAATTTCAGAGAAGAAATCTGTGATTTATTTTTTGTTGTTTTTGATTTTAAAATTGTTACGCTCTTAAAAAAAAAAAAAAAAAAAAAAAAAGCTCATATTTTTATTAAGGAATGAAAAATTGTAGTTAACATTTTTCCTCCATTTGAAAGCCTCTCTTATGTGCCTCTCATTGATTCCTCTCTTATATGTGTAGCAATCCAGTTGACTCTGTTTTGAGAAGGATGTGGAAAGGTGTGTGGGAGATGGGATGAATTCATTGGATTTAAAGAACAAGGACAGAAGTAATATAAGAAAAAAAAAAAAAAAAAACTCAGCACTGACGATAAATCAAAAATAAGTGATGGAATATTTATTCCATATGATTTCGAAGCCTTTTAAAACTGAGTAAATTAAGACCAATTTATGAAAAAATTCGTTATACAGGAGATCGATATTTCGCTCTATAGAGACTGTTTTTAATGTAATCATGCGAAAAGGGAACCGTCCTTACTAAAAGTTCGTTATATAGAGAAATTTGATGTATGGAGTTTCGTTATAGAGACTCGACTGTACTTGTATTACTTAATATACACACTTATATATATTTAATATACAGCTAAATTAAAATGAAATAATTCATATGAGTTTAATATTTTGAATGTTTAATAAATAAACAAAGCACAGGATGTGAATAACAACTACAAGAAACTGTTTTTGTAAATTTATTTTTTCTAATTATCTGTATCAATAAATAACAAATTTTTATGTATAAAGTTAGTCTCCCTATATTACCCCCTTTTAAAGGCTTTTATTTTATATTAAAGCTAGTTAAAACATGAATTTTTACTATATAGAATTTTTATTGCTGTTGTTATTTAAGTTATACATTTTATTACTAGATATTATTCTTTTTTTTTTTAAATCGAGGTATGTTTTATAAAAATGATTGTTTTATTGACACGTTTTAATTAATAACACAATATTTACTAAATGAACTATTTTAAATATTTTCCAATTAAACATCACCCTGTTAATACTTAAATATTTCAATATTTATGCACTTTATATTTAATATACAATATTCATACACTTATATATTTAAATAGTTCAATATTTTTCTGGGAAAGGATCAAATGACTAAAAATGATAATTAGAAGTCAAATTGTTTTTGTTTTATTATTATTTCTAAGCAAAATATAAAATTATGATTTAATTTGATAAATTTTATTAAATTATATTTTTTATAAATTCTTTCTTATTAAGATTTATTATAAATAAAAATTGATAACTATTGAAAGTGTAAAACTAGTCGTTGGGGGGCCACCGTAATACTTACCCATCATGGATAGGCATATGAAAATAAAACATGTGAAAACTATTTATACAATGCATTGCAATTCATAAACAAAATTTAAATATTGTTAATATACATAGTAATGCTCTATCAATGAATTGCTGATGTACCCATTTCGGCAAATTATATAAAACGCCGAACTACGTAAAAGAAACATTCTTATAACTCCAAAAATAATAATCCTGTTAGCTAACAGTTTACTGCGTCCGATTAAGCGTCTCATTTTCAATTAAAATATACCTCTCAATTGAAATTTGAATGAAATACAGGGTCATGAAACATCGAAGAATGCGGAAAACAGGATTACAAATATCTCGGCAACTCATAATTCGATCGACATCGTTCTTTATGCAAAATTTGTGTTATTTTATTGCCTTTTACGTCCATTCCTTAAAACAAAAAAATTCGAAAATTTTTATATGCCTTTCATCAGAACGAACTTTTCGAGAGTCCGAAAAAAATAGTTCCGGATCACCGAGGTTACTGATATTCAATAGACTTCGTCCCATTCTTACGTACTAACTACATACAAAATTTCAAGTCTCTATCTCAATTTCTTCGACAGAGCGTTTACAGACAGACAGACAGACGGCAAAATTTTTTTTCTAAAAATGTTTTTCGGAATCTCCAGTGTCTGAAACGTGTAAATCCGTCAAAAAAATGTTTTCGACTTTCAAAACGATTGCAAGACTTACCCTATACTACGTATGATGAGTAAGTAAAACTAAGTGTCAAGAAAACATTTTAGTCACTTAAGTACTCTATTGATTCCAGACGGTTCATCAGTCATTCATGAATATAGCATGACTATGCATATTAACAATATTTAAACACACAAGTTTAAATTTTTATTTTCGGAATGGCGATGAACTTTATAAATAGTTTCACGCGTGTTTTATTTTCTTATTTAATACATTAAGTCACCTGAGAATAATAAGATTCTGTGTTTTTGAAAAAAGTGACTTACCGATACAGAAATGTTCCATTTTGTATCTATGAAGGCATTTCTGGATAAAAATGATGTCATATTATGATTGTAATGCCCTATGTAAGTTACATATAACACCATTTTGATTCAAAAATGCCTCCATAGATACAAACGGAACCCTTTCTTATATCGATAAGTATTTTTTTTTTTCAAAAAACACAGATAGAACCTTATTTAGGTGCGTTCATAATTATGTAAATACGTAGCACCTATAGTTGTCGTTCAGTCCGTCCGTCTGTCTGTATTTCCGTCTGTCTGTCCGCATATAACAACTCAAAAACTACCCAACGGAATCGTTTGAAATTTAAAATATATAATTATTACATAATTTTGTCGAGCCATTTCAAATTTTATGAAAATCGGATGCATAGATTAATGACAGGGACAATCAAAATTATTCCGTTACATTACGGTCAATGGGGGGAAAAGTTTCAAATGCATTTTAATCGTTTGAAATTTAGAATATATAATTATAACATAATTTTGTCGAGTCATTTCAAATTTTATGAAAATCGGATGGATAGATCAATGACAGGGACAATCAAAAGTATTCCGTTAAATTACGGTCAATGGGGAAAAAGTTTCAAATGCATTTTAATGGTGTTACACTCATTCAAACATAATAAAATTGATATGCATCTATGAAATGTATACTATAATATACAATTTGCACAATCTGTGTTGCAAAGAACATTTATTATTGATTTACAAGGCCGCACAAAAATATTCCATTACATAAAGGTATAGGGAGAATATTGTTTGGTGAGCGTTTTAATTGTAATTAACTATTAATATTTTATGAGATTGATATACGTTACTGAGGAATACTGCAAGATATTTCCTTTATAAAATAAAGCAGATAATATTTACAGGGACACACAAAAGATTTCGACTACTATACTGTATCCGAAGTACTATCTACTATACCAGCAAGATCTGAATATTTTAAAAACTTCGTTATCGTACGAACGCACCTCATTTGCTGCGTCTCACGTGCAATTTCCAACTTGTTATTCCAAGGTGACGATAATGGATATCCATGATGGGAGTGTGGCCCCCATTGATTGGTTTTCTTTAAAAAGGCATCCCAAAAATGTTCTTGGGTCGATATCGGTCTTTTTTTTTTTTTCAGTTTATCCCAGAGAGAGGTAGATAGGATCCCTCCCACGCCCTCTACTCATCTGTTCTGTAAATCTTCGTTTTACGAGCGCTGGCGACGTCTTTATTAGGAGGACCCGATGACAGAGTCCTCCCTTTATAAGGATCCCTTTCAGCTTCAAATGGATTACAAGTTGGTCCCAAACGGCGAGGTTTTTTCACCGAGGAGTTCGAAGCGCCGGATGAAATTAAATTATTTTAATTGAAACGCTAAGAGCGTACACTAGTCACGCGGTAAAAGCCGAACGCTAATGTAATGTCTATGGGAGCGTTCTTTTCAAATATCTCGTTCAAATTTTAATATTTTTACATGATTTTTTTTGTTGCATAAGATGGTTCAGGACGATCCACAACCGGCCTAGTTTTTACTTTTTCGATTCTGCTTATATATATTTGTCTGAGCGAAGCGAAGTCTTATACTCAGAGTACGTAGCGATATTAAAAGTAAAAAAAATTCTTTCGTCAAGGAAATCTCAAAAAGTACTTGTCGGATTTTTATTCTGTTTGTACCAGATGGTACCTATGAAGGTAATCTGGTGAATGCACTAACTAGGAAAAATTAGTTCCAAATAGTTTAAAAGTTATATTTAAAAAACTGATAAAAAACCACAATTTATTTGCATACGTCACGGAAACTTGGTGTGCGTCATTTTTCACCAGCAGGATATTTTCGTAGAGAACCGAATCAGAGTGCATGGAGTAAATAGTTGTTTTGACGAAGCGAAGACTAATACACATAGTACGTAACGATATTAAAAGTCAAGCATAACTCGTTCGTTAAGCAATTCTGGAAAAATACATATCGGATTGCGATTCTGATTGTACCAAACGGTACCTATGAGAGTAACCTACTTTCAAAAATTAGTTTCAAATAGTTTTAAAGCTATTTTTAAAAAACTGACAAAAATCCTAAATCATTTGCATACATTACAGAAATATTGTGTGCGTCACTTATTACCGATTGTATATTTTCGTTAGATTTCCAAATTTAAGCACATGGAGCAAGGAAAATACCCAAATAATTTTTAAGTACAATTAATTATATTTAAACTTAAGAAACAAACTGAAAAATAATTTTGTTCTTGTTGTTAATTTAAAAGAAAAAAGTCTTAATTCTTAGTAACTTAGTATTAGAGATTTTGCGCTAATTTTTATAATAGCACTTAATAGCCGCCATTAGCATCTTTCATATTTCGCACCTTCGCACATGCAAATTGGAAACAATTATGTCGTGTTTAAATAAAACTAGCAGGGGTGACCGAGCTCAGCTCGGTCAAAATTAACTTTGTGTTCAACTCGATATAGTACTATTACTGGAAAACATGTTATTAATAATAGTATTATTTACAAAAACAATCAATAAGAAATCTATGTTTGTATGCACATGTTCATAAATTTTACTTTATTTTAAAATTTACAACGAAAGGACATCAATCCAAATCACTTTTTTAGCTCGACTCTGATTAGTTTAACTATGCATCTCAAATTACTATTAAGTATGTATAAGGAATTTCTTCACATTCTGAAAGACAATATTTTTTGCCGGATATAACCAAATTTGGACACATTCTTTCATTTGGCGCCAAATATCTGTTTTGGTTTCGCAACCTTAATAGTCGATTTTTCGGCTAGTATTTTGTCAAATATCGCCAACTTATTGGCTTTTGCCATAGTCTCGTGATCCTGACCCTTATTACCCAAATTATCTACTAATCACATGTGATCAAACATGTGACTTGGCTCAATGGTCTTCAGGTAATCAAAAACAGTAGAGTATAAAATGAATCAAAATCGTTTAAGCCATTTCTTAAGTAAAATTAGCTTGACAGCATTCAGCAATGAAACGATATGACCCACTAATATAATTTTGTTTAATATGAAACTCAGCTCAATAGTCTTCTCGTGACAAAAGACGTTCCGTTGCAAAATTTAGGTAAAATTGACTGAGTCGTTGTTATATATAATTAGAATGACCCGAACCCATTAAGACCTAAAACGACCCACTAATTGAATTTTTACGTGCATGTGTCCTATCTCAATGGTTTTCTTTTACCCAAAAACGATATAATAGAAAATATACTCAAAATGGCGAGAACAATTTTCTAGATAAAATTAGCATGATCCACAAATGACCCTTATATCGAAATCTCTCGAAAATGTGACTTAGTTCATTAATTTTTGCGTGCCGAAAAACGTTAAATACAAAATTTAGATAAAATCGATTGAGCCAATTTTTAGGTATAAATAGTTTGATCTTGACCCAAGTTTGATTATGACCCAAAATGACTAATTAATAAAATTTTCTCAAATATCTGATCTAACCCAATGATTTTCTTGTGTTCGAAAACGATAGAATATAAAATTTAGCCAAAATTGCGCGAGACATTGTCTAGATAAAATTAGAATAACCCAAAAGTGACCCACTGATCGAAATTTCTCGAACATGTGACCTAGTCCAATGATTTTCTCGTGCCAAAAATATGCTGTATACAAAATTTCGTTAAAATCGATTCACCCGTTCTTTAGATATAGCTTGACCATGTTCCATCATGACCCACAAATGGCCCTTATAATCGAAATCTCTCGAACATGTCACTTAGCCCATTAGCTTTCTCGTGTATAAATATTGTTACACTCAAAACTTCGTTAAACTCGATCCTGCCGTTCTTTAAATATAAATAACTTGACCCAGACCCTTTATGACCCATTAATCGAAATTTCTCGATCATGTGATCTAGCCCAATGATTTTCTCGGGCCAAAAAATGTTGTATACAAAATTTCGTTAAAACTGACCCACATGTTCTTTAGATATAGCTTGACATGACCCGTTATGACCCATAAATGACTCATATAATCGAAATCTCTCAAACATGTGAGATAGCCCATTAATTTTCTCGTGTCAAAAAACTTACATACGAAATTTCATTAAATTTGATACTGTCGTACTTTGTATATAAATAGCTTGACCCAGACCTTTTATGACCCAAAATGACCCAGTAATCGAAATTTCTCGAACTGAAACCTAGCCCAATAGTTTTCTCGGGCCAAAAAATGTTGTATACAAAATTTCGTTAAAATCGATCCACCTGTTCTTTAGCTATAGCTTGACCATGACCCATTATGACCCATCATGACCCACAAATGACTCTTATAATAGAAATCTCTCGATCGTGTGACTTAGTCCTTTAGCTTTCTCGTGTCAAAAAACTATTACATGCAAAATTTCGATGAAATTCATTCTACGGTTATTTAAATATAAATAGCTTGACCCAGACCCTTAATGACCCAATATGACCCATTAAAATTTTTCCTCGAACATGTAACCTAGCCCAATGTTTTTCTCGTGCCTGAAAACCATATAATGCATTTTTTAGTCAAAATTGCGTGATAAATCTCTAAATAAAAATAGCATGACCCACAATGACCCCAAAAATGACCCACTAACCGAATTTTCTCGAACATGTTACCTAACCCAATGGTCTTCTTGTAATCCAAAACGATAAAATATAAAATTTGGTCAAAATCGTTAGAGCCGTTTTTTAGATAAAAATGGCTTGACCCATAATGACCCAAAAATGACCCACTAATCGAAATTTTTCGAACGTGTGACCCAGCCCAATAGTTTTCTCGTGCCAAAAAACGATTGGATAGTAAATTTCCTTAAAATCGATCCAGCCGTTCTCTAGATATAAATAACTTGATCTTGACCCATTATGACCCAAAATGACCCAATAATCGAATTTTCTCGAACATGTGACCTAGCCCAATGGTCTTCTCGTGCCCGAAAATGGTAAAATCCAAATTTTTGCGAAAATCGTTAGAGCCGTTTTTGAGATAAAATTTACCCCCCCCCCCCCCCACACACACACACAATTTTTGCTCGCATTATAGTATAAGATATATGCTGAAATAAAATATTGGTATAAATATCTCGTGATCAATTTCGCGAAATTGTACATATTCATATTTTTTTATTTTAAATAACGAAAGAAGAAATAAATTAGTGAAACATTGATAAAAATACAAATAAAAAGCGGTATAAAAATCACTTGATGACGTTTTAAACACATGTTTACATTGTTTAACGAGACATTCACGATCATTCATGATTGGCATTTTATCTTATTGTTTGGCGATAATTTTTTGGTCTATAGGATAATCAAGTAATATTAAAAAAGGAACTATAGTTGAAGCGAAGAATAAACGGTTATTAGTAATAAACATGATAAAAAATATGAATAATCGTAAAACACTTATAGCAATATTCAAAACAACGTTTTCATCAATTTGGCGGGGAAAAAAATCGCGCTAACATGTAGCTTATATTTTTACTGATAAATATGACATCTGTGCCATATTTACGAGTAAAAATAAGCATAAACGATCATCAGGTTTGAAATCTCAATTTCTGAAGCCAAAACTGGACCATGATTTATAAAAATGCCAAGGTAAAGATATTATTTGAAAAGTATCATGAAATTAGAGCAGAGATATCATATACGCATCGGGTTTGGCGCAAATTTCGCGAAAATCATTCTTGAATGAATTTCGATTATTTTAAAAAGTAAGTAACAATTAAAAAAAGCACGATTAAATTTAGGTTACATAAATATAGAAAAAAAAATAAGCAATTTATTAATAAACAAACAACAATAGCCAGATCACCATGCAATGTAAATAATGATATTTTGGCGCTAATTATATGGAAACGTTCCATATCCTGTTCTAAAATTTTTGGCGAGCTCTTTTTCTTTTCTTTTTTCTTTTTTTTTTCTTTTCTTTTCTTATCTTCTCTAGACCAATTGCGCCAAACTACACAAATCGCCAAACTGTTTGTCAAATTACATAAATTGACCTAATTTATATTTTAAATAATAGAATAAATACATTTTTAAAATGCAATAAGAAATATATATTAAAAGTTGAATTAAAAATCACTTTATGACGTAACAAGCACGCGTATCGTAATTAATGACAAGTGAAAGTAACATTTACAATCATCCAGTATTGGCATGTAACCTTATAGTTTGCCGATAGTTTTTTGATCGACAGAATAACCAAGAAGTACCTTTTTTTGCCATTAAATAAATCGATGTGGTTGTGATCTTCAGCCTGTGAGGTTGCTTTCTTTTCTGCACTTTCCAACAAAGCTGAAAAGTATTTGTGCATTCGGTTTGTCTATCCGTCTGTCCACACTCAAACATCCGTAAATATACACGATTTATATGCAATTAGAAACCTTATTTAGGGTCTCCTAGGCATGTTTGATATTGTATATGAAGTATGTGGGATTAATAGTTTATTTACAGGGGCATCCAAAAGATTTTCATTACAGTATGGTCTATTGGGGGAAATCCTTCGCAGAGTATTTTAATGAAATTACGCTATTGCAAATTTACGAAACTTATATAAACCACTGAATTTCATTACGATTAAGTTATAATAGGGTATTCATAGCATTTTTAATCCAATTACAAGGACACACAAAAGAAATCGGTTACAATACTGTTTTTGAGCAATAATGTCTGGAAATGCGTTTTCAATTTCGGCGTGCGCTTTTAAGTTTGTGTTTTTTTAGGTGTGTCCCCAATTAATATGAAATATTTAGTTACTATAGTCTCCGTCTGATCCGCTCGTCTGTATCTCCACATATAACAGCACAAAAACTATCCTACAGAATCGTTTGAAATTTTAAATATCTATTTGTTGCCGAATTTTGTTGAGTCGTTGCAAATTTTAATAAAATCGGATAAATTCGAATATAGGGACAATCAAAAGTATTCTGTTACATTACGGCCGATGGGATGAAATAGTTCCAAGCTCTTTTTAATGATGTTAAACTCATCAAAACAATGAAATTGATATGCATTTATGAAGAGCACTAGAATACATATTTTGTAGAACATGCCAAGCAAAAAATATTTTATTCATTTACATGTCACCACAAAAGAATTCCATTATAAAATGGTATGAGGGATGGGACATTATCTTTTCAGCTTTGCTAATCTAGGAAGTTTATCATAGAATCATTTTCTCAATTGCCACTTGCAGGCCTTTTAAATAATAACCTTTTTTAGGTAAAACGGCGTAATCGAGTTCACATAGGCGTATTTGAGCCAGCATCTTATGCTGAAAAAAATATGTTCAGATTTGTAAATCACTTGTGATGACACTTTCACTGCTCACAGCTTATGCAGACGAGATATTCAGATCTCGTTCATATCTTATGCTATTGGCATTGTCAACAGTGGAATAATCGTAAAGAAATTGAGAATATACGCTCTAAGCAGAGAGTATATGCCCAAGTTATAGAATATCCTAGAATGTATGTACTGCGGCTTTTTGAAAAAGAGGGCGAGGGAGATAAGGTTATTCTTCAAAAATCCAGAAAGTATGCGGCGTATACCTCTGTAAACTCTCTACTGCATTCATGATTGCCGATTTGTTTTATTTTATGTATGCTAAAGCGAAATACAGCTCAATTTCATGGTAATGGGTTTAAAACGAAAACAAATCAGCGTATGTAGTGGCCAGCATGCACGACCCATTTAAATCAGATTGAGCATATCTGTAACACATTCGAAACGACAGATTGTATTCCTTTGTTGGCGTTTTCGGGATTTTTATGTATCTTTTTTTTAAGTGAAAATACCCCAATTTTTTATAGAAAACCTCATCGCATACATTGAAAACAGATGTAGATATTATATATATTAATTATTTTGTTCTATATATTAAAGGGCACTACACACCATATATAAAAATCCCTCATTCTACTCAACCATCATGATTTGCGCCAATTTTAGGTACTAAAATTTATGTGTATATTCTTTACGTCATTTCAAAGAGTTTAAATTTCGATACAAGATATTTTATCGCTTTGTTAACTGTATTCTTCAAATTTTCTACTTATGCGTGACTGTTTTGTATAGTTTGATTTCTTATTTTTTAACCGTGTAATAGGAATTGGTTTGTAATATTTTGCAAATGTTCGATTCACCTTGCTCTTTTTTATCATTTTAATTTGTGACAATATACAATCAAAGATAGAATCTCTTTTTACTTTTAGCATATTATTTTAAAAACTCTGTTCTAAGCAATATCGCTCAGACTAATCCCTCTGAGGGAAGTCCTAGTTTATATTATGATAGTTACAATTTCAGAACCGGTTTAAACCGGTTTTGAAAGTTAAAGTAATTTTTTTTTTTAAATCTGAAACCAAAATTGAAAAAGTAAAAACTAGGCCGGTTGTGGACCGTCCTCAGCTATCTTGTGCAAAAAAATCATGTAAAAATATAAAAATTTCAGCGAGATATTTGAAAAGATCGCGCCCATAGACTTTACATTAGCGTTCGGCTTTTACCGCGTGACTAGTGTATGCTCTTAATAACGAAGTTTTATTAAGGCTGTTCTCAACGGCTCCGCTCAAAAAGCGCAAAAAGTTTTCACACATTTGCAAATTCATTTATCAACGGAGAAAATATAAAATTGGAAGACTTGACTATGGAAGCGATTTCGAATCTAACATATTTTTCCATTTTATGATAATTAAATGACCTATCCAGTTCTAAGCTTTTTGATCACGTGATCACCCGTTTTTCTCTCGTTTTTCTGCTTTCGTCGGGGAATGTGCTTAAAAACGTCCGCTTTGAAGGCTTGTTCTGAAAGATCTATTGTGTTTTTTAAACAAAAAAGTTGGAAATTGCACGTGAAGCGTAGCAAATGAGGTGCGTTCGTACTATAAGTTTTAAAATATTCAGATCTTGCTGGTATAGTAGAGCGTACTTTGGATACAGTAGAATGGTCGAAATCTTTGTGTTCTTGTAAATATGCAGGGAGTAATTTTTATTATATTTCATTAACGTATATCTTATTCATAAAATGTGAATAGGTTAATAGAATTAAAACACGTCCCAAACAATGTTTCCCTGTATAACATTATTTAGTGGAATACATTTGTGTGGCCCTGTAATTTAATAATAAATATTCTTTGCATCACAGATTGTACAGAATGTATATTTTTGTATATATATACTTCATAGGTTCATGTCAATTACATTATGTTCAAATGAGTGTAACACCATTAAAATGCATGTGAAACTTTTTTCCCCATTGACCGTAATGTAAGGGAATCCTTTTGATTGTCCCTGTAATTGATCTCTCCATCCGATTTTCATAACATTTGAAATGACTCGACAAAATTATGTAATAAATATACGTTTTAAATTTCAAACGATTTGGTTGGATAGTTTTTGCGTTGTTATATGCGGACAGACAGACGGACGGACTGAGCGACAACAATAGGTGCTACGTATTTACATAATTACGAACGCACCTAAAAATTGAGTGTCATTAAACAGTTTCTCTGATTTAAGAACATCCTTAAAGATTTCAAGAAGTATTAGAAATTGTTTCACAATCTATACTTAACGCATGATTTTTCTTATTTGTTTAAAGTTTATTTTGTTTGTCTGACAGTTTCAAATTTACAATATATACAATTGTTGCATTATTTTGTCGAGTTCTTTTTTTTTTCAAAGTTTATGAAAATTGGATGCATAATTTAAGGACGGGGAAAACCATAAAAAAATATCCCGTTACAGAACAGCCAAGGGGGGGGGGGGGCATTTCAATGACGTTATACCCTTTCGAGCATAGTGAAATGGATATGCCTAACCTGAAGTATCTACTAAAATTTATATTCTATACAATCTGGGGTGCAAAGAATATGTGTTATTCATTTACAGGGCCACACAAAAGTATTCCATTTCATAATGAATGGTCTAGGAAGAAACATTGTTCGGAACGCGTTTTAATCATCTTAAACTTTTTCACATTTTAACCCATTATCTACCGACGGTACGTATAAGTACCATTTAAAACTACTTATTATAAAATTCTTTTAATCCGTCAGTTAGTTGTAATACTGTTTAGAATGAGTTACAGACACATTTGTTCTAAAAGCATTATTGGTTACTCAAAACAAAAGCACGTTTAAAAGGATGATTTCTTTTGCCTTTTCGGCTTTCTTGGCGATGAGGGAGTGGGATGGGGATTTTTCAGTACGGAAATATTTCTATATTTATATTGTAAGAACATCCCTAATAGCATGCATGGTCACAGTGACGTAACTGTGAGTCACTTTGGTCACACCACATCTGTGACCAAAATGCCGCCACTCTGTGACGTCACATTGTGACTGAGATGTGACTTTCTGAAAAATCTTTAGAAATTTATAAATATCTTTCAAAACATGTTACTTACTTTAAAAAACGTGTTTCTGGCAATTTAAATATCGTCGCTTTTGTCACAGTTTCGTCACAATGTCAATGTCAAATTAGTCACAAATGACACATTTTTCACAAATTTGTCACATTGTGACCACTTTGTGAAACGTCACAACCCGTAAGACATGGTGACGTCACTGCAACGTCGTTGTGAAGTCACATTGTGACTTTGTGACCATCGATTGTCGATGTGACGTCACGTGACATCGATGTGAAGTCACAGTGACTAAAATGTGAAGTCGTTATGGCCGTTTTAGAGCTTTTTTGTGACGTCACAATGTGACCAATTTGTGAAAAGTGTGTCATTTGTGACTACTTTGACATTAACATTGTGACGAACTGTGAAATTTTTTTTAGAAAGTCACATCTTAGTCACAATGTGACGTCACTGAGTGGTGGCATTTTCGCCACAGATGTGATGTGACCAAAGTGACTCACTGTGACCATGCATGCTATGAGGGAAAAGAGCTCTAAAACGGCCATAACGACTTCACATTTTAGTCACTGTGACTTCACATCGACAATCGATGGTCACAAAGTCACAATGTGACTTCACAACGACGTTTCAGTGACGTCACCATGCTTTACGGGATCCTATTTGTACATTTTAAGATTCTACAAAATACTAAGAAAACAATTTGAAATAAAAGATTTGAATGGAGTTATAAATATTGCACAAGATCCCTGTAAATTCAAATTTAATAAATCCTTCAAAAATGTATTAAATGATTCTGTAAATCCAGCGCCTTGCTAAAGGGGGAAGGGGGGCGAAGGGAGCGGTTGCCCAGGGCGCGAAATGTAGGCGGCGCCAAATTTATGCTATAAATGTCATTTTTGACCTTTTACAAAAAAATAAATAAATAAAAATAAAAAGGTTAATTGTAGAGAGCGCCAAATTCCAACTTTGCCCCGGGCGCAATTTTCTTTTCGCACGCAACTGTGTAAATCTTTTAATTTAGTTTAAAGAATTTACGTAAAATGCTTTAGAATGTAAAATTTTCATGAATTCATAATTTTGTAGATAAAGGGTTAACTCAGAGACAGACAGACCGATTTGTTACCTTATTAGTTATAGACTGTTGGATTTTATTTGTTTCTTTTAATACTTTAAATTTCAAAAAGAACGCTCCCATAAACTTTACATTACCATCCGGGTATTTTTCTGTGACTAGTGTTGTGCCTGTCTGTTTACCAAAACCAATTAATGTTTTCAGTTTTTCTATGAGAATAATTACCATTGGAAAAAAAAAAAAAATACTGTGTTATTAATCAAATAAAAAATTTAAATCTGGCGTCAGAATTTTTAAATTTTTTTATTTATTTTTCAGAGTGCCGGTGTAATGGGCACGCCAGGCGGTGTCGTTTCAACATGGAGCTGTACAAGTTGAGTGGACAGACGTCGGGCGGCGTATGTCTAGGTTGTAGACACAATACGGCGGGAAGGCACTGCCATTATTGCAGGGAAGGTTACTACAGGGACCCCACAAAAGACATCTCCCACAGGAAAGCCTGCAAAGGTAAGAGAACCTCAACATTGTATAGAATAGCGTACGCGAATCTGACAATTGTATGCTTCTTTGACGTTCAAAGTTCTCGCTGCCGCTCGCCATTGTGGCAAAACGCTTCATTTGGCGAGTCAATGAACAATCAGACTCGCCAGATTGTGGGTCTCAATTTTTACATTTTTTTTTTTTTTTTTTTTTTTTTTTTTTGTGTGTGTCTGTGGTTAGAGTTAAGATTCTGATCCTCGTTTCTGTACGATGGATGTCACTTTTATCTTCCGTCGCACCGTTCCGTTTACATTATTACAGTAAAACCTCCAGATAACGGACGCCTCGGGAGCGCGGAAACTGTCCGCTATTCGGAGGTGTGAGATATTGGGAAAAACCTCAGATTCAAAAATTGCTAAGAAATTCTTAAAGTTTCATTAATTGACTTTTATATGTCCTAAAATTGTAACATATGATTGATCAGAAATTAAAATTATTTTTTAAGCAATAAAATTGGAATAAAATGGTACATTGCTTCATACACTGTTTAATACATTCATACGAAAAAAAATGTATTTAAAAAGTTTCCTTTAGCATTTAAAGATTACATTTTTTTTTTTTTTTTTCAATGTGAAGTTTTAACCATGTCAATAGTTTTAATTTTCCTGAATCATCTTTTAAAAAAAAAGGGTCACTGCTGACTGTATTTTGCCACTATAATATAAGTATAAAATCTCAAATCTTCCGGAAGGTAGTTGGGGGGGGGGGACATTGTGAGCCTCCGGGAGGTAATGTCCTTCAGACCACCCCTGAATTTAATACTGGACGTGAGAGGAAAGGCCCGGGTGGGACCCGGCCCACTCCCTACATTTGTCTGTGATCGCAAAATTTCGACACATTGCCCTGACAAATTTAAAGGTTTTTTACTTTTCTTTTCTTCGTTAAAAAACGATTTCGCATACTTTATCGCAAAAATTATTGTCCGCTATTCGGAATGCCCGTTATTCAGAGGTTAAACATACAAAAATTTAGATTTTGGGAGTGGGGATCGGTAAACTGTCCGTTAAATAGAGGTGTCCGCTATTTGGGAGTGTGTCCGTTATGGAGGTTTTACTGTACAGAGATACTGATTCAACACCAATTCAGTCTAGTAACAGCTATAGACACAGAAAGGATTATACATCCAGTATTTCTCTGTTGTCTGTCAGTTTATTACTATATCTATGCGCCGGTATAATTACAACCAAAATTACTCGCATCAATCGCACAAATCGAGAAAGGTTTTGCTGAAATGCGTCACTGCATTTTCCATTTACCGTATTACTGTGAAGTTTCATTTTTAGGTGCGTTCGTAATTATATAATACGTAGCACCTATAGGGGTCGTTCAGTCCGTCCGTCTGTCTGTCCGCATATAACAACGCAAAAACTACCCAACCGAATCGTTTGAAACTTAAATAATATAATTATTACATAATTTTGTCGAGTCATTTCAAATTTTATGAGAATCGGGTGTATAGATCAATGACAGGGGCAATCAAAAGTATTCCATTACATTACGGTCAATGGGGAAAAAAGTTTCAAATGCATTTTAATCGTTTGAAATTTAAAATTCGCAATTATTACATAATTCTGTCGAGTTATTTCAAATTTTTTTATAATAGTGTGCATAGATCAATTACAGGGGCAATCAAAAGTATTCAATTACATTATGGTCAATGGGAAAAAAGTTTCAAATATATTCTATACGTTTGAAATTTAAAATACATAATTATTACATAATTTTTTCGAGTTATTTCAAATTTTATGAAAATCGGATACATAGATCAATTACAGAGACAATCAAAATTATTTCATTACATTACGGTCAATGGGAAAAAATGTTTCAAATGCATTTTAATCGTGTTACACTGATGCGAACTTAATAAAATTTATATGCAACTATAAAATACATATTATAATATACATCTTACATAATTTGTGGTGCAAAGAACATTTGTTATTGATTTACAAGACCACACAGAAGTATTCCATTACATAATGGTTTAGGGAGAACATTGTTTGATGAGCGTTTTAATTGTAATTCACTATTTACAATTTTATGAGATTGATGTATGAAAGTAATATTTTTAAAACTTCGTTATCGTACGAACGCACCTAATTTGCTACGCTTCACGTGCAATTTCCAACTTGTTTTTTCTAATGTTCTAGTCAAAATCTCATTGCAATTTATCATTAAAAGAATTGAAACATTTAGGCAATTGGAATATAATAATTTTTAAGTTTTTGTAGCAAATAGTACAATTTCTATTTTCTAAGCAATGACAAAAAAAAATATGGTATTTTAGAACACATTGGAAAAAAAAAGATACAATAAGCGGTTAAAGGTGTTCTTAAATCAACAAGTTGGAAATTGCTCATAAAGCGTAGCAAATGAGGTGCGTTCGTACGATAACGAAGTTTTAAAAATATTCAGATCTTGCTGTTATAGTAGACAGTACTCCGCACACAGTTTAGTGGTCAAAATCTTTTCTGTTTTCTAAGTATACAACAAGGAAATAACCTTAGCAACATATTTCAATCTCATAAAATGTTAAGCAGTTAATTACAATTAAAACGCGCACCCAAAAATGTTTCCCCGTATATCATTATCTAATGGAATACTCTTGTGTGGCCTTGTAAATCTATAACAAATGTTCTTTGCACCACAGATTGTGCAAAATGTATATTATAATATGTACTTTATAGATGCATATCAATTTTATTATGTTCGATTGAGTGCCACATCCTTAAAATGCACTTGAAACTTCTTTTCCCATTGTTTGTATTCTAATGGATAATTTTGATGGTCCCTGCTATTGGATTCGATTTTCATAAAATTTCAAAGAACTCCACAAAATATCTCCCATTTCCACCCTCTTGGACCTATCCAATTAACTCGCAAAACAAATCATGGAGGTACTCTCATCAGAATGATCCTATGTCTAAAATTTGAATGAAATCTGGTAAATCTGCATTAAAAACCCATTTATCGAAATTAAGGGTGGTGGATTAGCCCCCATCTCCCTCTTTACGCTTATCCAATGATCTCCCAAAACTAGTCATGGTGGTGTCCTCATCAGAATGATCCCGTGTCTATATTTTGAATGAAATCTCACAAATTCTGCCTAAAAACTTATTTATATAAATCAAGGGCAAGGGAATTAGCCCCTCGTTCCCCCTCTTTATACTTATCCAATGAACAGCCAATACTAGTCATGGAGGTGCCCTCATTAGAAGGATCCTATATCTGAATTTTGATCGAAAACTGATAATTCTGTCTGTAAAACCCATTTATATGAATTAAGGGGAAGGGCATGAGCCCCCATCCCTCTGTTATACTTATCGAATGAACTCCCAAAACTAATCAGGGAAGCGCCTTATCAGAATATACCTATATCGAAAATCTCATGTGAATCGGATTTTTAATCATGAGTTATCGCGTTACGCAAACGCACGTGCATCCATACATACAGAACGGACGGGCTCTTAAAGTCTCAGGCTTTGATAGTCTGTGAGCTAAAAAGGGTTGAATATAACTGTTTCAGATATTACAGAAGAATACGACAAGTATATTTTTAAATATTCCACAAAATATCTAAAATTGAAAGGCTCCAGTTATTTAATGGCTCTGTAATAAATACATAAAACGGTCTTTTTTTACTACCAAAAAACTAAAAAAATCTAAATTTAATATATACTCGGTATATAAGCTAATAAGTATATAAATACATTCTGTACATCAAAGAATATTTGTTATTCATTTACAAGTAGGCAACATTCCATGACATAAGGGTATAGGGAGAACATAGGACGAGGGGTGAGGAGGGGGGCGTGGATGGGTTCCATTTAGAATTCCCGAGATATTAAGGCGAAATAAAAATGTAGCAACTGAGTAGAGTTCAATTGCTTTTGTCGTCAAGAAATATTATCTTGAACCAATGGAAGTAATCCGCTGTTTGGAAAAGATTTCATAAAAAAGTTTTTTTTTAAATTGAAAATGAAATATAAAAATAGGAAATAAATTTTTAAAAAGTAGCTAGAATGGGCACATTTACATATAAACAGCTTTCACTATAAAAAATATGACTATCAAAATCGATCCAGTGGAAAGTTCAGGGCGGATGACTTAAAAAAACAGCCTGGTCTTTTAAATTTTAAATATATAGATTATTCAGTCAATTTTAATCGTATTTTAGCCAAACTTTTTTTTTATCTTATTGGTCAGTGCAATAAGAAAACTTAACTAAATACAACTTATAGGACGAAGAACTGTATAAAAATTTAAATTTTGTAATTTTTTAAGGAATGTTTTTATTTCGATATTTTTTTTACGGCCACTTTTTCCCCCTAGATTCAAGTACTACTCAGTACTCGTTCTATCTCTATGTGCTGAGCTTTTAATCAGATGTGTGTGTGTAGTGGGGGGGGGGGATCGAGGGATTCCATTAAGAATTCCCAAAATATTACAACGAAAAAAAAAATGTAGCAACCCCGAAGGATTCAATCGCTTTTGTCGCCAAGAAAATAAGGCTTCGAGATAAGTAGCCCCACTCATGTAAGGGATGGTGATAATACATCCATGAGACATTATTGGGGGGGAGTGAAGTCAAACGGCAAGAGCGTTCCCTTATCTCGACACAATAGGCCACTCCAGCCCCTCTTTCATCACGATCGCATTAGAACATGAGGGAGGGGGGGTAGTAGAACGAGGGGCGATTTGTCTGACGATAGCGTCATCGCCTTTCGAGAAGGTGCGAAGTGAAGGAAGCAAGGAGATGGAAAAGGAAAAAAAAAGAAGGAAAAATGTGTGTGGCGCTTCCACGCCCACGGTTCGCGCCGAAAGAGAACCGCTCGACACGCGTAACAAGGCTGCGTAGAGACGATTCAGTTACATGAATTTGAGGAATTCTTTTGGATTTCTTCATTCCGCAGTTTGGTCAACAACACAACACAAGTTGATCCAAGGGCGGATTCAGCTTTCTTTTAGAAGGGGGTCATGACTCTTCTTTTTTTTTTTTTGGGGGGGGGGGTAACGCCTCTTAATAAGCAATTTTTATATTAAAGATTGTACCCATATCCAGAATAGCTAAATATCTTATACTTCTGGGAACTTCGTAACAAAATATTGCATAAATATTTGCAAAAATGTAATTATATTCATTTTATTCAGATGCCGAGAAATGGAAGATTTTTCCGTTTTAATATAAAATCAAACAACTATTCAAGAAATTGAGCATTTTCAGCAAATTGTTAGGCTTTGGCAGTTACAAATCAATTTAATTTTTCGTATTTAAAAACGAATAAGTAAATGTCGGCAGACACACGTTCCTGCGTGATAAGGCTGCATCCAGATTGCAATACTTTCAGTTCAGCTGAATTCTTGAATGAGTCTTTTTATATAGGACCAGTGGCGTAGCTAGGGTGGGTGACACCCGGGGCGGACGTAAATGGTGTCACCCCCCCCCCCCACACACACACACACACACCACCACCAACATAAACGTGAGCAGGAAGAAGAGAATTATTTTTATATTTCAGATAGTATAGTAAAAATTTATCTGCTATACATTAGCATACCCTGATTGTATTCATGTTTAAAACCAGATTACGACAAAATTGATATATTTTTACATTTGAGGATCCATGAATCCGTTTTTGCTGTTTAAAACTTATTGCATATATATATATGTGCGTGATTAGAATTTCAAAACTTTGGCAATATTGTATTAGCTCTCTCACACACACATACACACAAATTACATTGAGACATTATCGAAAAAACACCAAAAACAAAGTTTGGGACCACTTGGTTTGGAATCTTTAAAAAAAAGAAGAAATCAACATACATTCATATAGATGGGGGAAATGGATTCAGGGAGCATCAAAATGTTAATTATACCAATATCCAGTTCTATAATATAGACGCACGCGTGCACGCCATGTGCAAAAAAAATTTATGAACTTTGCAGAAAATTTTAGGAACGAAACAATTTTTATTTTTTAAACTTTTTTAGCGTCAAAAAATTAAATATTCTGCCAATTTTATGTACGATTTATTTGCTATTAGCGACCAATTAACAGCAAAGTCGAAAATTTAAGTCATTTCATGCTGAAAACTTTAAAATTCCTCAATTCGGTATATCGAACACCAAAAATAGTGAATTTCATAAATCGCAGTTATCGTAAAAAATCAATTTTGTCAATCGTTTTCAGGAAAAACCCTCCAATTTCGTCAAATTATCAAGGAAAAAACACGAACTTATTCAAAGTTCTGTGGATAAAGCGCAAAATATCGTTAAAGGACCACGAAAAAATGCAAATTTCATCAAAAGACAGGGGAAAAAAAATTCGCCAAAAGATCTTGAGAAAAATGCGAATTTCTCCGAAAGACTTCGTAAAAATTGCGAATTTCAACAAAGAATCGCGTAAAAAACATGCATTTCGACAAAGGACTGCATAAAAAACTATTATTTCGACAAAGGACTGCATAAAAACTCGTATTTAAAAAAAAAGATCACAAACAAAATACAAATTTAGACAAGAAATCAGTAACCTTATTTATACCCGGTTCTAAAAACGATACTACTATCCTTAAGTAAAAAAAACTATAACCAAACTCAAAAAGTACAAATGGACAATAGATATTGACTTCAGGTATCTCATTAAAAAAATTCATTTAAAACAATAAAGAGAGAAAATCGTAAAAAATACTCCAACAGGTTTAACATTAGCGTCGAGTTACCACATAACTAGTGTAGGCTCTTAACTCGCTATAGTAATGTTGTCGATACACTTACATAAAAATACCGCTCCTAAGGGAAGGTGATAACATAAAGCTCTCTATGATTTATATGTAGAGCTGTTCTATATGTAGGGACCTATGTTAAAAAAAAATTGTCGAAAAAATATGAAACATGGTAAATATAATATTTTTTCTCTCTAATGATCCCCTTTCTTAAAAAAAAATTTCTAAGGAAAGAAACCAAAAATCTTATTACTGCTTGTAATAACAAAAGCGTATAAACAATGATTTTAAAGCAGAGTATATTTTAAACAGCTTTTTATACGTAAAAAATCTGTCTCGGGTGAAATCGATCCAGACCGAAAAACACTCCATTGTTGACAGTTTTCTGCCGTAAAATTTATTGGATTGAAAATCGTAAAGAAGCTAAATATCTTTTTACTTTAGACAGATTCCCTTCAATCTTATATAGAAATAAAAAACTTAGAAACAGGATGCAGTGGAACATGAAAGGAACACAAAGAGAACATTCAAAGGACACCCTGGAGTACAGTATTGGGCAGACCTGCTCTAACGTATGTACAAAATTCACGAATGACATGACTTTCGAATATTTACATTTATAGAGAACATTCACACACTTTTGTTTTCAAATTAAAATTTAATTTTTAAATAAAAAAGAAAGTTTTAATTACCTATTAACTGCTTGGACTTGGATCTTTCAATCTTAGAACAAAAAATTTAATTGATAAAACCCTATATTCTAACGATTATAACATTTCAAATTATAATAATACAAAATGTATAACATCTTTCAAATGAATACTTATCATACATGATTTTATAATGAACGAAATACTAAAAGGATAAAAAATGAAACAGAAGTGACGCTCTTCGGTGCCAGACAGTCTATGTATTTTTCGCGATGAAGGTCCCGTCATTGGATACATATAGAACATATTTAAAAGATTTTGATTGGATAATTGAAACAAAGAAACATTCAAGAACAAACTAGTTCCCTTTTTTATGAAAAAAAAAACTCATTTGCTTTTAAAGGCTTATAAAATTAATATTATTTTTAAATGTATACAGATAATATTTTTAATCATGTTCTAGCTATTCTAGTACTTCATAATTTTTTTCTGTTAGTTTCACGTTGACGAAAGCAAACAGGATCTCCAAAATAAGATCACAACAATCAGAGATATAGTGAAGGGTATACGGTGGTATACGCCGTATACCTTCTGTAATTTTTAAAGACACGTCTTATACCCTCTGTTACCCAAGAAAGCTTGTAGTATACACACTCTAGGGTATACCCCCTGTCTTCAGAATATACCCTCTGCTTAGAGCGTATATCCTCTGTTATTTTTATGAATACTCCCCTGACAACAATGACTCATCACTCATCGCGAATTCTGCATAAGTCAATGCAGCGCGTATGTACAGGGACATGCGAAGAGAAAATTGCGTCCGGGGCAAAGTTAGAAATTGGCACTCCCCCTCCCATCCCAACTTTTTCTTATGACAGATCAAAAATGACGATGGTAGTATAAATTTGGCGCCCCTAAATTTCAAATTTCAGTGCCCGGGACCGCACCCCCCCCCCCCCCCCTCGCTCTCTTCTTCCATTTCGCACGGCGCTGCCGTGTAGAAAAAATTCTTTCTTTTAAAGTTTGTCTTAGTTACCCACACATTGTGTAAATGGGTTTTTGCTCACTGTTGCAAACCTAATTTAGACGCCGCATTTGGTGTACCATTTCATTTTCTCCAAGAAAATAAGTCTGTTGCGCCTTGTTTTGCTCTAGAAAATTAATTTTACGTCAGAATTTTTTCCAAAATCTTGTAAGATTATGCATATTTTTTTACAAATAAAGATCGGGTGTCACCCCTTCGAAGTTGACACCCGGGGCGCCCCCCCCCTCCCAACTTTTTCATGTGACAGACCAAAAATGACGATGGTTGTATAAATTTGGCCCTTTCTAAATTTCAGCGCCCGGGGCCTGCCCCCTTCGTCCCTCATTTAGTATGGGGCTGCGTGTATAAGTAGAAAAAAAAAATCTTTCTTTTTAAAGTTTGTTTTGTTTACCCGCACTTTGCGTAAATGAGTTTTTCCTCACTGTTGCAAATCTAATTTATACACCCCATTTTTTTTAACCGTTTCACTTTCTCCAAGAAAAGAAAACTAAGTCTGTTGCGCCTAGTTCTGTCCTGAAAATTCATTTTACGTCGGAATTTTTTCCGAAATCTTGTAAGATTATACATATTTTTTTGCAAATAAAGGCCGCTCGGGTGTCACCCCTTCGAGGGTGACACCCGGGGCGGACCGCCCCCCCCGCCCCCCCTTAGCTACGCCACTGTATAGGACCCATCTGCAGTTTCTTCATAACAGAACGGAGGGGCAATGAGTAAAAGAATCGAGAGATCGAAAAAGTGATTCCTCTTTTGCCGGACCCTTTTCTGCAAAACTTATTCAAGATCAACAAATACCCAGTCGCTACAACAAATGAGCCGATCAGCAAGAAGTGGTCAAGTTTGTTTGGGCCTTAAACGCTTGCTTTGGGTCAGTTAGATGAATTCGACAAATTCTTTTGTATTTTTCCCCTTTTTCCAGTTTAGTCACCAGAGATCGATTTGCAAAATTGGGGGCCCTGGGTACAGATGCTTACAGCGGGGGGGGGGGGGGGGGGGATTGACTTAAAAAAAAGAAAAAAAAAAGATACCAAAGTAACCATTGACTTTAAAATATCCATTAAATATGATAATCAGTATTTTATTTTTAAATAATTATTTCACAATTATTAAATTTAAATGAGCAGTCGTTTTAAAATAAACTGTATGGTACTCATTATTTTTTGCTCTGCAAGTCTTTGCCATCGTTAAAATGTCGCTAACAACTTTCTCTTTTATTATTATGCATTAGAATTCTTTGGTGTGGCCCTGTAAATGAATAATAACTATTCTTTTAAGTGCTTATTTTACAGAATACATATTTTAGTGGTTTTCGTAGATGCAAATAAATTTGAATATGTTTTACCGGATCTAATATCTTTAAAATTCATTTGAAACGATTTTTTCCTACAGGAGCTAATGTAATGGAAAATTTTTGATTGTCCCTGTAAATAAACTAACCATGGTAGAAACTTCCTTTTCAATTGGGTTCGTGCTTGATAAGCGTCAATAACATCCGAAAATTTAATGGCAATCCGAATATATTTACGAGGGCTAGAGCGCGGACAGACAAACTGAAAGCATAAACACTTTTCCTGTGCAGTGTAAAATTGCGCGCAAACAGCACTACTTTCAGTTACACTAAAAAACAATAAATCTATCTTTGAAGAAGCAGTGTTACCGATTATCGGTGGGACGGAACAAAAGTTTTGCTAGTTTTGGAACCTCTTTAAATGATTTTTGAGGGACTGACCCTATCGAATTGATAAAGGAAGCGAAAGTTTATCTCCCCCCATCTTCAGTCGTAAAGCTGTACACTAATTTCGAGTTCGATTTCTCTCTTGAAGTTTAAATTCAGTGCACTGAAAAAGCAATTTTACATCAAACCGCCGACACGAAAGATAAAAAATAACGACGCCTGATCACAAGAAGTTAGTGCTATGTGTCTGGTCCTTAAGGCTGCATGTAAACTCTTACTTATGGGGCGCACCGACGTCCGTATAATAGAGAGTAGGTAGAGTTAAATTAAACTATGTTTAAAAACTTAAAGATGACAAAAAAATATTTTAAAATGTGTTAAATTACTTTCAATCCTTAGTACTTTCAATAACTCAATCTCGAATTACGTGACATTTGAAAATTAAGACGTTAATATTTGTATTTTTATATTTTATGTTCGCGGTTGACGACTGTGTTTACAGTTGAAAGTACTAAGGATTAAAAGTGATTTAACACCTTTTAAAATATTTTTTGTCATCTTTTAAAATAATTTACTCATAGTGTAGTTTTAAGTTTCCTTTTTTACATATTTATTTGCTGATGAAAGTAGGTAGTATTTACAGGGAGACACAAAAGATTTCGAACACTCTAATGCGTCTGAAGTACTGTCTAAGACCACCAAGCAAACCCTTATTACCGCATGGGTAAATCGGCACTTTTCCCATGAGCCCAGACCTTAACAGGCACCAAAATCCACAGATTATATTTTAAAATTTTTAGTTTCTTTTACCAAATCCGCACATTAAATTTAAAAATTTTTACTTTCTTTTTCTAAAACCATAGATTATATTTTAAAATTTTTAGTTTATTTTACCAAATCCGCACATTAAATTTAAAAATTTTTACTTTCTTTTTCTAAATCCACACATTTAAAATTTTAAAAATTTTACTTTCTTTTTCCAATTCCAAACATTTAAAAATTTTTACTTTCTTTTTCCAATTCCATACTTTAAAATTTTAAAATCTTTTTAAATCCTTTTATACATAAAAATTAAAAAATTTTTACTTTCTTTTTCCAATTGCATACATTAAAATTTTAAATAATTTACTTTCTTTTTCCAATTCCATACATTAAAAATTAAAAATTTTTACTTTCCTTTTCTAATTCCCTACATTAAAATTTTTACTTTTCTTTTACAGTTCCAAACATTAAAATTTGAAAATTTTTACTTTCTTTTTCCAATTCCATACATTAAAAATTGAATTTTTTTACTTTCTTTTTCCAAATCTATACATTAAAAATTAAATTTTTACTTTTCTTTTCCAATTCCAAACATTAAAATTAAAAATTTTTAATTTCTTTTTCCAATTACATACATTAAATTAAAAAAAAAATTACTTTCTTTTTCCAATTCCATATATTAAATTAAAAATCTTTTACTTTCATTTTCCAGATCCATATATTAGAATTTTAAAATTTTTACTTTCTTTTTCCAAATCCATACATTTGAATTTTAAAATTTTACCTTTTTTCCAACTTTATAAGTTAAAATTTTTAAATTTTTATTTTCTTTTTCCAAATCTATAGATTAAATTTTTACTTTCTTTTTCCAATTCCATACATTAAAATTTTAAATTTTTACTTTCTTTTTCCAAATCCATACATTAAAATTTAAAATTTTTACTTTCTTTTTCCAATTTCATACATTAAAAATTAAAAATTTTTACTTTCTTTTTCCAATTTCATACATTAAAAATTAAAAATTTTTACTTTCTTTTTCCAGTTCCATACATTAAAAATTAAAAATTTTTACTATCCTTTTCCAATTACAAACATTAAAATTTTTACTTTCTTTCTCCAATTCCATTTATTAAAATTTTATATTTTTACTTTCTTTTTCCAATTCCATAAATTAAAAGAAATTACTTTCTTTTTCCAATTCCATACATAAAATTTTAAATTTTTTACTTTCTTTTTCTAATTCCATACATTAAATTAAAAAAAAAATTACTTTCTTTTTTCAAATCCATACATTAAATTTTAAAATTTTTACTCTTTTACCAAATCCACACATTCAATTTTAAATATTTTATTCTCTTTTTCCAAATCCACACATTAAATTTTAAAATTTTTACTCTTTTTCTAAATCTACACATTTAAAATTTTAAAAATTTTACTTTTTCCAATTCTATACATTAAAATTTTAAAAATTTTACTTTCTTTTTCCAATTCCATACATTAAAATTTTTTCTTTATTTTTTACATTAAAATTTTTACTTAAAATTTTAAAATTTTTACTTTTTTTATACATAAAAATTTTAAATTTTTACTTTTTTTCAATTCTATACATTAAAATTTTAAAACTTTTACTTTCTTTTTCCAATTCCATACATTAAAATTAAAAATTTTTACTTTCTTTTTCCATTTCCATACATTAAAATTTAAAAAATTTACTTTCTTTTTCCAATTCCATACATTAATTTTTAAAATTTTTACTTCCATTTTCCAAATCCATACATTAAATTTTAAAATTTTTACTTCCATTTTCCAAATCCATACATTAAATTTTAAAATTTTTACTTTCATTTTTCAAATCCGTACATTAGAATTTTAGAATTTTTAGTTTTTTTCCAAATTTATAAGTTAAATTTTTTAATTTTCACTTTCTTTTCCCAAATCTATAGATTAAATTTTTACTTTCTTTTTCCAATTCCATACATTAAAATTTTAAATTTTTACTTTCTTTTTCCAAATCCATACATTATATTTTAAAATTTTTACTTTCTTTTTCCAATTCCATACATTAAAAATTAATTTTTTTTTCTTTTTCCAATTAAAATTTAAAAATTTTTGCTTTCCTTTTCCAATTACAAACTTTAAAATTTTTACTTTCTTTCTCCAATTCCGTTTATTAAAATTTTAATATTTTTACTTTCTTTTTCCAATTCCATAAATTAAAAGAAATTACTTTCTTTTTCCAATTCCATACATTAAATTTTAAATTTTTTACTTTCTTTTTCTAATTCCATACATTAAATTAAAAAAAATTTGCTTTCTTTTTTCAAATCCATGCATTAAATTTTAAAATTTTTACTTTTTCCAAATCCTCACGTTAAATTTTAAATATTTTATTCTCTTTTTACAAATCCACACATTAAATTTTAAAATTTTTACTTTTTTTCTAAATCCACACATTTAAAATTTTAAAATTTTTACTTTCATTTTCCAATTCCATACATTTGTATTTTAAAAGTTTTACCTTTTTTCCAACTTTACAAGTTAAATTTTTACGTTCTTTTTCCAAATCTATAGATTAAATTTTAAGATTTTTACTTTATTTTTCCAAATCCATACATTAAACTTTAAAATTTTTACTTTTTTCAAAATTTAAAGGTTAAATTTTAAAATGTTTACTTTCTTTTTCCAAATTTATAGGTTAAATTTTTAAATATTTAATTTCTTTTTCCAATTCCATTCATTAAATTAAAAAAATTTTTACTTTCTTTTTCCAATTCCATACATTAAATTTAAAATTTTTTACTTTCTTTTTCCAATTCCATACATTAAATTTAAAATTTTTTACTTTCTTTTTCCAAATCCATGGTTAAATTTTAAAATGTTTACTTTCTTTTTCCAAATTTATAGGTTAAATTTTAAAATTTTCTTTTGTTTTTCCAAATCTATAGATTATATTTTAAAATTTTTACTTTCTTTTTCCAATTCCAACTCTTCCATACGTTGGAATTATTAAATTCTCCTTAAAATAATATAACAAATTTCTAAAGTTATCTAAAAAAGTTTTGTTTTTTACTAAGGAGAAAAAAATAGTACACTTTTATTAATTAAGTCATTTAATTTGAAATTGACGAAGCTAAGAATATTCTTCCATTTGAATCCAAGGTGCGAAAATATGTTTATGCATTAAGCATCATACACATATGAGTTGCCGTCATTTCTATTTGAATAAAGTTGCAATGATTTGAAAGGGGCCCACTAATTTATCTTTCCCAGGACCTTAATTCGTCATAATCTTGGTCTGCCACCAAGATCTGAACATTGTTCAAACTTCGTTATAGTACGAAGCACCTCATTTGCTACGCTTCACATGCAATTTACAACTTGTTAAGGGTGTTTCTCAACTGCTCCGCTCAACAAGCGCAAAACGTTTTGACACATTGACAAATTCATTTTTTAACGGAAAAATATGAAATTGGAAGGCCGAGTTCGATTCGAACTTAATTTTCCATTTTATTATAATTAAATTACCTGTCCAGTTCTAAGCTGTTTCGATCTCGTGATCACCCGTTTTTCTCCTGCTTTTCGACTGGTTTTTCTGCTTTCGTCGGGAAATGTGCTCAAAAAGTCCACCTTGAAGTCTTGTTATGAAAGATCTATTGTGTTTTTTAAAAAACAGAAAACTGAGTACCATTAGACAGTTTCTGAATAACAACCCCTGCTTTTTTCATGCATTTCTAAACATAAATAAATGAATGCATGTGTCACAAAGTTGTCCTTTTTGGTTTAAGAACACCCTTAAGAGGCTGTTTAATTCGAATGTAAAGACCCGTTCACTAATACTTATCCTATGGAAGAAATTTATGAAAATATCTCCGTTGCATTTTAAGTTTTAAATGATTTTTTGCATTGGATAGCTGAGATTGTTCTGAATGCAGGCGTTTTTTACTTTTTTAATTTCGTTTTCAGATTTTTTTTAGGATGCTTTTATTTTAGGAACCGGTTTGGAAAGTAAAAGCATCCTAATAAAAAATATCTGCAACCAAAATCGATAAAGGGGAAAAAAATCAAATAAAAATATTGAAGTGCAATCGAGGTATCTTTTATAGATATCTTCCATAGGATTAGCATTAGCAAACGGGTCCTATCATTTGACTGAAGTAGCCCTTTTGCCACGTCAGAGGCTTCCTGAAAAGATCCAGCTACAACATGTGGAAAGAAATATGGTAGCATATTTCTGTCGATGGATATGGATGGAGGAAATATTAATTAGGATGAGCGAAGCGAATCCTCTACTAGTCCACTCAAATTACAATTTGTCGTACGCTTTACAAAAAAACTATTCAATATTTTAACTTCAAATTAAACACAAAAATAAATTATGATCTGTAGATTTGCAGAATATAATTTTTTTTACAGTACAACGTTAAAAAAATTATTATTTTAATTAATTTATTTTACATGCATTTCCAATACGGACGCATTTTAGCAAATAAATAAAAAATGAAACGCGTATATTTTCAGAAAAAAAAAGTTTAAATCATGGAGTAAATAATTATAGATAGAATCATGATTAATTTATTAAATAAAACATGTTTTCATTATCCCGCAAAATCGTTTGCACAGATGACACTTAAACATTTTAAAAGAATTGTATTATGAATTTTTTTTTTTTTTTTTTTTTTTTTTTTTTGTAAACTGGCAACAAAATAATTGTAAACAAATAAAATTAATTCTTAAATTTGTTATATAAATGAAAAATTAAAAGATCTGCGTGAAGTTGTTGGTTCAAGCTCTTTATAAATATTTTTGCGAAGGTCGTATTGTGGCTAAATAATATCGACTCATTAATCAGAAGGATTTTATAGAAAAATAAGACTTTAATAAGTTCGCAAACACAACAATAATTATTCGTGAAAATGTCACTGCGAGAATGAGAGAGCGCTTCGTTAAAAGGTAATTCCATTAATTGAGTTGCCATTCGCTGAAAGTAAAAAGTTCTCCCACGCGGAGAGAATTACAGCAATTCTCATACGCTAACATGTATAAAATCGAAGAAATTAAAATAAAATGTTTTACAGTTAAAAATTCATAGTATCAACGAAAGCAGATTTCAAATGTTTTTTCCAGAAAATAGGATTTTGAAGAAGTAACTTTCTTCAAGCTTTCTTCAAATATATTATTCTAAAATAGCTATCAAAGATTATCGGATGTTGATTGCAAAGATTGGAAACATGCATATTTCAAACAATTAAAAAACACCAGTGGCTACTTGAAATTGTAAAAACATCTTTAAAAGAGCTTTTAGTTGAAAATTTAAAAAAAAATTGTAAAATTTTGCTTCGAAAATATCTTATTATGCCAGTTTTACATCATAAATAAAAAATTAAAATGCGCCAAAACATAAAATAACGTTTTTGTTTAATAAAGATGAAAAAAATATATATATATATATTGTTACTTTCAAATATCTGTTTTATAAAATAATGCTTCGCGAATCCAATCAAAGCATGGCTTTTGCTAGTACTATATATAGATACCATCGATGGATAGGATAGAGGATGGTATTTACTTTTCACTTATACACCACCTCCCTTTCGGCATCATTCGATTCCCCCCCCCCCCTTCCATGAAATAAAAGGAATTTTTCTTGTGCTCGATGACTTGGGTTTTTATGCGGTCGGCTCTTGGACTATTATTTTAAACATTGTTTGCGTATCTCCAAAATTTAAAAGAAGAAAAATTAGTAAATCGATATATTAGTCCGTGGCAATAAGAAGGTTAAGGGTGTTCTTAAATCAAAAAGGGCAAGTTTGTGACACATGCTTTAATTTAGTTTTGTTCGGAAATGCATGAAAATAGCAGGGGTTGTTATTCAGAAACTGTCTAATGGCACTCAATTTTCTGTTTTTTTTTTTTTTAAACACGAAAGATCTTTCATAACAAGCCTTCGAAGTTAGTGTTTTTGAACGCATTTCCCGACGAAAGCAGAAAAAATCGGTCGAAAAGCAGGAAAAAAACGGGTGATCGAAATAGCTTAGAACTGGATAGGTAGGCAATTTATTGATCTTAAAATGGAAAATTAAGTTCGATTCGAAATCGCTCCCATAGTCAAGCCTTTTAATTTCATATGTTTCGATTAAAAAATGAATTTGTAAATACGTCAAAACGTTTCCCGCTTGTTGAGCGGAGCAATTGAGAACACCCTTAATTTGTCATAATCGAGGTCTGCCACCAAGATCTGAATATTGTTCAAACTTCGTTAGAGTACGAACGCCCCTCATTGGCTACGCTTTCCGTGCAATTTCCAACTTGCTTAAAAGGCTCCCTGAAAAAATGCAGCTACAACATGTGGAAAGAAATATGGTAGCATATTTTTGCCGATGGATAGAGCGGAAGTCATAAAGTACGTTTCTCCCCATAAGAAAATCGTATGCGTAGTTCAGCTACAGGGACCATCCAAATTATTCCGTTACATTAAAGTCAATAGGAAAAATAGTTTCAAGTGCATTTTAAGGATACTACACTCTTTTGAATGTATAATACAATGAATACATCAATGAAGCACAGACTAAAATGCACAGTCTGTACAATCCTGTTGTGCAAAGGATATTTGTTATTCATTGACAGGACAAATGTAGTCCACTACACAATGGTACATGGAGAAACATCGTTTGGGGCGTGTTTTAACTGCATCACATTTTATAAAATGGATATATACGTAGCTGAGGTTGACTACAAGCTGCATAACAGAAAGCAGATGGTATTGACAGGGACTCCCGAAAGATTTCGGCAACCATACTGTATTCGAAGTACTGTATATAATATTACACTAAGGTCTGAATATTGTAGAAACTGCGTTATAGCATGAACGCACCTCATTTGCTACGCTTCCCGTGCAATTTCCAACTTGTTTAAAATGCATTCCTCTTCTACGCCAGAGAAATGAATGGTGTACACCCTATTCGAATGCCCCCCCCCCCCCCGAAATAGTGCAGCTACAACATGTGGAAAGAAAAATGGTGTGTTCCCTCCCGTAGCATCATTTCTGCCGATGGATAGAATGGAGAAACGGAAATCATAAAGCACGTTTCTCCCCATAAACATCCTCCGGCGAATTATCTCATAAAAAAGATGAAATACCCAGAAAAAATTGGGGATGATTCTTCCCGCTCTTCAACAGTCGTTTCCCGAAATAAAATAACGCGCATTTTTAGGATTGTTGTATAGCGCCGATTAGAAATACTTTTGTAAGTAAGTGAATTGGAACACACTGAACTGTTCACTGCACGTTTAAATATCTACAAATACAAATGATGATTTTTTTAAACTTGATATTTTGTTTTGAACAAATTTTAATTTCAAACAAAGACCAGTAATTATTACAATAATAATAATAATAATTAGTAAAATAAAACTCAATTTCTGAAGATTTCCCAAAACTTTAAAATTAAATATTGAAGTTATTTAAACTTTAAAATGCATTATTTTTATTAAAAAGCAGCGGTTTTAGGCATGGGCATATGATAGATTCTTAGTTCGATATTTTTAGTTATCGATTACTAAGCTTTGTGCTTTACTTTTAGATTTGGTGCATCTATGCGCGGTTATTATAAACATTTTTTTTTTCAAATCGTAGTTATATATATATATATATATATATATATATATATATATATATATACATATGTTGCGGCCAATACCCGGAGCCTGGCCAATTCTAGAACTGGCCGGCCAATACCCGAACTGGCCAAGCTTCCTGGCCAAAACCCGAAATACATGAAATGAATAGCGTATTTCGGGTTTTGGCCGGCCAATTCGCGAATTGGCCGGGAAGCCTTGGCCAACATCCGAACTATGATGCACAGGTACCAATTTTTTTGTAATTAAGATAATGTAACATTAAAATGTACCGTAAAAAAGATGCCCATTGATTATATTGAAACGAAATATTTTTGTGTACCCAACTAAATTAACCAAAAATAGTACACAATTCCCTTTCAATATCGAAATTAATTGATAAACCAAATATGAAAACAATTACAAGTTAACCGGAAACTTTACTCGGGTAAGATCACGGACAGGCTGACGTCTAGACTATTTGAATTCATAGACACTTTCAACTACGTTATAAAGTATTAAACCGAGAGCTTACATCTGTTTCGCGAATTGGCCAAACGCATCTGGCCAGTTCGCGAATTGGCCAATTCCATCTGGCCAGTTCCCGAATTGGCTGGCCAATTCTAGAATTGGCCAGTCATTTTTTTACGTTGTCGGCCAATTCGGGAATTGGCCGGCCAGTTCTAGAATTGGCCAATTTCGGGTATTGGCTGCAATATATATATATATATATATATATATATATATATATATATATATATATATATAAATAGCAGAAGCAGGAGGCATTGATTTAAATCGAAATCAATTTTTAAAAACTTCAGCAATGCAACTTTAAAAATTGAATCCGTAAATTATAAAAAAAATATTTCTTTAGTAAAATTTTAAATTAAATGTACCAGTTTTTAAAAGATTAGATTATATCCTTTCGAAATTTGCTTGCATTGTAAACGAAATTTATATTTTTTTATCAAATGTCATTTAATAATAAGGAATGTATAATATCATGCACTAAATATATTAATTACAGATAAAATTTTGATTTAAGGGCATGTGAAAAAATATTTTTCAGTTATACTATTACAGTCATGATTATAGCAGGAGGCATTGATTATTATTGATCCTTATATATCCATTACAACTTGAAGGGGGAAAAGCTTATTTTATTTATAATGGAAAACAAATTAAAAAAAATTAAGCGGATAAAATTAAATCTTAAAAAATTAATAAAACTAAATTTAAATTCAAATCCGCAACCGCTGGGTAGCACAATGGTTTAAAAACAGGTTTGCGAGTCCTTTGTTTCCCAGTCTCTAGCCTCTGGAAGAAATGCTCCTAAATTAGGTCATATATGGCAACACTAAACTAGTACAAACTAAACTAGTGTACATGAAATAGAAAAGGCACCTTGAGTCGATAAAATACAATCGTACTCTTAGATGATAAAAAAAACTTAACAGTTTACGCTTCCACTGTTATCTTTATGTATTATAATTGGGTATCATATACATGTTTTATATGAAAATATGCTGAACAAACATTACTCCAAATGGAAGAAATCTTAAAGCATCATTTAGCATCTGTTTTCAATTAAGCCTAACGTGGCGTTTAGCTACGGTCGATTCCCAGATCAGAATGGCTTGCCCCGGAATCGTTTCTACACTTTTCTCCAGTCGCATTTTATTATAAGTAAATGATGATAGTGATGATGGTGTTTTTTCATTCCTGACAGCGTGCGACTGCCACCCCGTGGGCTCATCCGGGTTGACGTGCAACCAGACGAGTGGTCAGTGTCCGTGCAAGGACGGAGTGACCGGCACAACCTGCAACCGATGCGCCAAGGGATACTTCCAGAGCAGGTCCACCGTGGCGCCATGCATCAGTGAGTATCGTACAACATTAATTCTTTTTTTTTAATTTCATTTTATTTTTCGTGTTTTAAAACGGGTTTAAAAAATTAAAATTTAGCTTTTTGACAGCTTTCAATTTTTTTTATTTTTAAAAAAAACAGAATAGCTTGCTAATAAAAATTTATATTTTTATTATAAACTAGCTGTTCTGCCCGGCGTTGCCCGGGTTCATCAAAAAATAGCAAGAATTGCGAAAAAAACTTTAAAAATCATAATAAAAACCTCGAAAATTTAAAAAAATGCTGCACGAATTTCGTCTAAACTTCGTTGAAAAGAGATGGGCTAGAAAATTGAAGTTGGATTATTTTTACTAATGTGGAAAAATCTTACAAATCGCAAAAAACATTAAAAATCTCATAAAAATATAAAACAAAATTCAAAAATTGTGTTTCAAAATTCGAATAAACTTTGAAGAAAAGAGACCAGAATTTAATAAATTCGGCCAAAAATTGAACCTCTAAAAAATCGAAGCGGGTCGCGAAGAAACGGAAACATCGCTTTAAAAATGGCAAAATTTTCAAAAATCACGGAACTCAAAATTTACTCTACTTGGAAAATGTTTTGAATCTAATTAATTTGATAATGTAAAAAGCATTGAAATACGAAAAAACTGCTAAAAAATCGCAATAAAAATCTTTAATCGCACAGGAGAAAATTTATCATATTAGCGAAGAAATTAAAAACCGAATTCCTTTTCCGTATCTGAAAAAAATCGCCGTGAACTCCAAAAAAAAAAAAAAAAAAAAAAAAAAAAGCATACTGCATTAAAAATTGCTGTAGATCAAAATAAGAGAGCAAAACAATTACCGTAAAGGATAAAAGTTTGAAATCAAACTCTTATTAGTCTAGAAATTTAAAATCGAATTCCTTTTGAAAAATGTTAAACTGAGAAAGCCCAAAAATTGCATTGAAAATTGTAATGAAAGTCATAAAACATTAAAAAATCCCTAGGGTAAAAATTCACTGTTATAATATAAAATATTGTAATCAAGAAATTAACCATATTAACCAAAAAGTTTGAAATCGAAATCGATTTCCGGATGTAAAAAAATCGCCACGGAACTTGAAAAATGGCTAAAAATTACATTGAAAATTGCATTAAAAATAGCTAAATATTTGGAAGTCAATGCTTAAAAAATAATATTAAGGCAGGGCGGGGGGAAGGGCTTATGATCGAAATCATTCATAAATTACAAAATGTAGGCATGGAACGCCAAAATCATATTAAGAGATAAAACATTGTATTCGAAACATAACTACATTAAACAAAATGTTTGATATCAAAATTGGTTTTTGAATGGCAGAAAATCGCCAAGAAACTTAAAAAAAAGGCTAAAAATCGTATCAAAAACTATATTAAAAATCGCTGAATATTTAAAAGTCATGTCTGTAAAAATTTAACCTCTTCGCTATTGGCGATTATTACAGTATTTTTAATTATTACTGAATTATTTCATCTCTCGTTTGACTTCAGAGCGAGATTTTTGTTTTATTTTCATTAGCTCGAATCTTAGAATTCGAAACATATTATTCTTATATCGAAATTTCATTTATATTTGAGTATCATTAATAAAATGCGACAAAACTGATGTACCCATTTGGGTACTCAGGGACTGAAGAGGTTAATATTCAGTCGAAAATATTGTAATCGGAAATCGTTCATGAATAAGGAAAAGTCAACACGGAACACCTAAAATCCCCCAAACTAACTAAAAATTACATTGAATATCGCATTAGAAATTGGCAAAATTCATAAAAGCGTGGAGAACAAATTGTACTATTTATGCTAAAAGTTAAAAACCGAAATTCTTTTACCGATGTCAACAACTGTCATAGAACTTGAAAAATCACTATAAAACAGATTAAAAACCGGTAAAATTCCAAAATCCGGACAAAATTTGCCATAGTAACATAAACATTTATATCAAATTCCTGCGGACATAATTTACTATATTGGGACAAAACATTGAAATCTGAACTCTTTATTAGTTAAAAAATATCTACACAAAACTTGCTAAACATTTTATGAAAATACACAAAAAATCTGAATCATTGATGTCAGAATTTACTACATTAAGCTACAAATTATTTAAAAATTTCTTTTCCAATTGTGAAAAAATCGCCGTGGACTCGAAAACATCTAAAAATTGTATTCAAAAATTTATTACAAATAGTTTCAAATTTAAAAATAGCGGGGGACAACATTTACATTAATAGAGTAAAATAGTGTAATCTGAATTTTTTCTTAAATACGAATGAAAAAATCGGCGCAAAGCGTGAGAAATAATGAAAACATTGCTAAAAATTGCATTAAAAAATCACTAAATTTCAAAATTCGTAAATAAAGTGTAAATGTTTGAAATTAATTTCCTTTTCGAAATTTCAAAAAATAGCCGTGAGATTCAAAAAACCAATACAAAACCATTGAAAAATTTATTATAAATCGCTAAATGTAAATACATTTCGTGAATAAAAAAATATTCTAGTCGTGTAAAACGTAGCAACCATTCTTTTTTACATGAAATCTAAAATCGACGCAGAACAAAAAATGTATCAAAAATCACATTGAAAATCGACAAAATTAAAAAAAGGTAAATGGTGAAATTTACTATATTAGGCTAAAAGTTTGAAACCAAAATAATTTTTAGCTCACAGGCTATCATAGCCTGAGAGCTTATGTGCCCGTCCGTTCTGTATGTATGTGCGTATGTGCGTAACGCGATAACTCATGATAAAAATATCGGATCCACTTGAAATTTTGTATGTAGGTATATCCTGACAAGGCGCTTCCCTGATTAGTTTTTGGAGTTCATTCGATATGTATAAGAGGGGGAACGGGGGGCTCATGCCCCCCGTTAGTTGATATAAATGGGATTTTCATGCAGAATTAAGTTTTCGTTCAAAATTTAGATTAGGATCATTCTGATGAGGCGATTCCGTGACTGTTATTAGGTGTTCATTGAATAAGTATAAATAGGGGGACAGGGGTTCTAATGCCCCCCCCCCTTAATTTATAGAAATGGGATTTTCATGCAGAATTAAGTTTTCGTTCAAAATTTAGATTAGGATCATTCTGATGAGGCGATTCCGTGACCATTATTAGGTGTTCATTGAATAAGTATAAATAGGGGGAACAGGGGTTCTAATGCCCCCCCCCCCCGTTAGTTGATATAAATGGGATTTTCATGCAGAATTAAGTTTTCGTTTAAAATTTAGATTAGGATAATTCTGATAAGGCGATTCCGTGACTGTTATTAGGTGTTCATTGAATAAGTATAAATAGGGGGAACAGGGGCTCTAATGCCCCCCCCCCCCCGTTAGTTGATATAAATGGGATTTTCATGCAGAATTAAGTTTTCGTTCAAAATTTAGATTAGGATCATTCTGATGAGACGATTCCGTGACTGTTATTAGGTGTTCATTGAATAAGTATAAATAGGGGGAACAGGGGTTCTAATCCCCCCCCCGTTAGTTGATATAAATGGGATTTTCATGCAGAATTAAGTTTTCGTTCAAAATTTAGATTAGGATCATTCTGATGAGACGATTCCGTGACTGTTATAAGGTGTTCATTGAATAAGTATAAATAGGGGGAACAGGGGTTCTAATCCCCCCCCCCGTTAGTTGATATAAATGGGATTTTCATGCAGAATTAAGTTTTCGTTCAAAATTTAGATTAGGATCATTCTGATAAGGCGATTCCGTGACTGTTATTAGGTGTTTATTGAATAAGTATAAATAGGGGGAACAGGGGCTCTAATCCCCCCCCCCCGTTAGTTGATATAAATGGGATTTTCATGTAGAATTAAGTTTTCGTTCAAAATTTAGATTAGGATCATTCTGATGAGACGATTCCGTGACTGTTATTAGGTGTTCATTGAATAAGTATAAATAGGGGGAACAGGGGTTCTAATCCCCCCCCCCCCGTTAGTTGATATAAATGGGATTTTCATGCAGAATTAAGTTTTCGTTCAAAATTTAGATTAGGATCATTCAGATGAGGCGATTCAGTGACTGTTATTAGGTGTTCATTGTATAAGTATAAATAGGGGGAACAGGGGTTCTAATGCCCCCCCCCCTTAATTTATATAAATGGGTTTTTCAAGCAGAATTTTCAGATTTCGTTCAAATCTCTGAATAGTTTTGGAAGTTTAATGGTTAAGTATAAAAGAGGGGGATAACTCCTTTTAAATTATATAAATGCTAAATGGGTTTTTATTAAGAATTATCTAATTTGCTCTGAATTTTGGATATAGATTTTTTATATGATAAAGCATGTCTTTGATAGTATAGGAGGTTCAATGATTAAGTATAAAAAAAGAGGAAAGAAGAGAGCTGTTTCCCTTTCTTAATTTTTTAACGGAATTAACCCTTGAAAATATAAGGCTTTAATGTACAATTAGTATTTGTAGCCTGTGAGCTCAATGCCATCAGTTTAACTGGGCAGTATTCTTTATTTAATTATTAAAACACCACTGTGGTGGGGATCGAAAAAAATAGTTCTAAATCGCGTTAAAAAGTTCATTAAAAACGCATTGAAAAATGCACTAAATATCGCTAGTTATTTTTTAAATCGCAGTAATCAGAATTTCATGAAACGGATAAAACATTCTAATCGGAAGTCTGAACTATTTGATTATCCGGTTGACCAAGAAACTATCTGGGTCAAACCATAAGGGTAATCCACAATAATGGTGGATCGTAAATTCCATATTCACTTGACATTAAACATGTTACATATGTTTGTTACGTCAAGTGGTTTTTACTTCTTATTTTTATATGTATTTGTATTAATGTTTTTTTAAATTATCTCTTCTTTCATTATTTAACATAAAAATTACATTTGCTTAATTTGGCTTGTTTCACGACTGATATAATTTGGCGAAATTGGTCAACAGGATAATCACGTAGTAAAAGGAAATCCTTTATAGATAATAAAAAATCGACACGGAACACAACTATTCTTGAAAAATCGCGTTAAAAATCTCTAAAATTATATTAGATTAAAAGTTTGAAATCAATTTTTACTTCCGAATATCAAAAAATCACCATAAAACTCGAAAATTTTCTAAAAATTGTATTGAAAAGTGCATTAAAAATCACAAGTATTAAAAAATCACAGGGGTCAAAATTTACTCTAATAGGGAATTTGTAATTGGAAATATCTCATGAATGACAAAAATCAGACATCAAACGCAAAAAATCTCGAAAAATCGCATTAAAATTAGCTGAAATTCATAAATCTTAACAGCTAAAATTTAATACATCAGCCTGAAAGTTTTAAGCAAAATTCCTTTTACTAATGTCGAATAATAGCGGCAAAATTTACATTAAATAATTCACTAAAAATCCAAACATCGTAACACGAAATCCAAATAAATTATATTAAAAAGAGAACAAAATTCACTAATTTAGGTCGAAAGAATGAAACCGCTTTCCTTTTCGCTAATGTGGAAAAATCGCCTCGAAACCCACTAAAATTCGCATATGAATTAAATTAAAAAAACTGAAAATCGGCCTTCAAGGTGTAAAATTTCATACATAACTTCGTGCAGTGGTCTCTCCAGAGCATCGCCAGTACTTTAAAAATTTTAACATGCGTTATAAACTACCTTAAAGTGTAAAACAGATCTCCTTATTACATTTCCTAATTTTGTTCGCGCCCCTCCTTTCACACACCCTGAAATGTGTCACACCATTCTTTGTTTACATTTTTTATCATGTATTATAAACCATTTTAAAATTTAAAATAAATCACATTGTTATATTTCCAAATTTTAACAAAATCGCGTTCTGTTAGTTCCATTTTTCACCATTGATATTAGCGCACTCTATTCTTCAAAAACTTTATCAAAACGATACTCTGTTAAACAACCTATCAGGTGATATATTACTCGAGGGTGTAGCGGTCTTAAGCAAGAATTTGAGATATTTTATGAAATTGCTATTCGAAAATAGTGGTAACTGAATTTTTGACATTTTAGGTAAATTTCGCAAAAAAATGCTACTTATTGCATTCTCAACAGCTCAAGATTTTGATAGAACAACTATGAAAAAAAAATAGACGCTAAACGCAAAAAATCTTGAAAAAGCGTTAAAAACCACATTGAAAATCGCATTAAAAATCGTTAAAATCTAAAATTCGTAACAAACACAAAATTTAGGGCTAAAAGTTTGAAACGGTTTTCTTTTTATCAATCTCAAAAAAAAAAAAAAAAAAAAAAAAAAAAAAAAAAAAAAAAAAAACCCCGCAAAATGAGAAAAAACACTAAAAATCCTTTAAAAATTCAAAAATCGCTGTACAAATTCTGAATAAACTTTGGTGAAAAGAGAAGAAAAGTTGCTATATTGGGTTAAAAGAATGAAACCGTATTTCTTTCACTAATGGGATAAAACTGTAAAAAGAACGCTAAAAATTGCCTAAAAAAATTATTAAAAAAAATCTAATCAAAAAATTGAAAATCGGGCTTCGAGGTGCAAAACTACATGTATAAAAGTACCTTCCCTCCACATTTTGTAACTCTACGTACAGCAGACTCTTCAGAACAGCGCTGACACACACACAAACTTGTCTCTTTATTATTATAGATTTAAAAAAATAGCGTTCTATTAGTTCCATTTTCCCCCACCAGGTAGAGCACTCTATTCTTCAAAAACTTTATCAAAACCATACTCTGTTAAATAACCTATCAGGTGCTATATAACTCGAGGGGTAGCGCTCTTAAGCAAGAATTTAAGATAGTTTATGAAATTGCTATTCGAAAATAGTGGTACCTAAATTTTTCACATTTTAGGTAGATTTCACAAAAAAAACTACTTATTGCATTCTCAACAGAACAAGTTTTTGATAGAACAACTATGAAAAAAAATAGATGCTAAACGCAAAAATCTTTAAAAAACGTTGAAAATGGCATTAAAAATCGTTAAAATCTAAAAATCGTAACAAACACAAAATTTAGGGCATTAGGCTAAAAATTTAAAACGATTTTCTTTTTATCAATCTCAAAAAATATCCGCAAAATGAGAAAAAACACTAAAAATCGCATTAAAAATTCGTTAAAAATTCAAAAATTGCTGTACAAATTCCGAATAAACTTTGTTGAAAAGAGAAGAAAAATTGCTATTTTGGGTTAAAAGAATGAAACCGTATTTCTTTCACTAATGGGATAAAACTGTAAAAAGAACGCTAAAAATTGCCTAAAAAAATTATTTAAAAAAATCTAATCAAAAAATTGAAAATCGGGCTTCGAGGTGCAAAACTACATGTATAAAAGTACCTTCCCTCCACATTTTGTAACTCTACGTACAGCAGACTCTTCAGAACAGCGCTCACAGACAAACATCCTTCTCTCTTTATTATTATAGAAGAAGATATAATATTATAATATGTTTATTATATATTTATACATTTTTATTATATTTTTTATGTAATAAGGAATTTCAATGTGACGTTTTTGCCTAGAAACTGACTCCAAACAAACGGTTGCTATGTTTCATTTCATAAATCGTTGAAATTTTTACCACCTCATTTTAAGTATAAACACACACTCACACACACACATATATATATATATATATATATATATATATATATATATATATATATATATATATATATATATATATATATTACAAATTTAAATTTTTTTCGCCAAAATTCTATATTAATTTCTTTTTAATATATAATTATATAATTTATATATAATTATATATTATAATACATAATTTTAATATATAATTATTAATATTCCGTACTTATTTCAACTTATTAAAATCCTGTTACTAAATCAAATCTATTAATCTTTATACAAACTCTATAAATTTTTAATTCGCTTTAAAAAACATTTATTCCAATATGCGTAAATTTAAAAAATGGCTCAAATTTAAAAATATTCTTAATTAAACTTTATTTCTTAATATTCCAAATAAAACTCATTTTTTTCCGGTTTTTATCAACCCTTTTTTAAAGAGTCTTATTAAATTTATTCCAAAACCGTACCTTTCAAAAAAAAATATCATTCTTTTTATTTTATTTTTTTTCTTCTTCAATGTTTGATATTTGTGCGTATCAATAAATTCATTTCTTTTATTTTTTGTTTTAAAATATCGCCTACAGGATATTCGAATTTTGAGTTCGATTATAAATTAGTTAAATAATAATTTTTTTTAAATAAAAATTATCGTCTGAATGAAATGTTTAATCTTGACTCTAGGCATGAATTCTGTTTACGTGGGGAATCACGGTTAGAGACTATAGAATATTCTGGAAGTTTTTGGTTTTAATTTTAAGAAGGAAGCTGAGAGGTGATGAGGGATATTCTTTCCTTTACTTCCGATGATTCTGTTAAGACGAATTGCGGAATAATGTTTTTATGATGGAATATTCTTATTCGAAGAAAGCGTTTCCCACTCTATATGCCTGCCATTTAATAAACTTTTTTGGAGCAGCCAATGTGTAGTTCAAATGAAGCGTCTACATTTTTTTTTTTTTTTTTTTCCTACGCTTGCCATGACTGTGTGCTTAAAAAAGGGGAACCCGGTGATGATGCTTCTAGTTCCTAATTTAAAAATGTCGGTACTACTAGGTTATCCCGTAGACCGAACAATTATCGCCAAACTATAAGATTAAATGCCAATAATGGATGATCGTGAATGTCACCTTCAATGACATTCAATACGATTCACGTGTTTAAAATGTCATTGATTTTTATTGGTATTTTTATTAATATTCTACTAGTTATTTGTTTTTTCGTTATTTAAAATAAAAAGTATATCAATATGTATAATTTGTCTATGATTTTGGCGATTTGTATAAGTTGGCGAAATGGGTCGACGGGCACGGGATAACAAAGTAGTACAAAAATGTCATATATATGATTATAGAATATAATATAGAATATATATATATATATATATATATAATTATATAGAATATAATTATATATATAGCCTGTCTAGCCGTCTCCCTGTCTATATCGGCTTAAAACGTTATATCGACTAGCTAATCATTTGTATATGTGTAGAGTATCCATGCATTTTGAATAATCCTTTTTAATCTTTTTACAGAAGTCGTGAAAACCAACAAATCAAAGAAAGAACCAAAGCAAGAGGAAGGTGAGTTTCGTTTTTGTACGGAGGTTTACTTATAACAGAGAAGGTTTTATATGTCTGAAATGTGTGTGCGTGAAACTTCCCAATGCTGTATGCGATTCATTTCAAAATCCTACCAAATGCGTTGCCTTGGCCCCCTTTTAAGGATGTTCTTAAATCAAAACTCTGTGACATGTTGATAAACATTTTATTATGATTATTTAATTTTATTATGATTTTTATTATGATGATGGGTCTTATTAAACGGATCCGAAACATGTTAATGTCATTTATTTTTAATTATTAGAACACCTTTCTTAAGTAGAATTAAAAATTTTTATTAAAATGTTTATATAAAAGGTGAATCTTTTAAAATCGGGTGATTTAAAAAATCTATTCGATTTAATAAAAATTTGACATAAGTTTTAATTTATTTTTGATCGGATAGGCATCCAATGAGCAGATTTTGTTGTTCAGAAACTACCTAATAGCACTCAGATTTCATTTTTAGGTGCGTTCGTAATTATATAATACGTAGCACCTATAGTGGTCGTTCAGTCCGTCCGTCTGTCTGTCTGTCCGCATATAACAACGCAAAAACTACCCAACCGAATCGTTTGAAATTTAAAATACATAATTTTTACATAATTTTGTCCAATCATTTCAAATTTTATGAAACTCGGATGCATAGATCAATTACAGGGACAATCAAAATTATTCCATTACATTACGGTCAATGGGGAAAAAAAGTTTCAAATGCATTTTAATCGTTTGAAATTTAAAATACGCAATTATTACATAATTCTGTCGAGTTATTTCAAATTTTTTGATAATCGTATGCATAGATCAATTACAGGGGCAATCAAAAGTATTCAATTACATTATGGTCAATGGGGGAAAAGTTTCAAATATATTCTATACGTTTGAAATTTAAAATACATAATTATTACATAATTCTGTCGAGTCATTTCAAATTTTATGAAAATCGGATGCATAGATCAATTACAGGGACAATCAAAAGTATTCCATTACATTACGGTCAATGGGAAAAAATGTTTCAAATGCATTTTAATCGTGTTACACTCATGCGAACTTAATAAAATTTATATGCAACTATAAAGTACATATTATAATATACATTTTACATAATTTGTGGTGCAAAGAACATTTACTATTGTTCTTTGCACCACAAGGCCACACAAAAGTATTCCATTACATAATGGTATAGGGAGAACGTTGTTTGATGAGCATTTTAATTGTAATTCACTATTTACAATTTTATGAGACTGATATATGAAAGTAATATTTTTAAAACTTCGTTATCATACGAACGCACCTAATTTGCTACGCTTCAAGTACAATTTTCAACTTGTTTTTTTTTCAAAAGCAATACATATTTCGGAACAAGCTGTCAAAATGGACGTTTTTAAACGACATTTCCCCGACGTAAGCAGAAAAGCTAGTCTTAGTAGGGAGAAAAGAGCGTGATCACATGATCGAAATAGCTTACAACTGGATAGGTAATTTATTGATCAAATAATGTAAAACGCTCCCCTTCCAATTTTCTATCGTTGTGTCAAAAAAGGAATGTGTGAAAACTTTTTGCGCTTGTTGACCGGAGCACCTTAAACCAAAAATGAATACGAATAGTGTTTGGCTCGTACATTTAACATTGTTTTTACCGTCCAATCAAAAGTAGGAAAACAAAATGCTAAGCAAACGAGTGGAATCAATTTTTGGTTAATGCACCACTTCGCTTCCGGAAGCAGACATGGATCATTAGATCCCAATTTATGCATTAGTATTTCTATTCTTCTTTTTTTCTTGTGGTCGATGACTCAGGGTTTTGTGCGGTCGGCTCTTGGACTGTCAGGCTTTGAGCTAAAAACCCTCAAGATCTTCATGACTTAAATTTAAGGGGCTACTTCCCTTAAGGCCCCTGTCCTCGCTCGAGGAAACGCTCGCGAGCTGATGCTATTCCTATGGGGAAGCATTTCTCTAATAACTCTTTCGCATTTTTGAATACTTCCTTTTTGCACTGGATAGCTGAGGTGCAAGCCGACAGCGCACCTTTTTTTGCATGCAGATATATTTTTTAAAAAGCACTTTTAGTTTCGAAACCGATTTTGAAAGTGAAACTATCTGCAGCCAAAATCGAAAAAGTAAAAAAGGTGCGCTGCCGGCATGCACCTCAGCACTGGATACAGTGCAAAAAGGAAATATTCAAAAATGCGAAAGAGTTAGTAGAGAAATGCTTCCCCATAGCATTAGCTCGCAAGCGTTTCCTCGAGCGAGGACAGGGGTCTTAAATGGGAAGACTCTATTGTTAATGTTAATCTTGTGAAAGAAACTCCTAAAGATAGTTCAGTTGCATTCCGATATTTTTAAGTGATTTTTGCATTGGATAGCTGAGATCGACCTGAATGCAGGCTGTTTATATTTCCCTTTCCAAACAGAGTTCGAAAAGGAAAGGCCTCCGCCTACAAAATATCTGTGAACAAAAAGAAAAGAAAAAAAATTTAGATTAATCTCAGTTATCATTTCTCCCTTAGGATTAATGTTGTCAAACGGGTCTTTTTCATTTGAATGGAGACTGATCAACCCATTAAAAACCTACACCCTCCAGATCTTTCTTACTAAAATTTAAGGTCACGCGCACCGAAACAGATTCGTTTCCAATGAACTGCATCAGGTGCTAACATTTCCCTTCTCTGGAAAATGTCCCGTTATCGGAGTTATAAACATCTCCCCATCCCCACAAAATTAGGTGACACTTCGATTGAGCTTGTTTCTCGGGAGAGAAGTTAATTTTAGACCTCCTTACGACAATGTCGCCCCAACAATGCAATTAGTCTGTCCACATACATGTCTTTTTAAAAAATTAAAATGAAAAAAACTTTAGCTACAATCATAGTTTTGAGGTTGTTCTACAGGTTATTATACTGGGAATTAATGGATTATTAATAAATTTTTGTAAATACATTTTTCGATTTAAGCAAATAGGGAAATTCTCATTTATGCAGCTTTTTGTGGATAAAAAAAAAAAAAAAAAAAATGAGATTTAATTAACAATTTAAAAAAAAAAAAAAAAGAAAAGAAATAGCAATTTCCTTCTCCAAAATTGTATTACAGGTACACTAGGTAAATATTAAAATTATATTCAAGAAAAAATAACTGTTGTGAAACCAAGCCGAAATTATTTAAATTTACTAACTAGTTATAAAGGTATTTCTAAATAAACAAAATTTGCATTATAAATAAGCTAAATATATATTAAAATAATAAGTTAACAATTGAATGATTCTTTTAACTGAAAACATCAAACTAATATTGAAACATATAAATATTTCCACAAAAAGAACATTTTTAATGTAATATTTTATTTTTCCATATTACACATTATTACATATTATTACAACATTTTAAAAATAGCTGTTCATGACCTATAGAGTTTAAAAACAATCACAACAAGTCGAAAATTGCGATTGTTAATTTTAGTCGCCCCCAATAATGCAATTAGTCTGTCCAGATTCATGTCTGTTTGAATGTCCTTTTTAAAAATAAAATAAAATAAACCTTTAGCTACAATCATAGTTTTGAGGTTGTTCTTACAATTCACATTTTTATATTTAACGTTTTAAAAAGAACATTTTTAATGTAATATTTTATTTTTCCATATTACACATTATTACATATTATTACAACATTTTAAAAATAGCTGTTCATGACCTATAGAGTTTAAAAACAATCACAACAAGTCGAAAATTGCGATTGTTAATTTTAGTCGCCCCCAATAATGCAATTAGTCTGTCCAGATTCATGTCTGTTTGAATGTCCTTTTTAAAAATAAAATAAAATAAACCTTTAGCTACAATCATAGTTTTGAGGTTGTTCTTACAATTCACATTTTTATATTTAACGTTTTAAAAATAGCTGTTGATAATGCATAGAGTTAAAAAAAAATTACAGCTATTCGGAAATTGAATAACAAACGTAGCAAATGAGGTGCGTTCCACTGAGGGGAAAAAAATGGTTCTGGCATCAAGAACTGTGGCTCTTAAAAAAAAATAGTTCCATGTCATTTTAATAAAAAAAAAAATATATATTTCTCGAGAGAGCTGCTACAAAAATTAAAATAAGATCCTACTAAAAATCCTTTTAATTATGATTATGGATCTTATTAGACTGATCCGAAACATGTCATTTTCATCTCTCTGAAGTAATATAAATTTTATAATAAAATGTTCCAATAAAAGTTCTTAAAATGTAATGGATTTAATAAACTGTTTATCATAGTTCCATGTCATCCTTATAAATTCTAGTTCCCTTTCTTAGAGAGTGCTAGAATCGGTGTCGACCCATTTCTCCAAATTATACAAATCGCCAAACTAATAGCCAAATTATACACATTGACATACCCTGATTTCCTGCGTATAATCCGCGGATCAAACAATTCTTTTTCGACCCAGAAAAATTTGAAAATTAAATGTGACTTTTTACATCGCGGTAAATGTTTGACTTCGATTACAAAATAAAATTTCTGGGTCGAAAAAGAATTGTTTGATCCGCGGATTATACGCAGGAAATTACGGTAATTTTTATTTTAAATAGCGAAAGAAACAAATAACTAGTAGAATATTAATAAAAATATTTATAAAAAGTCGAAATAAAAATCACTTAACGACGTTTTAAAGACGTGAATCGTATTTAATGTCACTGAATGTGACATTCACGATCCTCCATTATCGGCATTTAATCTTAGTTTGCCGATCATTTTTTGGTCGATGGGATAACCTAGTAGTACCCTAGAATCTCCTACTGGAATTCGAGAGCGTTTCTCATTATTTTTATTGTCAAACCTATCTTAAAAAATCTCCGAAAATGATGCGAATGCACCTTATGTACTTTCTAAATAAGACAATTTGCCAGTTGAATGCATCTGAGAGCAAAAATAAATCGGAAAATAAGCAATTTGAACACCCTTAAGGGTGTTCTTAGCTGCTCCGCTCAACAAGCGCAAAACGTTTTGACACATTTACAAATTCATTTTTGAACAAAAAGTTATAAAATTGACTATGGAAGCGATTTCGAATCGAACCTATTTTTCCATTTTAGGATCATTAAATGACTTATCCAGTTATAAGCTATTTCGATGACCTGAGCACCCGTTTTTCTCCTGCTTTTCTGCTTTCGTCGGGAAATGTGCTCAAAAGTGTCAACTTTGAAAGCTATTTATGAAAAAATCTATTGCGTTTAAAAAAAAAAAAAAACAGAATATTGAGTGCCATTAGACAGTTTCTGAATAACAACACCTGCTATTTTCATGCATGTCTGAACAAAAATAAATTCAAGCATGTGCCACAAAGTTGACCTTTTTGATTTAAGAACACCCTTAAGGTCACGCGTACCGAAACCAAAGTCGTTTCCGATGAACCGAATCAGGTGCTATCACGAATAGCGCCAAAATCCTTTACTTACGACCCGAATACCTTGGAGTCTAAATAGAAGAGGAAAAAAAAAAAAATAAGAGAAATTCAAACCGGACACGTTTTAAAAGAAAAAGTAGACATATTAAAAATATTGAAAGACGGTTACTCTGAGACTAGCTGACTTCATCCCGAATACATTTTGTCTCATATACAGTCGGCTCTCGTTAATTCGAACTCGTCGGTACCATAAGAAATGTTCGAATTATGGAAAGTATGAAATGAAAACATGCTTAATATTGTTACTATTACAAAGGAATCAATGTTAGTGTTTTTTTTTAATTTATTTCGTCTGTTATCATTAGAATAGGACTTAATATTAAATTAGAATGTATAAATACATTTAACTGATTAAAAGATTAGAAACAAGCACAATGGAAGACAAATTTGGAGCGTCACGGATGGACAGACGGGGCACTCAGAAAGTGGATATCAATTGCATGAAATTGTGTGTATACTCGTTCGGAACAATTCTCACGAAAATCAAAATAAGAAAATTATTCAAATGATCTGAAATCTGTGAAAAAGAAATGAAAAATCGCAATCCTCGTTGGTTCGAACGAAACGAAGTCACAAGAAAATGAGTTCGAATTGATGAAAAATTTTAACGTTATTCTGCCATTGAAAATTTCGGGACTTCATGTTGAGTTCGAAGTAAGCGAAGATTCGAATTAACGAGAGTAGTCTGTATTTGCCTGATTCATAGTTCAACATTTCTCCTGTCTTGTTGAGAACATAGGGCGCCAGATTCCTCCAGTGCTCCTGTGTCGGAGATATAAACATCTCCCGTCCCCTCGTATATCACTAAAATGCCACAAAATAAAGCGACACTTCGATCGGCTTGTTTCTCGGCAGAAGAAGGTTAATTTTAGTCCTCCTTGCGACAAGAATGTCGCCCCAACAATGCAATTAGTCTGTCCAGATACATGTCTGTCTGCCTGTCTTTTTTAAATCTTTAGTTTTGAGGTTATTCTTCAGATGTTTTAAAAATAGCTTCTGATAACGTATGGTTTTAAAAAACAACAGCAACCAGTCGGAAATTGCGTGTCAAACGTAGCCAATGAGGCGTGTTCGTACTAGAACCAAGTTTTTAAAAATATTCAGATCTTGGTACAACAGTAAATAGGACTTTGTTGTATGTCTCTGTATATACTATTATACAGGGTGGTTAGTAATTAATGTGAGGTGTTCAGAGCCCTCTAGCGAGTAAAGTTTTGGTCGAAACTCAACCAAATTTGATCAGCATACATAGTAGAACATGGAATTTCGAATTCTTTAAAAAGAAATTTAAAAATTTTTTAGAAATCTCTAAAAAAGATAATTTAAATATTTCCTATTTTTTTGTTTCTTTCTTGTTGCCCTCTCTTAAAACAGAAACAGTGCCAAAATGATATATAATAAAAAAAAATTCTCCTCAATTCTAAATTATTCCGAAATTCTTATAATATTTAACTTTTCCCTTTCTTTTTGTAGTTACTTAGCCTATTTATTTTAATTCTATTTCTTTAAGGGTGTATTTCGATTCAAACTGCTTATTTTCAGATTTATTTTTGAATTCGTTTTTGCTCTCAAATACACCAAACTTTCAAAATCTCTTATTTCGAAAGTACACAAGGTGCCGTGATTGTCGATTCTTTGATAATTGCAGAAAATATTGCAAAAAAAAGCAATCAAAAACGGCATTTCGAACCGATTTTTCCCAAGCGGAAGATCTGGGAACGAAAAAAAGGGTCATACCGAGAAGATAATTGTTTATAACTCAAATTATAATGAATTGAGAGTAAAAAGACACGGCACCTTATACGTCCCTTCAAGAATCCCCTGAGCAAGTTTCATACTTCTACTTTTAAAAGTGTGTCTGAAATTGTATCGGAAAATTTCGAGCTGATGAAAGTGGAAAAGCGTTTTTTCGAATACACCCTTAATCAACGTTTTTCTCCATTTTATTTTATTCTAAAAAAATAATTTGTCAAAGTATTTCTTTTCCTAAAATCTCCCGTAAATTTATTATTTTATCTGTTGCATAATGTCTTTGTATTTACGTTCTAAAAAGTCATTCGATTACCCACAATTCCCTTCAAGTGACGCTAGAAAACCGGATTGCATTATAGACGTCAGTCTGAAAGAACTTTCTTTTTCGAGGAGTAAAATATCCGTATGGGTTAAAATCGCTATTTCTAAGTTTGTTATTGGCAACTTAGGTCTTTTTGGTGAAATCCTGTATTTTCCCGCAAAGTTTGATAAAAGCTGGTCAGCCAAGAGCGATAATTCCACGTTTTTTTTTTTGTGTGTGTGCTAATTAAATGAATGTCAGCTAGTGAGAAGAATCTTTCTGGTGCAGTTTCACTGTTAATTAACATCTTTTACTTATGATAACGTCAGTGGAATTGTTTGCCTGTGAAATAAAGTATGAATAAGATCAATTAAATTCGGTACTTACATATTATCGCCACCGCAGCAGAATTTGCGCCAATAAAGAACAATCTTGTTTGCACGCACACGCAGTTATCTTTTGGATTCCTACTTGCTTGTTGTTTGCTGATTTTTAACGTCATTTTTTAGTGCTAAGAAAATTTGGGATTTGACAAAAACAGAACAAGATGCAATTTTATTTTGAATGTATGTTAAACTCTACATCGGCGGAATTTTCACTTAAATACGATTGACTACTTTGTTTTTGAATAAAGTGTTTTATTTTATGATTTGCTGCGAAAATTTAGGTGTAGCTAGTGGTATTTAAAAACCGTCAAATCTGTAGCTGCGGTGGCGATAATACGTAAGTACCTTAAATTCATTCGACGCTTCTGATTACTTAAGTGGGGAAACATTTCCAAGGGTTATTTGTTGCTTACTAAACGATTGCGAATCTAAAAGTGTTCCTAATGGAATTGTCTTCCTAAGTGGTATGGTTGACAGCCGATATTGCGCTTCGATCGAAAAAGATTCTACCTACTTACGACAGGTGTTTCATATGTATTGAATATTCGACGAAAATGCTATGTTCCATAAACTCTAGGAATCCAATGTAATAATAATTCGACGAAATGCTATGTTCCATAAACTCTAGGAATTCGCAGCAGCACGAGCAGAGCAGTTGCTCCGGCAGTTGGCGAGCAGTGGAAGAGTTTCATTGGGGTATTTCCCCATTATAAAAACAAATGCCATCAGTCTTCAAGTTATTTATTTATGAACTCACAAAATCAATAAGCTATTCCCCGCAGTCACCAGGACACTGTCATGAGATATTCCAACACGTCGTGAGTAAGCCGCACCCCAAGATATTAGAATTTTTCGGCGAAACAAAAACAGTATCCGAGTATTTGAAAAGTTAATTGCATTTTGAAGCTCTTAAAAAAAAAAAAAAAAAAAAAAAAAAAAAAAAAAAAAAAAAAAACAAATGAGAACTAAACATTTTCACGACAAACTAGCCCCTCCTCCTCCGCGTCAATCATTTTAAAAATCCAATTAGGATTAACTCGAGTCTAAACGTCAAAAAATGATCAGCTCTGATTGGTCTTAGCAGGCGTGGCCTCGGGTAGGGATTACTTAACGCCTCGCAAATAGAAAAGCCTTTTAACATCTTTGCGCATTAACACAGATCACGTGATCAACAAAAAATAAAATTAAAATCCCGAGAATATTCCAGAAAGTAAAAAGGTTACGAAATACTTCCCGCCTTTTTTAAGAAACAAGCAGTAGATTATTAATAAGTTAAATAAAAAAAGAAAAAGGACTTTAGCTGTTAAACGATTAATATATTACGAAACTAAGATAAAAAATATGTTCCACAATTTTAGAATTAAAAATTCAGAGAGAGCAAAATGGTGCAAACATTTTTTTTTATTTTATTACATATATATATTTATCTTTTCACTATTTTGCGTTTTTTATACTTATTCCTTCGTTTTTATGCTAAGAGAAAAATCATTTTGTTAAAAATGTCATTATAATCCTTTTTTGTGTCTATCGTTGCAGCTGATTGCGGCAAGTGTCCGGCCAGCCGGAAGCGCCTCAACCTCAAGAAATACTGCAAGAGGGACTACGGTGAGTTACCACGGTGTTCTTTTTTTTTTTTTTTAATTCTTTCATGACGGCAGCCCCCCACTCATACTGAAAGGGAAAAGCATATTAAACCCCGTCGAACACTACAGGAGTTTTATTGGGTTAGCCTCGTTTAAACAGTTACATCGACCCATTTATTTCAGCCCTCCATTACATAAATAAATATTTTCAGTCATATGAACCCTTTAAATTTCACTTCTTCACTTTTTTTTCATCGGAGAAATGTTATTGGGATGATTTGAGAAAACAAAAGGAAATTTTATTAACCCTTTTTCGGCACAGACAAAATTTGTCAGTAAAATGAGAAACTATCGATTGCCACCGGAATCCACAAACGAATTTTTTGGATATTTTGAAGATCCTATTTTAAGCTTTTATCGTACAAGCAAAATTTTACTAAAATATTATTGGTGCCGTTTGGAATTTAAATTCCAAAATACCCAGACAGGGCAGAGTGTGCCGGAAAGGGATAAACATCTGTTAGGGGAGGATTATGGGGTTGCTTTTCATTCAGCGACGTGGTGTCACTTGTATATTTTATTTATAGACACTTATTCAAGCTCTTTCTGAACACCTTAATTTGTTGCAACATTTTTGACAGGAAAAAAAGCAGGCATAACAGCGAAATGATGCACCTTTCCACACAAGTTGTGAGAAAAAAAAAACCTTAGTTCTACAGGGAAAATATTGCAATGGCCTCTCTGAAATCCTGATTGAAATCCTATCGATAGCTTATCGGGAGATCTAGCAAGACTTATTTATAACAAGTAAAAAAATTCATGCGTTAAGCATAGATTATGAAGCACTTTCCAACACTTAATGAAATCTTTAACAAAACTTTGTTATTTAGGGAAATAATAGTGTATAGTCAAATATACCCAAATATGTATTCCAGTACTTTTGAACAGCCCTGTATTTCATATGCCAGTTGATATAATGGGAAAATTTAGTTTAGCAAGAAAATACCCAGTAGCTTGAGATTTCTTTTTCAGCAATTCATACTATTAGATGGAAACATACTTGAATACTTTTGTTCAGCCCTGTAGTTTACATTGTACCTTTATAACACGTCAACATTAGGTTAAAATTTATTGTTAACTAAAACACTTTTAAAACAACTGAAATCACATTCTCATAAATTATCATTCATGGGCGTCCATGTACCGAATTCTTTGCGTGGCCCTGTATATCCTTTTATCTATATTCTGCAAACATTTCTCAGTAAATTGAATGCAGCTCAGCGTAAAAATGCATAGCTCATTTAATAACCTCGTTTAAATAATTTACGCTCATATTCAGTAACGTTGGCGACCTCTTTTGGGTGGCTCTGTATATCAACTATAACATTTATACACACCATGTAATGTGCATATATTTAGCTAAATATAAACGCGCATATCATAATTAAAATGCCTTTCATCCCTCCATCATCCATCATCGGACACCTATACGGTACTTCGGAAAGAATATACTATTTGAAATCTTTTGTATGGCCCTGTAAATGCTATGTACTTCATATTATGCAAGACAGTAGCGTATAATTTGTGTTAAGCTTCAGTGACATATATCAATTTTATTATACATGAAACAGCTTAATATATTTAAAATATGTCACACAATTCCCCCTAATGGAATCTTTTTGTGTGGCCCTGTAAATGAAAAATAGCTACATTTTCACCTTATATTTTATAGAATGCATATTTTGATATGTTTGACAGGGTATAACATCTTTAAAATTCCTTTGAAATGATTTTTCCCCATAGGCTGTAATGTAATGGGAAATATTTGATTCGCTCTGTAGATAAACTGATCATGGTAGAAACTTCATTTTCGATATGACTTGTGCTAGGGTAAACATCAATAACGTCCTAAAATTTCATGGCAATCCGAGTATATTAACGATTTTTCCCCATAGGCCGTAAAGTAATGGGAAACTTTTGATTCTCTCTGTAGATAAACTAATAATGGTAGATACTTCATTTTCAATAGGGTTCGTGCTAGGGTAAACCTCAATAACATATAAAAATTTCATAGCAATCCGAATATAATTACGGGAGTTACAGCGAGGACAGACGGCCAGACGGTCAGACAAACCGAATGCATAAGCACTTTTCAACTTTGTTGCAAAGTGCTAAAAATGGAAGACTTTTTTTTTCAGCATTGGAACTCAGGTCTACAATTAAAGATGAAATGTAAAAAATAATCGCGAACAGTGCCAAAAATTAATGAATGATTGAATATTTGCAATAATTAAACTCGTAGGTTTGAGTGCATAATACATATGTGTCTTCGCTTACTATATTGAATTTATTTTACTGTCTTTAAAATTTTTACGCAAGCAAAAATAGTGATTTTTTCGTACAATTACTTTATTTTCGTAATAAAATACTCGCAGTTGAAATTTGTTGACGTTTTTATTAGCTTTTGAGCTTGATGCATATTATAAGGAAAACAGTTTTGTTTTGAAATTTATCAAAAAATTAGTATTTTTTGCTGTCCTTATAGTTTTTTTACACACACTGTATTCAGCCCTCTGTTACACAAACAAAAAATTACCTTTCTTTTATAAAAACTACTATAAGATCCACCTAGTTTTCAAGGAACCAGCTAACATTATACTATATTAGTATAGGCCAAAACTACTATAGACTATTAGTACTCTAATTTTTTGCGTACAAAGTGAAACATGTCGGAATTTGCACGTCAAATGTACTAAATAAAGTGCATTTGTACTGTAAGAAAGTATTTAACCCTTTAAGTGTCCTAACCGTGTTTTTCCGTCATGTAACTTTTGGAATCAAAAGCCCATGTAACACGCTTAAAGCTAATATTTTCAACTGAAAAAGATAAATAAGTATGTAAGGTTACCAAATAAAAAATTTCGTGGCAATATTTTTCATTGCTATTTTACGAATCATTCAGGGCGCTTAAAAAGGGTTAAAAAATATCCAAAAGGGCTTGGTGAAATAGTATAAGAATCTGAAATATTTTGTGTGTACCGATTTTTTTACCGGACCTTCGAAAAGCACATCCCTATAAATTAAAAGCTTCTGAACAAGCTATTACACGTCGCACAGTGTGGTATTTCGCTAAAAAACCTGGCCAAAATTATGTGAAACCTCTTGTGCTTTCTATAGCTGATAAAATGTTTTATAAACACATAAAATACTCTATTACATGTAAAACAAATCATTTTTTGCACAATTTGCGCAAAAATTACGCATATTTACAATATACAAATTAGTGTGCTATAGACCATTAATCTATTGGTCAGAGTCTTCAACATCATCCGCTTCAGAATCACTCGTGACTATAGATTCTGGTAATAAAAACTGTAAAGCCTCTGTTGAAAATGTTTTACGTCTTTTTGCTCTTTTTCGCGTACTACAGCTCAAATAAGGATCGGAACTCAGTAGCAAGCGATTGATCACATCTTCATTACATTGTATGCGTGAGACTTTTCTTGAAAAATTATGCCTATATGAGCGTAAATGCTTGTTTCGGGCTACAGCTGCTTCCTCTGATAACTGTCCGATTGGGAGCAAAGCATGTTCGATGATAATGGCTCCATGACTCAAAATTTTTTGTAGTGTTGATGACATTGGGTGCCAACCGTAAAGATTTACATAATGTTTAGAGGTAGCATATGCAAATTCTTCAATTTTTTTGTATCTATTTTATAACCGAATATTATATATATACCAAAATTTAAAAATTATTAAATTATAGAATAATTTTTAAATTTTGAATTAATTTTAAGTCTATTCCTGTAATTTTCGCTGATAATTCAGAATTAGAGAAAAATTTTCTAGAGGTGTTTCCGTCATTGGTGTTTCCGAAACCGGCTTTCGGAATGTCTACCAGTAATCCCATTTCAGATTTAAACTTTTCTTGTATTAATTTTTTTCTTTGACGGACAATTTCTTTCTCCTTATCACTTCTTGCTTGCCACTTTTTTATTGGAAGTTTATAAGAAAGATGTAGAATTGATTCAAAAAATCTGATTCTAGCATGGAGTATTGAAAGTCCAAATTTCAAAGAATCAGGGTCGATGCCTTCAGCTATTTTCAGCTTATTAAAGTCTTTTGATGATTGTTTGCAAATGTAGCATTGCATCGTGGAATTGGTGCTGATAATTGCGTTGCAAACTTTAGCATCGACCATTGTCAACATTAATCTGTATTGGACTTGTAGTAAGCCATAAGCTGTGAGTACCTCTGTGTTCATTAAATTTCGCGCCTGCTCTTCAATGTACTTTATTTCTTCTTGTATTATGTTTTTATCTTCATGAATAAATATTATTCGAATGGGACGACAAAAACGTGGAGATGAAGGCGTAGGGTTCAGCCACCATATTTTTTTGAAATCCATTTATGTTACTTATTACTCTCAAAGGAACTATAGAACTCTGAAAAATATTTGAGTCACTATCAATGGAGTTTTCAAACTTTTGTTTGAACATTTGTTGCTGGGAGCCATCACAACCCCATTAGCAGAATAGTTCTAAACTTTTCAATTCTGCTTCACTTGCTGATGTGAAAATATCTTCTATGTATTTACACAATCTTTCAGTAGTGTGATCTAGAAGATTTTGAAGTTTTACTTCGGCCAGATTTTCAGTAATTATAATATCTTTCGGATAACATTGCTCTTTAGCTCTCTGAAGAAGTGAATAGCAAGGATATATACATTTATTAGAATTTCGGATGATATTATATTGATTGCATGTCAGATCTGCAGCAACAAACATGGCTAAAGCCTCAGTCGGCGATAACTTCAATGTACTTACGTTTGTTGTCTCAGCCGAAGAATTCAAAATTTTTTGATATTTTGTAGCACTAGTCGGGCTGGCTGTAACGTCTTTAATAATTTTTGCAACATCTGTATTTCCAGCAGATCTTTCGCTCATTTGAGCTGCATACGTCAATTGTACATGGCAGATTTCAGATCTTAATTTTTCCGTTTTACACTTCTTGCTTCTGTTACTACAGTCTTTAAATTCCTTTGCAGGGCGACCAGGATTTTCTATTATCCAGATAAGTAAAACTAGTGTTCCTTTCAGCCATTCCACATTTTTTTCTAGAAAACGTTGTTCAGTGAATTGTGAAGAAGCCTATTTCTTTTTATATGTATGTTTGAAAGATTTTAATTTGTTACGGAGCAAATGTATTTCATTTTCTGGACATTTCGTAATTTCGGCTAGTTTCTGTTCTAGAAACTCTAATTTCTTATTTACTTTTCTGTTGTCACACTGTTTTATAACATCATACATATATTTTCTTGATATTTCAATTGTTTTTTCATACTGAATTAAAAAATTAATGATCTAGTTACATGTAGTACATATCTTCTTAATAATATAAAACTATCTTACTTTTTTAGTGAGTAAAGTGCATTTTTCCACATGGCTGATCTTAAATACATTATTTAAAATGACAATAGCATTTTAGACATAAAAAACATAATTCTTATAATACGAACACTTGGTACAAAACGAAAATATAGCATTATTTAAAGGGAATAACCAGCTTATATGTCCACAATGAAAAAATGTCTTACTTAAAAAGAACAATCGAACAACCTAAAAAATAAACATTTTTTTTCACTTCAGTTTGCAGATATATCGTCTGCGCACCAAAGAGTTTCCAGTAAGAAGTAAGAAACTACAGCAGATATTAAATATACGCATTTTAATTAAATAAAGTTTATTAAACTGAAAAAAATTCGTTTTCAAAAAAAAAATTTGAAATTTTGATTTAGTTATAGAAAGAATGGGGGGCAAATCGGGCCAAATTTTATTTCACATCTTTTAATTAGAAGGTCTATACATTATGAAAACACAAGATTTCTTGCTGAACTCAGTTTAACTCCCTAACATAATTATAATTTTATCTAAAATATTTAACCAAAAAAAATCTATGGTTTCAAACTTGAAAATCATAATGAACAAGTACTATATTTACAAAAATATTTATGTACAAGATAGTATATACCTTTGTCTTTAAGAACTGTAAAATGTTTCTGAAGTTCGACTTAAAATTATTTTTTAGGCGTTCGATAAAATGATGCATAGATCAGAAGCATAAAATGAGAAATACAAAAACCATGACTTCCAAGTAAAATACCAGACAATCGGAGAGTCTACAGAAAGAAATGAACCCGTTATCATACGCACAGGATAGTCCTCTTATACCAACCAGAGAATGATCAACTAAATGCGAAATTTAAACTTTTGACTTTTGGCCAGCTTTTTGAGCGAAATACCACACTGTGCGTCGCTGAATGTTTCCTGGTTCGGGTTATAACTGAGTTGTCTTTTATCATATTTCATGAAGGAAAAAAAGTGACACAACAGGAGTTCTAGATCTCCATAACTAATCGGCGAATCTGGATGAAATTTGGTAAACTTTTCTTTTAATTTCGTCGCGATCCGATGATGTTAAAGCTACTGTCCCTGGCCGACGAAGCGCTCACGAGCTAATGCTATTCCAGAAATATAATAAAATCATGAAAATGAGAAAAGTTCATATTTGTCAGACTAGTGTTAAATCGGTTTTATCGCTAACGATTTTTCTTGCTTGTTTAAATTCAGACATAGTTGGCAGTTGATAGATTATTGCACATTTATTTATACCACGCAAGATCTCACGGGTTCAACGGAGATATGTCTTCAGCGGAGATATGTCTTAAAGATATACTAGCTGCACCCGTCGAAACTCGACGGAAAAGAACAGGGGTGCAAAAATCTAGGCGCCAGAAAGTAGTCTCTCACCACTAAAATTTGAGTTTTTTTCGCTCAAAATTTAATAGCATTCTAGCAGGAATTTTACACGAAATATTAGACGAAGAAAAACGAAATAAATTTTGTGGTGAGAAACTGCCTGCTGGCGCCTAGATTTTTCACCCCTGGAAAAGAATATATATTAGGTATGATAAATATCAATCTTGTATAGACAGCAAAATACTGAGCGAAATAAACAATTGCCACCTCTTAAAATAGGGATAACAGCTTTTTATGATGAAGATACACAAACTTCAGAAAATAACAAAAAATAAGGAAAACAACTCTTTAATTTATTTATTGGTTTGTATCCTCCATGAACTTATAAAAATTAATTTTATTGTTATGGCAACGAAAAAAAAAAAAAAAAAAAAAAAAATGATATTTTTGTTATTAAAAAAGAATAAAATTTTTGTATTTGTTGATGAAATGCAGAATTTTTTTCATTATTATTTTAAACAATAACTTAATACAATGAAATGATTTTAATTATTTTTTGATATTATGTAAGATATAAATATAGTAATACCGGCGTATAACAAGTTTTATTCTTTTTTTTTTTAATATGACATCATTTATACCTTCAGAAATATTCATCTTTTCTTAAATAAAAGCGTGATTTATGCAGTTAATTAAGAATTCTTTAGTTTCATAAAATATTCATTATATTAAATAGAAATGGCGCAGTTTATAGAAATATTTTCATTTGTGCACACCACGGTCCTTTAAATTAATAGAAGTTCACTTTATTTAGATGCAGGAATTAAAGTCAGTGAATATGACATCATCACTGACACAGCTATAACAATGTGTATTATATTCATGGAATAAATTTATCTGGTTTCTGTATGACGACATTTTCACCATCGACAAAATTTCACTTTAGATATTATATTTTATAAAAGTTTATCTTCTGTTATTTTACTTACATAATACTTAATAATATTACTCAGTAAATAATCTGCGTATTGCAGGGAATAACTATGTGCAATCATTTTATTATGATTAAATATAACGGAAACCTCTTTTTTTTTTTTTTTTTTTTTTTTTTTTTTTTTTTTTTTTTTGAAATGCGATTATACATTCACCGATGCGATCAAGCTCCTGATTGTTGGAAAATAATGAAACAAAATAAATTTTGAGAAAAGCTTAACCTGTTGCCACTGTTTTGAAGAAATGTCATGAAAAAGCTTTTAAAATTAAAAATAAAATATAAAAATTGAAATAAATTAAAAATTAGCCAGAATGGGCACATCTACACATAAACAGCTTTCATTTAAAAAAATAATTATCAAAATCGGGCCAGTAGAAAGCTCAGGGCTGATGACCAAAAAAACAGCCAGGTGTTTTAAATATATAGATTTTAACTGGAATTGAGAAGCTTCATCCGACGCAGTAAACTATTGCTAATATGATTTAATATTTTTGGAGTTATAAAGATGCTTCTTTGTACGCAATTCAGTACTACTTGAGCAGTCTGACGTTTTATACTTTGTGTCGAAATGGGCTCATCAGCAATTCCTTAGTAGAGCATAGCTATATACATTAAAAATATTTAAATAGAAGTTTAAATTTTATTTGTGAAATTGCAATGCATTTTATAAATAGTTTACCCATGTTGTTATTTTCGTATTTTATATTATGCATACCTATGATGGTTAAGTATTACGGTGGCAACCAACGATTAGTTTTTGCATAGGTTTTATATGGTTTATGATGAAAGTACTAAGATGATTTTTTTAAAATCAAATTAACATCTGTATTTGATTATTTTAATCAAACCTGAACATTTTTAAAGTCCATGTTATATATAGTTTGTTTCTTTTCTCTTCGCAGCCATCCAGGCGGACATCTTGTCTCGGGAGACGGTCGGCGAATGGGTCCGTTTCGGCATCCACGTCCGTCACGTGTTCAAGGCGGGTCCGGTCAAGCTGCGGACCGGCGGGCCGCAGTCGCTCTGGGTCGCGCAACACGACATCGCCTGCAACTGCCCCCGGCTCAGGACCAGGCACTCCTACCTCATACTCGGTAAGTACACTTACATTCACTTACATTACACTCTCTGCAGCAAAAATTGGCTTTTCAAGGACAAACGGCCTCTTTGTATTACTTCCCCATCATACGTAGTCTTGCAATCGTTTTGAACACATCGGAAATATTTTTGATGAATTGACACGTTTCAGATACTGAAGATTTCGAACAAATATATTTTTAGAAATTTTTTTTTTGCCGTCCGTCCGTCTGTGTGTCTGTCTGTAACCGCTCTATCTCCCGAACAAATTGAGGTCTATTAAAGGATCCTCTTTAACTCATCCTACGTAGTATAAGTCTTGCAATCGTTTTCAACACATCGAAAATTTTTTTTATCAGATGGATTAATATGCTTCAGGTGATGGAGATTTCAAAAACATATTTTTAGAAAAAAAAAAAAAAATTGTCGTCCGTCCGTCTGTAAATGAACAATTTGAGAATTCTCCCTATGAAATTTTGAAATGAAAATTCTCCCGAACAATTTGAGGTACATGCTGTAAATTTTGTATGTACATCAAGGTACTACTATAGGTTATCTCGTCTACCAAAAATCTATTGCCAAAGTATAAGATTAAAGGCCGATCATCCATATATCACATTCAATGGCATTCAATACGATTCACGTGTTTAAAACATCGTTCAAATGATTTTTATTTCGACTTTTTATTAATATTTTTTACTAATATTCTACTAATTATTCGTTTTTCCGTTATTTAAAATAAAAATTATGTCGATATGTATAGTTTGGCGATTTGTATAATTTGGCGAAATGGGTCGACGGTATAACCAAATAGTACTCAATGAGTCTGACGTCATACAAATACCACATTCACTATTATACTCTGTGTAGGAAAAATTTGCTTTTCAAGGACAAACGTCCTTTTTATGGATACGACTCTGTTATCCCGTCGACCAGTGTTCTCGCTGACATTTTATCAACGTTAGCAATTTGGCTAATCAAAAATATAAACATTCGCCAAATGAAAAGTATTAGCAAAATAGATTCGCCGTGTAGCACAAAAAAGAAAAAATATCTTTAGTCCTTTAATGTGCCCTCTTCTTTTTTAATATGTTCTAAAATAATCTAAGTTTTTATAATTGCGTCATCGATTGTTATTAATCTAATTTCAACTATTTGCTACAAATAAATTAAAAATATGGGTCTTTTATCCCATCGACCAAAATACTATCGCAAAACTATAAGACTAAATGCCAATAATGGAGGATCGTGAATGTCACATTCAAAACGATTCACGTGTTTAAAACTTCATTAAGTGATTTTTATTTCGACTTTTTATTTGTATTTTTACTAATATTCTACTAATTATTTGGGTTTTTTTTATTATTAAAAATAAAAATTACATCAATCTGTATAATTTGGCTGTTAATTTGACGATTTGTATAATTAGGCGAAGTCGGTCGACGGGATAACAGAGTAGTACCAAAATATGTATATATGCATATTTATGAAAAATGAAAAAGAAAAGAAAGAAAAAGCAAAAATTGAGCACTAGCAATTTGGCGAATCTAATCGCTTGTTGACTCGCCAAATGAAGAATTTAGTCGCAATTTGGCGCGATGGCCAGCGACAGCGAGAACCCTGCCGTCGATCAATTTCGCCAAACTAACAGCCAAATTATACATATTGACATAATTTTTATTTTAAATATCGAAAAAAAAATAATTAATAGAATATTAGTAAAAATACAAATAAAAAGTCGAAATAAAAATCACTTAATGACGTTTTAAACACGTGAATCCTGTTTAATGTCATATTGAATGTGATATTCACGATCCTCCATTATTAGCATTTAATCTTATAATTTGGCGATAGTTTTTTGGTCGACGGGATAACGAGGTAGTACCTTTTTATGTTACTTACCCATCATGCGTAGTATAGGTTAAGTCTTTTATAATTGTTACAATTTTTTACAGGGAACAACCAGGAAGGTCTTAAATACACGGGTCTGCACGCCAGCCGAGAAAGCACGGTTGTGGAGTGGAAGGACGACTGGCCTTGGCGCATGCGCAGGTTCCAGAGGAGGCAGAGAAGTGGACGCTGCAAGAAACCCTGACGGACAGACACCGACGCCGTTTCCTACACGCACACACGCCTCTTTTTACGGTCGCTGTCTCGACCGAAAAGAAAACGCACGAGAAATCCACTGCGCATGCGCAGACGCTGGGTCCTTGAGCATAGGACCCATTAGGAATTCAGATGCTATCCATAGTTCCATGGAGCAATCAGTCTAGGGCAGAAGTGACGTCATGGTCCACAGTGTTGACGTCACCAGGATCCAATTTGAAAAATATACATATATATGTACGCTTTGAAACTGTTTGAATTGTTAGCCGCTGAGGCATAGTTCCAGATTCTTGCTCCGAAAGCAGACAAGCCAAAATATATATTTTTTTAGTTTATACACAAAACTGAAGGGAGTGAATAGAATTAGGCGCAGATTTCGCGATGTCTTTTGGCCCCAACCAACACCCACTGAGCTCGACAATAACACAGATAGCTGACTCCCTATCCTGATACACTGAATCCAGCGTTCCGCCCATGAATACAATGCCAAAGATTTTACCGACCGAAAATCTTTGGCAAAAACATACATTTCCTCCCGTAGGATTGTATGGGGTAGATATTTTCAAATTGAATTTTCTTTTAAAATTAAGACGAAATGGCTACAATTTTCACTCTTTTATTAAAAATCTATTGATTTTACGTAAATTCATAGCAAATTTTCGATTTGATAAAAAGGAAATTCTGTTTTGACTGAACAAAAAATAGAGAAACATTTGTTGCTCATAAAAACATCAAATACACATAGAAATAAACAAAAATAATAAAAAGTTTGCAAAAAATGGTTGTAATAGTAAGAAAAGTGGAGGACTCATTACTTGCGCGCATCGAAAAGTGTGATGCAGTCCCGGCAGAAAGTGGATTGGCCGGTTCGGCGAGTTAGGAGCTCAGTGACTAGTAATCACGCCAGCCATACAGTGAGCATTTTCGCCGATCCCAACCGTTATGTCTCAAATAAACTGCGCATGCGTCTTTACCAAGTCATCATGCTGAATTCATGATTACTTTCTAGCGTTCGAAACTAAAGAGTTAAAATAAAAACATAAGTGCACTATTTAAAAAGTTAAAATATATTTTATCCATAAAAAGGTAAATAAAATCGAAACTGAATAACTTACGTATCTAAAGAATGAAAAAAGAAAAGAGAATTTTACTGTATTATCATTAATAAATAAATATAAATCAAATTATCAAAAGATTGGAGCGAAACTTCTCGGCGTCAGATTTGCTTACAACCAACCGCCCCTTCTGTACCATAAGGAATTGAACCACCGATCCAGAGGTGTCTATTTATTTTGGACGTATGTTGAAAGAGTCTTCTATTTTTTAGATATGTTTTTCCAGAAAGTGCCAATACTCTGTCTGTACATTGATAAACGCTTTTTTGTACATGAATAAAAGTTTTTTTATATACACTCCACTATGTTGTTGCCTCTTATTCTTGCGTCTACGAGGACTGCTTCAAAAGGAGGTAAGACTCACAAGGGTCTCTCCCTACGGGCATACTCCGAAAAATCTGAAAAAAAAAATACAGAATGTTCTTCTCATGATTTTTGTTTATAAAAAAAATTTAGGCGGAACCTCCATGCAGTGTCCGTAAAAAAATAATGAAAATTTCGTTATTTGACGATTTATCATTGGTTGGTGATGGAATGTAATTTGAAAAAATACTTTTTCACATCCAATACACTTAAAGGGGAAAAAGTGTCATGTTGAACTTGTTTAGAAAATTTAATTTAAATAATTTTAGTTTTGACAGTTTTAGCACGTTTTAAGTATAATTTTGTTATTTATATGTATTTATATTCAAATTTAATCATTAAAATTTGCGATTTAAAACGAAATTCATAACTTAAATTAATTAAATTGTTTCAAGCTCAAAGTCCAATTGAACATTGTCGATTCGATTTTGTTGCTGTGGAAACATCCAACTTTTATTTTTGAATACGCTTCAATGTATGAAAATAAATTTTCTCTAAGACTATTTTTATTTATTAAAATATTTTCTCTAGTTATAATTCAAATAACTACCCCAACTGGCAATATATACACTGGTGTGAAAAATTTAAGACCCCCACAATAGTCACAGAAAAAGTACTCAAAAAAACCCGGATGATAACGTAAAGTCTATGGGAGCGTTCTTTTCACATATCTCGCTCAAATTTTAATATTTTTACATGATTTTTTTGCACAAGATAGCTGAGGACGATCCACAACCGGCCTAGTTTTTACTTTTTCGATTTTGGTTATATATTTTGTATATTACGATAGTTTCAGTTTCAGAACCGGTTTAAACCGGTTTCGAAAGTTAGAGTAATTGTTTAAAGAAAATCTGAAACGAAAACTGAAAAAGTAAAAACTAGGCCGGTTGTGGATCGTCTTCAGCTATCTTGTGCAAAAAAATCCATGTAAAAATATTAAAGTTTCAGCGAGATATTCGAAAAGAACGCCCCCATAGACTTTACGTTACCGCTCGGCTTTTACCGCGTGACTAGTGTGTGCTCTTAAGAGCCCACAATAGCCACAGAAAAAGTACTCAAAAAGACCCGGATGAAAATGTAAAGTCTATGGGAGCGTTCTTTTCAAATATCTCGCTCAATTTTTAATATTTTTGCATGATTTTTTTGCACAAGATAGCTGAGGGCAATCCACAACCGGGCTAGTTTTTACTTTTTAAATTTTTGTTTCAGATTTTCTTTAAAAAATTACTTTAACTTTCGAAACCGGTTTAAACCGGTTCTCAAACTGAAACTATCGTAATATATAAAAATATATAACCAAAATCGAAAAAGTAAAAACTAGCCCGGTTGTGGATTGCCCTCAGCTATCTTGTGCAAAACAATCATGCAAAAATATTAAAATTTGAGCGAGATATTAGAAAAGAACGCTCCCATAGCGGGTCTTTTTGAGTAATTTTTCTGTGACTATTGTGGGCTCTTAAGGACGGATTCCCAAAATGCCAATTTTCAAGGGATAATTTTCACGTGAATATTCAAAAGGAAGTAATATAATTTTAATAACTACTATCCCTGCATAACAGCTAATCCACATAACCTCTCATTCAGGTCGCACATGGTCAAAAGAGTCACAGTCATTACGGTGAAACAAAAAAATAGGAAATTTCATACGTTTCTTTTATGAGTCCCAAGTGACTACTATATTTGACTCCACTGTCAGGTCACTGCGACTGCTGCTTTGGGACGAGTCACCAGGTGACGTTACAGTGTCGTTTTATTGAGACTCTCGTGTGACTGTCATTTGGAGGCTCAATTTCAAAGTCATTGTGAATGTGGCATCACCAAACAATGTCCCATTAAAGTCACATTGTGAGTTTTCACCACTTTTCACAGTGGTTACTTCATAGTCTCTGTTACCATTTGACAAAGTCTCGTGACAGAAAGTCACCATGTGACTTTAATGTGTCATTATTTGGTTATTTATTAGAGACGACTGCGTTTTTTTCATTAACATTTCATTGAAGTTAACCCAGAGAAAAATAATTGTTTGTAATATACAAGTTTACTTTTTCGCTGTAGATTATTATTACGATAGAGTTATCAACGGACGTCATCGAGACTTATACTGCTTTTGGGGGATATTTCAACAAAGACGCGTTGGACATTCCAACTTTTACGTTGAAAAGAGAATGGGTGCGAAAGTTCCGCTGTGGGAAAACTATTTTCTAGAAAAACATCTGTTGGAAACAGGCCGTGATTACCTGAAATCGAGACGATTGAATTCTTTTCACTGAAGTTATAGCCCGGAGCACAATCTCCCTCTCGGTGTTGTGCTAAAAAAATTAAAAAGCAAAAGTTAGGTGTATATAAAAATTTTGGAATCTTTTTGTTTTAAGGAATGGATTCAAAAGAGAATATTACAAATTTTGCATAAACACTGGAGTCGATTGATCATGAGTTGCCGATGTATTATAAATCTCTCCTATTTTCCACGACCCTGCAACATTCCAATTTCAATTCAAACCTACATTTCAATTGGAAATGAGACACTTCATCCGATGCAGTCAACTGTTAGTGAATAGGATTGTTATTTTTGGAGTTGTAAGGATGTTTCTTATACGCCATTACGTACTACTCGAGTCGTTTGGGCATTTTCTATAATGTGTCGAAATGGGTTCATCAGCCATTCATTAAGGGAGCATGACTATGTACAATCGAGTCTCTCTACAACGAAACTCCATACATCTAATTTCTCTATATAACGAATTTTTAGTAGGAACGGTCCCCTTTTCGCATGATTACATTAAAAACAGTCTCTATATAGCGAAATATCTATCTCCCTATAACGAATTTTTTCATAAATTGGTCTTAATTTATTCAGTTTTAAAAAAGCTTTGAAATCATATGGAATCAATTTTCCATCACTTATTTTTGATTTATCGTTCAGTGCAATTTTTTTTAATTACTTTTCTTTTTGTTCTTTAAATCCAACGAATTTATCACACCTCCCTCTCATCAACATCCTTCTCAAAACAGAGTCTATTAGATTGTTACACATATAAGAGAGGAATCAATGAGAGGCACCTTCAAATGGAGGAAACTGTTAACTATAACTTTTCATTCCTTGCTAAAATTTGAGTTTTTTTGAGAGCATAACAATTTTAAAATAAAAACAGCAAAAAATTAGATTTTTTCGTCTGAAATGAATGCAAGTCTTCCTTATTTGATCTTCATTAAGCTTTTAAATAAATGTCTGCTTTCTTTTTTGAAACAGCTTAAATAATTAAGAAATAAAATGTTAGGTTAATATTTACTTTTAAATATTTCAAATTCTTAATTCAAAAGATCAAAAATAATATTTGTTCAAAATTTACACATTAAATACGATTTTTAACATCATTCTCTATACATCGAATTTCTCTATATGACGAATTTTTTACTGAAACGATGGATTTCGTTACATAGAGACTCGACTGTATATTAAAAATATTTACTAAATATATGTTTAAATATTATTTTGGAATTGATTTTCAAAAAAATTTCGAATCTTATTAAAAAATTATTTTTTTTTTCATTTTAAATTTTTAAAGAAAATTTTAAAATGCTCCTCGTGTTTTAATTTTTGAGATATTTTCTTGTTTTTGCATTTTTATCATTTAAAAGTCTATTATAAAGGAATTTGTGTAAGATTTTTGAAATCTCTTGAATAAATAATACTTTACAGATATTTTTCTAAATTCCATATTGATTTTCATCAAAACTTTACCTTTCAATAAGTAAAGAATCAAATTTGACTAACTTAATGAAGACGAATTTTAAAAAGCTTACACAATTTATTTCTAAAGAACATCAGGATACTTCCTTATCAATTTCATAAATATTGATCAAAAATTACGCCGCAAGAAGCATTTCAAAAATCTAAAAACGCTGAAAAATTAGTTTTGAGAAAAACATATTTAAAGCATATAAATACACTTACCTTTATTGTTTACTTCTTAAAACCTTCATAAATGATATTTTAATAAGAAAAAAACTGTTTTGGTATTATTATACCTCAGAAATAAACATTTTTTCGACTATTTTGCTGTAGACGATATTACTGAAATAAAGGTCCACTGTCCTCTTAATAGGATTAATATTTTTGGAGTTGTAAGGATGTTTCTTATACGCCATTAGGTACTACTCGAGTCATTTGGGAGTTTCCTACAATGTGTCGAAAAGGGTTCATCAGCCACTCATTAAGGGAGCATGACTATGTGTATTAAAAATATTTACCAAATATACGTTTAAATATTATTTTGGAATTGCATTTCCTTTTATATAGATAATTTTCACATGTTGCACTTTCCTCTTTTAGAGTATGCATATTCATGATGGGTCAGTATTACGGTAAGCCTTCAACCACGAGTTACGTTGAAAATGGAATACGTCACGCTGCTTAATTTTTTTTTTTTTTTCAGGAAAACATCTGTTGGAAACAGGCCCTGATATCTGAGAAATCGAGACCGAATTGCTTTTTTCATTAACATTTCATCGAAGTTATAGCCCGGAGCAAGTTGCGCAAAAAATACATATAAAAAAGGGCAAAAATAACACGTTGTATCGGAAATCGAGACGCCCGTTATCTGCGTGTCGGGGTATCGAATGTCGCCCACCGCGACACCCAGGCCGAAAGTTTGCCGCGAGGCGATCGGCCACACCAGTCGCGTAACCCCATCTTACCCAAAATTCATCCAAACAAACTCGTCCAAAAAACAGTATTCCCCCCCCCCCCCTCCAACTCTTTTTTGTTCAAGGAGACTTTTTTTTAAAAGCAAGACGTCTACAAAAAGTGATAAAAACTTTCTCATCCTGTTTAGGTGAGTTCGGAACTGTGTAAATACAGTAAAACCCTGATAATTCGGATTAATTGGGACTGGACCGAATCCGGATTATCCGGAGAATTAGAAAAAACAAGTTGGAAATTGCACGTGAACGTAGCAAATGAGGTGCGTTCGTACAATAACGAAATTTTAAAAATATTCAGATCTTGCTGATATAGTAGAGCGTACTCCGGATACAGTATAGTAGTCGAAATCTGTACGTTTCTGTAAATATGCAGGAAGTAATTTTTATTACACCTCAGCAACGTATATCTTATTCATAAAATGAGAAATAGTTGAATATAATTAATACACGCACCAAACAATGTTTCCCCGTATAGCATTATATAGTGGAATACTTTTGTGTGGCCCTGTAATTTAATAATAAAAATTATTTGCATCACAGATTGTACAGAATGCATATTTTAGTATATATTTCATAGATTCATGCCAATTCTATTATGTTCGAATAAGTGTAACATCATTAAAATGCATTCGAAACTTTTTTCCCATTGACCGTAATGTAACGGAATACTTTTGATTGTCCCTGTAACTGATCTATGCATCCGATTTTCATAACATTTGAAATGACTCAACAAAATTACTCAATAATTATATGTTTTAAATTTCAAACGATTAAAATGCATTTGAAACTTTTTTCCCTATTGATTGTAACGGAATCATTTTGAATGTCCCTGTAATTGATCTATCCATCCGATTTTCATAAAATTTGAAATGACAAAATTGTTATAATTATGTATTTTAAATTTCAAACGATTCGGTTGGCTAGTTTTTGCGTTGTTATATGCGGACAGACGGACAGACAGACAGACGGACGGACGGACTGAGCGACAACAATAGATGCTACGTATTTACATAATTACGAACGCACCTAAAAAATGAAACAAAATAAAACATACTTACAGAAAATCACCTTTATGTTAAACTTATTAAATATTTACAGACAGTAAAAATTTTTACATTGTAAAAAAAAAAAAAAAAAAAAAAAAAAAAAAAAAAAAAAAAAAAAAAGGTTTCTACTGTGCCAGTTTCTTATAACTTCTGCGAGCTGTACAGTCACGTATCCGCTTAAGCATAAGTTCGTTGGGTGTAGTTTAAATAAGAAAGCTTAAAGTATTCTTCCGAAAAAATTTCAGAAAAGTTTTTTTTTTTTTTTTCCTTAAGAAAACGACGATGCAACAAGTTAATGTTATGGAAATTAGCTATTCGCTTCTCAAACGTGAACAAAAAAAAAAAAAAAAAAAAAAAAAAAAAAACCCGATCCGGATTAACGGGGTCCGAATTAGCGGGGTTCTGCCGTACGTAGCAGGGCCATTGCTAAGATTTTTTATTTGTGGGGGAGAAGACCTTAAATTGCCATGTCAAATTTTCATATTTGCCAACTCGTTTTATAATTTTGCCAAGTTACCACACTTAAAAAATGCAATACAGTTCTTATTCGTAAAAAGTTTAATATTCCCAATTCGAGTTGTAACTTTTGCAAATTCTGTCAAAAATAGGAAATGTATGGCAGTTTTTATTAAAATTTTAAATTTGCCAAGTGTAAAAACATTTGCGAATGTTTGGAGGGGGGAGCCCCCCCCCCTAGCTAAGCCCCTGATACGTAGCTCTACGTCGCTCAATACGTCTGTCTATCCGTCCCCTGTAAGTATTTTTTGCTGCAAAGTAACCGACCTATCAACCTTTTTTTATAGAAAGCGGTTATATAACTGTGATTTAATTACCGTATTTACTCGTGTATATACACGCACTTTTTTTTTTTTTCAAAAAAATAGAATATTTTTGCTCAAATTTTAATATTTTTACATGATTTTTTTTCTTTGCATATAGAATAGTTGAGGACGATCTACAACCGGCCTAGTTTTTACCTTTTTCGATTTGGGTTAAATTTTTTTAATATTAGAAGAGTTTCAGTTTCAGAACCGGTTCAAACCGCTTCTGAAAATTAAAGTATCTTTTTAAAATAAAAACTGAAACCAAAATCAAAAAAGTAAAAACTAAGCCGGTTGTAGATCGTCCGCAACTATTCGATGCAAAGAAAAAAAAAATCATGTAAAAGTATTAAAATTTGAGCGAGATATTTGAAAAGAACACTCCCATAGGCTTTACATTAACATCCGGGTCTTTTTCTGAGCCTATTGTGGGGACTTAAATGCTTGGGACAATTTTAACTAACCGTTTGTTGTTCTTAATCGATTCAGACACGAACTTAAGGGTGTTCTTCAATCAAAAAGGGCAACTTTGTAACATAGGTATTAATGTATTTTTGTTCGGAAATGCATGGAACTAGCAAGTGTTGTTGTTCAGAATCCTATCATATCGCACTCATTTTTCTGTTTTTGTGCAAACGCAACAGATATTTCTGAACAAGCCGTCAAAACTGACGTTTTGAACCGCATTTTCCGACGAAAGTAGAAAAAGCAGTCAACGAAAGGTGGAAAATTGCACGATCACGTGAACAAAGTACCTTATAACTCGGTAGGTGATTTAGTTATCAGAAAATGGAAAACTGAGTTCAATTCGAAAATGCTAACAGAGCCATACCGCGCAATTAAGTTCGGTTCGAAATCGCTTCCATAGTCAGGCATTCCAATTTTACATCTTTCCGTTAAAAAATGAATTTGTAAATGTGTCAAAACGTTTTTCGCTTATTAAGCGGAGCCCTTAAAAAAAAAAAAAATTGGCCGCGTTTGAAGGGTAGAATAAACAGCCTCCATGAATTAGAATGCGCGTTTATAAGGCACGTGGGCTGTTGCCAAATTGGTGTACCTAAATGGACAATTTTAATCAGAGAATAAATAACCGTTCGTTGTTCCTTAATGCATTCGGACACGAACTTTAAGGGGGCTTATTTACCGGGATACAAGTCAAAATTGCAGCGAGCGCCACCTGCATCTCAAATCGGCTAACTATTTGTGGGCGGATATAATTTATGACTTTGGGAAATCTCCCCACTTTCTAGCGGTATGATCAAACACTCAACTGACCGGTACATAGATGACAGATTTGACATGTTATCCCCCGTTCACCAGTTCTCACAAAACCGAAATACTGAATCCAATCTTGTAAGCATTTTAAATGCATAAAAACAGAAAGGTTAAACAAATAGCGATAACAAAAATGAAGTTCCTGAAGAGTTAAAAATGGACAGATCATCTAATTAATTATCTAGAAACTGTATGAATTGTTTATCGATTTTTGCAGTTTGTTTGGTTTCAAAATTTGTTTCCTAGTAGCAAAATTTTTGTAAAAACTTCAGTATATTGTACTTGTGTAGTTTTAAAATCTTAATTATTAAAATCGTAAACTATTATAATATTATAATAATATAATATTATAATGATATTATAATATTATAATGATATTATAATATTATAATTTTATTTTTTACTCTTTTTACACAATTAATTATTAATAGAGTTTAAAAAAATTACCTATTCAGAAAATTGCATAACGAAATGTGAATTGCATTAGGAATTCAAACTAGCACCAGAAAATAACTGAAATTGGAAAGAAAAAATATCAAGAAATCCATACACTAGTATTAGTATAATTATTAACATTTATCATTTAACTTCTCAGGGTGGTTACGAAAAAACTATATTTGTAATATTTGTATATTACATACATACTATATTTGTATATTTTAACATTTTTGACATATTTCGAAATGGATTCAAAACCAACAAACTGAAAAGTTCGTTATATTGCGTATATGTAGCTTAAAGATAGCATTTCTTTAAATTGTAAATTAGTAGAATATTATAATGCATGTCATTTTATTACTTATACCATTTTTACAGAATTATTAATAGTGCTTGTTCTTATTCAGAAACTACATAATCGAAAAGTTTTTTTTTTCCATTTTTCAGTAAAAGCATAAAATCGTTCAGTAAACTATGTCAAACTTGGCGGTATGAACCGAATTACCGGAAGCGACAGCGCAGGAAAGGGAAAAAACAGCCTGGGACACATGAACTAGAAAACATGTACTTAATTTATTTTGCCCACTTACGCTTTCCACAGTGTCCATTTTTACACCTTGTAGATACTAGAAAATTAAAATTATTTCTGAAACAAAATCACTCAAGAGTAATAAGGGATTCAAAAATCTGTTACGCACAGAATCTATAAATACTTTCAACTTAATTCTGAATAAAGGAATGTCTAGCTCATAGTTCTTTTCTTATGAATAGTGGCATTTTTCCATCCTTCCCATCATATTTTACAGAAATCAAAGCATGTGAGTTGAAAATATAGTTATTGTTTCTTATTTATTGTTAATGCAACAAACGAAAACACATGTTTGACCAAGAGTGAGATGAAATACGATGCATTTATGACTCAATAAGTTGATTATGATTATGGTTTCATAAACAAAAAATTGTCTGCCTTGATAGCTATTACTAATCTCAAAAGTTTTCCTTTCTTGTTTAAGGACTTTTGAGAGAAGCAAGAAACAGGTTATTTAATAAATAGAATTTAGGAACTTGCATCTGCAATCGCATCATTTATTCCTAAGGAGAATCCTAATAAATCATAATTTTAATCTTTCTCATGGTTAATTTTCTTAAGTTAAACTTTACAAACCGCAAATAAATAATGTAAAAACATTCTATATTATTTAAATATGATTTTATTTCTAATTATTTTAACTTAAATAAAATAATATTATTTTATTTAAGAATAATATATTAAAATATAATTATTTATTACCTTAATAAATAATTATTAAGGTAAAAACAAATTAGGTATGTAATTTTTTATTTTGTTCTTAAATTCCTAAGTAAGACTGAATCTCACTTATTTTTCAAAGATTTAAAATATTTAATATTAATTAATTAGCAAAATAAAATAGTAAATAGTACACAGTTATATTTAATTGTTTATACCATTATTATCCTTATTAGCGTGCAGATTTTATTACACACTAAAGACAAATAGGTTTTTAGGTAGCTTTCATTACAAAAAGTATAAAAAGCTACCTATTGCAGCCGTCCGGAGGAAAGCACTTCCGAAAAATTTTGGTATATTTTCACCGATCATGACCCCCAGACCCCAAAACCACACTCCGTTCAAATGTTGACATATATATATATATATATATATACATAACCATATATATATATATATATATCTGATTTTTGTCATGCGATAACTAACGTATTTATGAACCGATTTGAATGAAACTTGGTATGTACATAGTACATACAAATGTCTCGACCGAGTTCGTTGGCCAGCATCATCCGCCATTTTGTTTCAAAATGGCGGCCATTTTAAATTTTTTAAAAAATTTAAAATTTTAAATTAAATGCGAAAAAATTAAAAGTTGAAAAATATTTTTCTTTTACGTGTTAGAACTTAAAACAACGATTCCAGAACACTTTTTATTTTGTCTATATCTTACAAAATGATTGAGTTATAGCACTTAGAATTTTTCTTATGGCTGGCATTTTGAAACGATCTGATTTTGTCACGTGATAACACGCGTATTTATGAACCGATTTCAATGAAACTTGATATGTACATAGTACATACAAATGTCTCGACCGAGTTCGTTGGCCAGCATCATCCGCCATTTTGTTTAAAAATGGTGGCCATTTTAAATTTTTAAAAAAAATTAAAATTTAAAATTAAATGTAAAAAAAAATCAAAATTTGAAAAATATTTTTCTTTTACGTGTTAGAACTTAAAACAACGATTCCAGAACACTTTTTATTTTGTCTATATCTTACAAAATGATTGAGTTATAGCACTTTGAATTTTTCTTATGGCTGGCATTTTGAAACGATCTGATTTTGTCACGTGATAACACGCGTATTTATGAACCGATTTCAATGAAACTTGGTATGTACATAGTAAATACAAATGTCTCGACCTAGTTCGTTGGCCAGCATCATCCACCATTTTGTTTCAAAATGGTGGCCATTTTATATTTTTTTAAAACTTTAAAATTTAAAATTAAATGCGAAAAAATTAAAAGTTGAAAAATATTTTTCTTTTACGTGTTAAAACTTAAAACATTGATTCCAGAACACTTTTTGTTTTGTCTATATCTTAAAAAATGACTAAGTTATAGCACGTTGAATTTTGCTTATGGCTGACATATTGAAACGGTCTGATCTGAACGATCCATCATGTTGCTTTAAAATGGCATGCACCTTATGATATTGCGGAATTTGGTGACTCTCTAAATCGCTTAAAATATAACCAGGTTGAATAAAAGATGACTAATTTCTAAAAATTCCTATTAATATTCAGTCTTGACAAAAACTAGTATTCAATCTTATAAAATCACCAATTTTATAAGATTATTTCCACTAATTTGAGCTTAGTATTTTTGAACAATGTAACTTACTTTAAAATAAATAAATAAATGTATAAGTATATGAAAGCTACCTCTTCCTCCCGGCATTGCCGGAAGGACTTTTTCCATTTTTGCCCTTTTTTTCCATTTTTCCCCTGGTTTTTTCCAGTTTTTGCCACTGTCCTGGCAAAAATACCTTTTTACCGGCAAAAATGTCAACCCTGTCTTAAATTCCTACTTCAGCTAATTAACTGAAGTAAAAACGAGTTAATCTAGATTATGATATTTATTAAAAACATTTTTTTCCTTTATTCTGTTGCCATCAACTATTTGTGAATAGGCGGCTCACAAGAACACACGTTTCCGTTGCTGCACGAGCCGCCGATATAGTCATGTACGCTAATGGCGCCTGGTGCACCTAAAATCCACCGTGGGTGCAAAATTTCTAAAAATATGCTTACGTAATATTTGAACGGTCCCATGTATTGAATAATTTTAAAGTGGATTTTTGCATAAGAAACTGAAATATTTTGTTTTTCATATTTTTCTATTAAACTCTGTTTTTGTGGACTTCAAATTGTTATTCTGAAACTGGAGTTGATTTTATCAGCAATGGAAACAAATAACATAATTCGTGATTTTTTTTTTTATTTATTTATCTCCCTGATAGGCTAAGTATTAAACTAGATTAATTCAAAAAATGTAAACAATAAAATATCAACAACACAGTTATTATAATGACATATTCAAAAATAAACGAATTGCAAATGTATAAAATTTTTTAAAAGATATGGAAAACCTACCTTTTTTTTACTTTCTTCTATCTTTACAAGAAGAAAGTATTGGATTCATGAAAATTTTCGACTTCCGCTTTTCGACGGATTTATACGTTTTAGAAGGTCCTGAACACGTTTTGATTATTTTTAGAAAATGTCTGTCTGTCTGTATGTATGTGACAAAAAATTTGTGGGCGCTCTATCTCAAGAACTAATGCTCGAAATTTAATAAAATTTTATATTCAGTTAGACCTTGATATGCCTATTGGTTTTTGTGAAAACTGGCCTGCAGGTGGCGCTGCTATACTACGTTTTTCATGATTTTCAAGATTGCTATAGCTCAAGAACTAATGCACAGAATTTTACCAAACTTCAGATTTTGTGACCCCTTGATATACATAGACGCTGATTAAGTTTTGGTGTAAATTGGCCAGCAGGTGGCGCTGCTATGCCACGTTTTTCAAGATTTTCATGATAGCTATATCTCAAGAACTAATGCACAGAATTTCACAAAACTTCAGATTCCGGAATACCTTGAGATACATAGCCGCTTATAAGGTTTTGGTGTGAACTGCCCTATAGGTGGCGCTGCTATGCTACATTTTGCACGATTTTTGCGATAGCTGTATCTCAAGAACTAATGCAGAGAACTTCATCAAATTTTAGATTCTGTTACACTAGAATATATAACATAATTAGATGCTGATTACATTTTGGTATTAACCTTGCAACAGGTGGTGCAGCTATGCTGCATTTTGCACGATTTTTCCGATAGCTATATCTCAACAACCAACGCACAGAATTTCATCAAACTTCAGATTTTGTTACAAAATGACATATAACATAATTACACGATGATTACGCTTTGTTATAAATCCTTCAACTGATGGTGCTGCTGTGCTATATTTTACACGGGTTTTTTTTAACTAGCCATATCTCAAGAACTAATGCACAGAATTTCATCAAACTTCAGATTCTTTTACACCATAACATAGTTAGACGCTTTTTTACGTTTTGGCATAAATTGTCCAAGATATGGTGTTGCTGTGCTACGTTTTGCAAATTTTTTGTTATAACTATATCTCAAGAACTAATGGACGAAATTCCATCAAATTTCAGATTCTGTTAGGTGTTGACATAAATAGATGCTTATTAGGTTTTAGTATAAATTAGCCAACATGGGGCACTACTAAGCTCATTTTCTCAGAATATTAATTAAATTTTGCGTTTTAGGCTTTTCGGATACCAGAATCTCATTAGGCTAGGTCAAATGTTCGAGGAAATTCGATAGTGGGTAACTTTGGGGTCACCACGTTTTTTTTTAAATATTAAAATGTACTTATGAGATAGAAGAAAGTTTTGGGATTGACACATCCAACTAGTTTTTAATCGGAAAAACCCCAGTAGCAGAAAGTTATGACTGTGTCTGCGACAGCAATGCAGCAGGATGAAAATTGTCTGCGGGAGGGCGTGTTATAATTTTCTTATGTACATTATAAATACAGTTATTACTGATTAATGTTATAAAAAGACAACTATATTCCAATAAAAATATAACGTCAATAAGTAAGTAGTAAAATTAATATTTTGAAGAATTAGATTAATAATGAATACGTAAAGTGGTTCTTTAACCCTTTCCGGCGCGGTGTCCCTTAAAAAGGACACCTAATTTTAATTTTACTGGCACCAAGAATATTTAATTAAAATTTTCCTTTGATAAAATGCCTGAAAATAAGCAAGTTCGTATTCTCTAATAAATTCGTTTATAAATTCTGGTGGCAGATAATTATTTCAATTAAACTTACTCCGCGCCGGAAAGGGTTAAGTTTGAAGTTAAGGCTAAATCTAGTTTTAATTACATTGAAATATAGTGTACAATGTACACTATATTTCAATGTAATTAAAACATCTATTGAAAACCATGTATACTTTCTTACCTTGCTTAAGTATTCAAATCTACAGAAGAAATAAATACAATGATATTAAAGAAAAAAAAAATTATACTGTCACATGTGAAATAATGATAAAAAGAAGAAAACAATTCCAATTCCATTGAACAGTAGAAGCTACACTGCCTCCTTAAATTCTCAAAACATTTGTTTACTTGTTAAATCATAATAAAATGTTAAAATAAAATAGGTTATAATAAAATGCTCAAATGTGCTAAATTTTTTTCAAAAAAAGGGGACAAAAATCATTTAAAATATCAAAACCTTTAATTTTATTCAAAAAGGCTGCACATTAAATATTTAAAGCCACTATTTCTTTACCATAAAGTATTATGTTATCGTTTTATATCAATGATACCTTAACCAAGTAATAAATATTATGAAAAAGAAATAGAAAATTCCGAATGATAATTTTTATAAATACACAAGATGTGTATCCAAAATTTTACTAAAATTTGCAGTGCTAATTTATGGTCAAGAAACGAATCCTGATGCAAAAAAAAAATCCGTTTTTGGCGGGAAAAAAAAAAAAAAAAAAAAAAAAAAAAAAACAATTATGGGACAGCAAAATCAGTTTCTGGAGAAAGAGAGAGAAAAACAATTTTGTAGCAGAAAAAACTAGAATTCTGCAGCAAAAATTACACAACTTTTTTTTTTTTTTTTTTTTTTTTTTTTTTTGTTAACGAAATTTCATTTTACTGTTGTGATTGTTTGATGAAATACGCAGGTTTTTCGCGATATTTTAACAAAATTTACCATATTTTTTTTAACGAAATTGGCCTTTTTTCACGATTTTTTTAACGAAATTTACCGTTTTTTCGCGATTTTCTTGAAGAAATCTGCCTGTTTTTCGCGATCTTTTGACAAAATCTGCCGGGTTTTTTTGCTATTTTTGATGAAATATCGTTTTTTCGCGATCTTTTGATGAAATTTAACATTTTTTTTTTCGATTTTTTAAGCGAAATTTATTGTTTTTCCATAACTTATTGATGAAATCTTTCCTTTTTTCGCGATCTTTTGATGAAATTTGTCGTTTTTTCACAATCTTTTAACAAAATCTGCCATTTTTTCAATACTTTTTGACGAAATATACCATTTTACGCGATCTTTTGACGAAATTAGCCTTTTTTCACGATCTTTAAACGAAATTTACCATATTTTCGCAATTTTTTGAAGAAAACTGCATCTGTTTCGCGATCTTTTGTCAAAATCTGAGATATTTTTATTAAATCTTTTTTTTTACGATCTTTAGTTGAAATCTACCTTTTTTTTAATGAAATCTATCATTTTTTTTCCCGCTTTGATGAAATTTACCGTTTTTTCTCGATTTTTAAACGAAATTTATTGTTTTTTCATGACTTATTGATAAAATCTCTCGTTTTTTTGCGACTTTTTGACGAAATCTGTCGTTTTTTTACTATCTTTTGACAAAAGATAACGTTTTTCAAGATTTTTTGACAAAAGATACCATTTCTTACGCGATTTTTTTACGAAATTAGAAGTTTTTCACGATTTTTTAACAAAATTTACTGTTTTTTCGCGATCTTTTGACGAAATCTGTAGTTTTTCGCGGTCTTTTGATGAAATATGTCAGTTTTTCTCGCGATCTTTGGATAAAATTCGCCGTTTTTTCGCGTCCTGTCCAATTTTTTTTCCCCAAATAATAATTTATTTTTTCTTTTCCAAGTTGGCAAATTTGTCTGCAAGGATAAAAATTAATCTGCGACGCACGTCGCGCACTTTCTGCTACCGGGGGAAAACTAAACAATAGCGTAACATATTATAAATGATAATTATTAAGAATATTTATAAGATTAATAGAAGAATGCCATTTCATTCTTATATGTTTTTTCGATTTGGTAAATATTGTGCTCTTTTGCATTTTTTAGCTGATAAGTACAGCCGTCCTCCCTTTCCATAGCGACTCAAAGTAAAATCATCAGCAAATTTTTCTTCTTGAAAGAAAGTAAAGTTAGCAAAATAGAAAATGTTCGCTTGCTTTCACTTCGCCTGGAATGAGAAGTCTCCTAAAGCTTACATTATTGGGAGGGTTCTGGTCAAAAGGAGGGGGTGTAATGCGACTCTTTATTGCAGTCACGTGACACACGGTCAGTTGGGGGGAAAAAAAAAGAGGAGAGAGAGAGAGAGAGAGAGTGACACAGTAGATAACAAAAAGGTGGATATTTTTGAATGGCGCATTTTGCTTTTAATTATAACGGAGAAAAGCTGCATTATATATTATCCTTCTTTAGGTAAATTAAATCACTAAAATCAGTTTCATAATATTTATAAAATGTTTTTAAAAAAGAAAAAAAAATTGGTATAACTGGAGATAGACAACCATAAACGTTTACAGAAATGTTTATAAAACAAAGATAATGCTTTTCTGCTTGCAAATTTTGAATAAACATTTCAATTAATTTTCAGAAATCTTTTTTTTTTCTTTCCCCCCCGAGATTTTTAATTAGAGGAATAAATTGAAATTTTAGAAAAAAAAAAAAAAAAGGTGTGTGTGTGGGGGGGGGGGGGACTCGAAATTGTATGTAATCAGAAATAATAATAAGTTTGGGTTTCTTTCATATGAAATGCTAAAACATTGTTTATAATTCTATTCTTCTACGACCAAAACTTGTAAGAGAGTTTAAAGTTTATGAAATTTCAGAAGTCTCAAGTACTGAAACTGGACATATGATTTTTGTAATATCAAATAGCTCCGAAATTTCACAAACTTTAAAGAATCATAGCTCTGTGAGTGGTTGTAAAAGAACATAATGAAGTCAAGTATTATTTCTAAGAGTTTCAACATATTATTAATACGTAGTATTCCGTGAGAAAATTAATTCCATATTGTATGCATTCTTTCATATGTATACATCCTTTTGCAGATACTGCATTAAAAATCAGATTTAAGAATCGCTACATCCTCATCTGTACTCAAGAATTTACTAAACGTCAAATTAGATTTTAAGAGAACAAATAGTCGGTGGAATGATTTTTGCGCCCTCCTCACTCACCCAACGTCCATTTTTAGGGGAATACATGAAACAAAATTTAATTAAGAATAATTTTAACTCATCCAGAGAATACATGAAACAAAATTTAATTAAGAATAATTTTACCCATCCAGAGATGGATGTCGCAGGGATGATAAATTTAATTAAAAATAATGTTATCTGTTTATAAAAAAAATATAGGTTACTTAAATCTTCTATGAAAGTAAGAAGCAGAAAATATTTCTGATAATATTTGCAAAACGGAAAAAATATATATAATATGTCGTCATATATTTGTGTAGATAATGATGCCTTCTTAGCATTGCTATTTTCAAAACCATTAGTTTTAGAAAATGCAATTACAAATGCTCTTTATCATACGAAAATCCCCTTACTGAAAAGTAGTTATTTTCTAGCGCTACAAAATTAAAAATTCTAGATCCCTAGGTATTATAAATTATGCTTAGAAAAACTTTTTCCCTACTTTAACAAATAAATCTGCAAAAATTCCAATCTTCTATGACCAGATATGATTAGTTAGATCGTGCATCGAGCTACAATACTTTAGAGTTCCCGAAGTACCCAAGATACATTTTTATTGCCACCCTCACCCCTAGAGAGGGGACATATGCAATAAATTTCAATTAAGAATAACTTCATATGTGTAGGATGTACTCAAAAATTTACCATCACATAAAAGTTAATTTCAAAGTGTCTGATAGAACACGACATACTTTTTTTACACCTATTCATCCCCCCCTCACTCCTGGGGAGTCACAAGGATCAAAATTTTAATTAAAAATTACTTTATCTGTGTCTATGATTAGAAACTTTCAACTCAAAAAATATAATTTTAAAACGCCTAGATTTCAAACATTTTCCCATTTCCCCAATCTCAAATTTTGAGGGGGGGGGGGGAGGAAGTTATAAAAACTTTAATTAAAAATGACTTTATGCACCTATTGTTAAAAAAAATACAATTCCGAAAATTTTAATTTTAAAAGACCCGACAGATATCAAGATATAATTACATTTCGATACATCATCCTATAAAATAAAATAAAATTTTAAACCGCAGATAGAACTCTTCGATTTCTGTCTCTCCCTCTCCCGTAAGTGAAACATGGATATAATGTATAATTATTTCATTCCTTTTAACCATGACTATCCATCTATCCAATAATACTATGCCAAGAATGAATTCTTTTGCAAAAGTCTGGCGTCATTCTATTTATAGTAACCCAACAACCCCCCGCGCAGATCCCTTTACAACGGGAACTGAAGCAATTTATTACATGAGGCTGACAATTTGACAGTTTTGTAAAGGATTTTTGATGTAACTAATTTTAATTTAAGAATTACAACGTTTTAATTAGAATAAAATTGAAAAGTTGCTTAATTACGTAAAAGAAAACAAATCAAATTTTGCATGCATAAGCTCTAAATTTTTATATCTTTCTTCAATCCAAAGTTATAAACGAATAAAGACAACACATCTCACTTTTTGGGGTTTTTTGAAACTTTAACATGAATTTAAAAATACTTAAAACTGTTTTAAAAATATTTTAAGCTTATAATGACGTGAAGAGCTTTCGAATTTATATGCTGAAAAAAAGAAAATTCTGAAATTTTGATATTTGAATGAAAGAACAGCGATCTATTTTCTCCCATAGACTAACATGGGAATCGACAACGTAGCTTCTCTTCGAGTAAGTCCCCTTAACGAGTCAGGGTCGTAACAATTGGGGGAATTACACTTCTTCCTTCCGGTGCAGGAAAACTTAAAAGGAAAAAGAATAGTGCTGCCATCTATTGTTTAGGGAACAAACTCATTCTTTACTTCCAAGAGATTTCGTGCTGCCATCTGCTGTCAGAAGTAACGACGACAAGCTTCTTTGGACAAGATAAATTCCTTGAGGGTGTATTCGAAAAAACGCTTTTACATCTTCAACAGCTCGAAAATTTCCGATGCATTTTCAGACTCATTTTCTAAAGTAGAAACATGAAAGTGGCTGAGGGGATTTTGGAAGTGACGTATAAGGTGCCGTGTGATGTCTTTTTACGCTGAATTAATTAGAATTTGATTTATGGACAATTCTTTTCTCAGCGCGAACCTTTTTATCGTTCGCAAATCTCCCGCTTCGGAAATATCGGTTCAAAATGCCGTTTTTGGTTGCTTCTTTTGCAATTTTATGCGCATTTATCAAAGAATGGATAATCACGGCACCTTGTGAACTTTCTAAATAAGACAATTTGCCAGTTGGATGCCTATGACAGCAAAAATAAATCTGAAAATAAGCAGTTTGAATCGAAATACATCCTTAAGGGTGTTCTGAACTGCTCCGCTCAACAAACTCAAAACGTTTTGACACATTTACAAATTTATTTTTTTAACGGAGTGATATAAAATTGGAAGGCCTAACAATGGAAGCGATTTCGAATCGAACTTATTTTTCACTTTTATGAACAATAAATTACCTATCCAGTTCTAAGCTATTTCGATCACCCGTTTTTCTCCTGCTTTTCTGCGTTCCTCGGGAAACGTGTTCAAAAACGTCTACTTTGAAGGCTTGTTATGAAAGATCTATTGTGTTTAAAAAAAAAAAAAAAAGAAAATTGAGTGCAATTAGGCAGTTTCTGAATAACAACCCCTGCTATTTTCATTCATTTCCGAACAAAATTAAAGCATAAGTCACAAAGTTGCCCATTTTTATTTAAGAGCACGCTTAAACGGTAAAGGAATTAATTACCTTGAAAGCCAAACACAGTCGACTCTCGTTAATTCGAAATCGGACAATTCGAATCTTCGCTTCATTCGAACTGAACATGAAGTCCCGAAATTTTCAATGGCAGAATAACGTTAAACTTTTTCACTAATTCGAACTCATTTTCTCTTGACATCGTTTCATTCGAACTAACGAGAATTCAGATTTTTCATTCATCCTTTCTTTCTCACGAATTTCAGATCATTTGAATAACTTTCTTTCTTTGATTTTTGTGAAAATTGTTAGCGTACATATATAATCCCATGCATTTGATATCCACTTTCTAAGTGTCCCGTCTGTCCATCAGTGACACTACGAATTTTTCTTTCATTGAGCTTGTTTCTAATCTTCTAATTAGTTTATGTATTTATACATTCTAATTTAATATTAAGTCCTATTCTGATGACAACAGACATAATAAATTTAAAAAACACTATAACATTAATTCCTTTGTAATAGTACCCTATTAAGCATGTTTTCATTTCATACTTTCCATGATTCGAACTGGTCCCGACGAGTTCGAATTAACGAGAGCCGACTGTATCTGGGTTCGATTCCCAGCCTGGGCAATTTTTCCCGCAGTTGGAAATATCCAATTTGTACGATAAGCTTCTTTGGACCCAAACCAATCGTCAAGAGCGCGGTTGTCCTTTTAGGGATTCCTTCTGTCACTTAAAAACAAGTAAGAAAAATCATGCCTTAAATATAGATTATGAAATACTTTCCAACACCCTAATTTCCCTGAAATCTTGAACAGGCCCCACCAGTGGCCGAGAGGTTCTGACCTCAAACTGGTAGACGGTAGGTGATGGGTTCGAACCCAATCGCGACCGTCGGCCTAACCGTTCGGAGTTTTCCGTGGTTTTCTTCGAACCTTGCGTCAATACGGGTTAGGTTCCCTTAGAAAGACCCCCACGGAGGGCAGCGTAGATTATTGGCCGACATACATACAAACTGAAATGTAACAAGTAACAAGATGTTACTGTCCATGGCAATTTATACTAATAGATGGAAACGCACTTGCATACTTTTTATTAGCCCTGTAGATTTTATTGTTAAATATAGTTTAACGATATAGGGAAAATGGGGGCAAAAGTCCCTATCCGGCCAAAGTAGGGGCGATCTTAGCAAGTTCTCATTTTTTTTCGAACTTTTTCGGGAATTTTTTATTTTTTATTTTTTTTTTATTTTTTTTTTATTTTTTTTTTTTTGGAAACGCTTGGCCCTACTCGACCGTGATTGGTCCAAATGGAACAGGAATTGGCCTTTAAGGGTTAAATATAAAGAAAAGAGACTACATATAGGAAAAATGAGGACAAAAATCCCTATTCGGACAAAGTAGGGGCGATCTTAGCAAGCTGTCAGTTTCTTTCGAATTTTATAGGGAAAAATTTTTCTTGGAAACACTTGGTATTACTCGACCGAGAATGGTCCAAATCGACCGGGAATGGGCCTAAAAAAGTTAAATATAGTATAACCAGGGCCGGCGCCAGGGGTGAGGCGATCGCCTCAGGGCGCAGCATAAAAGGGCGGCACTTGTCTCGCATATTTGAACAGGTAAAATAGACCAAAATATGAACAAATACACAAACTAATGGCCATTCGAAAAAAATTGAAAAAGGTTTTGTTTTGACAGTAAAAATGAAGAACGGATGATTCTCCCCCCCTTTCTTTTGAAAAAAAAAAATCTGTTTTTAGGTATTTGGGGAGGAGGAGGGGGTAGGGCGCGTTTTTACTCTGGTGCAGATTTTTAATTTTTTTTCTTTATCTAAAATGTAGAACCCAGGAATTCAAAAATTTAGGCGCCACCAAGTAGTCTCTCACCATTAAAATTTAAAACATATCTTTGCTTAAAATTTAATAGCATTCTTAGAAGAATTTTACACGAAATATTAAACGAAATATAACGAACTGAATTTAGAGGTGAAACATTGTCTGCTGGCGCCTAAATTTTTGCACTCCTGGTAGTATCGTTTGCTATGCATTTTTCAATTAGGAATCGAATGACACTTCCCAAGTCGATACGGTTATACATTACAAGGTTAGGCAGGTTTTATGAACACAAAGTCATGAATGGTTTTATCAATAAAAAATTATGAATACGTTGATATTTTGACACCTTTACTAACCTTGGAGAAATTTGATGATTTTGGTTTGTGCTGGTTTAAGGACGTTTAAAACGCTTAATGTTATTTGATGTGATATAAAGATCAAGTTTTGAATGCAATATAAATATGACAAAGCTGTGCTCAATAATAAAATATAACTGTCAGTATTGTATTTTTATAAAACCTACCATAACCTTTAAAAAGAATGATCGTATGGACTTGCGAATAATGTTATTTGATCCAGAATTGCAAAATATATAACAAATGATATCCACTTTACCTAATTTTAGAAAGTTGAAGTATCCCCCATCCTTCCTTTTACCTCTCCCCCCCCCCCCCCCCACCACCAAAAAAAAATTAAAGTTTTTTTTTTTGGAGGGGGGACTCATCAGACTTTCGTGTCTAGTGACAATATTTTTTTTTAATCTCTAAGTTTTTGTGAATGGCTATCAGTTGTTGCAGTAAAAAGCTATTTTATCTGAATAAAGTATTATATTTTTGTCATTTTATTCGTAAAATGTACTGTAACTTTGAAAAAATTTATTGTACCGATTTGCAGATAGTGTATTTCGATTTACGAAAAAAAAATCCATGTGAAACGATAACCCATTTTACCAATTTAAAAAATGTTGATTCCCCTTCCCCTTCTTTTGCTTCTTAAAACATGGTAAAATTTATTTTGGGGGTATTCTTGGGTTTTTCATTTCCAGTGTCAAAATGAAGTTTTTTTTTTTTTCCAAATTTTAGTAATTGGCCATTTGTTAAAAAAAAAAAAAAAAAAAAAAGTATAATATATAATGTAATTTTACTTGTAATGTATATTGAACATACAATCCATTATATGCAATCTATTAATTACAAATTATATTTTAAACTTATAAACTGGTATATTAAGTGTTATCCTCCACTTTCTTAATTTTTACCGATTTTTAGTGAGATTTTCAATGCCATTCTTAGTGGTTTTTTTTTTTTTTTTTTTTTTTTTTTATCCTGCTGCATGTTTTTATATTCATAAAAATATTTCAAATTTTTAGCCTAATGCAACATCACGATTTTAGAAATTTTTCCAGTTTTTAGCCTTTTTTTTTGTGTGTGTTTTGCAGTGATGATATTTTAACATTCACAAAAGCGATTCTATTTCAAACTAACATATTAAATCTTGTCTCCTGCGATTTTTTGCACTATTTGGCGTTTTGAGCCGATTTATATATATATTCGGAAGTGAATTTCAGTTAGAATGCTTTGGCTCTCATTGTAGTGATTTTGTCAACCAGCGATTTTTAAAAGGTTTTTTTTATTTCCTTTCTGGATTTTTCAATATTAGTAAGAGGAAATCTATTTTAATATTTAAGATTAATATAAGAAAAATTCATTTCAAAAAAGTTTATTTACATAGAGCGATATTTGGAATTTTTCTGTCATTTCGCAGCATTTTTTTAAGCGTATGTAATATTAGTTCGGTTTCAAACTTATAGCCTAATATAGTGAATTTTCATCAGCTGCTGTTTAAAAAAATTAGTGATTTTTTTAGCGTTTTTTCGCGTTCTTTTCAGAGCGATTGTTTGACATTTGGTAATAAATTCCGGTTACTGTCTTCTAGGAAAATATATTCAATTTTGTTCTGTAATTTTTTTAAAACTATTTTTAAAATATTTTTATCGTTTTATGAGTTTTACGGCGTTGGAAGGTATTCTATGTAAATTAAAAAAAAAAAAAAAAAAAAAAAAAAAAAAAAAAATGCTAAATATATGAAAATTTCTCCTCTGCGATTTTTGAATATTTAGTTATTTTAAATACCATTTTCAATGCGGTTGTTGGTGATTATTATTTTTATTTTATTTATTTGTTTATTTATGTATTTGCATTTTGCTGCGAGTTTTCGACATTCGTTACATAAACTCCTTTTAAAAAGTTTTGCCTGAATGTAGGAAATTTTGCCCTCTGCGATTTTTGAAGCGTTTGCGATTGTCAATGCAATGTCTAGTGTTTTTTTTTCCGGTTCATGATTTTTGACATTCATAAACGGGATTATTTTTCAAACATTTAGCCTAATATTATATTAAGGTGTCCTGTGGTAATAACACATACGTTAAGATGTATTTATTTATTTTTTGAAACAAATAGTCCAAGAGCACAAAAACCTACTTTATCGAGCACTAGGAAAAAAACCTTTATTTTATGGAAGAATAGTAATATGGGAATTTAATAATTCATGTCTTCCGGAAGTGAATGGGCCAAAAATGAATACCAATAGTGGCTCACTCGTAGGCTTATCATTGTCCTTGATTGTACGGCAAACACAATATTGAACTTACGAGAAAACCACTTGTGGTATTAATTTTAGGCTTATGCACCACTTCACTTCCGGCAGACATGGATCATTAGATTCTCCTATTACTATTCTTCAATAATAAAAAAAATGTGCTCGATAATATAGGTTTTTGTGCTGGACTAACATATGGGATATGATGCACAAACTTATCGACTATGAATAGAAGAAAGAATATTTTAGCAAATATGTAGTCATAAAATGCATTGGCGTGAATTCTTGATCAATGCTACTTGGCTTTATAACATGCAAACGAACAATGAAATAATGATATGTAAATTATCCATTTCTAAAGATATAAATTCTACACCCCTAAAAATTGACATATTTCTCTTACTTAACATTAATTTGCGATATTAGGATCTAGTAATAAATATTTGATATTTCATTCATCTGACATGAAAAAAATTAGCAGCACTTAGGCCCAACAAATTTCACTTTTTGGTTTTTAAAAATGACAATACTTTATCGTGTAGTTTCGTGTAGTAGTATCTTTTGTAACGAATATTTTGTGAAAAAGTGACAACTGGCTGAACTTGTCCCTCTTTCAGCCAGATAAAAATTTTCCCACCCATTTTACTAATACTTTTTCTCGTTACACTCTAATTAACCAATTTAGGTCCATTGCCTGTCGATTTGGTCCAAACCCGGTCGAGTAAGGCCGTTATCATACAAAATATTTTGTAACGACTATTTTTGAAAAAGTGACAACTAGCTGTACTTGTCCCTCTTTCAGCCAGATAGAAATTTCCCCACCCATTTTACTAATAATTTTTCTCGTTACACTCTGATTAACCAATTTAGACCCATTCCCCGTCGATTTGGCCCAAACCCGGTCTAGTAGGGCCGTTATCAGCCAAAAAAAATTTTGTCACGAAAATTTTCGAAAAATCGGACAACTGGTTGAACTTGCCCCTATTTCAACCAGATAAAAAATTTTCCACCCATTTTACTAAAAATTTGTCTCGTTAAACTCTAATTAACCAAATTAGGCCCATTCCTGTTCGACTTGGTCCAAACCCGGTCGAGAAGGGCCGTTATCTTCCAAAAAAATTTTGTCACGAAAATATTCGAATAAACTGACAACTGGCTTAACTTGCCCCTATTTCAGCTGGATAAAAAATTTTCCACCCTTTTTCATAATAATTTGTCCTGTTACACTCTAATTAACCAATTAAGGTCCATTCGCGGTCGATTTGGTCCAAACGCGGTCTAGTAGGGCCGCTATCATACAAAAAAAATTTTGTAACGAAAATTTTTGAAAAAGTGACAACTGACTGAACTTGCCTATTTCAGCCGGATAAAAATTTTTCCACCCATTTTCAAACGAATTTGACTCTTTACTCTCTAATTAAGCAATTTAGGCCCATTCCCGGTCGATTTGGAACAAACCCGGTCGAGTACGGCCGTTATCATCCAAAAAAAATTGTCACGAAAATTTCGAAAAAAGTGACAACTGGCTTAACTTGGCCCTATTTCAGCCGGATAAAAAATGTTCCACCCATTTTCACAATAATTTGTCTCCTTACACATTAATTAACCAATTTAGGCCCTTGCCCGGTCAATTTGGTACAAACCCGGTCCATTAAGGTCGTTAACATCCAAAAAAATTTTTGTCACGACAATTTCCGATAAAAGTGACAACTGGTTGAACTTGCCCCTATTTCAACCAAATAAAAAATTTTCCACCCATTTTACTAATAATTTGTCTCGTTAAACTCTAATTAACCAAATTAGGCCCATTCCTGTTCGACTTGGTCCAAACTCGGTCGAGAAGGGCCGTTATCTTCCAAAAAAACTTTGTCACGAAAATTTTCGAATAAACTGACAACTGGCTTAACTTGACCTATTTCAGCCGGATAAAAAATTTTCCACCCTTTTTCATAATAATTTGTCTAGTTACACTCTAGTTAACCAAGTTAGGCCCATTCCTGTTGAATTTGGTTCAAACCCGGTCGAGTAGGGCCGTTATCATACAAAATATTTTGTAACGAATATTTTTGGAAGAGTGACAACTGGCTGTACTTGTCCCTCTTTCAGCCAGATAAAACTTTTCCCACCCATTTTACTAATAATTTTTCTCGTTACACTCTAATTAACCAATTTAGGCCCATTCCTGTTCGATTTGGTCCAAACCCGGTCGAGTAGGGCCGTTATCATACAAAAAATTTTATAACGAATATTTTTGAAAAAGTGACAACTGGCTGAACTTGCCCTTATTTTAACCAGATAAATTTTTTTCACCCATTTTACTAATAATTTGTCTCGTTACACTCTAATTAACCAATTTAGGCCCATTCCTGTTCAATTTGGTCCAAACCCGGTCGAGTAGGGCCGTTATCATACAAAATATTTTGTAAGGAATATTTTTGAAAAAGTGACAACTGGCTGTACTTGACCCTCTTTCAGCCAGATAAAAATTTTCCCACCCATTTTACTAATAATTTTTCTCGTTACACTCTAATTAACCAATTTAGGCCCATTGCCTGTCGATTTGGTCCAAACCCGGTCGCGTAAGGCCGTTATCATACAAAATATTTTGTAACGACTATTTTTGAAAAAGTGACAACAGCCTGAACTTGTCCCTCTTTCAGCCAAATAGAAATTTTCCCACCCATTTTACTAATACTTTTTCTCGTTACACTCTGATTAACCAATTTAGGCCCATTCCCTGTCGATTTGGTCCAAACCCGGTCTAGTAGGGCCGTTATCAGCCAAAAAAAATTTTGACACGAAAATTTTCGAAAAAACTGACATCTGGCTAAACTTGCCCCTATTTAAGCCGGATAAAAAAATTTCCAACCATTTTCACAATACTTTGTCTCGTTACACTCTAATCAACCAATTTAGGCCCTTTCCCGGTCAATTTCGTCCAAACACGGTCCAGTAGGGTGGTTAACATCCAAAATTTTTTGTCACGACAATTTCCCAAACAAGTGACAACTGGCTGAACTTGCCCCTATTTCAACCAGATAAAAAATTTTCCACCCATTTTACTAATAATTTGTCTCGTTAAACTCTAATTAACCATTTTAGGCCCATTCCTGTTCGACTTGGTCCAAACCCGGTCGTGTAGGGCCGTTATCTTCCAAAAAAATTTTGTCACGAAAATTTTCGAAAAAACTGACAACTGGCTGAACTTGCCCTATTTCAACCAGATAAAACATTTTCCACCCATTTTACTAATAATTTGTCTCGTTAAACTCTAATTAACCAATTAAGGCCCATTCGCGTTCGATTTGGCCCAAACGCGGTCTAGTAGGGCCGCTATCATACAAAAAAAATTTTGTAACGGAAATTTTTGAAAAAGTGACAACTGGCTGAACTTGCCTATTTCAGCCAGATAAAAAATTTTCCACCCATTTTCAAACGAATTTGAGTCTTTACACTCTAATTAAGCAATTTAGGCCCATTCCCGGTCGATTTGGTCCAAACCCGGTCGAGTACGGCCGTTATCATCCAAAAAAAAATTTGTCACGAACATTTCGAAAAAAGTGACAACTGGCTGATTTTGCCCTATTTCAGCCGGATAAAAAAATTTCCACCATTTTTCATAATATTTTGTCTTGTTACACTCAAATTAACTATTTTAGGCCCATTCCCTTTCGATTTGGTCCAAACATGATCGCGTAGAGCCGTTATTATACAAAATATTTTGTAACGAATATTTTTGAAAAAGTGACAACTGGCTGTACTTGCCCCTCTTTCAGCCAGATAAAAATTTTCCCACCCCTTTTACTAATAATTTTTCTCGTTACACTCTAATTAACCAATTTAGGCCCATTCCCTGTCGATTTGGTCCAAACCCGGTCCAGTAGGTTGGTTAACATCCAAAAAAATTTTTGTCACGACAATTTCCCAAAACAGTGACAACTGGCTGAACTTGCCCCTATTTCAACCAGATAAAAATATTTCCACCCATTTTACTAATAATTTGTCTCGTTACACTCTAATTAACCAATTTAGGCCCATTCCTGATCGATTTGGTCCAAACCCGGTCGAGTAGGGCCGTTATCATACAAAAAATTTTGTAACGAATATTTTGTGAAAAAGTGACAACTGGCTGATTTTGCCCTATTTAAGCCGGATAATAAAATTTCCACCCATTTTCACAATAATTTGTCTCGTTACACTCTAATTAACCAATTTAGGCCCTTTCCCGGTCAATTTTGTCAAAACTCGGCCCAGTAGGGTCGTTAACATCCAAAAAAAATTTTGTCACTACAATTTCCGAAAAAAGTGACAACTGGATGAACTTGCCCCTATTTCAACCAGATAAAAAAATTTCCACCCATTTTACTAATAATTTGTCTCGTTACACTCTAATTAACCAATTTATGCCCATTCCTGTTCGATTTGGTCAAAACCCTGTCGAGTAGGGCCGTTATCATACAAAAAATTTTGTAACGGATATTTTTGAAAAAGTGACAACTGGCTGAACTTGCCCTTATTTCAACCAGAAAAATTTTTTTCCACCCATTTTACTAATAATATGTCTCGTTACACACTAATTAACCAATTTAGGCCAATTCCTGTTTGATTTGGTCTAAACCCGGTCTAGTAGGGCCGTTATCAGCCAAAAAAAATTTTGTCGCGAAAATTTTCGAAAAATTTGACAACTGGCTTAACTTTCCCCTATTTCAACCAGATAAAAATTTTTCCACCCATTTTACTAATAATTTCTCTCGTTAAACTCTAATTAACCAATTTAGGCCCATTCCTGTTCGACATGGTCCAAACCCGGTCGAGTAGGGCCGTTATCTTCCAAAAAAATTTTGTCACGAAAATTTTCGAATAAACTGACAACTGGCTTAACTTGCCCCTATTTCAGCCGGATAAAAAATTTTCCACCCTTTTTCATAATAATTTAAATTGTTACACTCTAATTAACCAATTTAGGCCCATTCCCGGTCGATTTGGTCCAAACCCGGTCTAGTAGGGCAGGTATCATACAAAAAAAATTTTGTAACGAAAATTTTTGAAAAAGTGACAACTGGCTGAACTTGCCTATTTAAGCCGGATAAAAAATTTTCCACCCATTTTCAAACGAATTTGACTCTTTACACTCTAATTAAGCAATTTAGGCCCATTCCCGGTCGATTTGGTCCAAACCCGGTCGAGTACGGCCGTTATCATCCAAAAAAAATTTGTGACGAAAATTTCGAAAAAAGTGACAACTGGCTTAACTTGGCCCTATTTCAGCCAGATAAAAAATTTTCCACCCTTTTTCATAATAATTTGTCTTGTTACACTCTAATTAACTAATTTAGGCCCATTCCCTGTCGATTTGGTCCGAACATGGTCGAGTAGGGCCGTTATCATACAAAATATTTTGTAACGAATATTTTTAAAAAAGTGACAACTGGCTGTACTTGTCCCTCTTTCAGCCAGATAAAAATTTTCCCACCCATTTTACTAATAATTTTTCTCGTTACACTCTAATTAACCAATTTAGGCCCATTCCCTGTCGATTTGGTTCAAACCCTGTCTAATAGGGCCGTTATCATACAAAAAAAAATTTGTAACGAAAATTTTTGAAAAAGTGACAGCTGGCTGAACTTGCCTATTTCAGCCGGATAAAAAATTTTCCACCCATTTTACTAATAAATTGTCTCGATACACTCTAATTAACCAATTTAGGCCCATTCCTGTTCGATTGTGTCTAAACCCGGACGAGTGTCGTTATCATCCAAAAAAATTTGTTACGAAAATTTCCGAAAAAAGTGAATACTGGCTGAACTTGCCCCTATTTCAGACGGATAAACATTTTCCATCCAATTTCCCAATAATTTTTCTCGTTACTCGCTAATTAAACAATTTAGGCCAATTCCCGTCCGATTTGGTTCATACCCGGTCTAGTAGGGCCGTTATCAGCAAAAAAAAATTTTGTCACGAAAATTTTCGAAAAAACTGACAACTGGCTGAACTTGCCCCTATTTCAACCAGATAAAACTTTTTCCAACCATTTTACTAATAAATTGTCTCGATACACTCTAATTAACCAATTTAGGCCCATTCCTGTTCGATTTCGTCCAAACCCGGTCGAGTAGGGCCGTTATCATCCAAAAAAGGTTTGTCAAGAAAATTTTCGAAAAAACTGACAACTGGCTTAACTTGCCCCTATTTCAGCCGGATAAAGAATTTTCCACCCTTTTTCATAATAATTTGTCTTGTTACACTCTAATTAACCAATTTAGGCCAATTCCCGGTCGATTTGGTCCAAACCCGGTCTAGTAGGGCCGTTATCATACAAAAAAAAATTTTTTTTAACGAACTTTTCGAAAAAAGTGAGAACTGGCTGAACTTGCCCCTATTTCAACCAGATAAAAATTTTTCCACCCATTTTACTAATAATTTGTCTGGTTACACTCTAATTAACCAATTTATGCCCATTCCTGTTCGATTTGGTCCAAACCCGGTCGAGTAGGGCCGTTATCATACAAAAAATTTTGTAACAAATATTTTTGAAAAAGTGACAACTGGCTGAACTTGCCCCTATTTAAACTAGAAAAAAATTTTCCCACCCATTTTACTAATACTTTTTCTCGTTACACTCTGATTAACCAATTTAGGCCCATTCCCTGTCGATTTGTTCCAAACCCGGTCTAGTAGGGCCGTTATCAGCAAAAAAAATTTTGTCACGAAAATTTTCGAAAAATCTGACAACTGGCTGAACTTGCCCCTATTTCAACCAGATAAAAAATTTTCCACCCATTTTACTAATAATTTGTCTCGTTAAACTCTAATTAACCAATTTAGGCCCATTCCTGTTCGACTTGGTCCAAACCCGGTCGAGTAGGGCCGTTATCTTCCAAAAAAATTTTGTCACGAAAATTTTCGAATAAACTGACAACTGGCTGAACTTGCCCCTATTTCAGCCGGATAAAAAAATTTCCACCCATTTTCACAATAATTTGTCTCGTTACACTCTAATTAACACATTTAGGCGATTTCCCGGTCAATTTGGTCCAAACCCGGTCCAGTAGGATCGTTAACATCCAAAAAAATTTTTGTCACGACAATTTCCCAAAAAAGTGACAACTGGCTGAACTTGCCCCTATTTCAACCAGATAAAACTTTTTCCACCCATTTTACTAATAATTTGTCTGGTTACACTCTAATTAACCAATTTATGCCCATTCCTGTTCGATTTGGTCCATACCCGGTCGAGTAGGGCCGTTATCATACAAAAAATTTTGTAACAAATATTTTTGAAAAAGTGACAACTGGCTGAACTTGCCCCTATTTAAACTAGAAAAAAATTTTCCCACCCATTTTACTAATACTTTTTCTCGTTACACTCTGATTAACCAATTTAGGCCCATTCCCTGTCGATTTGTTCCAAACCCGGTCTAGTAGGGCCGTTATCAGCAAAAAAAATTTTGTCACGAAAATTTTCGAAAAATCTGACAACTGGCTGAACTTGCCCCTATTTCAACCAGATAAAAAATTTTCCACCCATTTTACTAATAATTTGTCTCGTTACACTCTAATTAACCAATTTAGGCCCATTCCTGATCGATTTGGTCCAAACCCGGTCGAGTAGGGCCGTTATCATACAAAAAATTTTGTAACGAATATTTTGTGAAAAAGTGACAACTGGCTGAACTTGCCCCTATTTCAACCAGATAAAACTTTTTCCACCCATTTTACTAATAATTTGTCTCGATACACTCTAATCAACCAGTTTAGTCCCATTCCTGTTCGATTTGGTCCAAACCCGGTCGAGTAAGGCTGTTATCACCCAAAAAAAATTTTGTCACGAAAATTTTCGAAAAAACTGACAACTGGCTGATTTTGCCCTATTTAAGCCGGATAATAAATATTCCACCCATTTTCACAATAATTTGTCTCGTTACACTCTAATTAACCAATTTAGGCCCTTTCCCGGTCGATTTGGTCCAAACCCGGTCGAGTAGGGCCGTTATCTTCCAAAAAACTTTTGTCAAGAAAATTTTCGAATAAACTGACAACTGGCTTAACTTGCCCCTATTTCAGCCGAATAAAAAATTTTCCACCCTTTTTCATAATAATTTAAATTGTTACACTCTAATTAACCAATTTAGGGCCATTCCCGGTCGATTTGGTCCAAACCCGGTCTAGAAGGGCCGTTATCATACAAAAAAAAATTTGTAAAGGAAATTTTTGAAAAAGTGACAACTGGCTGAACTTGCCTATTTCAGCCGGATAAAAATTTTTCCACCCATTTTCAAACGAATTTGACTCTTTACACTCTAATTAAGCAATTTAGGCCCATTCCCGGTCGATTTGGTCCAAACCCGGTCGAGTACGGCCGTTATCATCCAAAAAAAATTTGTGACGAAAATTTCGAAAAAAGTGACAACTGGCTTAACTTGGCCCTATTTCAGCCGGATAAAAAATTTTCCACCCTTTTTCATAATAATTTGTCTTGTTACACTCTAATTAACTAATTTAGGCCCATTCCCTGTCGATTTGGTCCGAACATGGTCGAGTAGGGCCGTTATCATACAAAATATTTTGTAACGAATATTTTTAAAAAAGTGACAACTGGATTTACTTGTCCCTCTTTCAGCCAGATAAAAATTTTCTCACCCATTTTACTAATAATTTTTCTCGTTACACTCTAATTAACCTATTTAGGCCCATTCCCTGTCGATTTGGTTCAAACCCTGTCTAATAGGGCCGTTATCATACAAAAAAAAATTTGTAACGAAAATTTTTGAAAAAGTGACAGCTGGCTGAACTTGCCTATTTCAGCCGGATAAAAAATTTTCCACCCATTTTCAAACGAATTTGACAATTTGCACTCTAATTATGCAATTTAGGCCGATTTCCGGTCGATTGTGTCTAAACCCGGACGAGTGTCGTTATCATCCAAAAAAATTTGTTACGAAAATTTCCGAAAAAAGTGAATACTGGCTGAACTTGCCCCTATTTCAGACGGATAAACATTTTCCATCCAATTTCCCAATAATTTTTCTCGTTACTCGCTAATTAAACAATTTAGGCCAATTCCCGTCCGATTTGGTTCATACCCGGTCTAGTAGGGCCGTTATCAGCAAAAAAAAAATTTTGTGACGAAAATTTTCGAAAAAACTGACAACTGGCTGAACTTGCCCCTATTTCAACCAGATAAAACTTTTTCCAACCATTTTACTAATAAATTGTCTCGATACACTCTAATTAACCAATTTAGGCCAATTCCCGGTCGATTTGGTCCAAACCCGGTCTAATAGGGCCGTTATCATACAAAAAAAATTTTTTTTAACGAACTTTTCGAAAAAAGTGAGAACTGGCTGAACTTGCCCCTATTTCAGCCGGATAAAAAAATTTCCACCCATTTTCACAATAATTTGTCTCGTGACACTCTAGTTAAGCAATTTATGCCAATAAACGGTCGATCTGGTCCAAAGCCGGTCGAGTATGGCCGAAATCATCCCAAAAAATTTTGTCACGAAAATTTCCGAAAAAAGTGACAACTGGCTGAACTTGCCCCTATTTCAGCCGTATAAAAATTTTTCCACCCATTTTCTCAATAATTTGTCTCGAGACACTCTAGTTAAGCAATTTATGCCAATAAACGGTCGATCTGGTCAAAACCCGGTCGAGTAGCGTCGTTATCATACAAAAAATTTTGTAACGAATATTTTTGAAAAAAGTGACAACTGGCTGAACTTGCCCCTATTTCAACCAGATAAAAAATTTTCCACCCATTTTACTAATAATTTGTCTCGTTACACTCTAATTAACCAATTTAGGCCCATCTCTGTTCGATTTGGTCCAAACCCAGTCGAGTAGGGCCGTTATCATACAAAAAATTTTGTAACGAATATTTTTGAAAAAGTGTCAAATGGCTGAACTTGCCCCTATTTCAACCAGATAAATTTTTTTATACCCATTTTACTAATAATTTGTCTCGTTACACTCTAAGTAACCAATTTAGGCCCATTCCTGTTCGATTTGGTCCAAACCCGGTCGAATAGGGCCGTTATCATCCAAAAAAATTTTGTCACGTAAATTTTCGAATAAACTGACAACTGGCTGAACTTGCCCCTATTTCAGCCGGATAAAACATTTTACACCAAATTTCACAATAATTTGACTCGTTACACTCTAATTAAGCAATTTAGGCCCATTCCCGGTCGATTTGGTCCAAACCCGGTCGAGTACGGCCGTTATCATCCCAAAAAAAATTGTCAAGAAAATTTCGAAAAAAGGGACAACTGGCTGTAAGTGCCCCTATTTCTGCCGGATAAAACATTTTCCACCAATTTTCTCAATAATTTGTCTCGTTACACTCTAATTAACCAATTTAGGCCCATTCCCGGTCAATTTGGTCCAAACCCGGTCGAGTGTCGTTATCTTCCAAATAAATTTGTCACGAAAATTTCCAAAAAAAGTGAATACTGGCTGAACTTGCCCCTATTTCAGCCGGATAAAAATTTTCCATCCAATTTCCCAATAATTTCTCTCGTTACTCGCTAATTAAACTATTTAGGCCAATTCAGGGCCGATTTGGTTCATACCCGGTCGAGTAGGGCCGTTATCATCCAAAAAAATTTTGTCACGAAAATTTTCGAATAAACTTAGAACTGGCTGAACTTGCCCCTATTTCAACCAGATAAAAAAATTTCCACCCATTTTACGAATAATATGTCTCGTTACACTCTAATTAACCAAGTTAGGCCCATTCCCTGTCGATTTGGTCCAAACATGGTCGAGTAGAGCCGATATCATACAAAATATTTTGTAACGAATATTTTTGAAAAAGTGACAACTGGCTGTACTTGTCCCTATTTCAACCAGATAAAAAATTTTCATCCATTTTCCCAATATTTTTTCTCGTTACACTCTAATTAATAAATTTAGGCCCATTCCCTATCGATTTGTTCCAAACATGGTCGAGTAGGGCCGTTATCACCCAAATAAATGTTGTCACGAAAATTTTCGAAAAAAGTGACAACTGGCTGAACTTGCCCCTATTTCAGCCGGATAAAACGTTTTCCACCCATTTTCCCAATAATTTGTCTCGTGACACTCTAGTTAACCAATTTATGCCAATAAACAGTCGATCTGGTCCAAAGCCGGTCGAGTATTGCCGAAATCATCCCAAAAAAATTTTTCCCGAAAATTTCCGAAAAAAGTGACAATTGGCTGAACTTCCCCTATTTCAACCGGATAAACATTTTCAGACCAATTTTCACACTAATTTCTCTCGTTACACTCTAATTAACCAATCTAGGCCCTTTCCCTGTCGATTTGGTGCAAACCCGGTCTAGGTGGGCCGTTATCAGCCAAAAAAAATTTTGTCACGAAAATTTTCGAAAAAACTGACAACTATCTGAACTTGCCCCTATTTAACCAGATAAAAAATTTTCCACCCAATTTACGAATAATTTGTCTCGTTAAACACTAATTAACCAATTTAGGCCCATTCCCGGTCAATTTGCTCCAAACCCGGTCGAGTAGGGCCGTTATGATACAAAAAATTTTGTAACGAATATTTTTGAAAAAGTGACAACTGGCTGTACTTGCCCCTATTTCAACCAGATATAAAATTTTCCACCCATTTTACTAATAATTTTTCTCGTTACACTCTAATTAACCAATGTAGGCCCATTCCCTGTCGGTTTGGTCCAAACCCGGTCTAATAGGGCCGTTATCAGCCAAAAAAAATTTTGTCACGAAAAATTTCGAAAAAACTGACAACTGGCTGAACTTGCCCCTATTTAAACCGGTTAAAAAAATTTCCACCCATTTTAACAATAATTTGTCTCGTTACACTCTAATTAACACATTTAGGCCCTTTCCCGGTCAATTTGGTCCAAACGCGGTCCAGTAGAGTCGTTAACATCCAAAAAAATTTTGTCACGACAATTTTCCAAAAAAGTGACAACTGGCTGAACTTGCCCCTATTTCAACCAGATAAAAAATTTTCCACCCATTTTACTAATAATTTTTCTCGTTACACTCTAATTAACCAATTTAGGCCCATTCCTGATCGATTTGGTCCAAACCCTGTCTAATAGGGCCGTAATCATACAAAAAATTTTGTAACGAATATTTTGTGAAAAAGTGACAACTGGCTGAACTTGCCCCTATTTCAACCAGATGAAACTGATAAAACTTTTTCCACCCATTTTACAATTAATTTGTCTCGTTACACTCTAATTAACCAATTTAGGCCCATTGCCTGTCGATTTGGTCCAAACCCGGTCGAGTAAGGCCGTTATCATACAAAATATTTTGTAACGACTAATTTTGAAAAAGTGACAACTGGCTGTACTTGTCCCTCTTTCAGCCGGATAGAAATTTTCCCACCCATTTTACTAATAATTTTTCTCGTTACACTCTGATTAACCAATTTAGGCCCATTCCCTGTCGATTTGGTCCAAACCCGGTCTAGTAGGGCCGTTATCAGCCAAAAAAAATTTTGTCACGAAAATTTTCGAAAAATCGGACAACTGGCTGAACTTGCCCGTATTTCAACCAGATAAAAAATTTTCCACCCATTTTACTAATAATTTGTCTCGTTAAACTCTAATTAACCAAATTAGGCCCATTCCCTGTTCGATTTGGTACAAACCCGGTCGAGAAGGGCAGTTATCTTCCAAAAAAATTTTGTCACGAAAATTTTCGAATAAACTGACAACTGGCTTAACTTGCCCCTATTTCAGCCGGATAAAAAATTCTCCACCCTTTTTCATAATAATTTGTCTTGTTACACTCTAATTAACCAATTTAGGCCCATTCCCGGTCGATTTGGTCCAAACCCGGTCTAGTAGGGCCGTTCTCATACAAAAAAAATTTTGTAACGAAAATTTTTGAAAAAGTTACAACTGGCTGAACTTGCCTATTTCAGCCGGATAAACATTTTTCCACCCATTTTCAAACGAATTTAACTCTTTACACTCTAATTAAGCAATTTAGGCCCATTCCCGGTCGATTTGGTCCAAGCCCGGTCGAGTACGGCCGTTATCATCCAAAAATATTTGTCACGAAAATTTCGAAAAAAGTGACAACTGGCCCTATTTCAGCCGGATAAAAAATTTTCCACCCATTTTCACGATAATTTGTCTCGTTACACTCTAATTAACCAATTTAGGCCCATTCCTATTCAATTTGGTCCAAACCCGGTCGAGTAGGCCCGTTATCATACAAAATATTTTGAAACGAATATTTTTGGAAAAGTGACAACTGGCTGTACTTTTCCCTCTTTCAGCCAGATAAAAATTTTCCCACCCATTTTACTAATAATTTTTCTCGTTACACTCTAATTAACCAATTTAGGCCCATTCCTGTTCGATTTGGTCCAAACCCTGTCGAGTAGGGCCGTTATCATACAAAAAATTTTGTTACGAATATTTTGTGAAAAAGTGACAACTGGCTGAACTTGCCCCTATTTCAACCAGATAAATTTTTTTCCACCCATTTTATTAATAATTTGTCTCGTTACACTCTAATTAACCAATTTAGGCCCATTCCTGTTCAATTTGGTCCAAACCCTGTCGAGTACGGCCGTTATCATCCAAAAATATTTGTCACGAAAATTTCGAAAAAAGTGACAACTGGCCCTATTTCAACCAGATAAAAATATTTCCACCCATTTTACTAATAATTTGTCTCGTTAAACTCTAATTAACCAAATTAGGCCATTTCCTGTTCGACTTGGTCCAAACCCGGTCGAGAAGGGCCGTTATCTTCCAAAAAAATTTTGTCACGAAAATTTTCGAATAAACTGACAACTGGCTGAACTTGCCCCTATTTCAACCAGATAAAAATTTTCCCACCCATTTTACTAATAATTTTTCTCGTTACACTCTAATTAACCAATTTAGGCCCATTCCCTGTCGATTTGGTCCAAACCCGGTATAGTAGGGCCGTTATCAGCCAAAAAAAAATTTGTCACGAAAATTTTCGAAAAAACTGACAACTAGCTGAACTTGCCCCTATTTCAACCAGATAAAAAATTTTCCACGCATTTTACTAATATTTTGTCTCGTTACACTCTAATTAATCAATTTAGGCCCATTCCTGTTCAATTTGGTCCAAACCCGGTCGAGTAAGGCCGTTATCATACAAAATATTTTGTAACGACTATTTTTGAAAAAGTGACAACTGGCTGTACTTGTCCCGCTTTCAGCCAGATAGAAATTTTCCCAGCCATTTTACTAATAATTTTTCTCGTTACACTCTGATTAACCAATTTAGGCCCATTCCCTGTCGATTTGGACCAAACCCGGTCTAGTAGGGCCGTTATCACCCAAAAAAAATTTTGTCATGAAAATTTTCGAAAAAACTGACAACTGGCTAAGCTTGCCCCTATTTAAGCCGGATAAAAAAAAAAGACGTGTGGCACTCGGGGACTGCCGCGGTAAAGCTATTGCATAGCATTTTTTATCAACTTATGCAATCATAATTATTTATTTACTTTTTATTTATGCAGTTTTTTTGTCTTTGATATTAATTCAAGTTATACTTTTTGAGCGTAATCACCGATAACAAAACATTTTTTTTTCTCTTTTATTGAATAAATGAGAAATTAATATCGTTTAAAATATTTTTATTATTTGAAAACACATGTAGGTTAATCAGGAATTTTTATAATTGAAAATATACGTTTATGGTAGCTGAAATAAAAAACATAAGTTTGAGACTTGATATTCTCAAGATATCTGAAAAATACCGCTTTAATGTCTGCCGAAGTCTACCGAAGGATACCGTGCCGAAGTCTGTCAAACTCAAGCGACGTTAGCCGGAGTGTTAGGTTTTTCTCGTTACGGAATTTCTAGATTCTTTCGCCGCGCTCAAAACCCGCGATAAAAGATATGCCAAACAAAATTTACCAAACAAAATTTGGCCGCGCTACGAAAATTAGATCGCGAGTTACAAGCATTATAAATTTTCCGATCCTCACCGCGGGGGTCTCCTGTCACCAAAAATTAACATTGTCTTATTAAAATTACCAAACGAAATTTGGCCGCGCTACGAAAATTAGATCACGAATTATAAGCATTTTAAATTTTGCGACCTTCACCGTGGGGAGGGGGGGGGTCTCCTGTCACCAAAAGTAACACTGTCTCCTAATAAATTATCAAACAAAATTTGGCCGCGCTACGAAAATTAGATCGCGAGTTATAAGCGTTTTAAATTTTTTGACCCTCACCATGGGAGATCTCCTGTCACTAAAATTAACATTGTCTCACTATAAATTACCAAAAAAAATTTGGCTGCGATACGAAAATTAGATCGCGAGGTATAAGCATTTTAAATTTTTCGACCCTCACGGTGGGGGGTCTCCTGTCACCAAAAGTAACACTGTCTCATAATAAATTGCCAAGCAAAATTTGGCCGGGCTACGAAAATTAGATCACGAGTTATAAGCATTTTAACTTTTTCGACCTTCACCGTGGGGGGGGGGGGTCTCCTGTCACCAAAATTTAACACTGTTTCATAAAAAAATAATTAAACACAATTTGGCCGCGCTACGAAAATTGATCGCGAGTTATAAGCATTTTAAATTTTTCGACCCTCACCGTCGGGGGGTCTCCTGTCACCAAAAATTAACAATCTCTCATAATAAATTACCGAACAAAACTTGGCCGCGATACGAAAATTAGATTGCGAGCATTTTAAATATTTCGACCCTCACCGTGTGGGGGTTCCTGTCACCAAAAATTAAAACTGTCTCATAATAAATTACCAAACAAAATATGGCCGCGTTACGAAAATTAGATCGCGAGTTATAAGCATTTTAAATTTTTAGATCCCCAAGGTGGGAGGTCACCTGTCACCAAAAGTAACAGTGTCTCTTAATAAATTACAAAAAAAAATTTTGCCGCGCTTTGATCTCGAGTTATAAGCATTTAAAATTTTTCGACCCTCACCGTGGGAGGTCTCCGGTCACCAAAAATTAACACTCTCATATAATAAATTACCAAACAAAATTTGGCCGCGATACGAAAATTAGATTGCGAGTTATAAGCATTTTAAATTTTTCGACCCTCACCAGGGGGGGTCTCCTGTCACCAAAAGTAACACTGTCTCCTAATAAATTATCAAACAAAATTTGGCCGCGCTACGAAAATTAGATCGCGAGTTATAAGCGTTTTAAATTTTTTGACCCTCACCATGGGAGATCTCCTGTCACTAAAATTAACATTGTCTCACTATAAATTACCAAAAAAAATTTGGCTGCGATACGAAAATTAGATCGCGAGTTATAAGCATTTTAAATTTTTCGACCCTCACGGTGGGGGGTCTCCTGTCACCAAAAGTAACACTGTCTCATAATAAATTGCCAAGCAAAATTTGGCCGGGCTACGAAAATTAGATCACGAGTTATAAGCATTTTAACTTTTTCGACCTTCACCATGGGGGGGGGGGTCTCCTGTCACCAAAATTTAACACTGTTTCATAAAAAAATAATTAAACACAATTTGGCCGCGCTACGAAAATTGATCGCGAGTTATAAGCATTTTAAATTTTTCGACCCTCACCGTGGGGGGGTCTCCTGTCACCAAAAATTAACAATCTCTCATAATAAATTACCGAACAAAACTTGGCCGCGATACGAAAATTAGATTGCGAGCATTTTAAATATTTCGACCCTCACCGTGTGCGGGTTCCTGTCACCAAAAATTAAAACTGTCTCATAATAAATTACCAAACAAAATATGGCCGCGTTACGAAAATTAGATCGCGAGTTATAAGCATTTTAAATTTTTAGATCCCCAAGGTGGGAGGTCACCTGTCACCAAAAGTAACAGTGTCTCTTAATAAATTACAAAAAAAAATTTTGCCGCGCTTTGATCTCGAGTTATAAGCATTTAAAATTTTTCGACCCTCACCGTGGGAGGTCTCCGGTCACCAAAAATTAACACTCTCATATAATAAATTACCAAACAAAATTTGGCCGCGATACGAAAATTAGATTGCGAGTTATAAGCATTTTAAATTTTTCGACCCTCACCAGGGGGGGTCTCCTGTCACCAAAAGTAACACTGTCTCATAATAAATTGCCAAGCAAAATTTGGCCGCGCTACGAATATTAGATCACGAGTTATAAGCATTTTAAAATTTTCAACCCTCACCATGGGGGATCTACTGTCACCATAAATTAACACGGTCTCATAATAAATTACCAAAGAAAATTTGGCAGTGCTACGAAAGTTAGATCACGAGTTATAAGCATTTTAAATTTTTCGATCCTCACCGTTGGGAGTCTCCTGTCACCAAAAGTAACACTGTCTCATAATAAATTACCAAACAAAATTTGGCCGCGCTATGAAAATTAGATCACGAGTTATAAGCATTTTATCTTTTTCGATCCTCACCGTGGGGGGTCTCCTGTCACCAAAATTTAACACTGTTTCATAATAAATCATTAAACAAAATTTGGCCGCGCTGCGAAAATTGATCGCGAGTTATAAGCATTTTAAATTTTTCGACCCTCACCGTGGGGGGGTCTCCTGTCACCAAAAATTAACACTCTCTCATAATAAATTACCAAACAAAATTTGGCCGCGATACGAAAATTAGATCGCGAGTTATAAGCATTTTAAATTTTTCGACCCTCACGGTGGGGGGTCTCCTGTCACCAAAAGTAACACTGTCTCATAATAAATTGCCAAGCAAAATTTGGCAGGGCTACGAAAATTAGATCACGAGTTATAAGCATTTTAACTTTTTCGACCCTCACCGTGGGAGGTCTCCTGTCGCCAAAATTTAACACTGATTTATAAAAAAATCATTAAACAAAATTTGGCCGCGCTACGATAATTAGATCGCGAGTTATAAGCATTTTAAATTTTTCGACCCTCACGGTGGGGGTTCTCCTGTCACCAAAAGTAACACTGTCTCATAATAAATTGCCAAGCAAAATTTGGCCGCGCTACGAAAATTAGATCACGAGTTATAAGCATTTTAACTTTTTCGACCCTCACCGTGGGGGGGGGGTCTCCTGTTGCCAAAATTTAACACTGTTTCATAAAAAATCATTAAACAAAATTTGGCCGTGCTACGAAAATTATCGCGAGTTATAAGCATTTTAAATTTTTCGACCCTCACCGTGGGGGTCTCCTGTCACCAAAAGTAACACTGTCTCATAATAAATTGCCAAACAAAATTTAACCGCGCTACGAAAATTAGATCGCGAGTTATAAGCATTTTAAATTTTTCGATCCCCAAGGTGGGAGATCACCTGTCACCAAAAGTAACAGTGTCTCTTAATAAATTACCAAACAAAATTTGGCCACGCTTTGATCTCGAGTTATAAGCATTTTAAATTTTTCGGCCCTCACCGTGGGAGGTCTCCTGTCACCAAAAATTAACACTCTCATATAATAAATTACCAAACAAAATTTGGCCGCGATACAAAAATTAGATTTCGAATTATAAGCATTTAAAATTTTTCGACCCTCACCGGGGGGGGGGGGTCTCCTGTTACCAAAAATTAAAACTGTCTCATAATAAATTACCAAACAAAATATGACCGCGCTACGAAAATTAGATCGCGAGTTTTAAGCATTTTAAATTTTTCGACCCTCACCGTGGGGGGTCTCTTGTCACCAAAAATTAACACTCTCTTATAATAAATTACCAAACAAAATTTGGCCGCGCTACGAAATTTAGATCGCGAGTTATAAGCATTTGAAATTTTTCGAATCTCACCGTTGGGCGGGTCTCCAATCACCAAAAGCTACAGTATCCTACCTTATTTTATCTTAAGACGATTTTTTTCTATACACATTCTATCAGGAATTTTCATCATTGAAACTATAGATTTTATGGTAATTGAAATAAGAAACATAAGTTTGAGATTTGATATTCTCTAAATATCTGAAAAATACCGCGTCAATGTCTACCGAAGTCTACCGAACGATACCATGCCGAAGTCTGCCGAGCTGAAACGACGTTACCGATGTGTTAGGATTTTTCGCGTTACGGAATTTTTGGATTCGGTCGCCGCGCTCAAAGCCCGTGATAAAAGCTATGCAATAGCTTAAAATTTCCACCCATTTTACTAATAATTTGTCTCGTTACACTCTAATCAACCAGTTTAGCCCCATTCCTGTTCGATTTGGTCCAAACCCTGTCGAGTAGGGCCGTTATCATACAAAAAATTTTGTAACGAATATTTTTGAAAAAGTGACAACTGGCTTATCTTGCCCCTATTTCAGCCGGATAAAAAAATTTCCACCATTTTTCGTAATATTTTGTCTCGTTACACTCTAATTAACCAATTTAGGCCCTTTCCCGGTCAATTTGGTCCAAACCCGGTCCAGTAGGTTGGTCAACATCCAAAAAAATTTTTGTCACGACAATTTCCCCAAAAAGTGACAACTGGCTGAACTTGCCCCTATTTCAACCAGATAAAAAAATTTTCCACCCATTTTACTAATAATTTGTCTCGTTACACTCTAATTAACCAATTTAGGCCCATTCCTGATCGATTTGGTCCAAACCCGGTCGAGTAGGGCCGTTATCATACAAAAAATTTTGTAACGAATATTTTGTGAAAAAGTGACAACTGGCTGAATTTGCCCCTATTTCAACCAGATAAAACTTTTTCCACCCATTTTACTAATAATTTGTCTCGTTACACTCTAATCAACCAGTTTAGTCCCATTCCTGTTCGATTTGGTCCAAACCCGGTCGAGTAAGGCCGTTATCACCCAAAAAAAATTTTGTCACGAAAATTTTCGAAAAAACTGACAACTGGCTGATTTTGCCCTCTTTAAGCCGGATAATAAAATTTCCACCCATTTTCACAATAATTTGTCTCGTCACACTCTAATTAACCAATTTAGGCCCTTTCCCGGTCAATTTTGTAAAAACCCGGCCCAGTAGGGTCGTTAACATCCAAAAAAAATTTTGTCACTACAATTTCCGAAAAAAGTGACAACTGGATGAACTTGCCCCTATTTCAACCAGATAAAAAATTTTCCACCCATTTTACTAATAACTTGTCTCTTTACACTCTAATTAACCAATTTATGCCCATTCCTGTTCGATTTGGTCCAAACCCTGTCGAGTAGGGCCGTTATCATACAAAAAATTTTGTAACGAATATTTTTGAAAAAGTGACAACTGGCTTATCTTGCCCCTATTTCAGCCGGATAAAAAAATTTCCACCATTTTTCGTAATATTTTGTCTTGTTACACTCAAATTAACTAATTTAGGCACATTCCCTGTCGATTTGGTCCAAACATGGTCGAGTAGAGCCGTTATCATACAAAATATTTTGTAACGAATATTTTTGAAAAAGTGTCAACTGGCTGTACTTGTCCCTCTTTCAGCCAGATAGAAATTTTCGCACCCATTTTACTAATAATTTTTCTCGTTACACTCTGATTAACCAATTTAGGCCCATTCTCTGTCGATTTGTTCCAAACCCGGTCTAGTAGGGCCGTTATCAGCCAAAAAAAATTTTGTCACGAAAATTTTCGAAAAATCTGACAACTGGCTAAACTTGCCCCTATCTCAACCAGATAAAAAAATTTCCACCCATTTTACTAATAATTTGTCTCGTTAAACTCTATTTAACCAATTTAGGCCCATTCCTGTTCGACTTGGTCCAAACCCGGTCGAAAAGGGCCGTTATCTTCCAAAAAAATTTTGTCACGAAAAATTTCGAATAAAATGACAACTTTCTTAACTTGCCTGTTTCAGTCGGATAAAAAATTTTCCGCCCATTTTCAAACGAATTTGAATTTTACACTCTAATTAAGCAATTTAGGCTCATTCCCGATCGATTTGGTCAAAACCCGGTCGAGTACGGCCGTTATCATCCAAAAAAAATTTGTCACGAAAATTTCGAAAAAAGTGACAACTAGCTTAACTTGCCCCTATTTTAGACGGATAAAAAAATTTCCACCATTTTTCATTATATTTTGTCTTGTTACACTCAAATTAACTAATTTAGGCCCATTCCCTGTCGATTTGGTCCAAACATGGTCGAGTAGAGCCGTTATCATACAAATTATTTTGTAACGAATATTTTTCAAAAAGTGACAACTGGCTGTACTTCTCCCTCTTTCAGCCAGATAAAAATTTTCCCACCCATTTTACTAATAATTTTTCTCGTTACACTCTAATTAACCAATTTAGGCCCTTTCCCGGTCAGTTTGGTCTAAACCCGGTCCACTAGGTTGGTTAACATCCAAAAAAATTTTTGTCACGACAATTTCCCAAAAAAGTGACAACTGGCTGAACTTGCCCCTATTTCAACCAGATAAAAATTTTTCCACCCATTTTACTAATAATTTGTCTCGTTACACTCTAATTAACCAATTTAGGCCCATTCCTGATCGATTTGGTCCAAACCCGGTCGAGTAGGACCGTTATCATACAAAAAATTTTGTAACGAATATTTTGTGAAAAAGTGACAACTGGCTGAACTTGCCCCTATTTCAACCAGATAAAACGTTTTCCACTCATTTTACTAATAATTTGTCTCTTTACACTCTAATCAACCAGTTTAGTCCCATTCCTGTTCGATTTGGTCCAAACCCGGTCGAGTAAGGCCGTTATCACCCAAAAAAAAATTTTGTCACGAAAATTTTCGAAAAAACTGACAACTGGCTGATTTTGCCCTCTTTAAGCCGGATAATAAAATTTCCACCCATTTTCACAATAATTTGTCTCGTCACACTCTAATTAACCAATTTAGGCCCTTTCCCGACCAATTTTGTAAAAACCCGGCCCAGTAGGGTCGTTAACATCCAAAAAAAATTTTGTCACGACAATTTCCCAAAAAAGTGACAACTGGCTGAACTTGCCCCTATTTCAACCAGATAAAAATTTTTCCATCCATTTTACTAAAAATTTGTCTCGTTACACTCTAATTAACCAATTTAGGCCCATTCCTGATCGATTTGGTCCAAACCCGGTCGAGTAGGACCGTTATCATACAAAAAATTTTGTAACGAATATTTTGTGAAAAAGTGACAACTGGCTGAACTTGCCCCTATTTCAACCAGATAAAACTTTTTCCACCCATTTTACTAATAATTTGTCTCGTTACACTCTAATTAACCAATTTAGGCCAATTCCTGTTCGATTTGGTCCAAACCCGGTTTAATAGGGCCGTTATCAGCCAAAAAAAATTTTGTAACGAATATTTTTGAAAAAGTGACAACTGGCTGAACTTGCCCCTATTTCAACCAGAAAAATTTTTTTCCACCCATTTTACTAATAATATGTCTCGTTACACACTAATTAACCAATTTAGGCCAATTCCTGTTCGATTTGGTCCAAACCCGGTCTAGTAGGGCCGTTAACAGCCAAAAAAAATTTTGTCGCGAAAATTTTCGAAAAATTTGACAACTGGCTGAACTTGCCCCTATTTCAACCAGATAAAAATTTTTCCACCCATTTTACTAATAATTTTTCTCGTTACACTCTAATTAACCAATTTAGGCCCATTCCCTGTCGATTTGGTCCAAACCCGGTCTAGTAGGGCCGTTATCAGCCAAAAAAAATTTTGTCACGAAAATTTTCGAAAAAACTGACAACTGGCTGAAATTGCCCCTATTTAAGCCGGTTAAAAAAATTTCCACCCATGTTCACAAAAATTTGTCTCGTTACACTCTAATTAACCAATTTAGGCCCTTTCCAGGTCAATTTGGTCCAAACCCGGTCCAGTAGGTTGGTTAACATCCAAAAAAAATTTTGTCACGACAATTTCCTAAAAAAGTGACAACTGGCTGAACTTGCCCCTATTTCAACCAGATAAAAAATTTTCCACCCATTTTACTAATAATTTGCCTCGTTACACTCTAATTAACCAATTTAGGCCCATTCCTGATCGATTTGGTCCAAACCCGGTCGAGTAGGACCGTTATCATACAAAAAATTTTGTAACGAATATTTTGTGAAAAAGTGACAACTGGCTGAACTTGCCCCTATTTCAACCAGATAAAAAATTTTCCACCCATTTTACTAATAATTTCTCTCGTTAAACTCTAATTAACCAATTTAGGCCCATTCCTGTTCGACTTGGTCCAAACCCGGTCGAGTAGGGCCGTAATCTTCCAAAAAAATTTTGTCACGAAAATTTTCGAATAAACTGACAACTGGCTTAACTTGCCCCTATTTCAGCCGGATAAAAAATTTTCCACCCTTTTTCATAATAATTTAAATTGTTACACTCTAATTAACCAATTTAGGCCCATTCCGGGTCGATTTGGTCGAAACCCGGTCTAGTAGGGCCGTTATCATACAAAAAAAATTTTGTAACGAAAATTTTTGAAAAAGTGACAACTGGCTGAACTTGCCTATTTCAGCCGGATAAAAATTTTTCCACCCATCTTCAAACGAATTTGACTCTTTACACTCTAATTAAGCAATTTAGGCCCATTCCCGGTCGATTTGGTCCAAACCCGGTCGAGTACTGCCGTTATCATCCAAAAAAAAATTTGTCACGAAAATTTCGAAAAAAGTGACAACTGGCTTAACTTGGCCCTATTTCAGCCGGATAAAAAAATTTCCACCCTTTTTCATAATAATTTGTCTTGTTACACTCTAATTAACTAATTTAGGCCCATTCCCTGTCGATTTGGTCCGAACATGGTCGAGTAGGGCCGTTATCATACAAAATATTTTGTAACGAATATTTTTAAAAAAGTGACAACTGGCTGTACTTGTCTCTCTTTCAGCCAGATAAAAATTTTCCCACCCATTTTACTAATAATTTTTCTCGTTACACTCTAATTAACCAATTTAGGCCCATTCCCTGTCGATTTGGTTCAAACCCTGTCTAATAGGGCCGTTATCATACAAAAAAAATTTTGTAACGAAAATTTTTGAAAAAGTGACAGCTGGCTGAACTTGCCTATTTCAGCCGGATAAAAAAATTTCCACCCATTTTCAAACGAATTTGACAATTTGCACTCTAATTATGCAATTTAGGCCGATTTCCGGTCGATTGTGTCTAAACCCGGACGAGTGTCGTTATCATCCAAAAAAATTTGTTACGAAAATTTCCGAAAAAAGTGAATACTGGCTGAACTTCAGCCGGCCCCTATTTCAGCCGGATAAACATTTTCCATCCAATTTCCCAATAATTTCTCTCGTTACTCGCTAATTAAACAATTTAGGCCCATTCCCGTCCGATTTGGTTCATACCCGGTCTAGTAGGGCCGTTATCAGCCAAAAAAAATTTTGTCACGAAAATTTTCGAAAAAACTGACAACTGGCTTAACTTGCCCCTATTTCAGCCGGATAAAGAATTTTCCACCCATTTTCATAATAATTTGTCTTGTTACACTCTAATTAACCAATTTAGGCCAATTCCCGGTCGATTTGGTCCAAAGCCGGTCTAGTAGGGCCGTTATCATACAAAAAAAAAATATTTTTAACGAAATTTTCGAAAAAAGTGAGAACTGGCTGAACTTGCCCCTATTTCAGCCGGATAAAACATTTTCCACCCATTTTCCCAATAATTTGCCTCGTGACACTCTAGTTAACCAATTTATGCCAATAAACGGTCGATCTGGTCCAAAGCCGGTCGAGTATTTCCGAAATCATCCCAAAACATTTTGTCACGAAAATTTCCGAAAAAAGTGAGAACTGGCTGAACTTGCCCCTATTTCAGCCGGACAAAAAATTTTCCACCCATTTTCCCAATAATTTGTCTCGTGACACTCCAGTTACGCAATTTATGCCAATAAACGGTCGATCTGGTCCAAACCCGGTCGAGTAGGGCCGTTATCATACAAAAAATTTTGTAACGAATATTTTTGAAAAAAGTGACAACTGGCTGAACTTGCCCCTATTTCAACCAGATAAAAATATTTCCACCCATTTTACTAATAATTTGTCTCGTTACACTCTAATTAACCAATTTAGGCCCATCTCTGTTCGATTTGGTCCAAACCCGGTCGAGTAGGTCCGTTATCATACAAAAAATTTTGTAACGAATATTTTTGAAAAAGTGACAAATGGCTGAACTTGCCCCTATTTCAACCAGATAATATTTTTTCCACCCATTTTACTAATAATTTGTCTCGTTACACTCTTATTAACTTATTTAGGCCCATTCGCTGTCGATTTGGTCCAAACCATGTCTAGTAGAGCCGTTATCAGGCAAAAAAATTTTGTCACGAAAATTTTCGAAAAAACTGACAACTGGCTGAACTTGCCCCTATTTCAACCAGATAAAACATTTTCCACCCATTTGACTAATAATTTGTCTCGTTAAACTCTAATTAACAAATTTAAGCCTATTCCTGTTCGACTTGGTCCAAACCCGGTCGAATAGGGCCGTTATCATCCAAAAAAATTTTGACACGAAAATTTTCGAATAAACTGACAACTGGCTGAACTTGCCCCTATTTCAGCCGGATAAAAAGTTTTCCACCAATTTTCACACGAATTTGAATCGTTACACTCTAATTAAGCAATTTAGGCCCCTTTAAGGTCGATTTGGTCCAAACCCGGTCGAGTACGGCCGTTATCATCCCAAAAAAAATTGTCAAGAAAATTTCGAAAAAAGGGACAACTGGCTTTACGTGCCCCTATTTCAGCCGGATAAAACATTTTCCACCAATTTTCTCAATAATTTGTCTCGTTACACTCTAATTAACCAATTTAGGCCCATTCCCGGTCAATTTGGTCCAAACCCGGTCGAGTAGGGACGTTATCATCCGAAAAATATTTTGCCACGAAAATTTTCGAAAAAACTGACAACTGGCTGAACTTGCCCCTATTTCAGCCGGATAAAATATTTTCCACTCATTTTCAAAATAATTTCTCTTGCTACACTCTAATTAACCAATTTAGACCCATTTCCGGTCGATTGGGTCTAAACCCGGTCGAGTGTCTTTATCTTCCAAATAAATTTGTCACGAAAATTTCCGAAAAAAACGAATACTGGCTGAACTTGCCCCTATTTCAGCCGGATAAACATTTTCCATCCAATTTCCCAATAATTTCTCTCGTTACTCGCTAATTAAACTATTTAGGCCAATTCCCGGCCGATTTGTTTCATACTCGGTCAAGTAGGGCCGTTATCATCCAAAAAAAATTTGTCACGAAAATTTTTGAAAAACATGCAACTGGCTGAACTTGCCCCTATTTAAACTGGATAAACATTTTCCCACCAATTTTCACACTAATTTGTCTCGTTATACTCTAATTAACCAATTTAGGCCCTTTCCCTGTCGATTTGGTCCAAACCCGGTCCAGAAGGGTCGTTAACATCAAAAATAAATTGTTGTCACGACAATTTCCGAAAAAAGTGACAACTGGCTGAACTTGCTCCTATTTGAACCAGATAAAAAGTTTTCCACCCATTTTACTAATACTTTGTCTCGTTACACTCTAATTAACCAATTTAGGCCCATTCCTGTTCGATTTGGTCCAAACCTGGTCGAGTAGGGCCGTTATCATACAAAAAATTTTGTAACGAATATTTTTGAAAAAGTGACAACTGGCTGAACTTGCCCCTATTTCAACCAGATAAAATTTTTTCCACCCATTTTACTAATAATTTGTCTCGTTACACTCTAATTAACCAATTTAGGGCCATTCCTGTTCGATTTGGTCCAAACCCGGTCGAGTAGGGCCGTTATCATACAAAATATTTTGTAACGAATATTTTTGGAAAAGTGACAACTGGCTGTACTAGGGCTCCTGTAACTCAAGCTGAATCGAGCTTGTTTCCCAGTTACCGTTTGTTTCCCATTGATTCCTATGGGGCGAGAAACGTTTGAATGACTTTAAGGCTACAAAATCGTTAAAAATGGACGATTGTTTAGCAGAAAATTATTCTGACCTGTTCAGGAATGGGTTTAGAGTATTTAACTTCCATATAAATGAAAAAAAGGGGAGTAATTTGTGTATAAATACTTAAAAGAATAGATCTGGATTGGAGAACTTCGCCAAATATCGCGCCAACCTAGTCGCTTGTGTACAACAAACCGGTTTTTCGAAGCTGATGTCGTGTTTTATACCAGACGGGTGAGAAAAAAAAAGAAAAGACAAGAATTCCCCGTTCCCTCATTTATGCAACTTTCGCCTTATTTATTTATTTATTTTTATTTATTATTAACCATTTGAAAAATGGTTGTTGTTTTCGGGAGAATGGACCCGATGATGTTACCACTTTTGAATGATGTTACCACTTTTGAATGATGCTACCACTTTTGAATTTAAATTAAATTCTTTATTTTTAGAAGAATTTTTATTTGAATTTAAATTAAATTCTTTACTTTTAGAAGAATTTTTATTTAAATAGTAAATTAAAATGGTTAAAATCATTGTAATAAAGGAGAAAACTAACAAATTTAAAAATGGGTAGACGGAAATTAACAGATACGGAAAAAGCCGAAGCCAAAGAAATGAATGAACGTGAATATCGCATTCAATGATATTAAACACAATACGCGTACTTAAACAATCATAAAGTGATTTTTATTTCTTCTTTTGCTATTTAAAATAAAAATTTAGTCAACATGTATAAGTTGCTTATTAGTTTGGCGATTCGTATCATTTGGCGAAATTGGTCGACGGGATAACTGAGTAATACTGTATTTGGTTTGGCGCAAAAACGTCTTTCAATGCAGAAAATGATAAAATCAAAAGATTATTGAGCCGCTGAAAACCAATTACGTGTTGAAAGGCGATCACGAAAAAGGAAGCAATTTAATGCCGAACCGATTAATTGTAAAACATCATGTCGCCAGGGCGACCAATCCACTAGCCATGGCGTTTTACTATCGGTCGGTTCTAACCAGGAAAATTTGAGTGCCAATAGTGATTCTAACAAGCCGGAAAATGTTATAGCTATTACTCTTGATTTTCCACCACCTAAAAAGAAAACTAAAAAGCAATCGGCTTGGGAAAAACTGGGAAAAAACTTTTTTGATTCGATGTCTGATGGACCCATTCACAGATGCATGTGCTGCGATCGATTTTGGTTTAAAACCTCCATCACCAAAATTCTGCTCTGTAAAATCAAACAATATATGCCAAAGTCTTACAAGTATAACAGTATATGCCAAAGCTGTATTTTAATAATGATTACTTTTGCACCAACAATGTTAAATAGTTTGAAATGTTTCTTTCGTCGCCAACTTTTATGCTTGGCGACAATAGAGTGATATAACTTAAACGAACCGTACCTTCAAATTGCAGCATGTATAAAGTCATTTATAGCAGTGGCACGGATAATACACAATAAAACAACTGGTATTTAGCTTAAAATGATAGATGAATGTATCGAGTGAAACATTTTTCAAATGGTTGGGGTAATTTCTTAAATTACAATTTTTTTTTATTTATTAACCATTTGAAAAATGGTTGTTGTTTTCGGGAGAATGGACCCGATGATGTTACCACTTTTGAATGATGTTACCACTTTTGAATGATGTGGTCACTTTTGAATTTAAATTGAATTCTTTACTTTTAGAAGAATTTTTATTTGAATTTAAATTAAATTCTTTACTTTTAGAAGAATTTTTATTTGAATAGGAAATTAAAATGTTTAAAATAATTGCAATAAAGGAGAAAACTAACAAATTTAAAAATGGGTAGACGGAAATTAACAGATACGGAAAAAGCCGAAGCCAAAGAAATGAATGAACGTGAATATCGCATTCAATGATATTAAACACAATACGCGTACTTAAACAATCATAAAGTGATTTTTATTAACCATTTGAAAAATGGTTGTTGTTTTCGGGAGAATGGACCCGATGATGTTACCACTTTTGAATGATGTTACCACTTTTGAATGATGTGGTCACTTTTGAATTTAAATTAATTTCTTTACTTTTAGAAGAATTTTTATTTGAATTTAAATTAAATTCTTTACTTTTAGAAGAATTTTTATTTGAATAGTAAATTAAAATGGTTAAAATCATTGTAATAAAGGAGAAAACTAACAAATTTAAAAATGGGTAGACGGAAATTAACAGATACGGAAAAAGCCGAAGCCAAAGAAATGAATGAACGTGAATATCGCATTCAATGATATTAAACACAGTCAACATGTATAAGTTGCTTATTAGTTTGGCGATTCGTATCATTTGGCGAAATTGGTCGACGGGATAACTGAGTAATACTGTATTTGGTTTGGCGCAAAAACGTCTTTCAATGCAGAAAATGATAAAATCAAAAGATTATTGAGCCGCTGAAAACCAATTACGTGTTGAAAGGCGATCACGAAAAAGGAAGCAATTTAATGCCGAACCGATTAATTGTAAAACATCATGTCGCCAGGGCGACCAATCCACTAGCCATGGCGTTTTACTATCGGTCGGTTCTAACCAGGAAAATTTGAGTGCCAATAGTGATTCTAACAAGCCGGAAAATGTTATAGCTATTACTCTTGATTTTCCACCACCTAAAAAGAAAACTAAAAAGCAATCGGCTTGGGAAAAACTGGGAAAAAACTTTTTTGATTCGATGTCTGATGGACCCATTCACAGATGCATGTGCTGCGATCGATTTTGGTTTAAAACCTCCATCACCAAAATTCTGCTCTGTAAAATCAAACAATATATGCCAAAGTCTTACAAGTATAACAGTATATGCCAAAGCTGTATTTTAATAAAATAAACTTTTTCAAAAAAAAAAAAAATATAACCGACTTCAATCAACGCTCTAAAAAGAGTTAAATAATTCTTTAAAATACCCTAATGATGAATTGTTATCTAATAACCACACATCAGATATCATGTACCGACAAAAAAATGGTTATAAGTGTAACACATAGAATTTAATATCCAGCAAACATGGTTTTTCGACAGAATATTTTTTACAAGAGATTAATTTACATATTTTTGATTTAATTTATGAATATATACATATAAAAAGTAATGAATTACTTTTTGAAGTTGGTGCCAAACTATTGTAAGTATAGTAAGAATTGTGGTTATATTATACCTAATACCATAAATAAAATGGTAAAAATCATTATTGATTGTGATTGTTTGGCACCAACTTCAAAAAGTAATTCATTACTTTTTATATGTATATATTCATAAATTAAATCAAAAATATGTAAATTAATCTCTTGTAAAAAATATTCTGTCGAAAAACCATGTTTGCTGGATATTAAATTCTATGTGTTACACTTATAACCATTTTTTTGTCGGTACATGATATCTGATGTGTGGTTATTAGATAACAATTCATCATTAGGGTATTTTAAAGAATTATTTAACTCTTTTTAGAGCGTTGATTGAAGTCGGTTATATTTTTTTTTTTTTTGAAAAAGTTTATTTTATTTCTTACTTTTTAGTTATTTATACCGTAATACTGAATTATGTCGAGGCTAACGAAAAAGACAGGCTACCGCGGTACATTTCTAGTATGTTTTTTACAGACCGCTGAAGTGCGTGATGCTCGAATGCTTCGAAAAAGGTGTCCAAAAAGAACCTCACGTCATTCTAGTGGTTATTAAAAAAGTCATTTGGGATGCACCGCCGTAACCTGCCTTTTTCGTTAGCCTCGTAATTATGTGTACTGATATATGATGGCTCTTTGCAGTTTATTGACTAATGGAGACAGCAAAAAATCAATCTGGGTGCCGGCCGGTAACAGTCATTTAAATTAAATTATACTTATTTAGGGTGAAATTTTAGTCGCCAAAATTGGCAATATTTTAAAAAATGGCGCCACGCTTGGCAACAACTTGACGGTAACGCATATAAATGCATAGATTTATATTAGCTTATGATTGAGAAAACGGAAAAAATCAATATTAATTCGCGAGAAATCATTAATTTTATTAGTTTTTGCTTCGTTACTTAAAAAGTACTGAACCAATTTCGATGAAACGGAAATGGTAACTATTCAAGAGCAACATCTTTCAATAAATCAAAATAATATAAATTGGGGGGATAGTTTCATAGTAATCAGTGAACATATATAAAAAAAATACATACGCGCCGAATTGATAATCTCCTCCTCGTTTTTTGAAGTCGGTTAATAATTATTAGTATTTAATTTGTAAAATATATGTATACAAATTATAATACGGAAAAGAGTATTGTACACACGTACGTCAGGAGGGGAGTTTGAACCCACGGTTTCTTTCGTTAACCTCTTTCATTTAACACCAATACTAGTTTAATCGGTTGGATAGTTGCGGTGTAATCGGTGAACATATATATAAAAAAAAAGTACATGCGCGGTCGAATTGATGATAACCTTCTCTCCTTTTTTAAGTCAGTTAAATAAATTATAATACGGAAAAAATACTGCATGTTATACATGGATGTCAGGAATGGGGTTCGAACCCACGATCTCTTTCGAGAACCAGAGCTTAAATCGGGCGCCTTAGACCGCTCGGCTATCCTAACTGCAATCTAAACGGTGAACAACGCCATGTGACTTTTCGCAAGTCTATTATTTTAGCACACTTTCACTGATAAAGTACCGAGTTGGTAAAAGATCTCTGATACTCTGTACTAACGGTTAAAAACAAAATATTCTTAATAGCATAATTAGTATTTAATTTCTAAAAAGAATAATACGGTAAAGGTTTTTGTATATATGTATGTCAGGAGTGGGGTTCGAACCCACGTTCTCTTTCGATAGCCAGAGCTTAAACCAAGCGCATTACACCGCTCGGCTATCCTGATTGCAATCAACTCAGGGAACTTATTCAAGTTGATGTTATTTTTCGCAAGTCTATTAATTTAGCACTCTTTCACTGATAAAGTATTGAGTTGGTAAAATATCTCTGATACTCTGTGCTAACGGTTAAATACAAAATATTCTTAATAGCATAATTAGTATTTAATTTGCAAAATATATGTGTAAAAATTATAATACGGAATAGGTTGTTGTATACAAGTATGTCGGCAGTGGGGTTCGAACCCACGCTATCTTGCGAGAACTAGAATTTAAATCAGGCGCCTTAGACCGCTCGGCCATCCTGACTGCACTCCATGGTAGGAACTCATTCAACAGTTTTGATTAGCGAAAAATCACTAATTATATTAGTTTTTGCCTGTTTACTAAAAAATTACTGAACCATTTTCTATGAAATGGAAGTGGTACCAATCCGAGAGAAAGCTCTTTAATTTAACACCAAAACCAAATTAATCAGTTGGATAGTTTCGGCGTAATCGGTGAACATACATTAAAAAAATACATACGCGATGAATTGATAACCTCCTCTCCTTCTTGAAGTCGGTTAAAAATATTCTTAATAGCATAATTAGTATTTAATTTGTAAAAATTATAATACGGAATAGGTTCGGAAACTTATTCAATGTCGTGTTACTTTTTGCAAGTCAATTATTTTAGCACTCTTTCACTGATAAAGTATTGAATTGATAAAAGATCTCTGATACTCTGTGCTAACGGTTAAATATAAAATATTTTTAATAGCATAATTAGTATTTAATTTGTAAAATATATATGTAGAAATTATAATACGGAAAATTATTGCACACACGTATGTCAGGAGTGGGGTTCGAACCCATTGTCACTTTCGAGAACCAGAGCTTAAATCAGGCGCTTTAAACCGCTCGGCCATCCCGACTTCACTCAATTGTTGGAACTAATTCAACAGTTTTAACTAGCGAAAAAACACTAATTTTAATAGTTTTTGCTTAATTACTAAAAAACTACTGAACCAATTTCTATGAAATGGAAGTGGTACCAATCCGAGAGTAAGCTCTTTAATTTAACACCAAAACCAAATTAATAGGCTGCATAGTTTCGGAGTAATCGGTGTACATACATTAAAAAAAAAAATACATACGCGTCGAATTGATAACCTCCTCTCCTTTTTGAAGTCGGTTAATAATGGAGACAGCAAAAAATCAATCTGGGTGCCGGCCGGTAACAGTCATTTAAATTAAATTATACTTATTTAGGGTGAAATTTTAGTCGCCAAAATTGGCAATATTTTAAAAAATGGCGCCACGCTTGGCAACAACTTGACGGTAACGCATATAAATGCATAGATTTATATTAGCTTATGATTGAGAAAACGGAAAAAATCAATATTAATTCGCGAGAAATCATTAATTTTATTAGTTTTTGCTTCGTTACTTAAAAAGTACTGAACCAATTTCGATGAAACGGAAATGGTAACTATTCAAGAGCAACATCTTTCAATAAATCAAAATAATATAAATTGGGGGGACAGTTTCATAGTAATCAGTGAACATATATAAAAAAAAATACATACGCGCCGAATTGATAATCTCCTCCTCGTTTTTTGAAGTCGGTTAATAATTATTAGTATTTAATTTGTAAAATATATGTATACAAATTATAATACGGAAAAGAGTATTGTACACACGTACGTCAGGAGGGGAGTTTGAACCCACGGTTTCTTTCGTTAACCTCTTTCATTTAACACCAATACTAGTTTAATCGGTTGGATAGTTGCGGTGTAATCGGTGAACATATATATAAAAAAAAAGTACATGCGCGGTCGAATTGATGATAACCTTCTCTCCTTTTTTAAGTCAGTTAAATAAATTATAATACGGAAAAAATACTGTATGTTATACATGGATGTCAGGAATGGGGTTCGAACCCACGATCTCTTTCGAGAACCAGAGCTTAAATCGGGCGCCTTAGACCGCTCGGCTATCCTAACTGCAATCTAAACGGTGAACAACGCCATGTGACTTTTCGCAAGTCTATTATTTTAGCACACTTTCACTGATAAAGTACTGAGTTGGTAAAAGATCTCTGATACTCTGTACTAACGGTTAAAAACAAAATATTCTTAATAGCATAATTAGTATTTAATTTCTAAAAAGAATAATACGGTAAAGGTTTTTGTATATATGTATGTCAGGAGTGGGGTTCGAACCCACGTTCTCTTTCGATAGCCAGAGCTTAAACCAAGAGCATTACACCGCTCGGCTATCCTGATTGCAATCAACTCAGGGAACTTATTCAAGTTGATGTTATTTTTCGCAAGTCTATTAATTTAGCACTCTTTCACTGATAAAGTATTGAGTTGGTAAAATATCTCTGATACTCTGTGCTAACGGTTAAATACAAAATATTCTTAATAGCATAATTAGTATTTAATTTGCAAAATATATGTGTAAAAATTATAATACGGAATAGGTTGTTGTATACAAGTATGTCGGCAGTGGGGTTCGAACCCACGCTATCTTGCGAGAACTAGAATTTAAATCAGGCGCCTTAGACCGCTCGGCCATCCTGACTGCACTCCATGGTAGGAACTCATTCAACAGTTTTTATTAGCGAAAAATCACTAATTATATTAGTTTTTGCCTGTTTACTAAAAAATTACTGAACCATTTTCTATGAAATGGAAGTGGTACCAATCCGAGAGAAAGCTCTTTAATTTAACACCAAAACCAAATTAATCAGTTGGATAGTTTCGGCGTAATCGGTGAACATACATTAAAAAAATACATACGCGATGAATTGATAACCTCCTCTCCTTCTTGAAGTCGGTTAAAAATATTCTTAATAGCATAATTAGTATTTAATTTGTAAAAATTATAATACGGAATAGGTTCGGAAACTTATTCAATGTCGTGTTACTTTTTGCAAGTCAATTATTTTAGCACTCTTTCACTGATAAAGTATTGAATTGATAAAAGATCTCTGATACTCTGTGCTAACGGTTAAATATAAAATATTTTTAATAGCATAATTAGTATTTAATTTGTAAAATATATATGTAAAAATTATAATACGGAAAATTATTGCACACACGTATGTCAGGAGTGGGGTTCGAACCCATTGTCACTTTCGAGAACCAGAGCTTAAATCAGGCGCTTTAAACCGCTCGGCCATCCTGACTTCACTCAATTGTTGGAACTAATTCAACAGTTTTAATTAGCGAAAAAACACTAATTTTAATAGTTTTTGCTTAATTACTAAAAAACTACTGAACCAATTTCTATGAAATGGAAGTGGTACCAATCCGAGAGTAAGCTCTTTAATTTAACACCAAAACCAAATTAATAGGCTGCATAGTTTCGGAGTAATCGGTGTACATACATAAAAAAAAAAAATACATACGCGTCGAATTGATAACCTCCTCTCCTTTTTGAAGTCGGTTAAAAAATTATAATACGGAAAATTATTGCACACACGTATGTCAGGAGTGGGGTTCGAACCCATTGTCACTTTCGAGAACCAGAGCTTAAATCAGGCGCTTTAAACCGCTCGGCCATGCTGACTTCACTCAATTGTTGGAACTAATTCAACAGTTTTAATTAGCGAAAAAACACTAATTTTAATAGTTTTTGCTTAATTACTAAAAAACTACTGAACCAATTTCTATGAAATGGAAGTGGTACCAATCCGAGAGTAAGCTCTTTAATTTAACACCAAAACCAAATTAATAGGCTGCATAGTTTCGGAGTAATCGGTGTACATACATAAAAAAAAAAAATACATACGCGTCGAATTGATAACCTCCTCTCCTTTTTGAAGTCGGTTAATAATGATTACTTTTGCACCAACAATGTTAAATAGTTTGAAATGTTTCTTTCGTCGCCAACTTTTATGCTTGGCGACAATAGAGTGATATAACTTAAACGAACCGTACCTTCAAATTGCAGCATGTATAAAGTCATTTATAGCAGTGGCACGGATAATACACAATAAAACAACTGGTATTTAGCTTAAAATGATAGATGAATGTATCGAGTGAAACATTTTTCAAATGGTTGGGGTAATTTCTTAAATTACAATTATTTTTTTATTTATATTTATTTATTTATTCTTTTAGCGTGGGGTTGGGGTGTTTGACTTAACAATTTATTATTTATCAACAATTACAATATAATTCCAAATAGAATAGAAAAATAAAAATGAAAAAGTATTATTTAATTGTTTTATATTTTGAATTCTCAGTTTGGGGGAAGGGGTAATTAAGCAGTAGTTTCAAAAGGTGGAGATTTAAATAATTAATAATAAAGAATAGAGATATTTTTAATCGAAAGTGAAAAAGATATTATATTTTTGCGGAGGAAAAGGCGGGTGGGGGGAAGAGTTATAAAGGAAAAAGCCGAAAATTCAGAGTGGCGGGATTTTATGATTATAAATTTATTGTTTAGAAAAATATCAAAAGCATTAGAAAAAATTATAAATATAAAAGATTTATAATTTTTAAGCTAAAACTGGAGGAGGTGTCATGTTTTATTAGTAGTATTATTTTATTTATTTATTTATTTATTTATTTGGCGTAAAGGAGGGGCATTTCATTTAACAATATATTATTTATCTACAATTACTATAAAATTCCAAATAGAACAGAAAAAAAATGAAACAGTATTGTTTAATTATTTTACATTTTGAGTGCTTTGTTTCGGGGGGGGGGACGAAATCGGTAATTTCGAAAGGTGGAGATTTAAATAATTGATTATTTGTTGTTGCAATAAAGTAATAAAAGGGCAAGATAGTAAATAAAAAAAGTTTTACAAATCTTAAGCATTTGATTGAATCTTTTAGGGATTAAGGGGGGAAGGGGGCGAGTTAAGATGAAATTAAAAAAACCGGAAGCATGGAAGGATTTCATTCTTCCTTTTTAAATTATTTCATTTTTTAAATTTTTAATTAGAAATTATTTTACGTACGACTAATTCGTTAAAACTGTGTCCTTAATTTACTAACTTATAGCAAAGAATATTAGCATTTGAAGCTTTTTTATTAAAAAAATATTAATCATAATTTCACTGTGAAAATAAAAAAAAAGAATAAAATCAGTCTAATGTATGTGAATATATATTTATACTCACATTAAATCAAATTTAGAATTAGTTCCATTTATATTTTCTTTCTTAAATACGCATGTAAAACATATCAATAAAAATAAATTGATGGAAAGAATTTTTTAATTCTAATATAGCATTATACAAAAGCATACCTACACGTTATTATTTTATCCAATTTTAAATGCCTTATACTTTCCCGTGAGAGAGATTGAGAAACTAAAATTACTCGTCTCGCCATCTACGCGATAAGACGCCAAATCAGGCAACCGTTTTGGAAACTAAATGGAGGCGTGATTCAGCCCGAGTATATAGGAGCCTTAGGCTGTACTTGTCCCTCTTTCAGCCAGATAAAAATTTTCCCACCCATTTTACTAATAATTTTTCTCGTTACACTCCAATCATTCAATTTAGACCCATTCCGGGTCGATTTGTTCCAAACCCGGTCGAGTAGGGCCGTTATCATTCGAAAAAAATTTTGTCATGAAAATTTCCGAAAAACGTGACAACTGGCTGAACTTGCCCCTATTTCAACCGGATAAACATTTTCAGACCAATTTTACTAATAATTTTTCTCGTTACACTCTAATTAACCAATTTAGGCCCATTCCCTGTCGATTTGGTTCAAACCCTGTCTAATAGGGCCGTTATCATACAAAAAAAATTTTTTAACGAAAATTTTTGAAAAAGTGACAGCTGGCTGAGCTTGCCTATTTCAGCCGGATAAAAAATTTTCCACCCATTTTCAAACGAATTTGACAATTTGCACACTAATTATGCAATTTAGGCCGATTTCCGGTCGATTGGGTCTAAACCCGGACGAGTGTCGTTATCATCCAAAAAAATTTGTTACGAAAATTTCCGAAAAAAGTGAATACTGGCTGAACTTGCCCCTATTTCAGCCGGATAAACATTTTCCATCCAATTTCCCAATAATTTCTCTCGTTACTCGCTAATTAAACAATTTAGGCCAATTCCCGTCCGATTTGGTTCATACCCGGTCTAGTAGGGCCGTTATCAGCCAAAAAAAAAGTTTGTCACGAAAATTTTCGAAAAAACTCACAACTGGCTGAACTTGCCCCTATTTCAACCAGATAAAAAATTTTCCAGCCATTTTACTAATAAATTGTCTCGATACACTCTAATTAACCAATTTAGGCCCATTCCCTGTCGATTTGGTCCAAACCCGGTCGAGTAGGGCCGTTATCATACAAAAAATTTTGTAACGAATATTTTTGAAAAAAGTGACAACTGGCTGAACTTGCCCCTATTTCAACCAGATAAAATTTTTTCCACCCATTTTACTAATAATTTTTCTCGTTACACTCTAATTAACCAATTTAGGCCCATTCCCTGTCGATTTGGTCCAAACCCGGTCGAGTAGGGCCGTTATCATACAAAATATTTTGTAACGAATATTTTTGAAAAACTGACAACTGGCTGTACTTAACCCTATTTCAGCCAGATAAAAATTTTCCTACCCATTTTACTAATAATTTTTCTCGTTACACTCTTATTAACTTATTTACGCCCATTCGCTGTCGATTTGGTCCAAACCATGTCTAGTAGAGCCGTTATCAGGCAAAAAAATTTTGTCACGGAAATTTTCGAAAAAACTGACAACTGGCTGAACTTGCCCCTATTTCAACCAGATAAAATTTTTTCCACCCATTTTACTAATAATTTTTCTCGTTACACTCTAATTAACCAATTTAGGCCCATTCCCTGTCGATTTGGTCCAAACCCGGTCGAGTAGGGCCGTTATCATACAAAAAATTTTGTAACGAATATTTTTGAAAAACTGACAAATGGCTGAACTTGCCCCTATTTCAAACAGATAAAATTTTTTCCACCCATTTTACTAATAATTTGTCTCGTTACACTCTAATTAACCAATTTAGGCCCATTCCTGTTCGATTTGGTCCAAACCCGGTCGAGTAGGGCCGTTATCATACAAAATATTTTGTAACGAATATTTTTGAAAAACTGACAACTGGCTGTACTTAACCCTATTTCAACCAGATAAAAATTTCCCCACCCATTTTACTAATAATTTTTCTCGTTACACTCTAATTAACCAATTTAGGCCCATTCCTGATCGATTTGGTCCAAACCCGGTCGAGTAGGACCGTTATCATACAAAAAATTTTGTAACGAATATTTTGTGAAAAAGTGACAACTGGCTGAACTTGCCCCTATTTCAACCAGATAAAACTTTTTCCACCCATTTTACTAATAATTTGTCTCGTTACACTCTAATCAACCAGTTTAGTCCCATTCCTGTTCGATTTGGTCCAAACCCGGTCGAGTAAGGCCGTTATCACCCAAAAAAAATTTTGTCACGAAAATTTTCGAAAAAACTGACAACTGGCTGATTTTGCCCTCTTTAAGCTGGATAATAAAATTTCCGCCCATTTTCACAATAATTTGTCTCGTCACACTCTAATTAACCAATTTAGGCCCTTTCCCGACCAATTTTGTAAAAACCCGGCCCAGTAGGGTCGTTAACATCCAAAAAAAATTTTGTCACTACAATTTCCGAAAAAAGTGACAACTGGATGAACTTGCCCCTATTTCAACCAGATAAAAAATTTTCCACCCATTTTACTAATAATTTGTCTCTTTACACTCTAATTAACCAATTTATGCCCATTCCTGTTCGATTTGGTCCAAACCCTGTCGAGTAGGGCCGTTATCATACAAAAAATTTTGTAACGAATATTTTTGAAAAAGTGACAACTGGCTTATCTTGCCCCTATTTCAGCCGGATAAAAAAATTTCCACCATTTTTCGTAATATTTTGTCTTGTTACACTCAAATTAACTAATTTAGGCACATTCCCTGTCGATTTGGTCCAAACATGGTCGAGTAGAGCCGTTATCATACAAAATATTTTGTAACGAATATTTTTGAAAAAGTGTCAACTGGCTGTACTTGTCCCTCTTTCAGCCAGATAGAAATTTTCCCACCCATTTTACTAATAATTTTTCTCGTTACACTCTGATTAACCAATTTAGGCCCATTCTCTGTCGATTTGTTCCAAACCCGGTCTAGTAGGGCCGTTATCAGCCAAAAAAAATTTTGTCACGAAAATTTTCGAAAAATCTGACAACTGGCTGAACTTGCCCCTATCTCAACCAGATAAAAAAATTTCCACCCATTTTACTAATAATTTGTCTCGTTAAACTCTATTTAACCAATTTAGGCCCATTCCTGTTCGACTTGGTCCAAACCCGGTCGAAAAGGGCCGTTATCTTCCAAAAAAATTTTGTCACGAAAATTTTCGAATAAAATGACAACTGGCTTAACTTGCCTGTTTCAGTCGGATAAAAAATTTTCCGCCCATTTTCAAACGAATTTGAATTTTACACTCTAATTAAGCAATTTAGGCTCATTCCCGATCGATTTGGTCCAAACCCGGTCGAGTACGGCCGTTATCATCCAAAAAAAATTTGTCACGAAAATTTCGAAAAAAGTGACAACTAGCTTAACTTGCCCCTATTTCAGCCGGATAAAAAAATTTCCTCCATTTTTCATTATATTTTGTCTTGTTACACTCAAATTAACTAATTTAGGCCCATTCCCTGTCGATTTGTTCCAAACATGGTCGAGTAGAGCCGTTATACAAATTATTTTGTAACGAATATTTTTCAAAAAGTGACAACTGGCTGTACATCTCCCTCTTTCAGCCAGATAAAAATTTTCCCACCCATTTTACTAATAATTTTTCTCGTTACACTCTAATTAACCAATTTAGGCCCTTTCCCGGTCAGTTTGGTCTAAACCCGGTCCAGTAGGTTGGTTAACATCCAAAAAAATTTTTGTCACGACAATTTCCCAAAAAAGTGACAACTGGCTGAACTTGCCCCTATTTCAACCAGATAAAAATTTTTCCACCCATTTTACTAATAATTTGTCTCGTTACACTCTAATTAACCAATTTAGGCCCATTCCTGATCGATTTGGTCCAAACCCGGTCGAGTAGGACAGTTATCATACAAAAAATTTTGTAACGAATATTTTGTGAAAAAGTGACAACTGGCTGAACTTGCCCCTATTTCAACCAGATAAAACTTTTTCCACCCATTTTACTAATAATTTGTCTCGTCACACTCTAATTAACCAATTTAGGCCAATTCCTGTTCGATTTGGTCCAAACCCGGTCTAATAGGGCCGTTATCAGCCAAAAAAAATTTTGTAACGAATATTTTTGAAAAAGTGACAACTGGCTGAACTTGCCCCTATTTCAACCAGAAAATTTTTTTTCCACCCATTTTACTAATAATATGTCTCGTTACACACTAATTAACCAATTTAGGCCAATTCCTGTTCGATTTGGTCCAAACCCGGTCTAGTAGGGCCGTTAACAGCCAAAAAAAATTTTGTCGCGAAAATTTTCGAAAAATTTGACAACTGGCTGAACTTGCCCCTATTTCAACCAGATAAAAATTTTTCCACCCATTTTACTAATAATTTTTCTCGTTACACTCTAATTAACCAATTTAGGCCCATTCCCTGTCGATTTGGTCCAAACCCGGTCTAGTAGGGCCGTTATCAGCCAAAAAAAATTTTGTCACGAAAATTTTCGAAAAAACTGACAACTGGCTGAACTTGCCCCTATTTAAGCCGGTTAAAAAAATTTCCACCCATGTTCACAAAAATTTGTCTCGTTACACTCTAATTAACCAATTTAGGCCCTTTCCCGGTCAATTTGGTCCAAACCCGGTCCAGTAGGTTGGTTAACATCCAAAAAAATTTTTGTCACGACAATTTCCTAAAAAAGTGACAACTGGCTGAACTTGCCCCTATTTCAACCAGATAAAAAATTTTCCACCCATTTTACTAATAATTTGCCTCGTTACACTCTAATTAACCAATTTAGGCCCATTCCTGATCGATTTGGTCCAAACCCGGTCGAGTAGGACCGTTATCATACAAAAAATTTTGTAACGAATATTTTGTGAAAAAGTGACAACTGGCTGAACTTGCCCCTATTTCAACCAGATAAAAATTTTTCCACCCATTTTACTAATAATTTCTCTCGTTAAACTCTAATTAACCAATTTAGGCCCATTCCTGTTCGACTTGGTCCAAACCCGGTCGAGTAGGGCCGTTATCTTCCAAAAAAAATTTGTCACGAAAATTTTCGAATAAACTGACAACTGGCTTAACTTGCCCCTATTTCAGCCGGATAAAGAATTTTCCACCCATTTTCAAACGAATTTGACAATTTGCACTCTAATTATGCAATTTAGGCCGATTTCCGGTCGATTGTGTCTAAACCCGGACGAGTGTCGTTATCATCCAAAAAAATTTGTTACGAAAATTTCCGAAAAAAGTGAATACTGGCTGAACTTCAGCCGGCCCCTATTTCAGCCGGATAAACATTTTCCATCCAATTTCCCAATAATTTCTCTCGTTACTCGCTAATTAAACAATTTAGGCCCATTCCCGTCCGATTTGGTTCATACCCGGTCTAGTAGGGCCGTTATCAGCCAAAAAAAATTTTGTCACGAAAATTTTCGAAAAAACTGACAACTGTCTGAACTTGCCCCTATTTTAACCAGATAAAAAATTTTCCAACCATTTTACTAATATATTGTCTCGATACACTCTCATTAACCAATTTAGGCCCATTCCTGTTCGATTTCGTCCAAACCCGGTCGAGTAGGGCGGTTATCATCCAAAAAAGGTTTGTCAAGAAAATTTTCGAAAAAACTGACAACTGGCTTAACTTGCCCCTATTTCAGCCGGATAAAGAATTTTCCACCCATTTTCATAATAATTTGTCTTGTTACACTCTAATTAACCAATTTAGGCCAATTCCCGGTCGATTTGGTCCAAAGCCGGTCTAGTAGGGCCGTTATCATACAAAAAAAATATTTTTAACGAAATTTTCGAAAAAAGTGAGAACTGGCTGAACTTGCCCCTATTTCAGCCGGATAAAACATTTTCCACCCATTTTCCCAATAATTTGCCTCGTGACACTCTAGTTAACCAATTTATGCCAATAAACGGTCGATCTGGTCCAAAGCCGGTCGAGTATTTCCGAAATCATCCCAAAAAATTTTGTCACGAAAATTTCCGAAAAAAGTGAGAACTGGCTGAACTTGCCCCTATTTCAGCCGGACAAAAAATTTTCCACCCATTTTCCCAATAATTTGTCTCGTGACACTCCAGTTACGCAATTTATGCCAATAAACGGTCGATCTGGTCCAAACCCGGTCGAGTAGGGCCGTTATCGTACAAAAAATTTTGTAACGAATATTTTTGAAAAAAGTGACAACTGGCTGAACTTGCCCCTATTTCAACCAGATAAAAATATTTCCACCCATTTTACTAATAATTTGTCTCGTTACACTCTAATTAACCAATTTAGGCCCATCTCTGTTCGATTTGGTCCAAACCCGGTCGAGTAGGTCCGTTATCATACAAAAAATTTTGTAACGAATATTTTTGAAAAAGTGACAAATGGCTGAACTTGCCCCTATTTCAACCAGATAATATTTTTTCCACCCATTTTACTAATAATTTGTCTCGTTACAATCTAATTAACCAATTTAGGCAAATTCCTGTTCGATTTGGTCCAAACCCGGTCGAATAGGTCCGTTATCATACAAAATATTTTGTAACGAATATTTTTGAAAAACTGACAACTGGCTGTACTTAACCCAATTTCAGCCAGATAAAATTTTTCCCACCCATTTTACTAATAATTTTTCTCGTTACACTCTTATTAACTTATTTAGGCCCATTCGCTGTCGATTTGGTCCAAACCATGTCTAGTAGAGCCGTTATCAGGCAAAAAAATTTTGTCACGAAAATTTTCGAAAAAACTGACAACTGGCTGAACTTGCCCCTATTTCAACCAGATAAAAAATTTTCCACCCATTTGACTAATAATTTGTCTCGTTAAACTCTAATTAACAAATTTAAGCCTATTCCTGTTCGACTTGGTCCAAACCCGGTCGAATAGGGCCGTTATCATCCAAAAAAATTTTGACACGAAAATTTTCGAATAAACTGACAACTGGCTGAACTTGCCCCTATTTCAGCCGGATAAAAGGTTTTCCACCAATTTTCACACGAATTTGAATCGTTACACTCTAATTAAGCAATTTAGGGCCCTTCCCGGTCGATTTGGTCCAAACCCGGTCGAGTACGGCCGTTATCATCCCAAAAAAAATTGTCAAGAAAATTTCGAAAAAAGGGACAACTGGCTTTACGTGCCCCTATTTCAGCCGGATAAAACATTTTCCACCAATTTTCTCAATAATTTGTCTCGTTACACTCTAATTAACCAATTTAGGCCCATTCCCGGTCAATTTGGTCCAAACCCGGTCGAGTAGGGACGTTATCATCCGAAAAATATTTTGCCACGAAAATTTTCGAAAAAACTGACAACTGGCTGAACTTGCCCCTATTTCAGCCGGATAAAATATTTTCCACTCATTTTCAAAATAATTTCTCTTGCTACACTCAAATTAACCAATTTAGGCCCATTTCCGGTCGATTGGGTCTAAACCCGGTCGAGTGTCGTTATCTTCCAAATAAATTTGTCACGAAAATTTCCGAAAAAAAACGAATACTGGCTGAACTTGCCCCTATTTCAGCCGGATAAACATTTTCCATCCAATTTCCCAATAATTTCTCTCGTTACTCGCTAATTAAACTATTTAGGCCAATTCCCGGCCGATTTGTTTCATACTCGGTCAAGTAGGGCCGTTATCATCCAAAAAAAATTTGTCACGAAAATTTTTGAAAAACATGCAACTGGCTGAACTTGCCCCTATTTAAACTGGATAAACATTTTCCCACCAATTTTCACACTAATTTGTCTCGTTATACTCTAATTAACCAATTTAGGCCCTTTCCCTGTCGATTTGGTCCAAACCGGTCCAGAAGGGTCGTTAACATCAAAAATAAATTGTTGTCACGACAATTTCCGAAAAAAGTGACAACTGGCTGAACTTGCTCCTATTTGAACCAGATAAAAAGTTTTCCACCCATTTTACTAATACTTTGTCTCGTTACACTCTAATTAACCAATTTAGGCCCATTCCTGTTCAATTTGGTCCAAACCCGGTCGAGTAGGGCCGTTATCATACAAAAAATTTTGTAACGAATATTTTTGAAAAAGTGACAACTGGCTGAACTTGCCCCTATTTCAACCAGATAAAATTTTTTCCACCCATTTTACTAATAATTTGTCTCGTTACACTCTAATTAACCAATTTAGGGCCATTCCTGTTCGATTTGGTCCAAACCCGGTCGAGTAGGGCCGTTATCATACAAAATATTTTGTAACGAATATTTTTGGAAAATTGACAACTGGCTGTACTAGGGCTCCTGTAACTCAAGCTGAATCGAGCTTGTTTCCCAGTTACCGTTTGTTTGCCATTGATTCCTATGGGGCGAGAAACGTTTGAATGACTTTAAGGCTACAAAATCGTTAAAAATGGACGATTGTTTAGCAGAAAATTATTCTGGCCTGTTCAGGAATGGGTTTAGAGTATTTAACTTCCATATAAATGAAAAAAAGGGGAGTAATTTGTGTATAAATACTTAAAAGAATAGATCTGGATTGGAGAACTTCGCCAAATATCGCGCCAACCTAGTCGCTTGTGTACAACAAACCGGTTTTTCGAAGCTGATGTCGTGTTTTATACCAGACGGGTGAGAAAAGAAAAGAAAAGACAAGAATTCCCCGTTCCCTCATTTATGCAACTTTCGCCTTATTCATTTATTTATTTTTATTTTTATTTATTTTTATTTTTATTTATTTTTTTTATTTTTAGAGTGTGAGGTATTGATTTAAATGGTTGGATTCATTTAATATTTAAGAAGTGAAGAATAGAGATATTTTAAATCGAAATTGAAAAAGATATTATATTTTGCGGCGTAAGAAAAGGAGGGGGGGGGGGAGACATAGTTAAAAAAAAAGCCAAAAGTTCAGAGGGAGGTTGGATTTTATAATTATAAATTTATTGTTAAAAAAATAACAAAAATATTAGAAAAAATCATGAGTTTTAAAGATTTTAAATTTTGTAAGATAAAGATGAGGGATGTGGCATATTTTATTATTTATTTATTTATTATTATTTACTTATTATTTATATTTATTTATTTATTCTTTTAGCGTGGGGTTGGGGTGTTTGACTTAACAATTTATTATTTATCAACAATTACAATATAATTCCAAATAGAATAGAAAAATAAAAATGAAAAAGTATTATTTAATTGTTTTATATTTTGAATTCTCAGTTTGGGGGAAGGGGTAATTAAGCAGTAGTTTCAAAAGGTGGAGATTCAAATAATTAATAATAAAGAATAGAGATATTTTTAATCGAAAGTGAAAAAGATATTATATTTTTGCGGAGGAAAAGGCGGGTGGGGGGAAGAGTTATAAAGGAAAAAGCCGAAAATTCAGAGTGGTGGGATTTTATGATTATAAATTTATTGTTTAGAAAAATATCAAAAGCATTAGAAAAAATTATAAATATAAAAGATTTATAATTTTTAAGCTAAAAATGGAGGAGGTGTCATGTTTTATTAGTAGTATTATTTTATTTATTTATTTATTTATTTATTTGGCGTAAAGGAGGGGCATTTCATTTAACAGTATATTATTTATCTACAATTACTATAAAATTCCAAATAGAACAGAAAAAAAAATGAAACAGTATTGTTTAATTATTTTACATTTTGAGTGCTTTGTTTCGGGGGGGGGGGGGACGAAATCGGTAATTTCGAAAGGTGGAGATTTAAATAATTGATTATTTGTTGTTGCAATAAAGTAATAAAAGAGCAAGATAGTAAATAAAAAAAGTTTTACAAATCTTAAGCATTTGATTGAATCTTTTAGGGATTAAGGGGGAAAGGGGGCGAGTTAAGATGAAATTAAAAGAAACCGGAAGCATGGAAGGATTTCATTCTTCCTTTTTAAATTATTTCATTTTTTAAATTTTTAATTAGAAATTGTTTTACGTACGACTAATTCGTTAAAACTGTGTCCTTAATTTACTAACTTATAGCAAAGGATATTAGCATTTGAAGCTTTTTTATTAAAAAAATATTAATCATAATTTCACTGTGAAAATAAAAAAAAAAGAATAAAATCAGTCTAATGTATGTGAATATATATTTATATTCACATTAAATCAAATTTAGAATTAGTTCCATTTATATTTTCTTTCTTAAATACGCATGTAAAACATATCAATAAAAATAAATTGATGGAAATAATTTTTTAATTCTAATATAGCATTATACAAAAGCATACCTACACGTTATTATTTTATCCAATTTTAAATGCCTTATAATTTCCCGTGAGAGAGATTGAGAAACTAAAATTACTCGTCTCGCCATCTACGCGATAAGACGCCAAATCAGGCAACCGTTTTGGAAACTAAATGGAGGCGTGATTCAGCCCGAGTATATAGGAGCCTTAGGCTGTACTTGTCCCTCTTTCAGCCAGATAAAAATTTTCCCACCCATTTTACTAATAATTTTTCTCGTTACACTCTAATCATTCAATTTAGGCCAATTCCCGGTCGATTTGTTCCAAACCCGGTCGAGTAGGGCCGTTATCATTCGAAAAAAATTTTGTCATGAAAATTTCCGAAAAAAGTGACAACTGGCTGAACTTGCCCCTATTTCAACCGGATAAACATTTTCAGACCAATTTTACTAATAATTTTACTCGTTACACTCTAATTAACCAATTTAGGCCCATTCCCTGTCGATTTGGTTCAAACCCTGTCTAATAAGGCCGTTATCATACAAAAAAAATTTTGTAACGAAAATTTTTGAAAAAGTGACAGCTGGCTGAGCTTCCCTATTTCAGCCGGATAAAAAATTTTCCACCCATTTTCAAACGAATTTGACAATTTGCACACTAATTATGCAATTTAGGCCGATTTCCGGTCGATTGGGTCTAAACCCGGACGAGTGTCGTTATCATCCAAAAAAATTTGTTACGAAAATTTGTTACGAAAATTTCCGAAAAAAGTGAATACTGGCTGAACTTGCCCCTATTTCAGCCGGATAAACATTTTCCATCCAATTTCCCAATAATTCCTCTCGTTACTCGCTAATTAAACAATTTAGGCCAATTTCCGTCCGATTTGGTTCATTCCCGGTCTAGTAGGGCCGTTATCAGCCAAAAAAAAAGTTTGTCACGAAAATTTTCGAAAAAACTGACAACTGGCTGAACTTGCCCCTATTTCAACCAGATAAAAAAATTTCCAACCATTTTACTAATAAATTGTCTCGATACACTCTAATTAACCAATTTAGGCCCATTCCCTGTCGATTTGGTCCAAACCTGGTAGAGTAGGGCCGTTATCATACAAAAAATTTTGTAACGAATATTTTTGAAAAAAGTGACAACTGGCTGAACTTGCCCCTATTTCAACCAGATAAAATTTTTTCCACCCATTTTACAAATAATTTTTCTCGTTACACTCTAATTAACCAATTTAGGCCCATTCCCTGTCGATTTGGTCCAAACCCGGTCGAGTAGGGCCGTTATCATACAAAAAATTTTGTAACGAATATTTTTGAAAAAAGTGACAACTGGCTGAACTTGCCCCTATTTCAACCAGATAAAAATTTTCCCACCCATTTTACTAATAATTTTTCTCGTTACACTCTGATTAACCAATTTAGGCCCATTCCCTGTCGATTTGGTCCAAACCCGGTCGAGTAGGGCCGTTATCATACAAAAAATTTTGTAACGAATATTTTTGAAAAAGTGACAAATGGCTGAACTTGCCCCTATTTCAACCAGATAAAAATTTTTCCACCCATTTTACTAATAATTTGTCTCGTTACACTCTAATTAACCAATTTAGGCCCATTCCTGTTCGATTTGTTCCAAACGCGGTCGAGTAGGGCCGTTATGGTCTAATTGGGTCTAAACACGGTCGAGTGTCGGTATCATCCAAAAAAATTTGTCACGAAAATTTCCGAAAAAAGTGAATACTGGCTGAACTTGCCCCTATTTCAACACAATAAAAATTTTTCCACCCATTTTACTAATAATTTGTGTCGTTACACTCTAATTAACCAATTTAGGCCCATTCCCGGTCGATTTGGTCCAAACCCGGTCTAGTAGGGCCGTTATAATACAAAAAAAAATTTTGTAACGAAATTTTCGAAAAAAGTGAGAACTGGCTGAACTTGCCCCTATTTCAGCCGCATAAAAAATTTACCACCCATTTTCACAATAATTTGTCTCGTTAAACTCTAATTAACCAATTTAGGCCCATTCCCAGTCAATTTGGTCCAAACCCGGTCGAGTAGGGCCGTTATCATACAAAAAATTTTTTAAAGAATATTTTTGAAAAAGTGACAACTGGCTGTACTTGTCCCTATTTCAGCCGGATAAAACTTTTTCCACCCATTTTCCCAATACCTTGTCTCGTGACACTCTAGTTAACTATTTATGCCAATAAACGGTCGATCTGGTCCAAAGCCGGCCGAGTAGTGCCGAAATCATCCCAAAAAAATTTTGTCACGAAAATTTCCGAAAAAAGTGACAACTTGCTGAACTTGCCCCTATTTCAGCCGGATAAAATTTTTCCACCAATTTTCACACTAATTTGTCTCGATACACTCTAATTAACCAATTTACGCTCATTCCCTGTCGATTTGGTCCAAACCCGGTCGAGTACTGCCGTTATCATCCAAAAAAATTTTCACGAAAACTTCGAAAAAAGTGACAACTGGCTTAACCTTCCCCTATTTCAACCAGATAAAACTTTTTCCACCCATTTTACTAATAATTTGTCTCGTTACACTCTAATTAACCAATTTATTCTCATTCCTGTTCGATTTGGTTCAAACCCGGTCGAGTAGGGCCGTTATCATACAAAAAATTTTGTAACAAATATTTTTGAAAAAGGGACAACTGGCTAAACTTGCCCCTATTTCAACCAGAAAAAAAATTTTCCACCCATTTTACTAATAATATGTCTCGTTATACACTAATTAATCAATTTAGGCCAATTCCTGTTCGATTTGGTCCAAACCCGGTCGAGTAAGGCCGTTATCATACAAAATATTTTGTAACGACTATTTTTGAAAAAGTGTCAACTGGCTGTACTTGTCCCTCTTTCAGCCAGATAGAAATTTTCCCCCCCATTTTACTAATAATTTTTCTCGTTATACTCTAATTAACCAATTTAGGCCCATTCCCTGTCGATTTGGTCCATACCCGGTCTAGTAGGGCCGTTATCAGCCAAAAAAATTTTGTCACGAATATTTTCGAAAAAACTGACAACTGGCTGAACTTGCCCCTATTTAAGCCGGTTAAAAAAATTTCCACCCATGTTCACAATAATTTGTCTTGTTACACTCTAATTAACCAATTTAGGCCCTTTCTCGGTCAATTTTGTCCAAACCCTGTCCAGTAGGTTGGTTAACATTTAAAAAAATTTTTGTCACGACAATTTCCCAAAACAGTGACAACTGGCTGAACTTGCCCCTATTTCAACCAGATAAAATATTTCCACCCATTTTACTAATAATTTGTCTCGTTACACTCTAATTAACCAATTTAGGCCCATTCCTGATCGATTTGGTCCAAACCCGGTCGAGTAGGGCCGTTATCATACAAAAAATTTTGTAACGAATATTTTGTGAAAAAGTGACAACTGGCTGAACTTGCCCCTATTTACACCAGATAAAACTTTTTCCACCCATTTTACTAATAATTTGTCTCGTTACACTCTAATCAACCAGTTTAGTCCCATTCCTGTTCGATTTGGTCCAAACCCGGTCGAGTAAGGCCGTTATCACCCAAAAAAAATTTTGTCACGAAAATTTTCGAAAAAACTGACAACTGGTTGATTTTGCCCTATTTAAGCCGGATAATAAAATTTCCTCACATTTTCACAATAATTTGTCTCGTTACACTCTAATTAACCAATTTAGGCCCTTTCCCGGTCAATTTTGTCAAAACCCGGCCCAGTAGGGTCGTTAACATCCAAAAAAAATTTTGTCACTACAATTTCCGAAAAAAGTGACAACTGGATGAACTTGCCCCTATTTCAACCAGATAAAAAAATTTCCACCCATTTTACTAATAATTTGTCTCGTTACACTCTCATTAACCAATTTATGCCCATTCCTGTTCGATTTGGTCCAAACCCTGTCGAGTAGGGCCGTTATCATACAAAAAATTTTGTAACGGATATTTTTGAAAAAGTGACAACTGGCTGAACTTGCCCCTATTTCAACCAGAAAAATTTTTTTCCACCCATTTTACTAATAATATGTCTCGGTACACACTAATTAACCAATTTAGGCCAATTCCTGTTCGATTTGGTCCAAACCCGGTCTAGTAGGGCCGTTATCAGCCAAAACAAATTTTGTCGCGAAAATTTTCGAAAAATTTGACAACTGGCTGAACTTGCCCCTATTTCAATCAGATAAAAAATTTTCCACCCATTTTACTAATAATTTGTCTCGTTAAACTCTAATTAACCAATTTAGGCCCATTCCTGTTCGACATGGTCCAAACCCGGTCGAGTAGGGCCGTTATCTTCCAAAAAAATTTTGTCACGAAAATTTTCGAATAAACTGACAACTGGCTTAACTTGCCCCTATTTCAGCCGGATAAAAAATTTTCCACCCTTTTTCATAATAATTTAAATTGTTACACTCTAATTAACCAATTTTGGCCCATTCCCGGTCGATTTGGTCCAAACCCGGTCTAGTAGGGCCGTTATCATACAAAAAAAATTTTGTAACGAAAATTTTTGAAAAAGTGACAACTGGCTGAACTTGCCTATTTCAGCCGGATAAAAATTTTTCCACCCATTTTCGAACGAATTTGACTCTTTACACTCTAATTAAGCAATTTAGGCCCATTCCCGGTCGATTTGATCCAAACCCGGTCGAGTACGGCCGTTATCATCCAAAAAAAATTTGTGACGAAAATTTCGAAAAAAGTGTCAACTGGCTTAACTTGGCCCTATTTATGCCGGATAAAAAATTTTCCACCCTTTTTCATAATAATTTGTCTTGTTACACTCTAATTAACTAATTTAGGCCCATTCCCTGTCGATTTGGTCCGAATATGGTCGAGTAGGGCCGTTATCATACAAAATATTTTGTAACGAATATTTTTAAAAAAGTGACAACTGGCTGTACTTGTCCCTCTTTCAGCCAGATAAAAATTTTCCCACCCATTTTACTAATAATTTTTCTCGTTACACTCTAATTAACCAATTTAGGCCCATTCCCTGTCGATTTGGTTCAAACCCTGTCTAATAGGGCCGTTATCATACAAAAAAAAAAAAATTTGTAACGAAAATTTTTGAAAAAGTGACAGCTGGCTGAACTTGCCTATTTCAGCCGGATAAAAAATTTTCCACCCATTTTCAAACGAATTTGACAATTTGCACTCTAATTATGCAATTTAGGCCGATTTCCGGTCGATTGTATCTAAACCATACGAGTGTCGTTATCATCCAAAAAAATTTTTTACGAAAATTTCCGAAAAAAGTGAATACTGGCTGAACTTGACCCTATTTCAGCCGGATAAACATTTTCCATCCAATTTCCCAATAATTTTTCTCGTTACTCGCTAATTAAACAATATAGGCCAATTCCTGTTCGATTTGGTTCATTCCCGGTCTAGTAGGGCCGTTATCAGCAAAAAAAAATTTTGCCACGAAAATTTTCGAAAAAACTGACAACTGGCTGAACTTGCCCCTATTTCAACCAGATAAACATTTTTCCACCTATTTGACTAATAATTTGTCTCGTTAAACTCTAATTAACCAATTTAGGCCCATTCCTGTTCGACTTGGTGCAAACCCGGTCGTAATAGGGCCGTTATCATCCAAAAAAATTTTGTCACGAAAATTTTCGAATAAACTGACAACTGGCTGAACGTGCCCCTATTTCAGCCGGATAAAACATTTTCCACCAAATTTCACAAGAATTTGACTCGTTACACTCTAATTAAGCAATTTAGGCCCATTCCCGGTCGATTTGGTCCAAACCCGGTCGAGTACGGCCGTTATCATCCCAAAAAAAATTGTCAAGAAAATTTCGAAAAAAGGGACAACTGGCTTTAAGTGCCCCTATTTCTGCCGGATAAAAAATTTTCACCAATTTTCTCAATAATTTGTCTCGTTACACTCTAATTAACCAATTTAGGCCCATTCCCGGTCAATTTGGTCCAAACCCGGTCGAGTGTCGTTATCTTCCAAATAAATTTGTCACGAAAATTTCCGAAAAAAGTGAATACTGGCTGAACTTGCCCCTATTTCAGCCGGATAAAAATTTTCCATCCAATTTCCCAATAATTTCTCTCGTTACTCGCTAATTAAACTATTTAGGCCAATACCCGGCCGATTTGGTTCATACCCGGTCGAGTAGGGCCGTTATCATCCAAAAGAATTTTGTAACGAAAATTTTCGAATAAACTTAGAACTGGCTGAACTTGCCCCTATTTCAACCAGATAAAAAATTTTCCACCCATTTTACGAATAATATGTCTCGTTACACTCTAATTAACCAATTTAGGCCCATTCCCTGTCGATTTGGTCCAAACATGGTCGAGCAGAGCCGATATCATACAAAATATTTTGTAACGAATATTTTTGAAAAAGTGACAACTGGCTGTACTTGTCCCTATTTCAACCAGATAAAAAATTTTCATCCATTTTCCCAATATGTTTTCTCGTTACACTCTAATTAACAAATTTAGGCCCATTCCCTATCGATTTGTTCCAAACATGGTCGAGTAGGGCCGTTATCACCCAAATAAATGTTGTCACGAAAATTTTCGAAAAAAGTGACAACTGGCTGAACTTGCCCCTATATCAGCCGGATAAAACTTTTTCCACCCATTTTCCCAATAATTTGTCTCGTGACACTCTAGTTAACCAATTTATGCCAATAAACAGTCGATCTGGTCCAAAGCCGGTCGAGTATTGCCGAAATCATCCAAAAAAAATTTTTCCCGAAAATTTCCGAAAAAAGTGACAACTGGCTGAACTTCCCCTATTTCAACCGGATAAACATTTTCAGACCAATTTTCACACTAATTTGTCTCGTTACACTCTAATTAACCAATCTAGGCCCTTTCCCTGTCGATTTGGTGCAAACCCGGTCTAGTTGGGCCGTTATCAGCCAAAAAAAATTTTGTCACGAAAATTTTCGAAAAATCTGACAACTGGCTGAACTTGCCCCTATTTCAACCAGATAAAAAAATTTCCACCCATTTTACTAATAATTTGTCTCGTTAAACTCTAATTAACCAAATTAGGCCCATTACTGTTCGACTTGGTCCAAACCCGGTCGAGAAGTGCCGTTATCTTCCAAAAAAATTTTGTCACGAAAATTTTCGAATAAACTGACAACTGGCTTAACTTGCCCCTATTTCAACCAGATAAAAAATTTTCCACCCTTTTTGATAATAATTTGTCTCGTTACACTCTAGTTAACCAAGTTAGGCCCATTCCTGTTCAATTTGGTTCAAACCCGGTCGAGTAGGGCCGTTATCATACAAAATATTTTGTAACGAATATTTTTGGAAAAGTGACAACTGGCTGTACTTGTCCCTCTTTCAGCCAGAAAAAAATTTTCCCACCCATTTTACTAATAATTTTTCTCGTTACACTCTAATTAACAAATTTAGGCCTATTCCTGTTCGATTTGGTCCAAACCCGGTCGAGTAGGGCCGTTATCATACAAAATATTTTGTAAGGAATATTTTTGAAAAAGTGACAACTGGCTGAACTTGCCCCTATTTTAACCAGATAAATTTTTTTCACCCATTTTACTAATAATTTGTCTCGTTACACTCTAATTAACCAATTTAGGCCCATTCCTGTTCAATTTGGTCCAATCCCGGTCGAGTAGGGCCGTTATCATACAAAATATTTTGCAAGGAATATTTTTGAAAAAGTGACATCTGGCTGTACTTGTCCCTCTTTCAGCCAGATAAAAATTTTCCCACCCATTTTACTAATAATTTTTCTCGTTACACTCTAATTAACCAATTTAGGCCCATTGCCTGTCGATTTGGTCCAAACCCGGTCGCGTAAGGCCGTTATCATACAAAATATTTTGTAACGACTATTTTTGAAAAAGTGACAACTGGCTGTACTTGTCCCTCTTTCAGCCAGATAGAAATTTTCCCACCCATTTTACTAATAATTTTTCTCGTTACACTCTGATTAACCAATTTAGGCCCATTCCCTGTCGATTTGGTCCAAACCTGGTCTAGTAGGGCCGTTATCAGCCAAAAAAAATTTTGACACGAAAATTTTCGAAAAAACTGACAACTGGCTACATTTGCCCCTATTTAAGCCGGATAAAAACATTTCCACCCATTTTCACAATAATTTGTCTCATTACACTCTAATCAACCAATTTAGGCCCTTTCCCGGTCAATTTGGTCCAAACACGGTCCAGTAGGGTCGTTAACATCCAAAAAAATTTTTGTCACGACAATTTCCCAAAAAAGTGACAACTGGCTGAACTTGCCCCTATTTCAACCAGATAAAAATGTTTCCACCCATTTTACTAATAATTTGTCTCGTTAAACTCTAATTAACCAAATTAAGCCCATTCCTGTTCGACTTGGTCCAAACCCGGTCGAGAAGGGCAGTTATCTTCCAAAAAAATTTTGTCTCGAAAATGTCGAATAAACTGACAACTGGCTTAACTTGCCCCTATTTCAGCCGGATAAAAAATTTTCCACCCTTTTTCATAATAATTTGTCTTGTTACACTCTAATTAACCAATTTAGGCCCATTCCCGGACGATTTGGTCCAAACCCGGTTTAGTAGGGCCGTTATCATACAAAAAAAATTTTGTAACGAAAATTTTTGAAAAAGTGACAACTGGCTGAACTTGCCTATTTCAGCCGGATAAACATTTTCCCACCCATTTTCAAACGAATTTAACTCTTTACACTCTAATTAAGCAATTTAGGCCCATTCCCGGTCGATTTGGTCCAAACCCGGTCGAGAAGGGCCGTTATCATAAAAAAATTTTGTAACGAATATTTTGTGAAAAAGTGACAACTGGCTGAACTTGCCCCTATTTCAACCAGATAAAACTGATAAAACTTTTTCCACCCATTTTACTAATAATTTGTCTCGTTACACTCTAATTAACCAATTTATGCCCAATCCTGTTCGATTTGGTCCAAACCCGGTCGAGTAGGGCCGTTATCATACAAAAAATTTTGTAACAAATATTTTTGAAAAAGTGACAACTGGCTGAACTTGCCCCTATTTCAACCAGAAAAAAAAATTTCCACCCATTTTACTAATAATATGTCTCGTTACACACTAATCAACCAATTTAGGCCCATTCCTGTTCGATTTGGTCCAAACCCGGTCGAGTATGGCCGTTATCATACAAAATATTTGAACGATTGATTTGTAACGAATATTTTTGAAAAAGTGACAACTGGCTGTACTTGTCCCCCTTTCAGCCAGATAAAAATTTTCCCATCCATTTTACTAATAATTTTTCTCGTTACACTCTAATTAACCAATTTAGGCCCATTGCCTGTCGATTTGGTCCAAACCCGGTATAGTAGGGCCGTTATCATACAAAAAATTTTGTAACAAATATTTTTGAAAAAGTGACAACTGGCTGAACTTGCCCCTATTTCAACCAGAAAAAAAATTTCCACCCATTTTACTAATAATATGTCTCGTTACACACTAATCAACCAATTTAGGCCCATTCCTGTTCGATTTGGTCCAAACCCGGTCGAGTATGGCCGTTATCATACAAAATATTTGAACGATTGATTTGTAACGAATATTTTTGAAAAAGTGACAACTGGCTGTACTTGTCCCCCTTTCAGCCAGATAAAAATTTTCCCATCCATTTTACTAATAATTTTTCTCGTTACACTCTAATTAACCAATTTAGGCCCATTGCCTGTCGATTTGGTCCAAACCCGGTATAGTAGGGCTGTTATCATACAAAAAAAATTTTGTAACGAAAATTTTTGAAAAAGTGACAACTTACTGAACTTGCCTATTTCAGCCAGATAGAAATTTTCCCACCCATTTTACTAATAATTTTTCTCGTTACACTCTGATTAATCAATTTAGGCCCATTCCGTGTCGATTTGGTCCAAACCCGGTCTAGTAGGGCCGTTATCAGCCAAAAAAATTTTGTCACGAAAATTTTCGAAAAATCGGACAACTGGCTGAACTTGCCCGTATTTCAACCAGATAAAAAAATTTCCACCCATTTTACTAATAATTTGTCTAGTTAAACTCTAATTAACCAAATTAGGCCCATTCCTGTTCGACTTGGTCCAAACCCGGTCGAGAAGGGCAGTTATCTTCCAAAAAAATTTTGTCACGAAAATTTTCGAAAAAAGTGACAACTGGCTTAGGTTGGCCCTATTTCAGCCGGATAAAACATTTTCCACCCATTTTCACAATAATTTGTCTCGTTACACTCTAATTAACCAATTTAGGCCCTTTCCCGGTCAATTTGGTACAAACACGGTCCATTAGGGTGGTTAACATATAAAAAAATTTTTGTCACGACAATTTCCGAAAAAATTACAACTGGCTGAACTTGCCCCTATTTCAACCAGATAAAACATTTTCCACCCATTTTACTAATAATTTGTCTCGTTACACTCTAGTTAACCAATTTAGGCCCATTCCTATTCAATTTGGTCCAAACCCGGTCGAGTAGGGCCGTTATCATACAAAATATTTTGAAACGAATATTTTTGGAAAAGTGACAACTGGCTGTACTTGTCCCTCTTTCAGCCAGATAAAAATTTTCCCACCCATTTTACTAATAATTTTTCTCGTTACACTCTGATTAACCAATTTAGGCCCATTCCCAGTCGATTTTGTCCAAACCCGGTCTAGTAGGGCCGTTATCAGCCAAAAAAAATTTTGTCACGAAAATTTTCGAAAAATCGGACATCTGGCTGAACTTGCCTTTATTTCAAGCAGATAAAAATTTTTCCACCCATTTTACTAATAATTTGTCTCGTTAAACTCTAATTAACCAAATTAGGCCATTTCCTGTTCGACTTGGTCCAAACCCGGTCGAGAAGGGCCGTTATCTTCCAAAAACATTTTGTCACGAAAATTTTCGAATAAACTGACAACTGGCTTAACTTGCCCCTATTTCAGCCGAATAAAACAATTTCCACCCTTTTTCATAATAATTTGTCTTGTTACACTCTAATTAACCAATTTAGGCCCATTTCCGGTCGATTTCGTCCAAACCCGGTCTAGTAGGGCCGTTATCATACAAAAAAAATTTTGTAACGAAAATTTTTGAAAAAGTGACAACTGGCTGAACTTGCCTATTTCAGCCGGATTAAATTTTTTTCACCCATTTTCAAACGAATTTGACTCTTTACACTCTAATTAAGCAATTTAGGCCCATTCCCGGTCGATTTGGTCCAAACCCGGAAGAGAACGGCCGTTATCATCCAAAAAAATTTGTTACGAAAATTTCAAAAAAAGTGACAACTGGCTTAACTTGGCCCTATTTCAGCCGGATAAAAAATTTTCCACCCATTTTCACAATAATTTGTCTCGCTAAACTCTAATTAACCAATTTAGGCCCTTTCCCGGTCAATGTGGTACAAACCCGTACCATTAGGGTCGTTAACATCCAAAAAAATTTTTGTCACGACAATTTCCGAAAAAAGTGACAACTGGCTGAACTTGCCCCTATTTCAACCAGATAAAAATTTTTCCACCCTTTTTACTAATAATTTGTCTCGTTACACTCTAGTTAACCAATTTAGGCCCATTCCTGTTCAATTTGGTCCAAACCCGGTCTAGTAGGGCCGTTATCATACAAAATATTTTGTAACGAATATTTTTGGAAAAGTGACAACTGGCTGTACTTATTCCTCTTTCAGCCAGATAAAAATTTTCCCATCCATTTTACTAATACTTTTTCTCGTTACACTCTAATTAACCAATTTAGGCCCATTGCCTGTCGATTTGGTCCAAACCCGGTATAGTAGGGCTGTTATCATACAAAAAAAAAAATTTTTAACGAAAATTTTTGAAAAAGTGACAACTGGCTGAACTTGCCTATTTCAGCCAGATAGAAATTTTCCCACCCATTTTACTAATAATTTTTCTCGTTACACTCTGATTAACCAATTTAGGCCCATTCCGTGTCGATTTGGTCCAAACCCGGTCTAGTAGGGCCGTTATCAGCCAAAAAAATTTTGTCACGAAAATTTTCGAAAAATCGGACAACTGGCTGAACTTGCCCGTATTTCAACCAGATAAAAAATTTTCCACCCATTTTACTAATAATTTGTCTCTTTAAACTCTAATTAACCAAATCAGGCCCATTCCTGTTCGACTTTGTCCAAATCCGGTCGAGAAGGGCAGTTATCTTCAAAAAAAATTTTGTCACGAAAATTTTCGAAAAAAGTGACAACTGGCCCTATTTCAGCCGGATAAAAAATTTTCCACCCATTTTCACAATAATTTGTCTCGTTACACTCTAATTAACTAATTTAGGCCCTTTCCCGGTCAATTTGGTACAAACACGGTCCATTAGGGTGGTTAACATCCAAAAAAATTTTTGTCACGACAATTTCCGAAAAAAGTTACAACTGGCTGAACTTGCCCCTATTTCAACCAGATAAAAAATTTTCAACCCATTTTACTAATAATTTGTCTCATTAAACTCTAATTAACCAATTTAGGCCCATTCCTGTTCGATTTGGTCCAAACCCGGTCGAGTAGGGCCGTTATCATACAAAATATTTTGTAACGAATATTTTTGAAAAACTGACAACTGGCTGTACTTAACCCAATTTCAGCCAGATAAAAATTTTCCCACCCATTTTACTAATACTTTTTCTCGTTACACTCTTATTAACTTATTTAGGCCCATTCGCTGTCGATTTGGTCCAAACCATGTCTAGTAGAGCCGTTATCATCCAAAAAAATTTTGTCACGAAAATTTTCGACTAAACTGACAACTGGCTGAACTTGCCCCTATTTCAGCCGGATAAAACATTTTCTAGTAGGGCCGTTATCATACAAAAAAAAATTTGTAACGAAAATTTTTGAAAAAGTTACAACTGGCTGAACTTGCCTATTTCAGCCGGATAAAAAATTTTCCACCCATTTTCAAACGAACTCTTTACACTCTAATTAAGCAATTTAGGCCCATTCCCGGTCGATTTGGTCCAAACCCGGTCGAGTACGGCCGTTATCATCCAAAAAAAAATTTTCACGAAAATTTCGAAAAAAGTGACAACTGGCCCTATTTCAGCCGGATAAAAAATTTTCCACCCATTTTCACAATAATTTGTCTCGTTACACTCTAATTAACCAATTTAGGCCCTTTCCCGGTCAATTTGGTTCAAACCCGGTCCATTAGGGTGGTTAACACCCAAAAAAATTTTTGTCACGACAATCTCCGAAAAAAAAGTGACAACTGGCTGAACTTGCCCCTATTTCAACCAGATAAATTTTTTTCCACCCATTTTATTAATAATTTGTCTTGATACACTCTAATTAACCAATTTAGGCCCATTCCTGTTCAATTTGGTCCAAACCCGGTCGAGTAGGGCCGTTATCATACAAAATATTTTGTAACGAATATTTTTGAAAAAGTGACAACTGGCTGTACTTGTCCCTCTTTCAGCCAGATAAAAATTTTCCCACCCATTTTACTAATAATTTTTCTCGTTACACACTAATTATCCAATTTTGGCCCATTGCCTGTCGATTTGGTCCAAACCCGGTCGAGTAAGGCCGTTATCATACAAAATATTTTGTAACGACTATTTTTGAAAAAGTGACAACTGGCTGAACTTGCCCCTATTTCAACCAGATAAAACTTTTTCCACCCATTTACTAATAATTTGTCTCGTTACACTCTAATTAACCAGTTTAGGCCCATTCCTGTTCGATTTGGTCCAAACCCGGTCGAGTATGGCCGTTATCATACAAAATATTTTGTAACGAATATTTTGTGAAAAAGTGACAACTAGCTGTACTTGTCCCTCTTTAAGCCAGATAGAAATTTCCCCACCCATTTTACTAATAATTTTTCTCGTTACACTCTGATTAACCAATTTAGGCCCATTCCCTGTCGATCTGGTCCAAACCCGGTCTAGTAGGGCCGTTATCAGCCAAAAAAAATTTTGTCACGAAAATTTTCGAAAAATCGGACAACTGGCTGAACTTGCCCCTATTTCAACCAGATAAAAAATTTTCCACCCATTATACTAATAATTTTTCTCGTTACACTCTAATTAACCAATTTAGGCCCATTGCCTGTCGATTTGGTCCAAACCCGGTCGAGTAAGGCCGTTATCATACAAAGTATTTTGTAACGACTATTTTTGAAAAAGTGACAACTGGCTGTACTTGTCCCTCTTTAAGCCAGATAGAAATTTTCCCACCCATTTTACTAATAATTTTTCTCGTTACACTCTGATTAACCAATTTAGGCCCATTCCCTGTCGATCTGGTCCAAACCCGGTCTAGTAGGGCCGTTATCAGCCAAAAAAAATTTTGTCACGAAAATTTTCGATAAATCGGACAACTGGCTGAACTTGCCCCTATTTCAACCAGATAAAAAATTTTCCACCCATTTTACTAATAATTTGTCTCGTTAAACTCTACTTAACCAAATTAGGCCATTTCCTGTTCGACTTGGTCCACACCCGGTCGAGAAGGGCCGTTATCTTCCAAAAAAATTTTGTCACGAAAATTTTCGAATAAACTGACAACTGGCTGAACTTGCCCCTATTTCAACAAGATAAAATTTTTTCCACCCATTTTACTAATAATTTGTCTCGTTACACTCTACTTAACCAATTTAGGCCCATTCCTCTTCAATTTGGTCCAAACCCGGTCGAGTAGGGCCGTTATCATACAAAATATTTTGTAAAGAATATTTCTGAAAAAGTGACAACTGGCTGTACTTGTCCCTCTTTCAGCCACATAAAAATTTTCCCACCCATTTTACTAATAAATTTTCTCGTTACACTCTAATTAACCAATTTAGGCCCATTCCCTGTCGATTTGGTCCAAACACGGTATAGTAGGGCCGTTATCGGCCAAAAAAAAATTTGTCACGAAAGTTTTCGAGAAAACTGACAACTGGCTGAACTTGCCCCTACTTCAACCAGATAAAAAATTTTCCACCCATTTTACTAATAATTTGTCTCGTTAAACTCTAATTAACCAATTTAGGCTCATTCCTGTTCGACTTGGTCCAAACCCGGTCGAGTAGGGCCGTTATCATACAAAATATTTTGTAACGAATATTTTTGAAAAAGTGACAACTGGCTGTACTTGTCCCTATTTCAACCAGATAAAACTTTTTCCACCCATTTTACTAATAATTTGTCTCGTTACACTCTAATTAACCAGTTTAGGCCCATTCCTGTTCAATTTGGTCCAAACCCGGTCGAGTATGGCCGTTATCATACAAAATATTTTGTAACGAATATTTTGTGAAAAAGTGACAACTGGCTGAACTTTCCCCTATTTAAGCCGGATAAAAATTTTCCCACCCATTATACTAATAATTTTTCTCGTTACACTCTAATTAACCAATTTAGGCCCATTGCCTGTCGATTTGGTCCAAACCCGGTCGAGTAAGGCCGTTATCATACAAAGTATTTTGTAACGACTATTTTTGAAAAAGTGACAACTGGCTGTACTTGTCCCTCTTTAAGCCAGATAGAAATTTTCCCACCCATTTTACTAATAATTTTTCTCGTTACACTCTGATTAACCAATTCAGGCCCATCCCCTGTCGATCTGGTCCAAACCCGGTCTAGTAGGGCCTTTATCAGCCAAAAAAAATTTTGTCACGAAAATTTTCGAGAAAACTGACAACTGGCTGAACTTGCCCCTACTTCAACCAGATAAAAAACTTTCCACCCATTTTACTAATAATTTGTCTCGTTAAACTCTAATTAACCAATTTAGGCCCATTCCTGTTCGACTTGGTCCAAACCCGGTCGAGTAGGGCCGTTATCTTACAAAAATTTTGTCACGAAAATTTTCGAATAAACTGAAAACTTGCTTAACTTGACCCTATTTCAGCCGGATAAAAAAATTTCCACCATTTTTCATAATAATTTGTCTCGTTACACTCTAATTAAACAATTAAGGTCAATTCGCGGTCGATTTGGTCCAAACGCGGTCTAGTAGGGCCGCTATCATACAAAAAAAAATTTTGTAACGAAAATTTTTGAAAGAGTGACATCTGGCTGAACTTGCCTATTTCAGCCGGATAAAAAATTTTCCACCCATTTTCAAACGAATTTGACTCTTTACACTCTAATTAAGCAATTTAGTCCCATTCCCGGTCAATTTGGTTCAAACCCGGTCGAGTACTTCCGTTATCATCCAAAAAAAATTTGTCACGAAAATTTCGAAGAAAGTGACAACTGGCTGAACTTGTCCTTATTTAAGCCCGATAAAAAATTTCCACAGATTTTCACAATAATCTCGTTACACTCTAAATAACCTATTTAGGCCCTTTCCCGGTCAATTTGGTACAAACCCGAACCATTAGGGTCGTTAACATCCAAAAAAATTTTGTCACGACAATTTCCGAAAAAAGTGACAACTGGCTGAACTTGCCCCTATTTCAACCAGATAAGACTTTTCCCACCCATTTTACTAACAATTTTTCTCGTTACACTCTAATTAACCAATTTAGGCCCATTCCTGTTCGATATGGTCCAAACCCGGTCGATTAGGGCCGTTATCATACAAAATATTTTGAAACGAATATTTTTGGAAAAGTGACAACTGGCTGAACTTGCCCCTATTTCAACCAGATAAATTTTTTTCCACCCATTTTATTAATAATTTGTCTCGATACACTCTAATTAACCAATTTAGGCCCATTCCTGTTCAATTTGGTCCAAACCCGGTCGAGTAGGGTGGTTAACATCCAAAAAAATTTTTGTCACGACAATTTCCCAAAAAAGTGCCAACTGGCTGAACTTGCCCCTATTTCAACCAGATAAAACTTTTTCCTCCCATTTTACTAATAATTTGTCTCGTTACACTGTAATTAACCAGTTTAGACCCATTCCTGTTCGATTTGGTCCAAACCCGGTCGAGTATGGCCGTTATCATACAAAATATTTTGTAACGAATATTTTTGAAAAAGTGACAACTGGCTGTACTTGTCCCTCTTTCAGCCAGATAAAAATTTTCCCATCCATTTTACTAATAATTTTTCTCGTTACACTTTAATTAACCAATTTAGGCCCATTGCCTGTCGATTTATTAACGGCCAAACCCGGTCGAGTAAGGCCGTTATCATGCAAAATATTTTGTAACGACTATTTTTGAAAAAGTGACAACTGGCTGTATTTGTCCCTCTTTCAGCCGGATAGAAATTTTCCCACCCATTTTACTAATAATTTTTCTCGTTACACTCTGATTAACCAATTTAGGCCCATTCCCTGTCGATTTGGTCCAAACCCGGTCTAGTAGGGCCGTTATCAGCCAAAAAAATTTTGTCACGAAAATTTTCGAAAAATCGGACAACTGGCTGAACTTGCCCGTATTTCAACCAGATAAAAAAATTTCCACCCATTTTACTAATAATTTGTCTCGTTAAACTCTAATTAACCAAATTAGGCCCATTCCTGTTCGACTTGGTCCAAACCCGGTCGAGAAGGGCAGTTATCTTCCAAAAAAATTTTGTCACGAAAATTTTCGAATAAACTGACAACTGGCTTAACTTGCCCCTTTTTCACCCGGATAAAAAAAATTTCCACCCTTTTTCATAATAATTTGTCTTGTTACACTCTAATTAACCAATTTAGGCCCATTCCCGGTCGATTTGGTCCAAACCCGGTCTAGTAGGGCCGTTATCATACAAAAAAAACTTTGTAACGAAAATTTTTGAAAAAGTGACAAGTGGCTGAACTTGCCTATTTCAGCCGGATAAAAAATTTTCCACCCATTTTCAAACGAATTTAACTCTTTACACTCTAATTAAGCAATTTAGGCCCATTCCCGGTCGATTTGGTCCAAACCCGGTCGAGTACGGCCGTTATCATCCAAAAAAAATTTGTCACGAAAATTTCGAAAAAAGTGACTACTGGCTTAAGTTGGCCCTATTTCAGCCGGATAAAAAATTTTCCACCCATTTTCACAATAATTTGCCTCGTTACACTCTAATTAACCAATTTAGGCCCTTTCCCGGTCAATTTGGTACAAACCCGGTCCATTAGGGTGGTTAACATACAAAAAAATTTTTGTCACGACAATTTCCGAAAAAAGTGACAACTGGCTGAACTTGCCCCTATTTCAACCAGATAAAAATTTTCCACCCATTTTACTAATAATTTGTCTAGTGACAAAATACACTCTAGTTTTTGGTTAACATGAGGTACACTCTAGTTAACCAATTTAGGCCCATTCCTATTCAATTTGGTCCAAACCCGGTCGAGTAGGGCCGTTATCATACAAAATATTTTGTAACGAATATTTTTGAAAAAGTGACAACTGGCTGTACTTGTCCCTCTTTCAGCCAGATAAAAATTTTCCCACCCATTATACTAATAATTTTTCGCGTTACGAAATTTTTGGATTCGGTCGCCGCGCTCAAAGCCCGTGATAAAAGCTATGCAATAGCTTAAAATTTCTACCCATTTTCACAATAATTTGTCTCGTTACACTCTAATCAACCAATTTAGGCCCTTTCCCGGTCAATTTGGTCCAAACACGGTCCAGTAGGGTGATTAACATCCAAAAAAATTTTTGTCACGACAATTTCCCAAAAAAGTGACAACTGGCTGAACTTGCCCCTATTTCAACCAGATAAAAAATTTTCCATCCATTTTACTAATAAATTGTCTCGTTACACTATAATTAACCAATTTAGGCCCATTGCCTGTCGATTTGGTCCAAACCCGGTCGAGTAAGGCCGTTATCATACAAAGTATTTTGTAACGACTATTTTTGAAAAAGTGACAACTGGCTATACTTGTCCCTCTTTAAGCCAGATAGAAATTTTCCCACCCATTTTACTAATAACTTTTCTCGTTACACTCTGATTAACCAATTTAGGCCCATCCCCTGTAGATCTGGTCCAAACCCGGTCTAGTAGGGCCGTTATCAGCCAAAAAAAATTTTGTCACGAAAATTTTCGAAAAATCGGACAACTGGCTGTACTTGCCCCTATTTCAACCAGATAAAAATTTTTCCACCCATTTTACTAATAATTTGTCTCGTTAAACTCTAATTAACCAAATTAGGCCATTTCCTGTTCGACTTGGTCCAAACCCGGTCGAGAAGGGCCGTTATCTTCCAAAAAAATTTTGTCACGAAAATTTTCGAATAAACTGACAACTGGCTGAACTTGCCCCTATTTCAACCAGATAAAATTTTTTCCACCCATTTTACTAATAATTTGTCTCGTTACACTCTAATTAACCAATTTAGGCCCATTCCTCTTCAATTTGGTCCAAACCCGGTCGAGTAGGGCCGTTATCATACAAAATATTTTGTAAAGAATATTTCTGAAAAAGTGACAACTGGCTGTACTTGTCCCTCTTCCAGCCACATAAAAATTTTCCCACCCATTTTACTAACAATTTTTCTCGTTACACTCTAATTAACCAATTTAGGCCCATTCCCTGTCAATTTGGTCCAAACCCGGTATAGTAGGGTCGTTATCAGCCAAAAAAAAATTTGTCACGAAAGTTTTCGAGAAAACTGACAACTGGCTGAACTTGCCCCTACTTCAACCAGATAAAAAATTTTTCACCCATTTTACAAATAATTTGTCTTGTTAAACTCTATTTAACCAATTTAGGCCCATTGCTGTTCGACTTGGTCCAAACCCGGTCGAGTAGGGCCGTTATCTTACAAAAAAATTTTGTCACGAAAATTTTCGAATAAACTGAAAACTTGCTTAACTTGACCCTATTTCAGCCGGATAAAAAAATTTCCACCATTTTTCATAATAATTTGTCTCGTTACACTCTAATTAAACAATTAAGGTCAATTCGCGGTCGATTTGGTCCAAACGCGGTCTAGTAGGGCCGCTATCATACAAAAAAAAATTTTGTAACGAAAATTTTTGAAAGAGTGACATCTGGCTGAACTTGCCTATTTCAGCCGGATAAAAAAATTTCCACCCATTTTCAAACGAATTTGACTCTTTACACTCTAATTAAGCAATTTAGTCCCATTCCCGGTCAATTTGGTCCAAACCCGGTCGAGTACTTCCGTTATCATACAAAAAAAATTTGTCACGAAAATTTCGAAAAAAGTGACAACTGGCTGAACTTGCCCCTATTTAAGCCCGATAAAAAAATTTCCACCCATTTTCACAATAATTTGTCTCGTTACACTCTAATTAACCAATTTAGGCCCTTTCCCGGTCAATTTGGTACAAACCCGAACCATTAGGGTCGTTAACATCCAAAAAAATTTTGTCACGACAATTTCCGAAAAAAGTGACAACTGGCTGAACTTGCCCCTATTTCAACCAGATAAGAATTTTCCCACCCATTTTACTAACAATTTTTCTCGTTACACTCTAATTAACCAATTTAGGCCCATTCCTGTTCGATTTGGTCCAAACCCGGTCGAGTAGGGCCGTTATCATACAAAATATTTTGTAACGAATATTTTTGAAAAAGTGACAACTGGCTGTACTTGTCCCTCTTTCAGCCAGATAAAAATTTTCCCACCCATTTTGCTAATAATTTTTCTCGTTACACTCTAATTAACCAATTTAGGCCCATTCCTGTTCGATTTGGTCCAAACCCGGTCGAGTAGGGCCGTTATCATACAAAAAATTTTGTAACGAATATTTTTGAAAAAGTGACAACTGGCTGAACTTGCTCCTATTTCAACCAGATAAAAAATTTTCCGCCCATTTTACTAATAATTTGTCTCGTTACACTCTAATTAACCAGTTAGGCCCATTCCTGTTCGATTTGGTCCAAACCCGGTCGAGTATGGCCGTTATCATACAAAATATTTTGTAACGAATATTTTGTGAAAAAGTGACAACTGGCTGAACTTGCCCCTATTTCAACCAGATAAAACTTTTTTCACCCATTTTACTAATAATTTGTCTCGTTACACTCTAATTAACCAGTTTAGGCCCATTCCTGTTCGATTTGGTCCAAACCCGGTCGAGTATGGCCGTTATCATACAAAATATTTTGTAACGGATATTTTGTGAAAAAGTGACAACTGGCTGAACTTGCCCCTATTTCAACCAGATAAAACTTTTTCCACCCATTTTACTAATAATTTGTCTCGTTACACTCTAATTAACCAGTTTAGGCCCATTCCTGTTCGATTTGGTCCAAACCCGGTCGAGTATGGCCGTTATCATACAAAATATTTTGTAACGAATATTTTTGAAAAAGTGACAACTGGCTGTACTTGTCCCTCTTTCAGCCAGATAAAAATTTTCCCATCCATTTTACTAATAATTTTTCTCGTTACACTCTAATTAACCAATTTAGGCCCATTGCCTGTTGATTTGGTCCAAACCCGGTCGAGTAAGGCCGTTATCATACAAAATATTTTGTAACGACTATTTTTGAAAAAGTGACAACTGGCTATATTTGTCGGTCCGGCTCTATCCGGCTCTTTCAGCCGGATAGAAATTTTCCCACCCATTTTACTAATAATTTTTCTCGTTACACTCTGATTAACCAATTTAGGCCCATTCCCTGTCGATTTGGTCCAAACACGGTCTAGTAGGGCCGTTATCAGCCAAAAAAATTTTGTCACGAAAATTTTCGAAAAATCGGACAACTGGCTGAACTTGCCCGTATTTCAACCAGATAAAATATTTTCCACCCATTTTACTAATAATTTGTCTCGTTAAACTCTAATTAACCAAATTAGGCCCATTCCTGTTCGACTTGGTCCAAACCCGGTCGAGAAGGGCAGTTATCTTCCAAAAAAATTTTGTCACGAAAATTTTCGAATAAAGTGACAACTGGCTTAACTTGCCCCTATTTAAGCCCGATAAAAAAATTTCCACCCATTTTCACAATAATTTGTCTCGTTACACTCTAATTAACCAATTTAGGCCCTTTCCCGGTCAATTTGGTACAAACCCGAACCATTAGGGTCGTTAACATCCAAAAAAATTTTGTCACGACAATTTCCGAAAAAAGTGACAACTGGCTGAACTTGCCCCTATTTCAACCAGATAAGAATTTTCCCACCCATTTTACTAACAATTTTTCTCGTTACACTCTAATTAACCAATTTAGGCCCATTCCTGTTCGATTTGGTCCAAACCCGGTCGAGTAGGGCCGTTATCATACAAAATATTTTGTAACGAATATTTTTGAAAAAGTGACAACTGGCTGTACTTGTCCCTCTTTCAGCCAGATAAAAATTTTCCCACCCATTTTGCTAATAATTTTTCTCGTTACACTCTAATTAACCAATTTAGGCCCATTCCTGTTCGATTTGGTCCAAACCCGGTCGAGTAGGGCCGTTATCATACAAAAAATTTTGTAACGAATATTTTTGAAAAAGTGACAACTGGCTGAACTTGCTCCTATTTCAACCAGATAAAAAATTTTCCGCCCATTTTACTAATAATTTGTCTCGTTACACTCTAATTAACCAGATTAGGCCCATTCCTGTTCGATTTGGTCCAAACCCGGTCGAGTATGGCCGTTATCATACAAAATATTTTGTAACGAATATTTTGTGAAAAAGTGACAACTGGCTGAACTTGCCCCTATTTCAACCAGATAAAACTTTTTTCACCCATTTTACTAATAATTTGTCTCGTTACACTCTAATTAACCAGTTTAGGCCCATTCCTGTTCGATTTGGTCCAAACCCGGTCGAGTATGGCCGTTATCATACAAAATATTTTGTAACGGATATTTTGTGAAAAAGTGACAACTGGCTGAACTTGCCCCTATTTCAACCAGATAAAACTTTTTGCACCCATTTTACTAATAATTTGTCTCGTTACACTCTAATTAACCAGTTTAGGCCCATTCCTGTTCGATTTGGTCCAAACCCGGTCGAGTATGGCCGTTATCATACAAAATATTTTGTAACGAATATTTTTGAAAAAGTGACAACTGGCTGTACTTGTCCCTCTTTCAGCCAGATAAAAAATTTCCCATCCATTTTACTAATAATTTTTCTCGTTACACTCTAATTAACCAATTTAGGCCCATTGCCTGTTGATTTGGTCCAAACCCGGTCGAGTAAGGCCGTTATCATACAAAATATTTTGTAACGATTTTTTTGAAAAAGTGACAACTGGCTGTATTTGTCGGTCCGGCTCTATCCGGCTCTTTCAGCCGGATAGAAATTTTCCCACCCATTTTACTAATAATTTTTCTCGTTACACTCTGATTAACCAATTTAGGCCCATTCCCTGTCGATTTGGTCCAAACACGGTCTAGTAGGGCCGTTATCAGCCAAAAAAATTTTGTCACGAAAATTTTCGAAAAATCGGACAACTGGCTGAACTTGCCCGTATTTCAACCAGATAAAATATTTTCCACCCATTTTACTAATAATTTGTCTCGTTAAACTCTAATTAACCAAATTAGGCCCATTCCTGTTCGACTTGGTCCAAACCCGGTCGAGAAGGGCAGTTATCTTCCAAAAAAATTTTGTCACGAAAATTTTCGAATAAAGTGACAACTGGCTTAACTTGCCCCTATTTCAGCCGGATAAAAAATTTTCCACCCTTTTTCATAATAATTTGTCTTGTTACACTCTAATTAACCAATTTAGGCCCATTCCCGGTCGATTTGGTCCAAACCCGGTCTAGTAGGGCCGTTATCATACAAAAAAAATTTTGTAACGAAAATTTTTGAAAAAGTGACAAGTGGCTGAACTTGCCTATTTCAGCCGGATAAAAATTTTTCCACCCATTTTCAAACGAATTTAACTCTTTACACTCTAATTAAGCAATTTAGGCCCATTCCCGGTCGATTTGGTCCAAACCCGGTCGAGTACGGCCGTTATCATCCAAAAAAAATTTGTCACGAAAATTTCGAAAAAAGTGACAACTGGCTTAAATTGGCCCTATTCAGCCGGATAAAAAAATTTCCACCCATTTTCACAATAATTTGTCTCGTTACACTCTAATTAACCAATTTAGGCCCTTTCCCGGTCAATTTGGTACAAACCCGGTTCATTAGGGTGGTTAACATCCAAAAAAATTTTTGTCGCTACAATTTCCGAAAAAAGTGACAACTGGCTGAACTTGCCCCTATTTCAACCAGATAAAACTTTTTCCACCCATTTTACTAATAATTTGTCTCGTTACACTCTAGTTAACCAATTTAGGCCCATTCCTATTCAATTTGGTCCAAACCCGGTCGAGTGGGGCCGTTATCATACAAAATATTTTGAAACGAATATTTTTGGAAAAGTGACAACTGGCTGTACTTGTCCGTCTTTTAGCCAGATAAAAATTTTCCCACCCATTTTACTAATAGTTTTTCTCGTTACACTCTAATTAACCAATTTAGGCAAATTCCTGTTCTATTTGGTCCAAACCCGGTCGAGTAGGGCCGTTATCATACAAAACATTTTGTAACGAATATTTTTGAAAAAGTGACAACTGGTTGAACTTGCCCCTATTTCAACCAGATAAATTTTTTTCCACCCATTCTTCTAATAATTTGTCTCGTTACACTCTAATTAACCAATTTAGGCCCATTCCTGTTCAATTTGGTCCAAACCCGGTCGAGTAGGGCCGTTATCATACAAAATATTTTGTAACGAATATTTTTGAAAAAGTGACAACTGGCTGTACTTGTCCCTCTTTCAGCCAGATAAAAATTTTCCCACCCATTTTACTAATAATTTTTCGCGTTACGGAATTTTTGGATTCGGTCGCCGCGCTCAAAGCCCGTGATAAAAGCTATGCAATAGCTTAAAATTTCCACCCATTTTCCCAATAACTTGTCTCGTTACACTCTAATTAACCAATTTAGGCCCTTTCCCGGTCAATTTGGTCCAAACACGGTCCAGTAGGGTGATTAACATCCAAAAAAATTTTTGTCACGACAATTTCCCCAAAAAGTGACAACTTGCCCCTATTTCAACCAGATAAAAAATTTTCCACCCATTTTACTAATAATTTGTCTCGTTACACTCTAATTAACCAATTTAGGCCCATTCCTGTTCGATTTGGTCCAAACCCGGTCTAGTAGGGCCGTTATCATACAAAAAATTTTGTAACGAATATTTTTGAAAAAGTGAAAACTGGCTGTACTTTTTCCCTCTTTCAGCCAGATAAAAATTTTCCCACCCATTTTACTAATAATTTTTCTCGTTACACTCTAATTAACCAATTTAGGCCCATTCCCTGTCGATTTGGTCCAAACCCGGTCTAGTAGGGCCGTTATCAGCCAAAAAAAATTTTGTCACGAAAAGTTTCGAAAAAACTGACAACTGGCTGATTTTGCCCTATTTAAGCCGGATAAAAAAATTTCCACCATTTTTCGTAATATTTTTTCTTGTTACACTCAAATTAACTAATTTAGGCCCATTCTTTGTCGATTTGGTCCAAACATGGTCGAGTAGAGCCGTTATCATACAAAATATTTTGTAACGAATATTTTTCAAAAAGTGACAACTGGCTGTACTTCTCCCTCTTTCAGCCAGATAAACATTTTCCCACCCATTTTACTAATAATTTTTCTCGTTACACTCTAAATAACCAATTTAGGCCCATTCCCTGTCGATTTGGTCCAAACCCGGTCTAGTAGGGCCGTTATCAGCCAAAAAAATTTTGTCACGAAAATTTTCGAAAAAACTGACAACTGGCTGAACTTGCCCCTATTTAAGCCGGTTAAAAAAAATTCCACCCATGTTCACAATAATTTGTCTCGTTACACTCTAATTAACCAATTTAGGCCCATTCCTGTTCGACTTGGTCCAAACCCGGTCGAGTAGGGCCGTTATCTTCCAAAAAAATTTTGTCACGAAAATTTTCGAATAAACTGACAACTGGCTTAACTTGCCCCTATTTCAGCCGGATAAAAAATTTTCCACCCTTTTCATAATAATTTAAATTGTTACACTCTACTTAACCAATTTAGGCCCATTCCGGGTCGATTTGGTCGAAACCCGGTCTAGTAGTGCCGTTATCATACAAAAAAAAATTTGTAACGAAAATTTTTGAAAAAGTGACAACTGGCTGAACCTGCCTATTTCAGCCGGATAAAAATTTTTCCACCCATCTTCAAACGAATTTGACTCTTTACACTCTAATTAAGCCCATTCCCGGTCGATTTGTTCCAAACCCGGTCTAGTAGGGCCGTTATCAGCCAAAAAAAATTTTGTCACGAAAATTTTCGAAAAATCTGACAACTGGCTGAACTTGCCCCTATCTCAACCAGATAAAAAATTTTCCACCCATTTTCTAATAATTTGTCTCGTTAAACTCTAATTAACCAATTTAGGCCCATTCCTGTTCGATTTGGTCCAAACCCGGTCTAGTAGGGCCGTTATCATACAAAAAATTTTGTAACGAATATTTTTGAAAAAGTGACAACTGGCTGTACTTTTCCCTCTTTCAGCCAGATAAAAATTTTCCCACCCATTTTACTAATAATTTTTCTCGTTACACTCTAATTATCCAATTTAGGCCCATTCCCTGTCGATTTGGTCCAAACCCGGTCTAGTAGGGCCGTTATCAGCCAAAAAAAATTTTGTCACGAAAAGTTTCGAAAAAACTGACAACTGGCTGATTTTGCCCTATTTAAGCCGGATAATAAAATTTCCACCCATTTTCACAATAATTTGTCTCGTTACACTCTAATTAACCAATTTAGGCCCTTTCCCGGTCAATTTGGTCCAAACCCGGTCCAGTAGGTTGGTTAACATCCAAAAAAATTTTTGTCACGACAATTTCCCCAAAAAGTGACAACTGGCTGAACTTGCCCCTATTTCAACCAGATAAAAAAATTTTCCCACCCATTTTACTAATAATTTGTCTCGTTACACTCTAATTAACCAATTTAGGCCCATTCCTGATCGATTTGGTCCAAACCCGGTCGAGTAGGGCCGTTATCATACAAAAAAGTTTGTAACGAATATTTTGTGAAAAATTGACAACTGGCTGAACTTGCCCCTATTTCAACCAGATAAAACTTTTTCCACCCGTTTTACTAATAATTTGTCTCGTTACACTCTAATCAACCAGTTTAGTCCCATTCCTGTTCGATTTGGTCCAAACCCGGTCGAGTAAGGCCGTTATCACCCAAAAAAAATTTTGTCACGAAAATTTTCGAAAAAACTGACAACTGGCTGATTTTGCCCTATTTAAGCCGGATAAAAAAATTTCCACCATTTTTCGTAATATTTTGTCTTGTTACACTCAAATTAACTAATTTAGGCCCATTCCCTGTCGATTTGGTCCAAACATGGTCGAGTAGAGCCGTTATCATACAAAATATTTTGTAACGAATATTTTTGAAAAAGTGTCAACTGGCTGTACTCTTCCCTCTTTCAGCCAGATAGAAATTTTCCCACCCATTTTACTAATAATTTTTCTCGTTACACTCTGATTAACCAATTTAGGCCCATTTCCTGTCGATTTGTTCCAAACCCGCTCTAGTAAGGCCGTTATCAGCCAAAAAAAATTTTGTCACGAAAATTTTCGAAAAATCTGACAACTGGCTGAACTTGCCCCTATCTCAACCAGATAAAAAAATTTCCACCCATTTTACTAATAATTTGTCTCGATAAACTCTATTTAACCAATTTAGGCCCATTCCTGTTCGACTTGGTCCAAACCCGGTCGAGTAGGGCCGTTATCTTTCAAAAAAATTTTGTCAAGAAAATTTTCGAATAAAATGACAACTGGCTTAACCTGCCTATTTCAGCCAGATAAAAAAATTTCCGCCCATTTTCAAACGAATTTGAATTTTACACTCTAATTAAGCAATTTAGGCTCATTCCCGATCGATTTGGTCCAAACCCGGTCGAGTACGGCCGTTATCATCCAAAAAAAATTTGTCACGAAAATTTCGAAAAAAGTGACAACTAGCTTAACTTGCCCCTATTTCAGCCGGATAAAAAAATTTCCACCATTTTTCATTATATTTTGTCTTGTTACACTCAAATTAACTAATTTAGGCCCATTCCCTGTCGATTTGGTCCGAACATGGTCGAGTAGAGCCGTTATCATACAAAATATTTTGTAACGAATATTTTTCAAAAAGTGACAACTGGCTGTACTTCTCCCTCTTTCAGCCAGATAAACATTTTCCCACCCATTTTACTAATAATTTTTCTCGTTACACTCTAAATAACCAATTTAGGCCCATTCCCTGTCGATTTGGTCCAAACCCGGTCTAGTAGGGCCGTTATCAGCCAAAAAAATTTTGTCACGAAAATTTTCGAAAAAACTGACAACTGGCTGAACTTGCCCCTATTTAAGCCGGTTAAAACAAATTCCACCCATGTTCACAAAAATTTGTCTCGTTACACTCTAATTAACCAATTTAGGCCCATTCCTGTTCGACTTGGTCCAAACCCGGTCGAGTAGGGCCGTTATCTTCCAAAAAAATTTTGTCACGAAAATTTTCGAATAAACTGACAACTGGCTTAACTTGCCCCTATTTCAGCCGGATAAAAAATTTTCCACCCTTTTCATAATAATTTAAATTGTTACACTCTACTTAACCAATTTAGGCCCATTCCGGGTCGATTTGGTCGAAACCCGGTCTAGTAGTGCCGTTATCATACAAAAAAAAATTTGTAACGAAAATTTTTGAAAAAGTGACAACTGGCTGAACTTGCCTATTTCAGCCGGATAAAAATTTTTCCACCCATCTTCAAACGAATTTGACTCTTTACACTCTAATTAAGCAATTTAGGCCCATTCCCGGTCGATTTATTCCAAACCCGGTCTAGTAGGGCCGTTATCAGCCAAAAAAAATTTTGTCACGAAAATTTTCGAAAAATCTGACAACTGGCTGAACTTGCCCCTATCTCAACCAGATAAAAAATTTTCCACCCATTTTCTAATAATTTGTCTCGTTAAACTCTAATTAACCAATTTAGGCCCATTCCTGTTCGATTTGGTCCAAACCCGGTCTAGTAGGGCCGTTATCATACAAAAAATTTTGTAACGAATATTTTTGAAAAAGTGACAACTGGCTGTACTTTTCCCTCTTTCAGCCAGATAAAAATTTTCCCACCCATTTTACTAATAATTTTTCTCGTTACACTCTAATTATCCAATTTAGGCCCATTCCCTGTCGATTTGGTCCAAACCCGGTCTAGTAGGGCCGTTATCAGCCAAAAAAAATTTTGTCACGAAAAGTTTCGAAAAAACTGACAACTGGCTGATTTTGCCCTATTTAAGCCGGATAATAAAATTTCCACCCATTTTCACAATAATTTGTCTCGTTACACTCTAATTAACCAATTTAGGCCCTTTCCCGGTCAATTTGGTCCAAACCCGGTCCAGTAGGTTGGTTAACATCCAAAAAAATTTTTGTCACGACAATTTCCCCAAAAAGTGACAACTGGCTGAACTTGCCCCTATTTCAACCAGATAAAAAAATTTTCCCACTCATTTTACTAATAATTTGTCTCGTTACACTCTAATTAACCAATTTAGGCCCATTCCTGATCGATTTGGTCCAAACCCGGTCGAGTAGGGCCGTTATCATACAAAAAAGTTTGTAACGAATATTTTGTGAAAAAGTGACAACTGGCTGAACTTGCCCCTATTTCAACCAGATAAAACTTTTTCCACCCGTTTTACTAATAATTTGTCTCGTTACACTCTAATCAACCAGTTTAGTCCCATTCCTGTTCGATTTGGTCCAAACCCGGTCGAGTAAGGCCGTTATCACCCAAAAAAAATTTTGTCACGAAAATTTTCGAAAAAACTGACAACTGGCTGATTTTGCCCTATTTAAGCCGGATAAAAAAATTTCCACCATTTTTCGTAATATTTTGTCTTGTTACACTCAAATTAACTAATTTAGGCCCATTCCCTGTCGATTTGGTCCAAACATGGTCGAGTAGAGCCGTTATCATACAAAATATTTTGTAACGAATATTTTTGAAAAAGTGTCAACTGGCTGTACTCTTCCCTCTTTCAGCCAGATAGAAATTTTCCCACCCATTTTACTAATAATTTTTCTCGTTACACTCTGATTAACCAATTTAGGCCCATTCCCTGTCGATTTGTTCCAAACCCGGTCTAGTAAGGCCGTTATCAGCCAAAAAAAATTTTGTCACGAAAATTTTCGAAAAATCTGACAACTGGCTGAACTTGCCCCTATCTCAACCAGATAAAAAATTTTCCACCCATTTTACTAATAATTTGTCTCGATAAACTCTATTTAACCAATTTAGGCCCATTCCTGTTCAACTTGGTCCAAACCCGGTCGAGTAGGGCCGTTATCTTTCAAAAAAATTTTGTCAAGAAAATTTTCGAATAAAATGACAACTGGCTTAACCTGCCTATTTCAGCCAGATAAAAACATTTCCGCCCATTTTCAAACGAATTTGAATTTTACACTCTAATTAAGCAATTTAGGCTCATTCCCGATCGATTTGGTCCAAACCCGGTCGAGTACGGCCGTTATCATCCAAAAAAAATTTGTCACGAAAATTTCGAAAAAAGTGACAACTAGCTTAACTTGCCCCTATTTCAGCCGGATAAAAAAATTTCCACCATTTTTCATTATATTTTGTCTTGTTACACTCAAATTAACTAATTTAGGCCCATTCCCTGTCGATTTGGTCCAAACATGGTCGAGTAGAGCCGTTATCATACAAAATATTTTGTAACGAATATTTTTCAAAAAGTGACAACTGGCTGTACTTCTCCCTCTTTCAGCCAGATAAACATTTTCCCACCCATTTTACTAATAATTTTTCTCGTTACACTCTAAATAACCAATTTAGGCCCATTCCCTGTCGATTTGGTCCAAACCCGGTCTAGTAAGGCCGTTATCAGCCAAAAAAATTTTGTCACGAAAATTTTCGAAAAAACTGACAACTGGCTGAACTTGCCCCTATTTAAGCCGGTTAAAAAAAATTCCACCCATGTTCACAATAATTTGTCTCGTTACACTCTAATTAACCAATTTAGGCCCATTCCTGTTCGACTTGGTCCAAACCCGGTCGAGTAGGGCCGTTATCTTCCAAAATAATTTTGTCACGAAAATTTTCGAATAAACTGACAACTGGCTTAACTTGCCCCTATTTCAGCCGGATAAAAAATTTTCCACCCTTTTCATAATAATTTAAATTGTTACACTCTACTTAACCAATTTAGGCCCATTCCGGGTCGATTTGGTCGAAACCCGGTCTAGTAGTGCCGTTATCATACAAAAAAAAATTTGTAACGAAAATTTTTGAAAAAGTGACAACTGGCTGAACTTGCCTATTTCAGCCGGAAAAAAATTTTTCCACCCATCTTCAAACGAATTTGACTCTTTACACTCTAATTAAGCAATTTAGGCACATTCCCGGTCGATTTGTTCCAAACCCGGTCTAGTAGGGCCGTTATCAGCCAAAAAAAATTTTGTCACGAAAATTTTCGAAAAATCTGACAACTGGCTGAACTTGCCCCTATCTCAACCAGATAAAAAATTTTCCACCCATTTTCTAATAATTTGTCTCGTTAAACTCTAATTAACCAATTTAGGCCCATTCCTGTTCGATTTGGTCCAAACCCGGTCTAGTAGGGCCGTTATCATACAAAAAATTTTGTAACGAATATTTTTGAAAAAGTGACAACTGGCTGTACTTTTCCCTCTTTCAGCCAGATAAAAATTTTCCCACCCATTTTACTAATAATTTTTCTCGTTACACTCTAATTATCCAATTTAGGCCCATTCCCTGTCGATTTTGTCCAAACCCGGTCTAGTAGGGCCGTTATCAGCCAAAAAAAAATTTGTCACGAAAAGTTTCGAAAAAACTGACAACTGGCTGATTTTGCCCTATTTAAGCCGGATAATAAAATTTCAACCCATTTTCACAATAATTTGTCTCGTTACACTCTAATTAACCAATTTAGGCCCTTTCCCGGTCAATTTGGTCCAAACCCGGTCCAGTAGGTTGGTTAACATCCAAAAAAATTTTTGTCACGACAATTTCCCCAAAAAGTGACAACTGGCTGAACTTGCCCCTATTTCAACCAGATAAAAAAATTTTCCCACCCATTTTACTAATAATTTGTCTCGTTACACTCTAATTAACCAATTTAGGCCCATTCCTGATCGATTTGGTCCAAACCCGGTCGAGTAGGGCCGTTATCATACAAAAAATTTTGTAACGAATATTTTGTGAAAAAGTGACAACTGGATGAACTTGCCCCTATTTCAACCAGATAAAACTTTTTCTACCCGTTTTACAAATAATTTGTCTCGTTACACTCTAATTAACGAATTTAGGCCAATTCCTGTTCGATTTGGTCCAAACCCGGTCTAGTAGGGCCGTTATCAGCCAAAAAAAATTTTGTAACGAATATTTTTGAAAAAGTGACAACTGGCTGAACTTGCCCCTATTTCAACCAGATAAAAAATTTTCCACCCATTTTACTAATAATTTCTCTCGTTAAACTCTAATTAACCAATTTAGGCCCATTCCTGTTCGACTTGGTCCAAACCCGATCGAGTAGGGCCGTTATCTTCCAAAAAAATTTTGTCACGAAAATTTTCGAATAAACTGACAACTGGCTTAACTTGCCCCTATTTCAGCCGGATAAAAAATTTTCCACCCTTTTCATAATAATTTAAATTGTTACACTCTACTTAACCAATTTAGGCCCATTCCGGGTCGATTTGGTCGAAACCCGGTCTAGTAGTGCCGTTATCAAACAAAAAAAATTTTGTAACGAAAATTTTTGAAAAAGTGACAACTGGCTGAACTTGCCTATTTCAGCCGGATAAAAATTTTTCCACCCATCTTCAAACGAATTTGACTCTTTACACTCTAATTAAGCAATTTAGGCCCATTCCCGGTCGATTTGTTCCAAACCCGGTCTAGTAGGGCCGTTATCAGCCAAAAAAAATTTTGTCACGAAAATTTTCGAATAAACTGACAACTGGCTGAACTTGCCCCTATCTCAACCAGATAAAAAATTTTCCACCCATTTTACTAATAATTTGTCTCGTTAAACTCTATTTAACCAATTTAGGCCCATTCCTGTTCGACTTGGTCCAAACCCGGTCGAGTAGGGCCTTTATCTTCCAAAAAAATTTTGTCACGAAAATTTTCGAATAAACTGACAACTGGCTTAACTTGCCTATTTCAGCCGGATAAAAAATTTTCAGCCCATTTTCAAACGAATTTGAATTTTACACTCTAATTAAGCAATTTAGGCTCATTCCCGATCGATTTGGTCCAAACCCGGTCGAGTACGGCCGTTATCATCCAAAAAAAATTTGTCACGAAAATTTCGAAAAAAGTGACAACTGGCTTAACTTGCCCCTATTTCAGCCGGATAAACAAATTTCCACCATTTTTCATTATATTTTGTCTTGTTACACTCAAATTAACTAATTTAGGCCCATTCCCTGTCGATTTGGTCCAAACATGGTCGAGTAGAGCCGTTATCATACAAAATATTTTGTAACGAATATTTTTGAAAAAGTGACAACTGGCTGTACTTCTCCCTCTTTCAGCCAGAAAAAAATTTTCCCACCCATTTTACTAATAATTTTTCTCGTTACACTCTAATTAACCAATTTAGGCCCTGTCGATTTGGTCCAAACCCGGTCTAGTAGGGCCGTTATCAGCCAAAAAAATTTTTGTCACGAAAATTTTCGAAAAAACTGACAACTGGCTGAACTTGCCCCTATTTAAGCCGGTTAAAAAAATTTCCACCCATGTTCACAATAATTGGCCTAATGAATTGGCCTATAAAGGGCCTAATTAACCAATTTAGGCCCTTTCCCGGTCAATTTGGTCCAAACCCGGTCCAGTAGGTTGGTTAACATCCAAAAAAATTTTTGTCACGACAATTTCCCAAAAAAGTGACAACTGGCTGAACTTGCCCCTATTTCAACCAGATAAAAATTTTTCCACCCATTTTACTAATAATTTGTCTCGTTAAACTCTAATTAACCAATTTAGGCCAATTCCTGTTCGATTTGGTCCAAACCCGGTCTAGTAGGGCCGTTATCAGCCAAAAAAAATTTTGTAACGAATATTTTTGAAAAAGTGACAACTGGCTGAACTTGCCCCTATTTCAACCATATAAAAAATTTTCCACCCATTTTACTAATAATTTGTCTCGTTAAACTCTAATTAACCAATTTAGGCCCATTCCTGTTCGACTTGGTCCAAACCCGGTCGAGTAGGTCCGTTATCTTCCAAAAAAATTTTGTCTCGAAAATTTTCGAATAAACTGACAACTGGCTTAATTTGCCCCTATTTCTGCCGGATAAAAAATTTTCCACCCTTTTTCATAATAATTTAAATTGTTACACTCTAATTAAACAATTTAGGCCCATTCCCGGTCGATTTGGTCCAAACCCGGTCTAGTAGGGCCGTTATCATACAAAAAAAAATTTGTAACGAAAATTTTTGAAAAAGTGACAACTCTCTGAATTTGCCTATTTCAGCCGGATAAAAATTTTTCCACCCATTTTCAAACGAATTTGACTCTTTACACTCTAATTAAGCAATTTAGGCCCATTCCCGGTCGATTTGGTCCAAACCCGGTCGAGTACGGAAGTTATCATCCAAAAAAAATTTGTCACGAAAATTTCGAAAAAAAGTGACAACTGGCTTAACTTGGCCCTATTTCAACCAGAAAAAACTTTTTCCACCCATTTTACTAATAATATGTCTCATTACACACTAATTAACCAATTTAGGCCAATTTCTGTTCGATTGGTCCGAACATGGTCGAGTAGGGCCGTTATCATACAAAATATTTTGTAACGAATATTTTTAAAAAAGTGACAACTGGCTGTACTTGTCTCTCTTTCAGCCAGATAAAAATTTTCCCACCCATTTTACTAATAATTTTTCTCGTTACACTCTAATTAACCAATTTAGGCCCATTCCCTGTCGATTTGGTTCAAACCCTGTCTAATAGGGCCGTTATCATACAAAAAAAAAATTGTAAGGAAAATTTTTGAAAAAGTGACAGCTGGCTGAACTCACCTATTTCAGCCGGATAAAAAATTTTCCACCCATTTTCAAACGAATTTGACAATTTGCACTCTAATTATGCAATTTAGGCCGATTTCCGGTCGATTGGGTCTAAACCCGGACGAGTGTAGTTATCATCCAAAAAAATTTGTTACGAAAATTTCCGATAAAAGTGAATACTGGCTGAACTTGCCCCTATTTCAGCCGGAAAAACATTTTCCATCCAATTTCCCAATAATTTCTCTCGTTACTCGCTAATTAAACAATTTAGGCCAATTCCCGTCCGATTTGGTTCATACCCGGTCTAGTAGGCCGTTATCAGCCAAAAAAATTTTTGTCACGAAAATTTTCGAAAAAACTAACAACTGGCTGAACTTGCCCCTATTTCAACCAGATAAAAAATTTTCCAACCATTTTACTAATAAATTGTCTCGATACACTCTAATTAACCAATTTAGTCCCATTCCTGTTCGATTTGGTCCAAACCCGGTCGAGTAAGGCCGTTATAACCCAAAAAAAAATTTTGTCACGAAAATTTTCGAAAAAACTGACAACTGGCTTAACTTGCCCCTATTTCAGCCGGATATAACATTTTCCACCCAGTTTCCCAATAATTTGTCTCGTGACACTCTAGTTAAGCAATTTATGCCAATAAACGGTCGATCTGGTCCAAACCCGGTCGAGTACGACCGTTATCATACAAAAAATTTTGTAACGAATATTTTTGAAAAAAGTGACAACTGGCTGAACTTGCCCCTATTTCAACTAGATAAAAAATTTGCCACCCATTTTACTAATAATTTGTCTCGTTACACTCTAATTAACCAATTTAGGCCCATTCCTGTTCGATTTGGTCCAAACCCGGTCGAGTAGGGCCGTTATCATACAAACAATTTTGTAACGAATATTTTTGAAAAAGTGACAAATGGCTGAACTTGCCCCTATTTCAACCAGATAAAATTTTTTCCACCCATTTTACTAATAATTTGTCTCGTTACACTCTAATTAACCAATTTAGGCCCATTCCTGTTCGATTTGGTCCAAACCCGGTCGAGTAGGGCCGTTATCATACAAAATATTTTGTAACGAATATTTTTGAAAAACTGACAACTGCCTGTACTTAACCCAATTTCAGCCAGATAAAAATTTTCCCACCCATTTTACTAATAATTTTTCTCGTTTCACTCTTATTAACTTAATTAGGCCCATTCGCTGTCGATTTGGTCCAAACCATGTCTAGTAGAGCCGTTATCAGGCAAAAAAATTTTGTCACGAAAATTTTCGAATAAACAGACAACTGGTTGAACTTGCCCCTATTTCAGCCGGATAAAAAATTTTCCATCAGTTTTCACACGAATTTGACTCGTTGCACTCTAATTAAGCAATTTATGCCCATTCCCGGTCGATTTGGTCCAAGCCCGGTCGAGTACGGCCGTTATCATCCCAAAAAAATTGTCAAGAAAATTTCGAAAAAAGGGACAACTGGCTTTACGTACCCCTATCTCAGCCGGATAAAACAATTTCCACCAATTTTCTCAATACTTTGTCTCGTTACACTCTAATTAACCAATTTAGGCCCATTCCCGGTCAATTTGGTCCAAACCCGGTCGAGTAGGGCCGTTATCATCCAAAAAAATTTTGTCACGAAAATTTTCGAATAAACTGACAAATGGCTGAACTTGCCCCTATTTCAACCAGATAAAAAATTTTCCACCCATTTTACGAATAATATGTCTCGTTACACTCTAATTAACCAATTTAGGCCCATTCCCGGCCGATTTGGTTCATACCCGGTCGAGTAGGGCCGTTATCATCCAAAAAAATTTTGTCACGAAAATTTTCGAATAAACTGACAACTGGCTGAACTTGCCCCTATTTCAACCAGATAAACAATTTTCCACCCATTTTACGAATAATATGTCTCGTTACACTCTAATTAACCAATTTAGTTCCATTCCCGGTCGATTTGGTCCAAACCCGGTCGAGTACGGCCGTTATCATCCCAAAAAAATTGTCAAGAAAATTTCGAAAAAAGGGACAACTGGCTTTACGTGCCCCTATCTCAGCCGGATAAAACAATTTCCACCAATTTTCTCAATACTTTGTCTCGTTACACTCTAATTAACCAATTTAGGCCCATTCCCGGTCAATTTGGTCGAAACCCGGTCGAGTAGGGACGTTATCATCCGAAAAATATTTTGTCACGAAAATTTTCGAAAAAACTGACAACTGGCTGAACTTGCCCCTATTTCAGCCGGATAAAATATTTTCCACTCATTTTCAAAATAATTTGTCTTGCTACACTCTAATTAACCAATTTAGTTCCATTCCCGGCCGATTTGTTTCATACCCGGTCGAGTAGGGCCGTTATCATCCAAAAATATTTTGTCACGAAAATTTTCGAATAAACTGACAACTGGCTGAACTTGCCCCTATTTCAACCAGATAAAAAAATTTCCACCCATTTTACGAATAATATGTCTCGTTACACTCTAATTAACCAATTTAGGCCCATTCCCTGTCGATTTGGTCCAAACATGGTCGAGTAGAGCCGATATCATACAAAATATTTTGTAACGAATATTTTTGAAAAAGTGACAACTGGCTGTACTTGTCCCTATTTCAACCAGATAAAAATTTTTCACCCATTTTCCCAATATTTTATCTCGTTACACTCTAATTAACAAATTTAGGCCCATTCCCTATCGATTTGTTCCAAACATGGTCGAGTAGGGCCGTTATCACCCAAAAAAATTTTGTCACGAAAATTTTCGAAAAAAGTGACAACTGGCTGAACTTGCCCCTATTTCAGCCGGATAAAACTTTTTCCACCCATTTTCCCAATAATTTGTCTCGTGACACTATAGTTAACCACTTCACCGTCTGCCCCGAGATAAGTCGGGGGTAAAAGCACTGTTTTCCCATACCCGTCGCCAGTTAAGTGGTTAACCAATTTATGCCAATAAACGGTCGATCTGGTCCAAAGCCGGTCGAGTATTGCCGAAATCATCCCAAAAAAAATTTTTCCCGAAATTTTCCGAAAAAATTGACAACTGGCTTAACTTGCCCCTATTTCAACCGGATAAACATTTTCAGACCAATTTTCACACTAATTTGTCTCGTTACACTCTAATAAACCAATCTAGGCCCTTTCCCTGACGATTTGGTGCAAACCCGGTCTAGTAGGGCCGTTATCAGCCAAAAAAAATTTTGTCACGAAAATTTTCGAAAAAACTGACAACTGGCTGAACTTGCCCCTATTTCAATCAGATAAAAATTTTTCCACCCAATTTACGAATAATTTGTCTCGTTAAACTCTAATTAACCAATTTAGGCCCATTCCCGGTCAATTTGCACCAAACCCGGTCGAGTGGGGCCGTTATCATACAAAAAATTTTGTAACGAATATTTTTGAAAAAGTGACAACTGGCTGTACTTGTTCCTATTTCAGCCAGATAAAAAAATTTTCCTCAATTTTCCCAATATTTTTTCTCGTTACACTCTAATTAAATAATTTATGCCAATAAACGGTCGATCTGGTCCAAAGCCGTTCCAGTATTGCCGAGATCATCCCAAAAAAATCTTGTCACGAAAATTTCCGAAAAAATAGACAACTCGCTGAACTTGCCCCTATTTCAACCGGATAAACATTTTTCCACCAATTTTCACACTAATTTGTTTCGATACACTATAATTAAACAATATAGGCCCATTCCCTGTCGATTTGGTCCAAACACGGTCGAGTAGAGCCGTTATCATCCAAAAAAATTTGTCACGAAAATTTTCGAAAAACGTGCAACTGGCTGAACATGCCCCTATTTAAGCCGGATAAATAATTTCCCACCCATTTTCCCAATAATTTGTCTCGTTACACTCTAATTAACAAATTTAGACCCATTCCCGGTCAATTTGTTCCAAACCCGGTCCAGAAGGGTCGTTAACATCAAAAAAAATTTTTGTCACGACAATTTCCGAAAAAAGTGACAACTGGCTGTACTTGTCCCTCTTTCAGCCAGATAAAATTCTTTCCACCCATTTTACTAATAATTTTTCTCGTTACATTCTAATTAACCAATTTAGGCCCATTCCCTGTCGATTTGGTCCAAACCCGGTCTAGTAGGGCCGTTATCAGCCAAAAAAAATTTTGTCACGAAAATTTTCGAAAAAACTGACAACTGGCTGAACTTGCCCCTATTTCAACCAGATAAAAAAATTTCCACCCATTTTGCTAATAATTTGTGTCGTTACACTCTAATTAACCAATTTAGGCCCATTCCCGGTCGATTTGGTCCAAACCCGGTCGAGTAGGGCCGTTATCATACAAAAAATTTTGTAACGAATATTTTTGAAAAAGTGACAACTGGCTGTACTTGTCCCTATTTCAGCCAGATAAAAAAATTTTCATCCATTTTCCCAATATTTTTCCTTACTACACTCTAATTAACTAATTTAAGCCCATTCCCTGACGATTTGGTCCAAACATGGTCGAGTAGGACCGTTATCACCCAAAAAAAATTTTGTCACGAAAATTTCCGAAAAAAATGACAACTGGCTGAACTTGCCCCTATTTCAGCCGGATAAAACGTTTTCCACCAATTTTCACACTAATATACTCGATACACTCTAATTAACCAATTTAGGCTCATTCCCTGTCGATTTGGTCCAAACCCGGTCTAGTAGGGCCGTTATCAGCCAAAAAAAATTTTGTCACGAAAATTTTCGAAAAAACTGACAACTGGCTGATCTTGCCCCTATTTCAACCAGATAAAAAACATTTCCACCCATTTTGCTAATAATTTGTGTCGTTACACTCTAATTAACCAATTTAGGCCCATTCCCTGTCGATTTGGTCCAAACATGGTCGAGTAGAGCCGATATCATACAAAATATTTTGTAACGAATATTTTTTAAAAAGTGACAACTGGCTGTACTTGTCCCTATTTCAACCAGATAAAAATTTTTCATCCATTTTCCCAATATTTTATCTCGTTACACTCTAATTAACAAATTTAGGCCGATTCCCTATCGATTTGTTCCAAACATGGTCGAGTAGGGCCGTTATCACCCAAAAAAATTTTGTCACGAAAATTTTCGAAAAAAGTGACAACTGGCTGAACTTGCCCCTATTTCAGCCGGATAAAACTTTTTCCACCCATTTTCCCAATAATTTGTCTCGTGACACTATAGTTAACCACTTCACCGTCTGCCCCGAGATAAGTCGGGGGTAAAAGCACTGTTTTCCCATACCCGTCGCCAGTTAAGTGGTTAACCAATTTATGCCAATAAACGGTCGATCTGGTCCAAAGCCGGTCGAGTATTGCCGAAATCATCCCAAAAAAAAATTTTCCCGAAAATTTCCGAAAAAATTGACAACTGGCTGAACTTGCCCCTATTTCAACCGGATAAACATTTTCAGACCAATTTTCACACTAATTTGTCTCGTTACACTCTAATAAACCAGTCTAGGCCCTTTCCCTGACGATTTGGTGCAAACCCGGTCTAGTAGGGCCGTTATCAGCCAAAAAAAATTTTGTCACGAAAATTTTCGAAAAAACTGACAACTGGCTGAACTTGCCCCTATTTCAATCAGATAAAAATTTTTCCACCCAATTTACGAATAATTTGTCTCGTTAAACTCTAATTAACCAATTTAGGCCCATTCCCGGTCAATTTGCACCAAACCCGGTCGAGTGGGGCCGTTATCATACAAAAAATTTTGTAACGAATATTTTTGAAAAAGTGACAACTGGCTGTACTTGTTCCTACTTCAGCCAGATAAAAAAATTTTCATCAATTTTCCCAATATTTTTTCTCGTTACACTCTAATTAAATAATTTATGCCAATAAACGGTCGATCTGGTCCAAAGCCGTTCGAGTATTGCCGAGATCATCCCAAAAAAATCTTGTCACGAAAATTTCCGAAAAAATAGACAACTGGCTGAACTTGCCCCTATTTCAACCGGATAAACATTTTTCCACCAATTTTCACACTAATTTGTTTCGATACACTATAATTAAACAATATAGGCCCATTCCCTGTCGATTTGGTCCAAACCCGGTCGAGTACAGCCGTTATCATCCAAAAAAATTTGTCACGAAAATTTTCGAAAAACGTGCAACTGGCTGAACATGCCCCTATTTAAGCCGGATAAATAATTTCCCACCCATTTTCCCAATAATTTGTCTCGTTACACTCTAATTAACAAATTTAGGCCCATTCCCGGTCAATTTGTTCCAAACCCGGTCCAGAAGGGTCGTTAACATCAAAAAAAATTTTTGTCACGACAATTTCCGAAAAAATTGACAACTGGCTGTACTTGTCCCTCTTTCAACCAGATAAAATTCTTTCCACCCATTTTACTAATAATTTTTCTCGTTACATTCTAATTAACCAATTTAGGCCCATTCCCTGTCGATTTGGTCCAAACCCGGTCTAGTAGGGCCGTTATCAGCCAAAAAAAAATTTGTCACGAAAATTTTCGAAAAAACTGACAACTGGCTGAACTTGCCCCTATTTCAACCAGATAAAAAAATTTCCACCCATTTTGCTAATAATTTGTGTCGTTACACTCTAATTAACGAATTTAGGCCCATTCCCGGTCGATTTGGTCCAAACCCGGTCGAGTAGGGCCGTTATCATACAAAAAATTTTGTAACGAATATTTTTGAAAAAGTGACAACTGGCTGTACTTGTCCCTATTTCAGCCAGATAAAAATTTTTTTATCCATTTTCCCAATATTTTTTCTTACTACACTCTAATTAACTAATTTAGGCCCATTCCCTGACGATTTGGTCCAAACATGGTCGAGTAGGACCGTTATCACCCAAAAAAAATTTTGTCACGAAAATTTCCGAAAAAAATGACAACTGGCTGAACTTGCCCCTATTTGAACCGGATAAATATTTTCAGACCAATTTTCACACTAATTTGTCTCGTTACACTCTGATTAACCAATTTAGGCCCATTCCCGGTCAATTTGGTCCAAACCCGGTCGAGTAGGGCCGTTATCATACAAAAAATTTTGTAACGAATATTTTTGAAATAGTGACAACTGGCTGTACTTTTCCCTATTTCAGCCAGATAAAAAAAATTTCATCAATTTTCCAAATATTTTTTCTCGTTACACTCTAGTTAACTAATGTATGCCAATAAACGGTCGATCTGGTCCAAATCCGGTCGAGTATTGCCGAAATCATCCCCAAAAAATTTTTTCACGAAAATTTCCGAAAATAGTGACAACTGGCTGAACTTGCCCCTATTTGAACCGGATAAATATTTTCAGACCAATTTTCACACTAATTTGTCTCGTTACACTCTGATTAACCAATTAAGGCCCATTCCCGGTCAATTTGGTCCAAACCCGGTCGAGTAGGGCCGTTATCATACAAAAAATTTTGTAACGAATATTTTTGAAATAGTGACAACTGGCTGTACTTTTCCCTATTTAGCCAGATAAAAAAAATTTCATCAATTTTCCCAATATTTTTTCTCGTTACACTCTAATTTATGCCAATAAACGGTCGATCTGGTACAAAGCCGGTCGAGTATTGCCGAGATCATCCCAAAAAAATCTTGTCACGAAAATTTTCGAAAAAAGTGACAACTGGCTGAACTTGCCCCTATTTCAACCGCATAAACATTTTTCCACCAATTTGCACACTAATTTGTCTCGATACACTATAATTAACCAATTTAGGCCCATTCCCTGTCGATTTGGTCCAAACCCGGTCGAGTAGAGCCGTTATCATCCAAAAAAAATTTGTCACGAAAATTTTCGAAAAACATGCAACTGGCTGAACTTGCCCCTATTTAAACTGGATAAACATTTTCCCACCAATTTTCACACTAATTTGTCTCGTTATACTCTAATTAACCAATTTAGGCCCTTTCCCTGTCGATTTGGTCCAAACCCGGTCCAGAAGGGTCGTTAACATCAAAAATAAATTGTTGTCACGACAATTTCCGAAAAAAGTGACAACTGGCTGAACTTGCTCCTATTTGAACCAGATAAAAAGTTTTCCACCCATTTTACTAATAATTTGTCTCGTTACACTCTAATTAACCAATTTAGGCCCATTCCTGTTCGATTTGGTCCAAACCCGGTCGAGTAGGGCCGTTATCATACAAAAAATTTTGTAACGAATATTTTTGAAAAAGTGACAACTGGCTGAACTTGCCCCTATTTCAACCAGATAAAATTTTTTCCACCCATTTTACTAATAATTTGTCTCGTTACACTCTAATTAACCAATTTAGGGCCATTCCTGTTCGATTTGGTCCAAACCCGGTCGAGTAGGGCCGTTATCATACAAAATATTTTGTAACGAATATTTTTGGAAAAGTGACAACTGGCTGTACTAGGGCTCCTGTAACTCAGGCTGAATCGTCAAGCATCTTGTTTCCCAGTTACCGTTTGTTTCCCATTGATTCCTATGGGGCGAGAAACGTTTGAATGACTTTAAGGCTACAAAATCGTTAAAAATGGACGATTGTTTAGCAGAAAATTATTCTGACCTGTTCAGGAATGGGTTTAGACTATTTAACTTCCATATAAATGAAAAAAAGGGGAGTAATTTGTGTATAAATACTTAAAAGAATAGATCTGGATTGGAGAACTTCGCCAAATATCGCGCCAACCTAGTCGCTTGTGTACAACAAACCGGTTTTTCGAAGCTGATGTCGTGTTTTATACCAGACGGGTGAGAAAAGAAAAGAAAAGACAAGAATTCCCCGTTCCCTCATTTATGCAACTTTCGCCTTATTCATTTATTTATTTTTATTTTTATTTATTTTTATTTTTATTTATTTTTTTATTTTTAGAGTGTGAGGTATTGATTTAAATGGTTGGATTCATTTAATATTTAAGAAGTGAAGAATAGAGATATTTTAAATCGAAATTGAAAAAGATATTATATTTTGCGGCGTAAGAAAAGGAGGGGGGGGGGGAGACATAGTTAAAAAAAAAGCCAAAAGTTCAGAGGGAGGTTGGATTTTATAATTATAAATTTATTGTTAAAAAAATAACAAAAATATTAGAAAAAATCATGAGTTTTAAAGATTTTAAATTTTGTAAGATAAAGATGAGGGATGTGGCATATTTTATTATTTATTTATTTATTATTATTTACTTATTATTTATATTTATTTATTTATTCTTTTAGCGTGGGGTTGGGGTGTTTGACTTAACAATTTATTATTTATCAACAATTACAATATAATTCCAAATAGAATAGAAAAATAAAAATGAAAAAGTATTATTTAATTGTTTTATATTTTGAATTCTCAGTTTGGGGGAAGGGGTAATTAAGCAGTAGTTTCAAAAGGTGGAGATTCAAATAATTAATAATAAAGAATAGAGATATTTTTAATCGAAAGTGAAAAAGATATTATATTTTTGCGGAGGAAAAGGCGGGTGGGGGGAAGAGTTATAAAGGAAAAAGCCGAAAATTCAGAGTGGTGGGATTCTATGATTATAAATTTATTGTTTAGAAAAATATCAAAAGCATTAGAAAAAATTATAAATATAAAAGATTTATAATTTTTAAGCTAAAAATGGAGGAGGTGTCATGTTTTATTAGTAGTATTATTTTATTTATTTATTTATTTATTTATTTGGCGTAAAGGAGGGGCATTTCATTTAACAGTATATTATTTATCTACAATTACTATAAAATTCCAAATAGAACAGAAAAAAAATGAAACAGTATTGTTTAATTATTTTACATTTTGAGTGCTTTGTTTCGGGGGGGGGGGGACGAAATCGGTAAATTCGAAAGGTGGAGATTTAAATAATTGATTATTTGTTGTTGCAATAAAGTAATAAAAGGGCAAGATAGTAAATAAAAAAAGTTTTACAAATCTTAAGCATTTGATTGAATCTTTTAGGGATTAAGGGGGAAAGGGGGCGAGTTAAGATGAAATTAAAAGAAACCGGAAGCATGGAAGGATTTCATTCTTCCTTTTTAAATTATTTCATTTTTTAAATTTTTAATTAGAAATTGTTTTACGTACGACTAATTCGTTAAAACTGTGTCCTTAATTTACTAACTTATAGCAAAGAATATTAGCATTTGAAGCTTTTTTATTAAAAAAATATTAATCATAATTTCACTGTGAAAATAAAAAAAAAAGAATAAAATCAGTCTAATGTATGTGAATATATATTTATATTCACATTAAATCAAATTTAGAATTAGTTCCATTTATATTTTCTTTCTTAAATACGCATGTAAAACATATCAATAAAAATAAATTGATGGAAATAATTTTTTAATTCTAATATAGCATTATACAAAAGCATACCTACACGTTATTATTTTATCCAATTTTAAATGCCTTATAATTTCCCGTGAGAGAGATTGAGAAACTAAAATTACTCGTCTCGCCATCTACGCGATAAGACGCCAAATCAGGCAACCGTTTTGGAAACTAAATGGAGGCGTGATTCAGCCCCAGTATATAGGAGCCTTAGGCTGTACTTGTCCCTCTTTCAGCCAGATAAAAATTTTCCCACCCATTTTACTAATAATTTTTCTCGTTACACTCTAATCATTCAATTTAGGCCCATTCCCGGTCGATTTGTTCCAAACCCGGTCGAGTAGGGCCGTTATCATTCGAAAAAAATTTTGTCATGAAAATTTCCGAAAAAAGTGACAACTGGCTGAACTTGCCCCTATTTCAACCGGATAAACATTTTCAGACCAATTTTACTAATAATTTTACTCGTTACACTCTAATTAACCAATTTAGGCCCATTCCCTGTCGATTTGGTTCAAACCCTGTCTAATAGGGCCGTTATCATACAAAAAAAATTTTGTAACGAAAATTTTTGAAAAAGTGACAGCTGGCTGAGCTTGCCTATTTCAGCCGGATAAAAAATTTTCCACCCATTTTCAAACGAATTTGACAATTTGCACACTAATTATGCAATTTAGGCCGATTTCCGGTCGATTGGGTCTAAACCCGGACGAGTGTCGTTATCATCCAAAAAAATTTGTTACGAAAATTTGTTACGAAAATTTCCGAAAAAAGTGAATACTGGCTGAACTTGCCCCTATTTCAGCCGGATAAACATTTTCCATCCAATTTCCCAATAATTTCTCTCGTTACTCGCTAATTAAACAATTTAGGCCAATTTCCGTCCGATTTGGTTCATACCCGGTCTAGTAGGGCCGTTATCAGCCAAAAAAAAAGTTTGTCACGAAAATTTTCGAAAAAACTGACAACTGGCTGAACTTGCCCCTATTTCAACCAGATAAAAAAATTTCCAACCATTTTACTAATAAATTGTCTCGATACACTCTAATTAACCAATTTAGGCCCATTCCCTGTCGATTTGGTCCAAACCTGGTAGAGTAGGGCCGTTATCATACAAAAAATTTTGTAAAGAATATTTTTGAAAAAAGTGACAACTGGCTGAACTTGCCCCTATTTCAACCAGATAAAATTTTTTCCACCCATTTTACTAATAATTTTTCTCGTTACACTCTAATTAACCAATTTAGGCCCATTCCCTGTCGATTTGGTCCAAACCCGGTCGAGTAGGGCCGTTATCATACAAAAAATTTTGTAACGAATATTTTTGAAAAAAGTGACAACTGGCTGAACTTGCCCCTATTTCAACCAGATAAAAATTTTTCCACCCATTTTTCTAATACTTTGTCTCGTTACACTCTAATTAACCAATTTAGGCCCATCTCTGTTCGATTTGGTCCAAACCCGGTCGAGTAGGGCCGTTATCATACAAAAAATTTTGTAACGAATATTTTTGAAAAAGTGACAAATGGCTGAACTTGCCCCTATTTCAACCAGATAAAAAATTTTCCACCCATTTTACTAATAATTTGTCTCGTTACACTCTAATTAACCAATTTAGGCCCATTCCTGTTCGATTTGTTCCAAACCCGGTCGAGTAGGGCCGTTATGGTCTAATTGGGTCTAAACACGGTCGAGTGTCGGTATCATCCAAAAAAATTTGTCACGAAAATTTCCGAAAAAAGTGAATACTGGCTGAACTTGCCCCTATTTCAACACAATAAAAATTTTTCCACCCATTTTACTAATAATTTGTGTCGCTACACTCTAATTAACCAATTTAGGCCCATTCCCGGTCGATTTGGTCCAAACCCGGTCGAGTAGGGCCGTTATCATACAAAATATTTTGTAACGAATATTTTTGAAAAAGTGACAACTGGCTGAACTTGCCCCTATTTCAACCAGATAAAATTTTTTCCACCCATTTTACTAATAATTTGTCTCGTTACACTCTAATTAACCAATTTAGGCCCATTCCCTGTCGATTTGGTCCAAACCCGGTCGAGTAGGGCCGTTATCATACAAAAAATTTTGTAACGAATATTTTTGAAAAAAGTGACAACTGGCTGAACTTGCCCCTATTTCAACCAGATAAAAATTTTTCCACCCATTTTTCTAATACTTTGTCTCGTTACACTCTAATTAACCAATTTAGGCCCATCTCTGTTCGATTTGGTCCAAACCCGGTCGAGTAGGGCCGTTATCATACAAAAAATTTTGTAACGAATATTTTTGAAAAAGTGACAAATGGCTGAACTTGCCCCTATTTCAACCAGATAAAAAATTTTCCACCCATTTTACTAATAATTTGTCTCGTTACACTCTAATTAACCAATTTAGGCCCATTCCTGTTCGATTTGTTCCAAACCCGGTCGAGTAGGGCCGTTATGGTCTAATTGGGTCTAAACACGGTCGAGTGTCGGTATCATCCAAAAAAATTTGTCACGAAAATTTCCGAAAAAAGTGAATACTGGCTGAACTTGCCCCTATTTCAACACAATAAAAATTTTTCCACCCATTTTACTAATAATTTGTGTCGCTACACTCTAATTAACCAATTTAGGCCCATTCCCGGTCGATTTGGTCCAAACCCGGTCTAGTAGGGCCGTTATAATACAAAAAAAAAATTTGTAACGAAATTTTCGAAAAAAGTGAGAACTGGCTGAACTTGCCCCTATTTCAGCCGCATAAAAAATTTACCACCCATTTTCACAATAATTTGTCTCGTTAAACTCTAATTAACCAATTTAGGCCCATTCCCAGTCAATTTGGTCCAAACCCGGTCGAGTAGGGCCGTTATCATACAAAAAATTTTTTAAAGAATATTTTTGAAAAAGTGACAACTGGCTGTACTTGTCCCTATTTCAGCCGGATAAAACTTTTTCCACCCATTTTCCCAATACCTTGTCTCGTGACACTCTAGTTAACTATTTATGCCAATAAACGGTCGATCTGGTCCAAAGCCGGCCGAGTAGTGCCGAAATCATCCCAAAAAAATTTTGTCACGAAAAATTCCGAAAAAAGTGACAACTTGCTGAACTTGCCCCTATTTCAGCCGGATAAAATTTTTCCACCAATTTTCACACTAATTTGTCTCGATACACTCTAATTAACCAATTTAGGCTCATTCCCTGTCGATTTGGTCCAAACCCGGTCGAGTAGGGCCGTTATCATACAAAAAATTTTGAAACGAATATTTTTGAAAAAGTGACAACTGGCTGTACTTGTCCCTATTTCAGCCAGATAAAAAAATTTTCACCAATTTTCCCAATATTGTTTCTCGTTACACTCTAATTAACTAATTTATGCCAATAAACGGTTGATCTGGTACAAAGCCGGTCGAGTATTGCCGAGATCATCCCAAAAAAATCTTGTCACGAAAATTTTCGAAAAAAGTGACTGGCCCCTATTTCAACCGGATAAACATTTTTCCACCAATTTTCACACTAATTTGTCTCGATACACTATAATTAACCAATTTAGGCCCATTCCCTGTCGATTTGGTCCAAACCCGGTCGAGTAGAGCCGTTATCATCCAAAAAAAATTTGTCACGAAAATTTTCGAAAAACGTGCAACTGGCTGAATTTGCCCCTATTTCAACTGGATAAACATTTTCCCACATATTTTCACACTAATTTGTCTCGTTACATTCTAATTAACCAATTTAGGCCCTTTCTCTGTCGATTTGGTCCAAACCCGGTCCAGAAGGGTCGTTAACATCAAAAATAAATTGTTGTCACGACAATTTCCGAAAAAAGTGACAACTGGCTGAACTTGCTCCTATTTGAACCAGATAAAAAGTTTTCCACCCATTTTACTAATAATTTGTCTCGTTACACTCTAATTAACCAATTTAGGCCCATTCCTGTTCGATTTGGTCCAAACCCGGTCGAGTAGGGCCGTTATCATACAAAATATTTTGTAACGAATATTTTTGAAAAAGTGACAACTGGCTGAACTTGCCCCTATTTCAACCAGATAAAATTTTTTCCACCCATTTTACTAATAATTTGTCTCGTTACACTCTAATTAACCAATTTAGGGCCATTCTTGTTCGATTTGGTCCAAACCCGGTCGAGTAGGGCCGTTATCATACAAAATATTTTGTAACGAATATTTTTGGAAAAGTGACAACTGGCTGTACTAGGGCTCCTGTAACTCAGGCTGAATCGTCAAGCATCTTGTTTCCCAGTTACCGTTTGTTTCCCATTGATTCCTATGGGGCGAGAAACGTTTGAATGACTTTAAGGCTACAAAATCGTTAAAAATGGACGATTGTTTAGCAGAAAATTATTCTGACCTGTTCAGGAATGGGTTTAGACTATTTAACTTCCATATAAATGAAAAAAAGGGGAGTAATTTGTGTATAAATACTTAAAAGAATAGATCTGGATTGGAGAACTTCGCCAAATATCGCGCCAACCTAGTCGCTTGTGTACAACAAACCGGTTTTTCGAAGCTGATGTCGTGTTTTATACCAGACGGGTGAGAAAAGAAAAGAAAAGACAAGAATTCCCCGTTCCCTCATTTATGCAACTTTCGCCTTATTCATTTATTTATTTTTATTTTTATTTATTTTTATTTTTATTTATTTTTTTATTTTTAGAGTGTGAGGTATTGATTTAAATAGTTGGATTCATTTAATATTTAAGAAGTGAAGAATAGAGATATTTTAAATCGAAATTGAAAAAGATATATTTTGGGGCGTAAGAAAAGGAGGGGGGGGGGAGACATAGTTAAAAAAAAAGCCAAAAGTTCAGAGGGAGGTTGGATTTTATAATTATAAATTTATTGTTAAAAAAATAACAAAAATATTAGAAAAAATCATGAGTTTTAAAGATTTTAAATTTTGTAAGATAAAGATGAGGGATGTGGCATATTTTATTATTTATTTATTTATTATTATTTATTTATTATTTATATTTATTTATTTATTCTTTTAGCGTGGGGTTGGGGTGTTTGACTTAACAATTTATTATTTATCAACAATTACAATATAATTCCAAATAGAATAGAAAAATAAAAATGAAAAAGTATTATTTAATTGTTTTATATTTTGAATTCTCAGTTTGGGGGAAGGGGTAATTGAGCAGTAGTTTCAAAAGGTGGAGATTCAAATAATTAATAATAAAGAATAGAGATATTTTTAATCGAAAGTGAAAAAGATATTATATTTTTGCGGAGGAAAAGGCGGGTGGGGGGAAGAGTTATAAAGGAAAAAGCCGAAAATTCAGAGTGGTGGGATTTTATGATTATAAATTTATTGTTTAGAAAAATATCAAAAGCATTAGAAAAAATTATAAATATAAAAGATTTATAATTTTTAAGCTAAAAATGGAGGAGGTGTCATGTTTTATTAGTAGTATTATTTTATTTATTTATTTATTTATTTGGCGTAAAGGAGGGGCATTTCATTTAACAGTATATTATTTATCTACAATTACTATAAAATTCCAAATAGAACAGAAAAAAAATGAAACAGTATTGTTTAATTATTTTACATTTTGAGTGCTTTGTTTCGGGGAGGGGGGGGGACGAAATCGGTAATTTCGAAAGGTGGAGATTTAAATAATTGATTATTTGTTGTTGCAATAAAGTAATAAAAGGGCAAGATAGTAAATAAAAAAAGTTTTACAAATCTTAAGCATTTGATTGAATCTTTTAGGGATTAAGGGGGAAAGGGGGCGAGTTAAGATGAAATTAAAAGAAACCGGAAGCATGGAAGGATTTCATTCTTCCTTTTTAAATTATTTCATTTTTTAAATTTTTAATTAGAAATTATTTTACGTACGACTAATTCGTTAAAACTGTGTCCTTAATTTACTAACTTATAGCAAAGAATATTAGCATTTGAAGCTTTTTTATTAAAAAAATATTAATCATAATTTCACTGTGAAAATAAAAAAAAAGAATAAAATCAGTCTAATGTATGTGAATATATATTTATACTCACATTAAATCAAATTTAGAATTAGTTCCATTTATATTTTCTTTCTTAAATACGCATGTAAAACATATCAATAAAAATAAATTGATGGAAATAATTTTTTAATTCTAATATAGCATTATACAAAAGCATACCTACACGTTATTATTTTATCCAATTTTAAATGCCTTATACTTTCCCGTGAGAGAGATTGAGAAACTAAAATTACTCGTCTCGCCATCTACGCGATAAGATGCCAAATCAGGCAACCGTTTTGGAAACTAAATGGAGGCGTGATTCAGCCCGAGTATATAGGAGCCTTAGGCTGTACTTGTCCCTCTTTCAGCCAGATAAAAATTTTCCCACCCATTTTACTAATAATTTTTCTCGTTACACTCTAATCATTCAATTTAGGCCCATTCCCGGTCGATTTGTTCCAAACCCGGTCGAGTAGGGCCGTTATCATTCGAAAAAAATTTTGTCATGAAAATTTCCGAAAAAAGTGACAACTGGCTGAACTTGCCCCTATTTCAACCGGATAAACATTTTCAGACCAATTTTACTAATACTTTTTCTCGTTACACTCTAATTAACCAATTTAGGCCCATTCCCTGTCGATTTGGTTCAAACCCTGTCTAATAGGGCCGTTATCATACAAAAAAAATTTTGTAACGAAAATTTTTGAAAACGTGACAGCTGGCTGAGCTTGCCTATTTCAGCCGGATAAAAAATTTTCCACCCATTTTCAAACGAATTTGACAATTTGCACACTAATTATGCAATTTAGGCCGATTTCCGGTCGATTGGGTCTAAACCCGGACGAGTGTCGTTATCATCCAAAAAAATTTGTTACGAAAATTTCCGAAAAAAGTGAATACTGGCTGAACTTGCCCCTATTTCAGCCGGATAAACATTTTCCATCCAATTTCCCAATAATTTCTCTCGTTACTCGCTAATTAAACAATTTAGGCCAATTCCCGTCCGATTTGGTTCATACCCGGTCTAGTAGGGCCGTTATCAGCCAATAAAAAAGTTTGTCACGAAAATTTTCGAAAAAACTGACAACTGGCTGAACTTGCCCCTATTTCAACCAGATAAAAAATTTTCCAACCATTTTACTAATAAATTGTCTCGATACACTCTAATTAACCAATTTAGGCCCATTCCCTGTCGATTTGGTCCAAACCTGGTCGAGTAGGGCCGTTATCATACAAAAAATTTTGTAACGAATATTTTTGAAAAAAGTGACAACTGGCTGAACTTGCCCCTATTTCAACCAGATAAAATTTTTTCCACCCATTTTACTAATAATTTTTCTCGTTACACTCTAATTAACCAATTTAGGCCCATTCCCTGTCGATTTGGTCCAAACCCGGTCGAGTAGGGCCGTTATCATACAAAAAATTTTGTAACGAATATTTTTGAAAAAAGTGACAACTGGCTGAACTTGCCCCTATTTCAACCAGATAAACATTTTTCCACCCATTTTACAAATACTTTGTGTCGTTACACTCTAATTAACCAATTTAGGCTCATCTCTGTTCGATTTGGTCCAAACCCGGTCGAGTAGGGCCGTTATCATACAAAAAATTTTGTAACGAATATTTTTGAAAAAGTGACAAATGGCTGAACTTGCCCCTATTTCAACCAGATAAAATTTTTTCCACCCATTTTACTAACAATTTGTCTCGTTACACTCTAATTAACCAATTTAGGCCCATTCCTGTTCGATTTGGTTCAAACCCGGTCGAGTAGGGCCGTTATCATACAAAATATTTTGCAACGAATATTTTTGAAAAAGTGACAACTGGCTGTACTTGTCCCTCTTTCAGACAGATAAAAATTTTCCCACCCATTTTACTAATAATTTTTCTCGTTACACTCTAATTAACCAATTTAGGCCCATACCCTGTCGATTTGGTCCAAACCCGGTCTAGTAGGGCCGTTATCAGCCAAAAAAAATTTTGTCACGACAATTTCTGAAAAAAGTGACAACTGGCTTAACTTGCCCCTATTTCAGCCGGATAAAACTTTTTCCACCCATTTTCCCAATAATTTGTCTCGTGACAGTCTAGTTAACCAATTTAGGCCCATTACCGGTCGATTTGGCCCAAACCCGGTCTAGTAGGACCGTTATCATACAAAAAAAAAAAAAAAAAAAAAAAAAAAAAAAAAAAAAATGTAACGAAAATTTTTGAAAAAGTGACAACTGGCTGAACTCTCTCCTATTTAAGCCGGATAAAAAATTTTCCACCGTTTTTCATAATAATTTGTCTTGTTACACTCAAATTAACTAATTTAGGCCCATTCCCTGTCGATTTGGTCCAAACATGGTCGAGTAGAGCCGTTATCATACAAAATATTTTGTAACGAATATTTTTGAAAAAGTGAAACTGGCTGTACTTGTCCCTATTTCAACCAGATAAAAAGTTTTCATCCATTTTCCCAATATTTTTTCTCGTTACACTCTAATTAACTAATTTAGGCCCATTCCCTATCGATTTGGTCCAAACATGGTCGAGTATTGCCGTTATAACCCAAAAAAAATTTTGTCACGTAAATTTTCGAAAAAAGTGAATACTGGCTGAACTTGCCCCTATTTCAGCCGGATAAAACTTTTTCCACCCATTTTCCCAATAATTTGTCTCGTGACACTCTAGTTAACCAATTTATGCAAATAAACGGTCGATCTGGTCCAAAGCCGGTCGAGTATTGCCGAAATCATCCCAAAAAAATTTTTTCACGAAAATTTCCGAAAAAAGTGATAACTGGCTGAACTTGCCCCTATTTCAACCGGATAAACATTTTCAGACCAATTTTCACACTAATTTGTCTCGTTACACTTTAATTAACCAATTTTTGCCTATTCCTTGTGGATTTGGTCGAAACCCGGTCGAGTAGCGTCGTTATCATCCAAAAAAAATTGTCGAGTATTGCCGAGATCATCCCAAAAAAATCTTGTCACGAAAATTTCCGAAAAAAGTGACAACTGGCTGAACTTGCCCCTATTTCAACCGGATAAACATTTTTCCACCAATTTTCTCAATAATTTGTCTCGTTACTCTCTAATTATCCAGTTGAGGCCCATTCCCGTTCGATTTGATCCAAACCCGGTCGAGTAGGGCCGTTATCATCCAAAAAAAATTTTGCCCCAAAAATTTTCGAAAAAGTGACAACTGGCTGAACTTGCCCCTATTTTAGCCGGATAAAAAATTTTTCACCCATTATACTAATAATTTGTCTCGTTACACTCTAATTAACCAATTTAGGCCCATTCCTGTTCAATTTGGTCCAAACCCGGTCGAGTGTCGTTATCATCCAAAAAAATTTCTCACGAAAATTTCCGAAAAATTGAATACTGGCTGAACTTGCCCCTATTTCAGCCGGATAAACATTTTCCATCCATTTTCTCAATAATTTCTCTCGTTACTCTCTAATTAAACAATTTAGGCTAATTCCCGGCCGATTTGGTTCATACCCGGTCTAGTAGGGCCGTTTTCACCCAAAAAAAATTTTGTCACGAAAATTTTCGAAAAAACTGACATCTGGCTTAACTTGCCCCTATTTCAACCAGATAAAAATTTTTCCACCCTTTTTCATAATAATTTGTCTTGTTACACTCTAATTAACCAATTTAGGCCCATTCCCGGTCGATTTGGTCCAAACCCGGTCTGTAGGACCGTTATCATACAAAAAAAAATTTTTGTAACGAAAATTTTTGAAAAAGTGACAACTCGCTGAACTTGCCTATTTCAGCCGGATAAAAAATTTTCCGACCATTTTCACACGAATTAGACTCGTTACACTCTAATTAAGCAATTTAGACCCCTTCCCGGTCGATTTGGTCCAAACCCGGTCGAGTACGGCCGTTATAATCCAAAAAAAATTTGTCACGAAAATTTTCGAAAAAAGTGACAACTGGCTGAACTTGCCCCTATTTCAGCCGGATAAGAAATTTTCCACCAATTTTCCCAATAATTTGTCTCGTTACACTCTAATCAATCAATTTAGGCCCATTCCCAATCGATTTGTTCCAAACCCGGTCGTGCAGAGACGTTATCATCCGAAAAAAATTTTGTCACGAAAATTTTCGAAAAAACTGATAACTGACTGAACTTGCCCCTATTAAAGACGGATAAAAAAATTTCAATTCATTTTCCCAATAATTTGTCTCGTTACGCTCTAAATAACCAATTTAGGCCCATTTCCGGTCGATTTGGTCCAAATCCAGACGAGTAGGGTCGTTATCATCCAAAAAAATTTGTCACGAAAATTTCCGAAAAAAGTGACAACTGGCTGAACTTGCCCCTATTTGTGAAGGATAAAAATTTTCCACCCATTTTACTAATAACTAGCTGACCCGCCCGGCGTTGCCCGGGTCCGTATTAACAATATTAAACGAACTTGAAATTTGTATGATTTTATCATTAACTGGAAGCATCCAGAAATGTATTGTCTGAAATACGTCGCAGCTGACCTTGTGAAAAATCAGTTTTAAAAACAACAACTAATATTAAGCTCTAAAAATACTTAAAATGAGCAATGAGAAACACGGGAGGGAACATGTATCCAACGATTGCGTTAGTTTCGTGTTAAAGTGTTGATATTTACCCGTAAAAATCACTGTTAAATCACGTAACTAATTATTTTTTCGCATAGAAATCCCAAGTGAGATATTTTGAATTTCAAACTAATTTTATCACTCTTAAATCCGACTATACCGTGAATGAAATCGATACGCGATGATAAAAGGTTGTTATATAGTATTATAATTTCAGAGCCATTTAACAAAAGTGTATATTTTTAATCAAAGCATGCGTAATGTTGACTCTGTGGACAAATTCCTGACCGTAAACTTTTGTACCGTAACCATAATCTGTCTGTAACCTAACTGCGACTTAACAGTAACCTAACTGCGACTTAACAGTAACCTAACTGCGACTTAACAGTAACAGGGAACATGTATCCAACGATTGCATTAGTTTCGTGTTAAAGTGTTGATATTTACCCGTAAAAATCACTGTTAAATCACGTAACTAATTATTTTTTCGCATAGAAATCCCAAGTGAGATATTTTGAATTTCAAACTAATTTTATCACTCTTAAATCCGACTATACCGTGACTTAAATATAACATAAATGTAACCTAGCCGTCAGTTTATTGTAACCTATTCTTATTCTAACCATCACATAAATGCAATTTAACTTTTACCTAACTTTAAATTAACCGTGATCTAACTGTAACCTAACGTGAAATTAAATAAAATCAAAGACTGTAATGCAATTGCAACCTAATCGCAACCCAAATGTTACCTAACTATTCATGGAGTTCATGTCCATGGAAATTATTTTGTCTTGTTCGGATTTGGTTATGATTCATTAGAATATTTTCGTCGGGTTCAGATTTGGTTCGATTCAGGTTTCAGGTATTTTTTGAACTTCAATTTAAATGTTCGGGTCGAATTCATGTCCATGGAAAATATTTTGCCTTGCTCGGATCCAGTTATGTTTCTGTGAAATAATTTTGTCGGGAACAGATTTGGTTCAATTCAGATTTCGGCGTTTTCTTCAAATGGAATTTTTGGGTTCAGGTCTTCCCGCGTGTCCACGGAAATTATTCTGTCTAATTCGAATAAAGACATGCTTCACTGGAATATTTTTGTCAAGTTCAGTCTTGGTTTAATTTAGATTTCGGATTTTTCTTCAAATGTAATTTTTGGATTCGGGTTTTCTTGCATGTTCACGGATATTATTCTGTCTTATTCGAATAAATACATGCTTCATTGGAATATTTTTATCAAGTTTATTTCAGGTTTCGAGATTTTTTCAAAGAAATATTTTATGTTCAGATTCGGTTCATGTGCATGGAAATTTTGTGTTATTCGGATCCTGTTACTGTTTTTTGGAATATTTTTGTCATGTTCAGATTTGGTTCGATTCAAATTTCAGGTATACTTTCAAATAGAATTATTTTTAGGTTCGAATCTCGTTCATGTCCACGGAAATTATTTTATCATACTCGAGTCCGGTTATGACTCTTTCTAATATTTTGATCGGATTCAGGTGTGGTTTGAGTCAAATTTCAGGTTTTTTCAAATCGGATTTTTTAGGTTCGCGTTTATTTCCGTTTATTCGCGTTCATTTCCATGGAAATTATTTCGTCTTGCTCGGATCGGGTTATAGTTCTTTGGGATACCTTTATCGGGTTCAGATTTGTTTCAATTTAGATTTCGGGTTTTTTTTTCAAATGGAACTTTTGGGTTCGGGTCTTCTTGCGTGTTCACGAAAATTATTCTGTCTTGTTCGTATAAGGAGATGCTTCACTGGAATATTTTTGCCAAGTTCAGATTTGGTTCAGTTCAGATTTCGCAATTTTATCAAAGAAATTTTTCGGGTTCGGATTGGGTTCATGTCCAGGGAAATATTTTTCGGATCCGGTTGCGGTTCTTTGAAATACTTTTTTAATTAACCAGTTCAGGCCCATTCCCGTTTGATTTGTGCCAAACCCGGTCGTGTAGAGACGTCATCATTCGAAAAAAATTTTGTCACGAAAATTTTCGAAAAAACTTACAACTTAATGATCTTGCCCCTATTTCAATCGGATAAAACATTTTCCACTCATTTTCCCAAAAATTTGTCTCGTTACACTCTAAATAACCAATTTAGGCCCATTTCCGGTCGATTTGGTCCAAACCCAGACGAGTAGGGTCGTTATCATCCAAAAAAATTTGTCACGAAAATTTCCGAAAAAAGTGACAACTGGCTGAACTTGCCCGTATTTGTGACGGATAAAATTTTTCCACCCATTTTACTAATAATTTGTGTCGTTAAACTCTAAATAAGAAATTTAGACCCATTCCTGTTAGATTTGTTCCGAACCCGGTCGAGTAGGGCCGTTATCATCCAAAAAAATTTTATCACGAAAATTTTCGAAAAAACTGACAACTGGCTTAACTTGCCCCTATTTCAGCCGGATAAAAAAATTTCTACCCATTTTCCCAATAATTTGTCTCTTTAAATTCTAATTAACTAATTTAGGCCCATTCCCGGTCGATTTAGTCCAAACCCGGGCCGTTATCAAAAAAAAAAAAAAAAAAAAAGAAAAAAAAAAAAATTGTAACGAAAATTTTTGAAAAAGTGACAACTGGCTGAATTTGCCTATTTCAGTCGGAAAAAAAATTTTCCACCTATTTTCACATGAATTTGACTCGTTACACTCTAATTAAGCAATTTAGGGCCATTCCGTCCGATTTGGTCCAAACCCGGTCGAGTCCGTTATCATCCAAAAAAAATTGACCCCGAAAATTTTCGAAAAAGTGACAACTGGCTGATATTGCCCCTATTTTAGCCGGATAAAAAAATTTCCACTTATTTTCCCAATAATTTGTCTTGTTACACTCTAATTAACCAATTTAGGCCCATTACCGGTCGATTTGGTCGAAACCCGGGCGAGTAGGGCCGTTATCATCCAAAAAAAATTTTCCCCCGAAAAAAGTGACATCTGGCTGAACTTGCCCCTATTTTAGCCGGATAAAAAATTTTCCACCCAATTTCCCATTAATTTGTCTCGTTATAAATTAACCCATTTTGGGCCCATTCCCGGTCCATATTGTCCAAACCCAGTCGTGCAGGGCCGTTATCATCCAAAAAAAATTTTGCCCCGAAAATTTTCGAAAAAAGTGACAACTGGCTTAACTTGCCCCTATTTGAGCCGGATAAAAAAATTTCCACCCATTTTCCCAATAATTTGTCTCGTTACACTCTAATTAACCAGTTCAGGCCCATTCCCGTTTGATTTGTTCCAAATCCGGTCGAGTAGGGCCGTTATCATCCAAAAAAAATATTTTGTAACGAAAATTTTTGAAAAAGTGACAACTGGCTGAATTTGCCTATTTCAGCCGGATAAAAATTTTTACACCTATTTTCAGATTAATTTGACTCGTTACACTCTAATTAAGCAATTTAGGCCCATTCCCGTCCGATTTGTTCCAAACCCGGTCGTGTAGGGACGTTATCATCCGAAAAAAATTTTGTCACGAAAATTTTCGAAATAGTGACAACTGGCTGAACTTGCCCGTATTTTAGCCGGATAAAATTTTTTCCACTAATTTTCCCAATAATTTGTCTCATTACACTCTTAATTAACCAATTTAGGACCATTCCCGGTCGATATGGTCCAAACCCGGGGGCCGTTTGGAGTAGGGCCGTTATCATCCAAAAAAAATTTTCCCCGAAAATTTTCGAAAAAAGTGACAACTGGCTTAACTTGCCTTGCTACTAGCCGGATAAAAAAATTTCCGCCCATTTTACTAATAATTTGTCTTGTTACACTCTAATTATCCAATTTAGGCCCATTCCCGGTCGATTTTGTCGAATCCCGGTCGAAGAGGGCCGTTATCATCCAAAAAAAATTTTGCCCCGAAAATTTTCGAAAAAAGTGGCAAGTGGTTGGACTTGCCCCTATATTAGCCGGATAAAAACATTTCCACCCATTTTCCCAATAATTTGTCTCGTTACTCTCTAATTAACCAGTTCAGGCCGATTCCCGTTCGATTTGGTCCAAACCCGGTCGAGTAGGGCCGTTATCATCCAAAAAAAATTGACCCCGAAAATTTTCGAAAAAGTGACAACTGGCTGATATTGCCACTATTTTAGCCGGATAAAAAAATTTCCACTTATTTTCCCAATACTTTGTCTCGTTACACTCTAATTAACCAGTTCAGGCCCATTCCCGTTCGATTTTTCCAAACCCGGTCGTGTAGGGCCATTATCATCCAAAAAAATTTTTTCCCCGAAAAAATCGACATCTGGCTGAACTTGCCCCTATTTTAGCCGGATAAAAAATTTTCCACCCAATTTCCCATTAATTTGTCTCGTTATAAATTAACCAATTTTGGGCCCATTCCCGGTCCATATGGTCCAAACCCAGTCGTGCAGGGCCGTTATCATCAAAAAAAAATTTTGTAACGAAAATTTTCGAAAAAAGTGACAACTGGCTTAACTTGCCCCTATTTTAGCCGGATAAAAATGTTTCCGCCCATTTTACTAATAATTTGTCTCGTTACACTCTAATTAACCAATTTAGGCCCATTCCCGGTCGATTTTGTCGAATCCCGGTCGAACAGGGCCGTTATCATCCAAAAAAAATTTTGCCCCGAAAATTTTCGAAAAAAATGGCAAGTGGTTGGACTTGCCCCTTTATTAGCCGGATAAAAAAATTTCCACCCATTTTCCCAATAATTTGTCTCGTTACTCTCTAATTAACCAGTTCAGGCCGATTCCCGTTCGATTTGGTCCAAACCCGGTCGAGTAGGGCCGTTATCATCCAAAAAAAATTGACCCCGAAAATTTTCGAAAAAGTGACAACTGGCTGATATTGCCCCTATTTTAGTCGGATAAAAAAATTTCCACTTATTTTCCCAATAATTTGTCTCGTTACACTCTAATTAACCAGTTCAGGCCCATTCCCGTTCGATCTTTCCAAACCCGGTCGAGTAGGGCCATTATCATCCAAAAAAATTTTTGCCCCGAAAAAAGTGACATCTGGCTTAACTTGCCCCTATTTTAGCCGGATAAAAAATTTTCCACCCAATTTCCCATTAATTTGTCTCGTTATAAATGAACCAATTTTGGGCCCATTCCCGGTTCATATGGTCCTAACCCAGTCGTGCCCGGGGCAATTATTATCCAAAAAAAATTTTGCCCCGAAAATTTTCGAAAAAAGTGACAACTTAATTGAATTTTAACGATGTTATACCCTGTGAAATATATTCAAATTTATATGTATCTACAAAGTGCACTAAAATATCCATTTTGTAAAGTATGCAGTCAGGGCTGAAACTAAAGGGGGACAGAGGGGGCACGTGCACCGGGTGCCCACAGAACAAAAGGTCAAGGGGGTGCCAAATTAAGATTTTCTTTGGTATATTTGTTATAAAGAATGCATATATGTGGGGGGTGGGGAGTGCCAAAATCCATATTTGCCCCGGGCACAAAAAAAGCTAGTTTTGGCACTGTATGCAGTGAAAAGGACATTTATTTACAGAGTCACACAGAAGAATTCCATTGCATAAGAATAAAGGGAGGAACAGTTTGCAACATATTTTAATTATGGTAAACGATTTAAAGTACAACAAATTGATACACGTTGCTGAGGCTTAATGTGTGTTATTTCATGCATAATACGAAGTGCATAGCATTTACAGGAACACACAAAAGATTTCTAATAGTATATATTCTATTCAAAGTATTTCTGTTATCTTATATATCAAAAAAGTATTTATTTTTATTTGTATAAATGTGAAACTAAATTTTAATCTAGAGTTTTTTATGAGGGCTTTTGTTCTTAATTTTTACTATATTTTGCTGACATGTTGTTAAATACAGAGTAAATAGTTTTATGAATTACTGCATATATTATATATTGATATTCAAATAACTTTTTACAGATCATTTCACTATACTTCACTTACAGTTCACTAAATGAATTTATGTTATGTTACGTTACATCATCATGAATGTAAATAATGAAAATTTTAATTCAGATGTAGGTTCAAAGTTACATTATTATATCATTCTGTGCATACTTTAAATGTAATCTTTTTACCAAATACATTTATGTATTAATCAAACTTTTTTGGTTATTAAGGCTGGCTAAACTTGAAATAAAATTATTTTATGATTTTGATGTGAATCAGTAGGGTTTTTTGAGACAAGTTGCAGTGAAAAATTCAAGAAATGTATCTTTATTGTGCATATTCAATTATGTTATTTAAATTATTTGCTTGACATTAATTTGTAATAACTTCATGGTTTTTAAAATAATCTTAAATTTTATTCTTTTAGTTTATTACTTTATTTTTTTTTTTTAAATATTTTACGGTATATTGTAAGCACTCATTATAATTTTGATTTAAACATTCAGTTTATAATTAAATTAAATAAACAAATTAATAACCAGACATCCACAAATTCTAAAATTCCTACAACCTATGGAGTAAGCAACACAGATTTCAGGGAGTCTATGAACTATTTTTAATATTAGTTGCTTAATTATGAATAAAAATCATATGCATTGAGTAACATATATAATATACATATGTTATATTATATGTTACTAAAAAGTATCAGCCATAATATTTACATTGTTACTTTTAATTTTATTCTCTAGATTTTTCCTGCTAGCAGTTTAGGATTGAATTTAAGTAACTTGACTATTTTTTTTTATGTTACATATGATTAAGCTAATAAATCTTTATAAAATTGGCTATTTGCCTGCAAATTAACTTAGCAATGAAGCAACGATTTTTAGATCTTTTAGGATTTGTTGTAAATTGTCTGTATACGAATTTTAGGTGTAATGTGATATAAAACATGGTCAAATTAATTTCTACCTAGTATGAAATAATGTATTTAAAAAAAAATGCTTCAAGATACATCATTTAAGACTACCTCTGTGCTAAGCATAGCCCTAATATAAGAAGCAAGAATTTGAGACTGATAATAAATGTTTAAATATCAATTACATTTCTGTAAAAAGCTTTCAGGTTCATTAAAAGCTATTTTTTCTAGAGAAATGCAAAACAAGCAGACTGTTTTATTTTGAAATTAAATGGAATAGATTTTTGACTGTTTAAAATGAAATGTTGCATTAAATCTTCTGTCTTTAGATAAAAGCAATCATAAAGCAAAGTAATATTTTTATAAAATTTAGAAAATTTACTGTGCCTAGTTAAGCCAGACATTACGGCTTCTTGTGAAGTCCAAATCATTGCTCATATGCGACAAGCACTTATGACATTCAATTAGGGTTGCCAAAATGCTGTATACTTTTGAAAAATGTGCCAACTTTTTCCTGGCAAAAATGTTAATATAATGTTGTAATTTTTCAAAATCAAATTCATAGATTCTTGAAGGAATTTTTAATTTTTTTTTCAATATTTTATATTATTTATTGACTAACTTTTATTAAAAAATACCTTAGAAAAAAATGTTATTATTATTAAGCTTGGCCAAACTTGAAAAAAAAAATCCTTATTTTATGATTTTGATGTGAATGAGTAACTTTATGAGGCAAGTTTTCTTGAATAATTTTGGAAAAATAGATTTAATCTTTATAATGAATATTTAATCATACTCTATTGATTATTAACTTGACCTTTCCTATTAGAACTTTAAACATTTTAAAAATTATCAATTTTTTTATTATTTTAGTTTATTACTTATTTTAATATTTTATTATACTGTAAGCATTCATTATAGTTCCGATTGCACTATTAATTGCACTCAAACTACTGTTTAAAAAATGTAAACAAAGCAGTGACCAGAAATCTGCACAACCTCTGGTCCCAAGCTGTGTGGATTTGAGGGAGTATTTTTCTCTCCTTTATTGTTTAGAATTCAATAGATGCAGATCATGCATAACCTTCAGGTAAGGGTTGATTTGTCAACATTAGCATTATTACTATTATTTAGAAAACATGAATGAAAATCATTAAAAATTCTTTTGCTAGGTTCAGACACTATGTCAAATATGCCACAAACTTTAATAGCTAGTACGCCAGACTTTATCAGCTAGTGTGCCACAAGCACAGAAAAGAAACAGAATGAACATGTTAATATTTTCTTTAAATTAAAGCTACATTTTCATGTGTTCTTAATTTTATTTTTTTTCTTTCTCATAGAAACTGGATCATCAACACTTACAGCAAGAAAACTGAAAGAGAAGTGCAGAGAAGAGAAATTAAAAGAAATCGAAACAGTGACAAACAAAACTACGCAAAGACTACGCAAACTGAAATAAGAAACTTTCAAACTTTCTAGAATCCATCGATGCAGAGAAATAATGATATACAAAGAACAATATTAGCGACAATAAGTGCTCAGGTACAAGGAGTACAAATTTTTAATACTGATCAATAAAAGTATTTTTAACCAGCATTGTCATTTTCTCCTGTGTAAATATTTAATCCAATCAAAGTATACTTAAAAATAAAATAATAAATAAAAATATACTTGAAAAATTGGAAATTAATGAAATAAACATTCCAATTTAAAAAGATACGTTTTTAGCGTATAGACCGAGAAGCGGCAGTAGAGACATTGTTTGAGTGTGTATCACTCGAGTTCACGGATGAAATTCTAGAATAAATGAAATCTCGATTCATATATTAAATCGCATTTGGTCTGCCAAGTCATATCTTGGTGGAAAACAAATAAAAATATAATTTTAGCGATTAATTCAGATTTACAATTGTGCCTTCCTGCATCTAAAAGTATTAAAACATGGAGAACTGGGAGCAAGAAAACACAATGTTAAACCTACGAGTAAACTCCTAAAATCAGGGTGTTAGGTGTTTTCCACCAAGATATGACTTGGCAGACCAATTGTGATTTAACTAATTCTGAAATTTCAACCATGAACTTGATGGGCCAGTCTATTATGTTTTGTGAATTTATAAGACTTAAAATATTAAAACTTTTACAATTTTTTTTTTTTTTTTTTTTTTTTTTTTTTTTTTTTTTTAAGAAAGTACAAGAAATTAGAAAAATGGGCATTTTTATATTGGGTTCAAGGAGGTAAAAATTTAATTTTTGTACTGATCGACTGACATTTACAACTTTCTGAAGTAGTAAAGTTAAAATGTATTGTGCATGTCTTCGTTACCATTATCATCAAATTTGTATTTAGCCATGCTCCAAACGTTTCTCCCTATTCTTTATGCAATGGAATACTTTTGCATGGATAAATTAATAAGAAATATTCTTTGCACCACAGATTGTATATTTAAGTAATGCATATCAATTTTATTAAATCCAAATGAGTGTAACATAAAACTAATTTTTGATACTTTTTGGTTAGCTGGGTGCCAGTGTTATATAAACATTTATATGTATATGCAACACTGGTGCCCGGCTAACTGAAAATTACTTTTTTTTCCATTTTAGTTTATTACTTTACTTATTTTGTCTATTGTATATATTAGGAATGTGATTTTCGTATTTTTGCACACATTTTGCTATTTAACAGCACATTTTCTCTAACAAAATTCTGGTGTATAAAAATGTAGAAATATCATCCTTGATATATATATCTACACCCGCAAGATTTACAAGTATCTTGCATGTATTTTTTATACAGAATAAAAGGTCTACGATTTTTGACAGTTTTCATGCATATAAATTTGAAATACTCTGATATTTACAAGAAATATTTCAATGTAACTAAGAAGAAAAGATTTTCTCCATAAGTTCGTACTTACAAAATTTTGAAAAATTTTTTTCAGAATATGAGTATATTTCAGGATGTGAGTTTCAAAACTTCACCACAGAACTGGGAGCAAGAAAACACAATGTTAAACCTACGAGTAAACTCCTAAAATCAGGGTGTTAGGTGTTTTCCACCAAGATATGACTTGGCAGACTAATTGTGTCTTAATATGCAAATTGAGATTTAACTAATTGTGAAATTTCAACCATGAACTTGATGGGGTGATTGTCTGTGATGACACCTGCCAGTCTATTATGTTTTGTGAATTTATGAGACTTAAAATATTTAAATATATATTAATAATAATATTATATATAATATATTAATAATAATAAATATTTAAATATATTAATATTTAACTTTTACAATTTTTTTTTTTTTTTTTTTTTTTTTTTTTTTTTTTTTTTTTTTCTAAGAAAGTACAAGAAATTAGAAAAATGGGTATTTTTATATTGGGTTCAAGGAGGTAAAAATTTAATTTTTGTACTGATCGACTGACATTTACAACTTTCTGAAGTAGTAAAGTTAAAATGTATTGTGCATGTCTTCGTTACCATTATCATCAAATTTGTATTTAGCCATGCTCTAAACGTTTCTCCCTATTCTTTATGCAATGGAATACTTTTGCATGGATAAATTAATAAGAAATATTTTTTGCACCACAGATTGTATATTTAAGTAATGCATATCAATTTTATTATATCCAAATGAGTGTAACATAAAACTAATTTTTGATACTTTTTGGTTAGCTGGGTGCCAGTGTTATATAAACATTTATATGTATATGCAACACTGGTGCCCGGCTAACTGAAAATTACTTTTTTTTCCATTTTAGTTTATTACTTTATATATTTTGTCTATTGTATGTATTAGGAATGTGATTTTCGCATTTTTGCACATATTTTGCTATTTAACAGCACATTTTCTCTAACAAAATTCTGGTGTATAAAAATGTAGAAATATCATCCTTGATATATATATCTACACCCGCAAGATTTACAAGTATCTTGCATGTATTTTTTATACAGAATAAAAGGTCTACGATTTTTGACAGTTTTCATGCATATAAATTTGAAATACTCTGATATTTACAAGAAATATTTCAATGTAACTAAGAAGAAAAGATTTTCTCCATAAGTTCGTACTTACAAAATTTTGAAAAATTTTTTTCAGAATATGAGTATATTTCAGGATGTGAGTTTCAAAACTTCTCTTATTCGAAGGTTCATACAGAGTTTGCTAAATGAAAATTAAGGACTCTGTAAAGACTTTGTAAGGAGTTTTTAAGGACTTAAGGTTTGTATGAACCCTGTTTTTAGGAAATCATGTTAAACTTATGTCCATTAGTTTTATTGTAAATCAAAATTTTACTATGCCAGATACTTTTTTTTTAATCTGATTATAATGCATTTTGATGCAGCTTAAACAATAGAACAGATGATACAGAAACTTTACTTTAAAAATTATGAATAAGGCAAGTTTTGAAAGCTGCATTGACATACATTCTAAAAAAATTTTCTCATAGAATCTATGCATTGTTTGTAAGAGGAAAAAATTAGTTGGATGTGCCAATGCCAGAACTTTTTTCAATCTCATACGTATATTGAAAATTTAAAAAAGGAGTTATGCTAATATTTTTATATAATTATTTCAATACTATACCAACTTTGATTTTCATTTAGAATTTCTACTTCTGTCAATTAATTATAGTAAAAACAAATGTGTACAAACAACGAGCTGTTAATTCCCAAACTATCTTAATCCTAATTAAACTAACTTTCATGTATTATATAGAAAAATGGAAAATCTGTATTTTTTAATATTCAAATACAGTAAAACCTCTGAATAGCATAAACCTCATTGAATAGATTCTTACATCGGTCCCAGTTGTTCTTAAATTTTTTTAGCACCAGTTTGAACCTAAATCACTACCACCAGTTTTAGCCAATCAGATTGCCGAGCTCAGCTGGTCCAGTTGCGGAATTAACGTCTCGTGTTAATGTGGATCATGATATTAATTAAAATCAAGTTTTCCGTTATTCTGTTATCATCAGCTGTTTGCAAATAGCCAGCTTAGCAGGACATGAGTTTCTGTCTCTATATGAGCTGATGGACAATAGAACGACAGAGAATTGAGAAAATAATATAAGCAACATTGTGTTATCACAATGCTCCTTTTTCACAGAATATTTCCAAATTCAAGTAAGATCTGTCGACCATAGCCAAAAACATATAGAAAAAATTTTGTTCCATTTCATACACTTTTTGATGGTAGAATGGCAACTTACAAACACAAGGACAGACAGACATTTTTTGAAAATATTTTTTTTTGGAATCTCTGAACCCTAAAACAGGTAAATATGTTGAAAACTGGAAGTTGAAAAAAATTTTGATTACAATACTTCCTTCTATTGATGATACAAGAAATGTAAAAAAAATAATGTAACATTAATTTTTGAGGTGATTTATTACCGGTTAGTCAACATTTGCCAATACACAAATTCCTATACATTTAAGGCAACAGATGGTGATGTTGGCCTAGACGTCTCAAATGATGAAGAGAATGTATCATAAGTTTGAAATTTTTTAACTATTTATGCATACTTTAAAAATATTAATAGAATGGGTAGGGTATGTATTTATTTAATTTACTACAGTCCTCACAAAGGCATGTAAATGTAATAATGTTTTATAACCCCCCCCCCCCCAAAAAAAAAAAAATAAATAAAAATACATGAATAATGCATTATATACAGATTTTTTTTTAATTTAAGATAATTTTTAAATATCCATTTTTAAAGAAGGATGCAGAGAATGTAAAATTTTGTGCAATCAAAGTCTCAATAACAAAAGTGCATGGTAGAAAATTATAGATAACATTTTAAAAGTTGATTGTAGTGTTGTCAGAAATGAAAATTTTCTATGACTAAACAAGTTTCACCTTTAAAGAAAAATTATCTGAATCAGCAATTCCCAGTCTATGGGTCGCAGAACAATCAAGGTTTGCATCAAAAAAGGAGGTAGCTCCAATTTTGCACTTTTGGGAAAGTTAAAAACTAAACCTTTTTATTATTTAAATTTTAAAGTTTTGTCAAAAGTATTTTTTCCACTCATGTATTACCATATGCACTTATAAACATATTGCCAACAACAATGTCCAAAAATATCTTTTTTATCTGTTTAACACATTGACGGACAATAAGAACAAGTTCCCAAAGAGCACAGTGGCACCAGAATGTTTGTAAAAAAAACTTCTATTTATTAAATTCGTAAAATTTAGCTTTTTTCTTATTTATAAATACAATTATTTTCAAATCCCGGTGTCAATCATTAATTTCAACACTTAAAATTTTCGCTTTGACGGCTATAGACGCAAGTGTCCGTCAACGTGTTAAAAACTATACCAATTTCAACAGCAAATAATATTTTAAGTGTTAATCCAAAACTTTCTACTTGATGAGCATAGGAGCAAAATATCCAGATTTATCCAAATCAGCTCTTAATCATTTCATGACCTAGAACAAAATTTAAACTGATTAAAATCATGTGACTCAAAATTCTGCTTCGAAGCACTATCAGATTTTATGTCTTTACAGTTGTATTTATGAATAAGTTCAACTGAGAGTTAAGGCCCTACATCAGTAACGCTCCGAGATAGAACGGCTAATGTTATTTCAATGGAAGAAATTTATCGCTTTCATTCCTTTGCATTTTGCTCAAATTTAATAATTTTTGTTATTTTGAAAACCTGTAGGTTTCAACTATGCACGTCATTCTGAAATTTTATTTCTTTTTTTAATTTTAAGGCGATACAAGTGCGTTATTTTATAGTCTTTAAAATCCACCTTTAATGTCTAATTACGAAAAATCTGTTTGACATTTTAAAATTTGATAAAACAGCATGCAGAGTTTAATTATTTAGCTTTCAGAAAATGTTTTTTATTTTGATTTTTACAAAAATTTAATCTATGCTATTTGTATAAAAAGTTGAAATACTTTGATTTAAAATAGTCGAAAATGATGTTTATTCCCGCCTTCAAAAGGGAGACGCCTTAAAAGTAATTAGGGTGAAAGACGATATGGGTTTACCTCCAGGGAGTCTTACAGGGACGAAGGTGTAAAATCTTGCCTGTGGCTATTAGTAAAATGTTGTTTGCTGGTTTAGGATAAAAAAATAAAAACTTCCTTTCCTGAATGCATGATAGTTCGATCAGAAATGAATTTCAGAAATGATGTAAATACATGTTGATTTCAAAAAGTTTGTTTAACTAGGCATTCAATCTCAAATGTACTTTAAAAGCATTATTGATTTCGAATAAAAACACATTTAACATTTTTATTATTTTTCTTCCATATATTTGAAGTTTAATTTCTAAAAAAGATTCTTTAATTGCGGACAACATCAAAATGAAATATTCGTTAATTTATAAAAAATAATAGAATTAACTTTTTGTCATCTGCAGACGACAAAGGGAAAAGAAGAAAGGGTAGAAAGAAAATAACAATGGTTCTGACATTAAAAATGAATAGATATATTCGCGAATAAATACATTTGTATTAAATTTTTCTTATCATTCTTTTAGACAAATCTTAATGAATTAGTTTAAATGTTCCTTTTCATAAATATTTCATAAATATTTCTATTTTAATCAATAAAAGTTTGCAGTATACCCACTCTAAAATATAAAGTAATTATTATGCAATTCATGATTAAATTCTGGATAACACTAATTTAAAAGATAGAAATATATTTATTTTGACACTTCTATCGAAAATTATGACTAATTTACAATACTTTAGAAAATATATTCTGTTGCGGTAAAATTCACATCCGTAAATGATATATTTATGCTTTATTGTATATAAATTGTCTTTCCTTTGTTTTTCCCTTTCAGAAAGATAAACGAATGATTTTTAAAGTTCTTCTACTATTTTAACTAAATAATACGCATATATTCCAAAGCCTGTCATAGTCTAACTGATCTAAGTTTTAGAATAGTGGTTTTTTCAGTCACGCAAAAAGACAAACTCAATTATACTAAACCTATGGAAGATTTTTTTAAAGGTACCATATTTTCATTCCAATTTTTATTTTTATTTTTTTTTTATTTTTTTTTTATTTTTTATTTTTTTTCTGCATAGTATAGCTGACTATGGTTTGCACAGAGGCCGCTTTTTACTTTTTTCGATACTGATTGTAGATTTTAAATATGAGGATAATATCACTTTTGAAAACGGTTCCGAAAATGAAACTGTCCTGTAAAGAAAATTAAAAAAGTAGAGAAAAAGGCCTTTGAAGAGATCGCTCTGAGCTATTGAAGGGGAAAAATATTAAAATGCAGACGAGACTTATTTATAAATTTCGACCGTTGGATTATCGTCGAAAGAATTATCATAAGCTAGTAAATTGTTTCGTTTGATTAAAGTTATATATATATATATATATATATATACCCGTAAAATAAATCGAAAAAATAGAAAAGGGCCTTTGTGCAAATCGATATCAACTAGGCGAAGTAAAAAAAAACTTAAAACTATTAAAACACAGACGATAAACTTTTATAAATTTCTTTCATAGCATTAGTTTTAAAGCGAAGGCATTGTTTCGTTTAACTGCAGTAGCCTCTTTAAAATAAATGAAATCGTAAAAACTATTCAATGTAAGAGAAAAAAAAATAAAAAAAAGTATTTTTTTTAAATGTAGGCGAGATATCTTTATAAATTTCTACAATAGGATTTCGCTTGACTGAAGTAAGTCACTTTAAAATACCTGTATCGAAATCAAAAATTGTAATACGGCCTTTGTACAGAAAGATCTCAGCTGTTCAATATAAAAAAGATTATTAAAATATAGACGAGATATTTCTATAAATTTCTGTGATAGGATTTCGCTTCATTGAAGTAAGCCCCTTTAAAATACCCGTAAAAAATCGAAAAAAATATAAAGCGGTATTTGTAGAGAAATATCTCAGAAATTCAATGCTAAAAAAATCATTTAAAAAATTAAAATGTTGACGAGATATCTTTATAAATTTCTATAATGGGACTTCTCTCTATTCAAGTAAGCCACTTTAAAATACCCGTAAAAAATCGAAAAAATGTAAAAAGGTGTTTGTACAGAGAAATCTCCGATATCTAATACCCCACCCGCCGAAAAAAAGTTTAAAGACAATTAAAATACAAACGAGATATCTTTAAAAATTTCTAAAAAAAGATTTAGATCTATTGAAATAAGTCATTTTAAAATACCCGTAACAAAATCGAAAAGATATAAAACGTTCTTTGTAAAGAAAGATATCAGTTATATAATGAAAAAAAATTACATTAAAATGATCTTTACAAATGACTTTTAAATGATCTTAAAGACATCTTTATAAATTTCTACCATGGGATTTTACTTGATTGAGGTAATCATCAGTTTATATTTACTTGTAGACGAGATATCTTTATAAATTTCTAACATTCAATGCTAAAAAAATCATTTAAAAATATTAAAATGTAGAAGAGAAAATATATATTTATATGAACTTCAAAACTTCATAGGATTTCGCTTGATTGAAGTAAGCCTCTTTAAAACTCCCTTAACACTATCCAAAAAATATAAAACGGTCTTTGTACCGAAAGATCTCAGATATCCAATGCCAAACAAACATTTAAAAATATTTAAATGTAGAAAAGATATATTTATAAATTTCTACAAAAGGATTTCGCTTGACTGAAGTAGCCTCTTTGAACACCTGTAAACAAAACCAAAAAAGTACAAAACGGTCTTAACACCGAAAAATCTCAGCTATCCAATGACAAAAAAATCATTTTAAAATATTAACATGTAGAAGAGATATTTTTATAAAGTTCTACCATTGGAATTCACTTGACTGAAGTAGCCTCATTAAAACACCTATAAACAAAATCAAAAAAGTACAAAACGGTCTTTGTACCGAAAAATTTCAGCTATCCAATGCCAAAAAATCATTTAAAAATATTAAAATGTAGAAGAGATATTTTTATAAATTTCTACAATTGTATTTCACTTGACTGAAATAGCTTTTTTTAAATTCCCCTAAACAAAGACGAAAAAGTACAAAACGGTCTTTGTACCGAAAGATCTGAGATATCGAATGCCAAAAAATCATTTAAAAATATTAAAATGTAGAAGAGATATTTTTATAAATTTCTACCAATGGATTTCACTTGACTGAAGTAGCCTCTTTAAAGCACCTGTAAACATATTAAAAAAAGTACAAAACTGTCTTTGTACCGAATGATCTCAGCTATCCAATGACAAAAAAATCACTTAAAAATATTAAAATGTAGAAGAGATATTTTTATAAATTTCTACCAATGGATTTCACTTGACTGAAGTAGCCTCTTTAAAACACCTGTAAACAAAGTCGAAAAAGTACAAAACGGTCTTTGTATCGAAAGATCTGAGATATCGAATGCCAAAAAATATCAGGGTGCGTAGTCATCAAGAAATTCAGAGGATTTTAATTCTTTTAGTATCAGAAATTCTTTAAAGTACTGGTTGTTAGATCTGAAAAAGGATTTCTTTTTCGTTAAATAAAACAAATATTACATTATAAAAATTCTGGTAAAAGGTCCTTACAAGGTGCTTCCAGACTACGCACCCTGAATATTTTAAAAATATTAAAATGTAGAAGAGATATTTTTCAAAATTTTTACCATTGGATTTCACTTGACTGAAGTAGCTTTTTTAAAATTCCCTTAAACAAAGTCGAAAAAGTACAAAACAGTCTTTGTGCCGAAAGATCTAAGACATCCAATGCCAAAAAAAAAAAAAAAAAAAAAAAAAAAAAAAAAACATTTAAAAACATTAAAATGTAGAGGATATATATATATATATATATATATATATATTTTTTTTTTTTTTGTTATTACTATCATTTGATTTCACTTGACTGAAGTAGCTATTTTAAAATTATCCTAAACAAAGTCGAAAAGTACAAAACGGTCTTTGTACCGAAAGATCTGAGATATCGAATGCCAAAAAATCATTTAAAAATCTTTAAAAATAAAAAGATATATTTATAAAATTCTACTATAGGATTTTGCTTGAATGAAGTAGCTTCTTTAAAACACATCTAAACAAAATCAAAAAAGTACGAAACAGTCTTTGTACCGAAAGATCGCAGCTATGAAATGCCAAAAAAAATCATTTAAAAATATTTAAATGTAGAAGAGATATTTTTATAAATTTCTACCATTGGATTTCACTTGACTGTAGTACCTTTTTTTTAAAATTCCCCTAAACAAAGTCGAAAAAGTACAAAACGGTCTTTGTACAAAAAGATCTAAGCTATCCAATGACAAAAAAATCATTTAAAAATATTAAAATGTAGAAGAAATATTTTTATAAATTTCTACCATTGGATTTCACTTGACTGAAACAGCTTTTATAAAATTCCCTTAAACAGTGTCCAAAAAGTACAAAAAGGTCTTTGCACCGAGAGATCTCAGCCATCCCATGAGAAAAAAATCATATAAAAATATTAAAATGTAGAAGAGATATGTTTATAAATTCCTACCATTGGATTTCACTTGACTTATGTAGCTTTTTTAAAATTCCCCTAAACAGAGTCGAAAAAGTACAAAACGGTCTTTGTTCAAAAAGATCTAAGCTATCCAGTGACAAAAAAATCATTTAAAAATATTAAAATGTAGAAGAGATATTTTTATAAATTTCTACCATTGGATTTCACTTCACTGAAATACCTTTTTTAAAATTCCCCTAAACAGAGTCGAAAAAGTACAAAACGGTCTTTGCACCGAAAGATCAGAGATATCGAATGCCAAATAATAATTAACAGATATTAAAATGTAGAAGAGATATTTTTCTAAATTTTTACCATTGGATTTCACTTCACTGAAGTAGCTTTTTTAAAATTCCCCTAAACAGAGTCGAAAAAGTACAAAACGGTCTTTGCACCAAAAGATCTGAGATATCGAATGCCAAATAATAATTAACAGATATTAAAATGTAGAAGAGATATTTTTCTAAATTTTTACCATTGGATTTCACTTCACTGAAGTAGCTTTTTTAAAATTCCCTTAAACAGAGTCGAAAAAGTACAAAACGGTCTTTGCACAGAAAGATCTCAGCCATCCCATGACAAAAAAATCATTTAAAAATATTAAAATGTACAAGAGATATTTTTATAAATTCCTACCATTGAATTTCATTTGACTGAAGTACCCTCTTTAAAACACCTGTAAACAAAATCAAAAAAGTACAAAACGGTCTTTGTACCGAAAGATCTTAGCTATCCCATAACAACAGAATCATTTAAAAATATTAAAATGTAGACGAGATATTTTTATAAATTTTTACCATTGGAATTCACATGACTGAAGTTTCTTTTTTAAAATTCCCCTAAACAAAGTCGTAAAAGTACAAAACGGCCTTTGTACCGAAAGATCTGAGATATCGAGTGCCAAAAAATCATTTAAAAATCTTTAAAAATAAAAAGATATATTTATAAAATTCTACTATAGGATTTTGCTTGAATGAAGTAGCTTCTTTAAAACACCTCTAAGCAAAATAAAAAAAGTACGAAACAGTCTTTGTACAAAAAGATCGCAGCTATGAAATACCAAAAAAAATCATTTAAAAATATTAAAATGTAGAAGAGATATTTTTATAAATTTCTACCATTGGATTTCACTTCACTGAAGTAGCTTTTTTAAAATTCCCCTAAACAGAGTCGAAAAAGTACTAAACGGTCTTTGTACCGAAAGATCTGAGATATCGAATGCCAAATAATAATTAACAGATATTAAAATGTAGAAGAGATATTTTTCAAAATTTTTACCATTGGATTTCACTTCACTGAAGTAGCTTTTTTAAAATCCCCCTAAACAGAGTCGAAAAAGTACAAAACCGTCTTTGCACCGAAAGATCTGAGATATCGAATGCCAAATAATAATTAACAGATATTAAAATGTAGAAGAGATATTTTTCTAAATTTTTACCATTGGATTTCACTTCACTGAAGTAGCTTTTTTAAAATTCCCCTAAACAAAGTCAAAAACGTACAAAACGGTCTTTGTAGAGAAAGATCTAAGCTATCCAATGACAAAAAAATCATTTAAAAATATTAAAATGTAGAAGAGATATTTTTATAAATTTCTACCATTGGATTTCACTTGACTGAAATAGCTTTTTTAAAATTCCCCTAAACAAAGTCGAAAAAGTACAAAACGGTCTTTGTACCGAAAGATCTGAGATATCGAATGCCAAAAAATAATTTAAAAATATTAAAATGTAGAAGAGATATTTTTATAAATTCCTACCACTGGATTTCACTTGACTGAAATAGATTTTTTAAAATTTCCCTAAACAAAGTCGAAAAAGTACAAAACGATCTTTTTACCGAAAGATCTCAGCTATCCAATGACAAAAATTCATTTAAAAATATTAAAATGTAGAAGAGATATTTTTATAAATTTCTTCCATTGGATTTCATTTGACTGAAGTAGCTTTTTTAAAATTCCCTTAAACAAAGTCGAAAATGTACAAATTGGTCTTTGTACCGAAAGATCTCAGCTATCCAATGACAAAAAAATCATTTAAAAATATTAAAATGTAGAAGAGATATTTTTATTAATTTCTACAATGGGATTTCACTTGACTGAAATAGCTTTTTAAATAAACAAGGTCGAAAATGTACAAAACGGTCTTTGTACCAAAAGATCTCAGCTATCCAATGACGAAAAAATCATTTAAAAATATAAAAATGTAGAAGAGATATTTTTATAAATTTCTTCCATTGGATTTCACTTGACTGTAGTAGCCTCTTTAAAACACCTGTAAACAAAATAAAAAAAGTACAAAACGGTCTTTATACCGAAAAATCTCAGCTGTTCAATGCTAAAAAAATCATTTAAAAATATTAAAATACAAACGGGATATCTTAAAAATTTCTATCTTGGAATTTCGCTCTATTGATGTAAGCCACTATAAAATACTCGTAACAAAATCGAAAAAATATAAAACGGTCTTTGTACAGTTCAATGATATCAGCTATTCAATGCTAAAAAAATCATTTAAAAATATTAAAATGTAGAGGAGATTCTTTGGAAAATGTTTAATGTGCAATCTCTGACATAATAATCACGATCTGTATGTTGTCTTTTAAAATTACATATAAATGATTCAATTTCACTTGAAACTAACAAAAAAGGTCAATGTCGACTTGTTTTAAAACGGATTCGAGTGTTTTGGTAAGAAATTATCTCGAAGAAACTATCCAAATGCACATATCCCTCGGGCTATCAGTATTGAAAAGGTGCGAGAATTTTTAGCATTTGCTAATGACTTTTTTCTTCCTGGGGTGTCTTATCCCCTTTTTATCGCCTGGAGGTAAAGGGTGGCGTGAGATGACCATTTTCTTATTAATTACAAGCTTGGAAAATATCATTGGTCTTTTAAAGTGTCAATCTTTGGGTTCGGGATACGCCTTCCTGGTGGCAACACGCATAGGTTTGTGATCGGATGTTGAGTTTCGGTTTGACTGATGCAGGCTCTTAAACAGCTGGTCCAGTAATCCAGGTGGGATTTTCCACTAAGAGTTGAAAATTCTTATTTGCCATTGGATGAAAAGTTACCCCACTCAAGAGTTCCTGGACCACAGTTGAAAGAAGTGTGCATATTGGTTAAAAAATTCTTGTCTTGTTTGGTTTTTCATTGCGACATTGATTTTATTTTGTAGAAAAGCATCAGAAATAAATAAAAGAAGGAAAAACAAAGATTCAATGTGAATTTTTTTTTCTCGCCAAAATTTATGGAGAAAGTTAAAATTTGCAATCACTAAATATGGAAACTTCATTTACTAACAGTTTTAATATTTTTGAAACAATTCATTCAATCTTTTTTTTTTCTTTTTTAAATTGATAAATGAGTTAGTTCAATGATATGACACATATTAACTGCTTAAAATAAATGTTAATTTTTTTTAATTAAATTTTTACATAGTTGTCTAAAAATGGGACTTGATTTTCATAAAATCGAATAAAATTTGATCTCCACAAAAACTAAAATTTTATTTCAACAGTCATGTTGATTTCCATTATTAATAGCTCTAAGTAGTAATTAAGTAAATTTTGATAAGAAAAATATTAAAAGGAAGAAAAAAAGGGGGGGGGATGAAAGAAGTAGCCTGTATACACTGCTTTTTTTTATGAGTACAATAGACTCCCTCAAATCTGCATCTCTAAAAGCCGCACATAATTTATGGTTGTAAACATTGAAACATTTATTGCAGATATGGGGAGAAAATTGGACTTTTTAGTTTTATATTAACTCCATGTATATTCTAATTTCTACTTATTTGTTAATATTCATGTTTTTTTTTATGAAGGAAGCATACATTTATTTCTGAAAAAATTCAAGGTATTGCTGATATTATTGGTAATCACAATCTTGTTATCAAACATATTTATGTATTAATCAAGCTTTTTTTGGTTATTAAGTCTGGCTAAACTTGAAATAAAAAATCCTTGATTTTTATGATTCTGATGTGAATTAGTAATTAGTAAGTATGTTATGAGACAAGTTTTATTGAATAATTTAAGAAAAATACAAGTGATTTTTATTATTTGAAATTTAATTGTATGCTATTGATTATTAACTTCATCCTTGCTTTTAAAATATTTTATTTTTTTATGTAAATTTATATTATTTAAGTTTATTACTTATTTTCATATTTTACTATAATAATTCATTATTATAGTTTATTATCACATATTATATTTTCGATTTGCATCATTAATTAGATTCAAATTACTGTTTAAAAAATGTAAACAAAGCTATGACCAGAAATCTGCAAAAAGCTCTGGTCGCAAGTTTTGCAGATTTGAGGGAGTCTACTGTATACAGATGGAATACAGATGTATTAATTTTATTGTTTAGATTTTCTGTAAAAAGGGTTAATTCTAAATGAAATAGATAGTAATTAATATTTCGAATTAATTAATTAAAATTCAACAACTGGAAAAAAAATAGATGTATGAAATTAAACATCATTCGAAATTCCATACAGTAATTAAAAGAAACTAATCATTTCAAAATCAAATAGGTAAAATTAGGAAAATTTTTTTTTACCAAAAATAAAATAATGAACAGTCAAATAAACATAAAATATTTATTTATTTTATAAGATGTATAAATATAAAACATAGACTGCCTATCTTGCAGACTAAAAAGCATTAGCAATCTGGTGTCACTTTATAATAGCCAAAAAAGGATCTTGAGATCTTGTTGGCTGTGGGTGATCATCAGAATCATTAGAATTATCAATATGAAGAAGATCCAACTTAAATTTCATACAAATGTTGTGAAGTAGAGCTATGGTTATCATGATCATTGCAGATTTCTCAGGGCAGTAGCATAGTGTGCCCCCACTTTGATGAATTATTTGAAATCTCTATTTCATCATGCCAAAACATCTTTCTACAACAGCAAACATTCTAGCAGACCTGTGCTTTCAGTTAAAAATTTCCTCAGCAGGGCTTGATGGATCTAAAAATTGTGTCACCAGCTAAACCTCTAAATGGTAGCTACTATCACCCAGAAGGAATATATCCAATTGTATTCTACCCTCTTCAAACATTTTTCTTGCTGCACTTAAACTCCATATCAGTGCATCAAACCAACTGCCGAGCCAGCATATGACTGTGTCAAAAATTTTCAAATCTGCATCACAAATCTGGAAAAATAAAAATAACATTAAATATGATATAGTTTTAAAACTATATAATTTACAGGCATGAGTTTTGAAAGTCACTGATAATTTAGATCTATCTGTAAAATATAAAATGTCCACTGTAGTGGCACATTATGAGTAAGGAACTTTAAGCGAGAGCTCGTTAAGAAAAAATAGGCATAAAATTTGATGAGCAAACATAACTTAAAAGAATAATTAAGTTGCATTTGATGAGTAATTGATGAGTAACAACTGCCATTTTCTAGTCCTTATAAGATAAAAAGTCACAGGAAATTTTCAATTTTAGATATTTTGTCACATTTTAGAAAATAACTTGACATATAACTTGACAATAACTTTATTTTGAACTACATATATCAGGTAAAGTTATCCTCAAATTTGTAATAAAGGTTTAATATAGTAACCCTAAGTTATTTGACTAACATGGAAGATCTCCATACGGGCATACTCAGAAAATTCTGAAAAAAATACAGAATGTTCTTCTCATGTGGATACATATGTTTATAAATTTTTTTTGGCGGAACTCCGATAGAACGTTCATAAAAAATAATGAACATTTTGTTTATTTGGCAATTTATCACCGGTTGGCAAAAAAAAAAAAAAAAAAAAAAAAAAAAAAAAAAAAAAACTTTTAAAGTTAAAAATGTTTTATGTTGAACTACTTTTAAAAATATTTATTTAAATAACTTTATTTTTTTAGGTTTTAATTTGTTATAACTAAAGTTTTGTCATATACATATTTATAATGAAAATTAGCCGTGAAATTTTATGAATTAAAAGGAAAATTAAACTAATTAAATTTGTTTCAATCTCAAAATTAAGTCCAATTGAGATTGACTGTTCAATTTTGTTGCTATGGAAACAAAAACTCGTCCGATATTGAAATGCATTACTGCAGCATTCTTCATCTATTCTTTATTTTGGAATACGCTTAAATGTATGAAAATATATTTTTCAATATGAAAATATTTTATTATATATAAATAATTATTTTTACAGTATTAAAATTAAATATCTGCTGTAACACGCAATATATGTATGTAATACATATATTGCGTTCTGTATGTAATATATGTATGTAATACATATATTTTTACATATATATGTAATACATATATAACATATAATATATATATTAAACTCTTTCATTGTTTAAGTTTAAATTCATCAAATACCATTTACAGGCATTTTAAAAATCTATTAACAAACAATTTTCAGTTGCATGAATATTGTTTGTTTTTGGCGAGGAAAAATGCTGCATGCCAAATCGCGTGACGCTTTTGTTTTTTTACGCCAAATATTCGAAAACACAAAATCCGCACACCTCAAATCCGCACACCTTGAGACCAGAGGTTGTGCGGATTTTAGAATTTTGCAAATTTCCAGTCATTGCTTTGTTTACAATTAGTAAACAGCAATTTAAAAGTAATTAACTATGAAATTGACACTATAGTGAATGCTTACAATAAAATAAAAATTCAGATAGTTTTAAAAATGATTAAAATATTAAAGGCAAAGGTCAAGTTAATAATCAATCTTCTATAATTAAACATTTATTATGATGACGAGGTGTATTTTTTTTAATGAAACTTGCCTCATAAAGATACATTACTAATTCACACAAAAATCATAAAATAAGGAAGCTTTATTTCAGGTTTAGCCCGACTTAATAATCAAAAAAGTTTGATTAATACATAAATATATTTGTTAAAAAGATTGTGATATCAGCAACATCTTGATTTTTTTTTCTAAAATAAATTTAATCTTCCTCCATGAAAACATATTAATTCAGTAATGTAGTGAAAATTAGAGATTAAAAAATATATATAGAATTGATACAAAAAAAAATTGTCCCTATATCTGAATTGAATCTTTCATTGTTTACATATGTAAATTGTGAAAATAAAACTCAGCTTTTGCATTGAAATTAAATTACTAAATACAGTTAGAAACAGGGGGGGGGGGATGCACACATTCTCCACATACTTTAATTGTCACAGGAAAAAAAAAAAAAAATCAATTTTTAACATCTTATTTATTTGTCTCGATAAATTTTATCATAGAATCCGAAATGAGAAGTTATTTGATTAAGTAATTAATGAATTTAGGAAGGTTTAAAATTTGGAAATCATAGTAATAATGTTTTGTTAAAATTAATGATTTTTCTTGATTCGACCATGTTTTCTTGTTGGCTCATAGAGTTATGAATAGTGACTAAGGCTGCTTTATAAACCTTTAAGTGAAGATTAGATAATTTGTTTAATCGTATAAAAATTCACTAAAGAATATTTACAGTCTGTACATTAATTGTGAATTTTCCTCTCCTATTCAGAAAATTGAACCAATCATCACGATCAGGCCTTTGGATTTTAATAAGAGTGCAATAAACTGCACCTAGTGTGTTCGGGAACCCCAAGGCAAAAATATTTGTCGTGTTGCAAACATCTCTGCTTCAGATGTGGGGAAGCGAATGAATTTTTTTTGCAATTTTCAATATTCCTTTTAAAACGTTATCAAAGTGTCTTGATATACTTGATTGGTGGCAATGTAAAATTTCAGCAAAAATTCTTTGGAAAGTGCCACATCCAAGTATTTTCAGTGTTGTCAATACCTAAATAAGAAAAGAATAATTTTACTACGTACATTAGATACATTAATTAACAATGTTTTCTTTTTAAATACATCAATGCAGAATTTTTTTTTTGTTAATGTTCAAACAAGCATAATAACTGGTACTACTTAGTATTGTATCTGTCAAACGATATTTGTTTAAACTAATATTGTTGCCATCAATATCAACTTAAACAAATATCATTTGACAGGTACAATAATTCTCCCACGCTTAGAATGGAACATACACAAGTTATAATGTCTGTTAATGCACAACAAAGTCTTGCAAGTATGATAGAGTTTTACATTGACGAGTGGATCGTCCAGTTGGCGTTGGTGATCTTCGCTGATCTGCATCGGATTGTTGGAGACTGGTTCCAGGTATTCCTACCCATTGAGGTTTAGAAGATTTATTTTCATTAAGTTTATCCTTATACTCATCGGTTTTAAAATTTGTGTTGAATATGAGAGTCTTTTTCAGAATCTCCGTTTTTCTCAGTTGATCAGTATGACCATCATCTAATTCCACTTGTTAATGTAATGCACCAAATTTTTGAAGCACAGTAAAAAACTTCCACAATTCACTATTTCTGGCATAACATCTCACTTACACTCTATCTCATATGCTTAAATTTCTGCATTTAATTGGGTAATCATTGTTTTGAACATATTTCATTGGATGTAAAGTATCAAGTTGAATTCGTATACAGTAGGCTTCCTCAAATCTGCACTCCTAAAATCTGCAACTCTCTAAAATCCGTACGTAATTTACAGATGTAAAGAATGAAACATTCAGTTCATATATAGGTGCAAAATTTAACTCTTTTTTTAGTTTTATATTAATTCCATATATTTTTTAATTTGAAATTTTTGTTAAGGTTATTGAATTCATGTTTTTTCATGAAGAAAATGAATATAATAAATATCAGTAACCTTATTTACACCAAAATCCATAAAATCGTTTAATAGTCATAAAAATTGGTGTCAAAAATTTTTAATTTGAAGGAACTTTTATTTTTTGCATTGTTTTAATAGCTGGTAACAATTTAAACTATTTTTCTTTTTTAAAATATGTAAAAAAATATCTTGAAATGCTGAAGAATAGAATTTAAATTGTAAATAAATAGCTATTAATAAATTCAAATAAAAAAAATAAATGCAATCTGCAAATCAGGAGTTTCTAATCTATTAAATGATCTAAAAATGATTAAATTCCTATGCATAGCTCCTACAGAACTTTTTTAATAGAATGATTTTTATGACCTTTAACATTATCTCTTAAAATTATTCAATTTAAAAATTGTCTGTACCAGCATATTTTTCAAATTTTTTCCATAATTTTCATATTTTTGTATGCTACAGCCCTCTGAATTATTTCATGATTTTTAAACATCAAGAAAAAAATATGTTTTCATGATTAGTTCTACTTTGCATCTAAAAATGTAGTTACGGTACTATTTCATAAAGAAAATATTTAACAATTCATGTTGAATTTCCTTTCAAGGATTTACACCAGGATCCAAGTGCCTAATTAGTTTGGTTATGAAAAGTAGCCACATGTACAAACTAATAAAAGGTAACTACTGAATTCAGATAATTTTTTCACTTAATATTTCAATTAGTCGTAAGAATTTGATACATTGGATGTTATGTTTGGTCTATTACTAACACAACTATTAACAATGAGTCTGAACAACTTTTTTTAATGTTACATACCTATTAACGGGGAGGTTTATATGATTCAGTGAAGGTTATGAAGCTTACAAACTTGCAAAAGAAGTACGATAGCCATAACCAGTAAAGTATAGAAGTTTCTTAGCCTTATAATTTGGTTTCTTTAATAAGGGCTGTGAAGGGCCAAATTTATGAGCATTTGTTTGGGGCAAAAGACCAAATCTAATGTCGACCAGTGAAAATTCCTTAAAATATGTTCTTTTTAAAGAAGATTCGTAATTTAAATAAAGAGATCATTATTCTAAACAATTATGTGTATTATTATTATTTTGAAAATAAGGGGCTTTATTATTTTTTTTTTTTTTTTTTTGGGGGGGGGGGGGGCTTATATTTGAGCTACAACTACTTTTGGCAGTGAGAAATCGGCGCCGCGGAAGCGCAGAAAGCAGGGCTGCGGAGTCGGTGGAAAAAATGGCCAACTCCGACTCCGGAATTTTTAACGACTTCGACTCCGACTCCAACTCCGGAAATTTTAACGACTCCGACTCCGACTCCTGGTTAGCTAATATACTAATGTTGATGCTGGTTAAAGTTATGAGGGAATGATAGAAAAATAAGGCAAAAAGTCATTATTTCGGTATTCAGTTCTTAGAGCTTTGGAAAAAAAATATTTTTCGTTTTACAAATTCTTTAATTTTACGTACCACAAACCTGAAAAATTAAATTACCGAAATCTAAAAGAGATAACAAAACTGATATTTTACTATTTCAGATCCGTGGCCTCGAAAAGGGGAAATCTGTACAATTTTTATGTTAACTAGTGCTCTCCAGAGCAGAAAAATTTCAATGGAAAGGAAAAAAAAAATAGTCAGATGTGTTAATCTTAGAACTTTCTTCTATATCACACATGTTAATACTTCCTGAAAAATGCAGCATAGCAGCACCACCTCTTATGTGATTTATACCAAAATCTAGACAAGTTATATCATCTTCTAACTAAATATGAAGTTTGCTGAAAATCAGTACATTAATTTCTGAGATAGGGCTATTGCTGAAATTTTAAAATTCTACATAACAGTGCGATGTACATCATGTTGAGTGATGTACATAAAAAACGAACCAGGATCAATTTCTATCAGATATAACATTCGCCCATGCGAATAATCCATGCATTAGTGACTGAGCCACAGCTATTTCAAAATCGTAAAAAAATCAGCATATCAGCGCTACCTGTAGGGCGATTTACACCAAACACTAAACTATACTAATCTAGATTACAAACTAATTAAATATAAAGTGTGGTGAAAATTCGAGCATTTGTTTTTGAGATAGTGCTGTTGCAATATCATGAACAATGTAGCATAACAGCGCCACCTGTTGAACGATTTGCACCAAAAAATTTAAAGCACCTAATTATATCAAGGACTAACTGAATCTAAAGTTTCATAAAAATCCGTGCATTAATTTTTAAGATATAGCTACTGTGGAAATTGTGAATAATGCAGCATAGCAAAGCCACCTGTCGAGTGATATACACCAAAAATTAATCAGATCCAGTTTCTATCAAGATCTAACAAAATCTAAAGTTTTGTGAAATTCCATCCATTAGTTCTTGAGATACAGCGCTCCAAAATTTTTGTCGCATGCGCGAAGCGCAGACACTGACAGACATTTTCGAAAAACTATCAAATCATGTTCAGTTCAGGATCTTCTAAAACGTATAAATCCATCGAATGCCGGAAATCGAAATTTCTCAAGAATCCAATACTTTATTCTTGTAAAGATAGAAGAAAATAAAATTGAAGATGGAAATTTTACTAGTTCGCAAATATTCTGTGAACTACTAGAGCTTTTAATTAAAAACAGTTTTCATCTCCTGTGTGCACTGGGCAGCTTATTTGGATTCTTTAACTTGGGTAGTCCGATATAATCCAAAAATAACAATAAGAATTCCTTCTATGGATTTAAAATTACATTTTATTGGTTTAATTTCACTTCAAACTGTCTAAGAAAAAAGCCGGAGTCGGAGTCGGGTTGTTTTCTACGACTCCGACTCCTTTTTGTCAAAAATGGGCCCGACTCCGACTCCGCAGCCCTGGCAGAAAGAAGGCAAAGAAAGGATTTTCCTCGATTTCAGTTGAACGTGGGCAGAATTAACGAGTGCCCGCAGCCAGGTGCTGAGGCTGGGAACACACACACACAACTGCTTTTGGCGGTTAGAAGTTATCTTCTTTCTGGTGAGAAAATATCTTCTTTCTATTTTTGTTTCTATTTCCTTCTACTATTCTATTTTTGTACAATTTTCGAAGAATGGCAGGTTCTTTTTTCTGTAAACTAAAAATTAATAAAAAATAATAGTATAAATAAATAAAACTAAATATTAAAAATTAGTTTCACTAACAAGAATTCGTTAAAAAAATTAATATTTTATTAACTGACAGTAAATTAATAGATAACTGATAAATAATTAATAACTGATAGTAAATAAATAAAACTAAATATTAAAAATTAGTTTCATTAAAAAAATTAATATTTTTTTAACTGATAGTAAATTAATTAAAAAAAATTGTATAAATAAATGTTAAAAATTAGTTTCACTGTCAAGAACTATGTAAAATGATAATATTTTAATTATTCATAGTAAATAAAAAAATAAATGTACGAATAATCAAAATTAAATACTGAAGATATTTATTTTAAAAGTGATAATATTTTATAAACTCTATATTTAATATTTTATTCTGTTTTAAATTATATATCCATTATTTACTAAGCTTTTATATTAATATTAATGTTAAATTATAATTTTTAAATTGTACATTAAATCAAATATTAATATTTTATTACATTTAAATATTTTTTGTTATTTTATTATTACTGATTTTAATTTATTTTTTTTAATATTTTTATTTTTTTATGTTTATTAAATATATTAAATGTAAAATACTAATATAAAATACTTAATATTAATATATATTAAATCGTATAAATATAATATTATTTTTGTTTTAAATTTATATTTTTAAAATGTTTATAATTTTAACTATATAAAACATTTTATTATTATTATTACTATTTTTATAACTTTATGCATTAATATTTTATCATTTTTTATATAATATTTATATTTACATATTATATTTATACATTACAGCACATGTAGCTAATATAATTATTAATGTATTAATATAATAAAATCATTAATTTAACATAATAAAAATAATTTAAAATAATATATATATATATAAATAAATATAACATGTAATAATAATAATAATAATTTTTTTCATAAAGAAAGCTTTAAATTTTATGAGAATGTATTGAACTTCAACATGGGGCACAGTGGACCGACCAGTCCTGGGATACTGTGGTCCACAATCCATCCTATTATTGTAATGCAGAATTTTCAAAATATTTGATAAATGCTTATTCTCTACAGATAAATACTGTTTTAAAGTATTTATTAACTGTAACATGAAGTAGACAAAGAAAAATGTCTATGTATCATAGTAAAAAATATTTTGGTTTGTACAGTAGACTCCCTTAAACCTGCACTCCTAAAATCTGCAACTCTCTAAAATCCACATATAATTTTCGGATGTAAACAATGAAATATTCAGTTCAGATGTAGGTGCAAAATTTGACTTTTTAGTTTTATATCAATTCCATACATATTTTAATTTGTAATTTTTGTTAAGGTATTGAATTTAAGAAGGAAAAATATTTTATTTCTGAAAAAATCAAGATATTGCTGATATTATTGGTAATCACAATCTTAACAAATATATTTATGTCAAGCAAGTATTATTAAGTCTGCCTAAACCTGAAATAAAGTTTTGTTATTTTATGATCCTGATGTGAATTAGTAATGTACCTTTATGAGGAAAGTTTCATTGAATAATTTAGGAAAACACATTTCATCTTTATAATGAATATTTAATTGTACATTATTGATTACTTGGCAATTGCTTTTAGTATTTTAATCAATTTAAAAATTATCTAAATTTTTAATTTTTTATATTATTACTTATTTTAATAGTTTAGTATATTGTAAGCATTTATTATACCTTTGATTTCATTATTAATTACATTCAAATTATTATTATTTTTTTTAATATAAACAAAGAAATCTGCACAACCTCTGGTCCCAAGCTGTGCAGATTTGAGGGAGTCTACTGTATTTACTGCTTTTAAAACAGTACAAGTATCCTACTGACAGTAAAACAATAAAACTAAAACAATTTCTGCCAGATTCTGAAATTTCATTAATCATTTTAGATGTAACATAAAACAAATTTGGAATCAAAACTTTATGATAACCAATTTGTTAGTATCTGTGTTATCGTAAAATCACCCACAGATCCAAATTATTATCCATAATTATTTCAGGAATATTTGAGGCTCCTAAGTATATTGGAGTTTCATTTTCAAATTTTCATGAGGATGACTTTATTTTATTTAATAGCTTCACCTTATTTTCAATTGTCCCTGTATCAATCTGTTGTTATTTAAAAAGTATAATAATCTTAAAATCTTTTTTAGATTTTTTCTATTTTGTTTTGTAAGTATTTTGTTTGAAAATTTTATTTGAAAAAATTGCATTATTATGTTATTTTGGGGGTAAAAGAGAAATAAAAAGGATTTAAATCTCTAAAAAATAATCTTATTGTGTTTCAAATAATACTTAATAGTGGACTCAGGGCTGTAGCTAAGGGGGTGATATAGGCCGCTCACCCTCCACCCCCTCCTAAAACATTTTGAGCCTCATCTAGAAAAGATTCCGAGGTCACTAAATGAATTTATGTTACGGTACATCATCATGAATGCAAATAATGAAATTTTAATTCAGATGAAGGTTCAAAATTACATTATTATATTATTCTGTGCATACATTAAATGTAATATTTTTACCACATACATTTATGAATTAATCAAGCTTTTTTGGTTATTAAGTCTGGCTAAACCTGAAATAAAATTTACTTATTTTATGATTTTGATGTGAATTAGTAGGGTCTTTTGAGGCAAGTTGCAGTGAAAAATTCAAGAAATGTATCTTTATTGTGCAGATATTTAATTATGTTATTTAAATTAATTGCTTGACATTAATTTGTAATAACTTCATGTGGTTTTTAAAATCATCTTAATTTTTAGCTCACAGGCTATCATAGCCTGAGAGCATATGTGCCCGTCCGTTCTGTATGTATGTTCGTACGTTCGTTCGTGCGTAACGCGATAACTCATGATAAAAATATCGGATCCACTTGAAATTTTGTATATAGGTATATCCTGATAAGGCACTTCCCTGATTAGTTTTTGGAGATCATTCGATATGTATAAGAGGGGGAGCGGGGGGCTCATGTCCCTCCCCTTAATTGATATAAACGAGATTTTCATGCAGAATTAACAATTTTCGTTCAAAATTTAGATATAGGATCATTCTGATGAGGCGATACTGTAGATTTTATTAGGTGTTCATTGAGTAAGTATAAACAGGGGGAACGGGGGGCTCATGCCCCTCCCTTTAATAGATATAAATGGAATTTTCATGCAGAATTAATAGTTTTCGTTCAACATTTAGATATAGGATCATTCTGATGAGGCGATACCATGGCTGTTATTAGGTGCTCATTGAATAAATATAAACAGGGGGAACGGGGGGCTCATGCCCCTCACCTTAACTTGTATAAATGGGTTTTTCAATCAGAATTGTGAGATTTCGTTTAAATCTCTTAATAGTTTTGGAAGTTTAATTGTTAAGTATAAAAGAGGTGAACAACTCCTCTTAAATTATATAAATGCTAAATGGGTTTTTATTAAGAATTATCCGATTTGCTCTGAATTTTGATTATAGATTTTTTAATATGATAAAGCATGTACTTGATAGTTTAGGAGGGTCAATGATTGAGTATAAAAAAGGAGAAAGGGGAGAGCTGTTTCCCCTTCTTAATTTTTTTTTTTTTTTTGAACGGAATTAACAAAAATACAAGGCTGTAATGTACAATTAGTATGCGTAGCTTGTGAGCTCAATGCCATCAGTTTAACTGGGCAATATTCTTTTTATTATTATTTTAGTTTATTACTTTGCTTTACTCATGATTAGTTCTACTTTGCATCTAAAAATGTAGTTACGGTACTATTTCATAAAGAAAATATTTAACGATTCATGTTGAATTTCCTTTCAAGGATTTACACCAGGATCCAAGTGCCTAATTAGTTTGGTTATGAAAAGTAGCCACATGTACAAACTAATAAAAGGTAACTACTGAATTCAGATAATTTTTTCACTTAATATTTCAATTAGTCGTAAGAATTTGATACATTGGATGTTATGTTTGGTCTATTACTAACACAACTATTAACAATGAGTCTGAACAACTTTTTTTAATGTTACATACCTATTAACGGGGAGGTTTACATGATTCAGTGAAGGTTATGAAGCTTACAAACTTGCAAAAGAAGTACGATAGCCATAACCAGTAAAGTATAGAAGTTTCTTAGCCTTATAATTTGGTTTCTTTAATAAGGGCTGTGAAGGGCCAAATTTATGAGCATTTGTTTGGGGCAAAAGACCAAATCTAATGTCGCCCAGTGAAAATTCCTTAAAATATGTTCTTTTTAAAGAAGATTCGTAATTTAAATAAAGAGATCATTATTCTAAACAATTATGTGTATTATTATTATTTTGAAAATAAGGGGCTTTATTATTATTTGTTTTTTTTTTTTGAGGGGGGGGGCTTATATTTGAGAATAGAAGATAAATTGAAATTGTTTAAAAGTGGGGAATTCAAGCAGGGGAGGGGGGGGGGTAATTTCGGGATTTTACAGTAATAAAAATTTCTGGAGTAAATTTTAATCTTGCGTATAGTTTTTATAACCTTTAAATAATTTAATAGTTCATAACTTTTGATCTCTATACAATTAATGCATTTAGAATTAAAATAAATTCTTTTCTTTATTTTTTGGGGGGAGGGGGGGAAAGTAATGTAAATTATGTAATTGTCCAGAAACTCAGAATCTAATTTCTCCAAAAGTCATAAGGTGTGATTTTTATACAATCTTAGTTTTTTTTTCCCTTGACGAGGGATATCTGTGGCTCTAGGTGCGAAGGGGAATTGAAATTTTTGACATTTGCCCTTTTTGTTAGTTGTATCTCAAGAATTAAATGCAGAATTTTATCAAACTTCATATTTTGCTAAACCTTCCCACAGATGCTGATTGTGTTTTGATGTAAATAACCAAGAAGGTGGCACTGATATTTTTTCACAACTACTTTTGGCGGTGAGAAGTCGGCGCGTTGTATGTATAAACCGCAGAAGGAAGGCAAAGAAAGGATTTTCCTCAATTTCAGTTGAACGTGGGCAGAATTAACGAGTGCCCGCAGCCAGGTGCTAAGGCTGGGAACACACACAGCTTTTGGCGGTGAGAAGTCGGTGCCGCGGAAGCGCAGAAGGAAGGCAAAGAAAGAATTTTCCTCGATTTCAGTTGAACGTGGGCAGAATTAACGAGTGCCCGCAGCCAGGTGCTGAGGCTGGGAACACACACACAACTGCTTTTGGCGGTGAGAATTCGGCGCCACGGAAGCGCAGAAGTGTTACACATCTATACGTTTCTTAAGTTTAAATAAGCATTAGAAGTTTAAAAGAAACGAGTTTAAAATAGAAATAAAACGTATTTACTAAGATAGATGCACGTATAGTTTTTCGTCATCTCCCGAGCACGTTTCTTTACAATATCCGAGAGCTGGCTTTTCCGATCTGCTTTTACTGAGTAATGTTACTGCGTAACAGCCAAGTAACAGTGATTTTAGCGATCACGTCACTTGCCGTTAACGGCAAAGGTTTTTGACGTCATACCGCGTGGCCAATAGCATCTCGGATATGTGTTGCAGATAAATCTCTATGTATTGTTAAAAAGAGTTTGTATGTACAGTGGCAACAGATATATGCAAAACAAGTCCTTCAGAATTTCATATAAATAGTTTGTATTGCGGTGGCTTGTTGCTCTCTCTATCTCTATTTTTTTTCCAAATGTTGCTTAAGCACATAATCATGTAACTTAATTAATTTTTATTTTTAGTTCTCTTAAGTTTACGGCAAAGTAATGTCGTACTTTTGTTTACATTTGTAAATATGTCATCTTAGTCAATAATAAAAGTTTTGGTCATGTAAAACTGTTGTTGTTAATCAAGCCTTCCACAAAACCACTGCAAATACTCTGCTCGGCCCATTTTAAATGGCCGTCAGGGTTATGGGCCCAGAGCCCTTGTGGAAGTGAAGATTTTTTTTTTGCGTCGATGTTTTGTTCAACGATGTTTGTTGACAAGTGACGTCGTGCCGATCCTGAAAATTTTGATGGAATTTTCAAGTTTTGCCGGCTGCCCTGTTTTGATGCGATTTTTTCTACTTCACCGGTGATAAATCTGCAAGGACTCCTTTTTCTTTTTGGACTTTGTTATTTTTGGACCTTTTCCGATTTTTTAAAAGTTTCCCCGATTGCTGTGGAGGAGGCCGAGTTTTAGAAATGGAGCTGACAAATGTCACCCTTTTGACCTCTTCAAATTGGGAGAGTTGGAAAGTAGAAGTGAACGTCCTTTTGCTCCATTATGGAGCGTGGCAGTTTATAGAAGGTCCGGATGCAGAAGCTGGTGAAAGTATAGAACCATCAAAGGAAAGTAAAGTTCCGGGAAAAGAGGATGAGGCGACAACAGTTCCTGTGACTGAACAACTGACTTGGAGGGAAAGAAATGACCTGAGTTTGCGAAAAGCCCGTGCATACACCATAATTTATCAGACCCTGAGCCCAGAGTTCAAGCCCCTGATTGCCGGTACTACTAATGGAAGCAATAGTAGTACCGGTCCATTTTAGTCGACTAAAATGGAGCAGTTGCATGGAAGATTCTAAAGGATCATTTTGAACCAACCACCCGAGCTCGAGTTATCCAGCTGTTAGACGATTTTTTTAGCCTGAGATATGTGCAAGGCGAAAATCTAGGATTGTTTTTGTGTAAAGTGAAACAAGCAACCGAGCGGCTTCACGAAGTTGGTCATGATCTGCAACCACTCTACATTGGTTATCAAATGATAAGAAGTCTTCCAGAAGAATTTCAGTCAACAGTGCAAGCAATCTACAGGTGGCTAGACAAAGATTTTGTGCCAGATAAGATAGAAGCCGAGCTGCTGCTGGAGCAGGGATGAAAGTGCACTTAAGCCATTTTGTAGCAGCTTTGGAGCAGCAAAAATCGAATTTTGGAGCAGTAAAATCTATTTTTGTAGCAACAAAAGTCCGATTTTGTAGCAGTAAATATCGGATTTTGTAGCAGTAATTATCAGATTTTGTAGCAGCAAAAATATAATTTTGTAGCAATAAAAGCTTTTTAGGAGCAGATTGAAATATTCCAATGCTAATAAACTCTTAACAACTACAATAATTGCTATCTTGAAAAATATTTTTACATTTGAAAGAATAAATGCTCAGATTAAATTTCTCCACACATTTCAGAACTTTTGATGAAATTTGCGGTTTTTCGCGATCTTTTAACATAATTCACACTTTTTCACAATCTTTTGACTGTGTTTGTTCGTTTTTTAAATAGATTTGCGGGTTTTTTTTACAACCTTTTGATGAAATTTGCACATTTTTTGAGATCTTTTGATGAAATTTACAATCCTTTTGATGATTTTTTTTCACATAATCTTTAAAAAAATTTCACCGGTTTTTTTTCACGATCTTTTGACCATATTTTGTTCTTTTTATGACGAAGTTAGATATCCTTTGACAAAATTCACAGGATTTTTGTACGAAATACGCTTGTTTTTCAGAATCCTTTACAGAAATTTGCAATTTTTTCACCATCTTTTAATGAACGTTTTTTCACGATCTTTTGACTGTGTTTTACAGAAATGAACATTTTTTTTTACTATCTTTTGATTGTGCTTTATTCTTTTTTTTAAATAATATTAACGTTTTCTTTAGCAACACTCACGTTTTTTTTCGCGATCTTTTGATGAAATTCGAGTGTTTTTTGCGATTTTTTGATAAAATTTGCGTGTTTTTCACGATTAATTGATGAAATTTGATTGTTTTAAGCTATATATTGACGAAATTCAAGTACTCTTCGATCTTTCAATTAAAATTTGCGTGTTTATCGCGATTTTTTGACAAAATTCACGTATTTTTTTGTGATCTTTTGACGAAATACGCTTGTTTTTCGGGATCCCTTAAAGAAATTTGCGTTTTTCTCGCGATCTTTTCCAGAAATTAATGTTTTGTTCAATCTTTTTCTGATGATATAACTATTATTTAGCAAAACTCATGTTTTCCTCGCGATCCTTTGATGAAACAGGGGTAATTCTGAGTGAAAATTTTTCTTTTGGATAATCACATCGCATTTTCGGAAATCAGAGGGGATTCCGCGAGTTACCCCCTACCCCCAATCTTCAGACGAAATCGGCCTTTTTCCGCGATTTTCAGACGAAATCAGCGATTTATCTGCAATATTTTAGCAAAATCGGCGATTTATTGCAATCTTTTCACGAAAACGGCTTTTTCCCATGTTTTTTTTTTATGAAATCGGCGCTTTTTTCGACGATCTTTAGATAAAATTTGCATTTTTGCACGATTTTTTCTCAAAAACGGCGTTTTATCCCCGCGATTTTTTGACGAAATCGGCATTTTTCCCGTGATCTTTTCATAAAATCGGCGTTTTTTTTCAATGATCTTTTGACAGAATATTTTTAAGCGATCTTTTTTCGAAAATGACGTTTTTTTCCGCGATTTTTTAACGAAATCGGCATTTTTCCGCGGTCTTCATACGAAATAAGCGTTTTATCTGCGATGTCTGGTGAAATTGCCGTTTTTTCCGCGATCCGCACAGGAATTTCGCATTTTTTCGTGCACAGTGAATACCGCGAGTTACCCCCCCTCCCCCCCCCCGATCTTCAGACGAATTCGATGTTTTCATGTTCTTCAGAAATCAGTGTATTATCTGCGATGTTTGGTGAAATTGCTGTTTTTTCCGCGATTCGCACAGGAAATTCGCGTTTTTCAGCGAACTTTTGACAAAGTTCGTCGACAAAAACATTGATAAAAATCTTCATTTTTTCACGAAATATTGACGAAATGTATGCTTTTTTCGGCGATCAACCGAATTTTAAATTTTCGGAAATTTCGGACGAGAATCACCACTGCGATGAAATTCGAGTGTTTTTCGTGATTTTTCGATAAAATGTGCATGCTTTTCGCGATCTATAGACAAAATTTTCATGATCTATTAATGAAATCCGAGTGTTTTTCACGATCTATTGGTAAAATGTGAGTTACGAAATTAGCGAACCTTTGACAAAATTCGCGTGTTTTTTGAAATGCTTAGACAAAATTCATGTTTTTTTGCCGAAATTCGAGCATTTTCCCCGAGATTTACTATTTTTTCCTTTTGTGTTGAATTCAGGTGGTGGCCCGGGAGGGGCATCCCCCGGAGCAAGGAAATCCTCCCCCCCGGAAATTTTGGGTTTTCAATGGTCAGAACATGCAATTTCCTCCTGTATTATGTCCCCCCCCCCCGGAGAAAGTGTCTGAATTCAACACTGTTTCCCTTTGACTGCGTTTTGTTTATTTTTTAAACGAAATAGCAATTATTTTGACAAAATTCTATTTTTTTAAGCTATTGCACAGCTTTTATCGCGGGCTTTGAGCGCGGTGACCGAATCCAAAAATTCCGTAACGCGAAAAATCCTAACACATCGGTAACGAAAAAACCTAACACTCGGCTAACGTCGTTTCCGTTCGGAAAACTTCGGGACGGTATCCTTCGGTAGACTTCGGCAGACATTGACGTGGTGTTTATCAGATATTAGGATATCAAGTCTCAAACTTATGTTTCTTATGATCTAATTTTCATAGAGCGGCCAAATTTTGTTTGGTAATTTATTATGAGACAATGTTTATTTTGGTGGTCTTATTTATTTTGGTGACAGGAGACCCCCACCGTAAGGGTCGAAAAATTTAAAATACTTATAACACGCGATCTAACTTTCGTAGCACGGCCAAACTTTGTTTGGTAATTTATTATGAGACATTGTTAATTTCTGGTGACAGGAGACCCCACACGGTGAGGATCGAAAAATTTAAAATGCTCATAACTCACGATCTAATTTTCGTAGCGCGGCCAAATTTTGTTTGGTAATTTATTATGAGACATAGTTAATTGTTAGTGACAGAAGACACCCCACGGTGAAAGTCGAAAAATTAAAAATTCTTATAACTCGCGATCTAATTTTAGTAGCTTGGCAAAATATTGTTTGATAATTTATTATAACACAGTGTTAATTTTTGGTGACACGAGACCCCCCACGGTGAGGGTCGAAAAATTTAAAATGCTTATAAGTCGCGATCTAATTTACGTAGCACGGCCAAATTTTGTTTGGTAATTTATTATGAGACATTGTCAATTTTTGGTGACAGGAGACCCCCCACGGTGAGGGTCGAAAAATTTAAAATGCTTATAACTCGCGATCTAATTTTAGTAGCGCGGCCAAATTTTGTTTGGTTATTTATTATGAGGCAGTGTTTTTTTGGGGGGACATTAGACCCCCCAAGGTGAGGGTCGAAAAATTTGAAATGGTTATAAGTCGCGATCTAATTTTCGTAGCGCGGCCAAATTTTGTTTGGTAATTTATTATGGGACAGTGTTGATTTTTGGTGACAGGAGACCCTCCAAGGTGAGGGTCGAAAAATTTAAAATGCTTATAACTCGCGAACTAATTTTCGTAGCTCGGCCAAATTTTGTTTGGTAAATTTTTATGAGTCAGTGTTAATTTTTGGTGACAGGAGACACCCCACGGTGAGGGTAGAAAAATTTGAAATGCTTATAACTCGCGATCTAATTTACGTAGCGCGGCCAAATTTTGTTTGGTGATTTATTATGAGACATTGTTAATTTTTGGTGACAGAAGACCCCCACGGTGAGGGTCGAAAAATTTAAAATGCTTATAACTCGCGATCTAATTTTCGTAGCGCGGCTGAATTTTGTTTGTTATTTATTATGAGGCAGTGTTTTTTGGGGGGACATTAGACCCCCCACGGTGAGGGTCGAAAAATTTGAAATGCTTATAACTCGCGATCTAATTTTCGTAGCGCGGCCAAATTTTGTTTGGTAATTTATTATGAGTCAGTGTTAATTTTTGGGGACATTAGACCCCCCCACGGTGAGGGTCGAAAAATTTGAAATGCTTATAACTCGCGATCTAATTTTCGTAGCGCGGCCAAATTTTGTTTGGTAATTTATTATGAGGTAGTGTTAATTTTTGGGGACATTAGACCCCCCCCCCCACGGTGAGGGTCGAAAAATTTGAAATGCTTATAACTCGCGATCTAATTTTCGTAGCGCGGCCAAATTTTGTTTGGTAATTTTTTATGAGTCAGTGTTAATTTCTGGTGACAGGAGACACCCCACGGTGAGGGTCGAAAAATTTAAAATGCTTATAACTCACGATCTAATTTTCGTAGCGCGGCCAAATTTTGTTTGGTAATTTTTTATGAGACAGTGTTAATTTTTTGTGACAGGAGATTCCCCCCCCCCACCGTGAGGGTCGAAAAATTTAAAATGCTTATAACTCGCGATCTAATTTTCGTAGCGCGATCAAATTTTGTTTGGTAATTTATTAAGCTATTGCATAGCTATTATCGCGAGCTTTGAGCGCGGCGGCCGAATCTAGGAATTCCGTAACGACAAAAAAACCTAACACTCCGGATAACGACGTTTGAGTTTGGCAGACTTCGGCGCGGTATCCTTCGATAGACTTTAGCAGACATTGACGCGGTATTTTTGCATAAGTTGATAAAAAATGCTATGCAATAGCTTTATTGCGGCAGTCCCCGAGTGCCACACATATTATTTTGTAATTGTTTGACAAACATATAGCGGATCTTCGTACGCACGTTCATTCTGCTTTCGGTTTTGCCGTGACACGGGAAAGACACAGAACAGGAAGCAGTGGCGGATCCAAGGGGGGGGGTCATGACCCCCCCCCCCTTAAGCTCTTCAAAGAGGAATGTAAGTGTAAGTAAAAAGTGCTAAAACAGGAACGCAAAATAACATCTAATCGAAAGAATTTGCGCTTTTTTCGAAACTGATCGAGAAAATTCGCGAATTTACCGCTCTTGATATACATAATTCACAATTTTTCCGCACCCGATCGGTGAAATTCGCGATTTTTGCGAAGCAAATCCACGAAATTCACAATTTTCCATGCCTAATCGACGAAATTCACAATTTTTTTGGGTGTGATCGACGAAATTTGAGATTTTTCCACGAATGGTCTGCGAAATTTGCTATTTTTCTTCACTTGATTGACAAAATTCACGATTTTTCCGTGTTTAATCCACGAAATTAGCACATTTTTTCCGTTCTTGTTCGATCAAATACGAATTTTTCCGCACACGAACTATGAAACGGACGAAAACTGACTGACGAAATCTGCATTTTTTTCCAGCTATAAATTAATGAAATCCGTGATTTTTTTTCTCGCGATAAACTAACGAAACTCACAATTGTTCTGCAGCCGCTCAAAGATTTTTTTAGTTTTTCCGCGCATCATCGACAAAATTTGCGGTTTTTCCGCGCTCTATCAACAAAATTAGCGACTTTTCGTTCCGAATCGACAAAATTCGCGAGTTTATTTGTACTCGATCGCCCGAATTCGTGCTTATTACGAAGCCGAGCGACTATATTCGCGATAATTGCTTTCGATGGAATTGTCAATTTTTGTTCGTCATATCAACGTAATTCGCGATTTTTTTCAATCCCAATCGACTGTATTTTCGCTTTTTACGACTGATCGACCATATTTGTGACTTTTTCGTTCCCGATCGACAAAATTCGCAATTTTTCCGTGCCCTACCAAAAGCGATTTTTTCGTTCCTGATAGACTAAATCCGCGATTTTTTCGAAAGCGATCGACCGTATTCGAGATTTTTCCGGGCCCAATAGAGGAGATTCGCGCCTTTTTCCGTTCTTGTCCATGAAATACGCATTTTTCCGCAACGAACAATAAAATTCGCGATTCTTAACTGATTGATGAAATCTGCATTTTTTCCCCGCCGTAAATTGATGAAAACTGTGATTTTTTTTTTTCTCGCGATAAACTGGTAAAACTCGCTATTGTTCTGCAGCCGCTCAAAAAGATTTTCGATTTTTCCGCGCATCATCGACAAAATCTTCGATTTTTCCTTGCCCTATCAACGAAATTAGCATTTTTTTCGTTCCGAATCGACAAAATTCGCGAGTTTTTCGTACCGAATCGCCCTTTTTACGAAGACAATCGACTACATTCGCGATTTTTTTTTTATTCTCAATCAACAAAATTCGCGTTTTTTTCCGTTCCTGATCGAATAAATTCGCGCTTTTTACGAAGCGATCGACAAAATTGGGGTTTTTCCGTGCCCTATTAACGAAATTTGCAATTTTTTCGCTCCAGATAGACAAAATTCGCGATATTTTGGTGCTCAATCGACAAAATTTGCGATTTTTCTGAAACATACAGACAAAATTAGAGATTTTTCGATGGCCGATAGACAAAACTCGCGATTTTCCAATATCCAGTTGACGATATTTTCGATATTTCCGCGCCCAGTCAACGAAATTCGCGTTTTTTTCGAGCGGTAAACAGACAAAACAGGCGACTTTTCCGCAACCTATGAACAAAATTTGTAATTTTTTCAAGTATTATAAAAAATTTAAATTTTCTTTCTTGGCCGATAAACGATATCTGAAATTTTTCGCGTCCGATCGACAAAATTCGTGATTTTTCCGTGCATAATCGACAAAATTCGCTATTTTTTCCATGCCCGATTTGCGAAATTTGCTACTTTTTATCGTAATTCCCTTTTCACAAGATTTACTGTATTTTAAAATTGTTTCATTAAATCATCTGTCAAAAGTTGTGACCCCCCCCTGGAGGTTGGGCTGGATCCGCCCTTGACAGGAAGATACTTTAATTTACAGAAAATATGTACAATACATAAGAGGCCAACCCCCATTGGTTTGGTTGGGAATAAACATATTACGGCAGCTCTCATTCGTTACCCCAACGCGCGCGCTGTACGTCATATGACGACCCGCTCCGAACTCTGCGATGAAAATAAACGTAGGTTGACTCGAGGAAAAAACAACTTGCGGTCGTTTGCGGAGCCACGATAAAACTCCGCAAAACATCGCGTGTTTTTAGTAACCGAATTCGCATGTTTTGCGGAACTTTTCGGCGAAATTTGCGCATTTTTCGAGATTTTCATCAATGTTTCTTTGTTTTTTGACGAAATTAACAGCCTAAAAAAAGTTATTTGTTGCTATTCCCTGGATCGACGAAATCGCGCTAAACTTCATTTTGGCGCAGGTTTGGCGCAAAATTGAAAAAAATAGCTGTTTTGTAGCAGTTTGGCGCAGAAAAGCGGTTTCGGCGCAGTTTGGCGCAATTGGCGCAGGTCTTACATCCCTGCTGGAGGAGAATAGATTGAAGCTAGCCACTAGAGACTTTCAGAATGCTGCTTTTTCTGGAGAAGTGAAATGTAAATCAGGTAAATTTTCAAAGTTTGCTAATTGTAATGTAAATCAAAGTAAACTTTTAAAGTTTGACAATAGTAATGTAAATTTAAGTAATCAAAGTAAATCTTTTAATTCTGATAGTGTAAATTCAAGTAAATTTTCTAAAGCTAAAAATTTTAAACAGAGTAAATCAATAGGTCCTTGTTATTTTTGTAAATCTTATGGTCATTTAATTTCAAATTGTAAACTTAAGTCTAAAAATTCTCAATATAAAAGTAAATTTTCAGAATCTAGTAATGTTGAATTAAAGTATAATAATGTAAAATGCACCTTCTCTGAACACGAAGCAAGTTTAATTGAAATTTCTCCAAATGTTTTTGAAGCAAATACATCTGATTTTTGTAAAAGTAATAGCTGGGTTTTTGATACCGCAGCGACTGCTCATTTTTGTAATGACAAAAATTTATTTTTAGATTTTGAGCCAGTATCAAATATGCAGATGTCACTTGCTGTAGGAGAAAAGGAAAGCCCTGTTCAGGGAAGGGGTACTGTAAATTTTTTTGTAAAGTGTAAAGATGGCAGCTTCAATCAAATTATCCTTAAAAATGTTTTGTATAATCCTAATTTACGTAGAAATTTGTTGTCTGGCAGCAAGCTTGAAAAATTGGGTGTAAACTTTGTGGGCAGTAAGGGTAGTGTAATTGTTTATGACAAGGAATGGAATTTTTTGTTTTATGCTGTTAGAAAAAATGACTTGTACTTTTTAAAACCTTTTAGCTACAAATGTAAAGGAGAAAGCAACTCGGCTAACATTTCTGCAAATCAAGTTGAAAAATTAAACTTAAATGAACTTTGGCATGAAAGGTTCTGTCATGTAAACAATGAATATTTAATTAACACTTCTAAAAATGAAAGTGTTATAGGTTTGCCTTTATTGTCTAAGATGGCCGAGGATTGTATCTCTTGTAAACTTGCTAAGTCTAAAAGAACATCATTTAAAGCTATAGGTAAAATTAAATCAAAAACTGCTCTCGAACTTTTACATATGGATCTCTGTGGCCCTTTACAAGTAACGTCGCATGGGGGGAGTCGTTATTTTTTCACCATCATAGATGATTTTTCTCGTTTTGTTACCACCCCATCAAGAACAAATCTGATGTTTTTCAAACTTTTTTAAAATTTCAAAGTAGGGCCGAAAGGTATCTAAACAAGAAAATAATTTCAATCAGAACAGATGGGGGTTTAGAATTTTGTAACAGAGAATTTGATTCTTTTTTAGAAAAGCAGGGTATTTTTCATGAAAAGACGAACCCGTACAGTCCTGAAATGAATGGGGTTGTGGAGCGTTTTAATTTAACTGCTTTGGATGGTGTTAAGACTCTTCTCAATGCTAGTGGCTTATCTCAAAAATTTTGGGCGGAAGCCTTAATGTGTTTTTCTTACGTATGGAATAGGGTGTGTCACAAACAGTCAAAAATCACCCCTTTTGAGATGTATTCTGGTAAAAAACCCTCGGTTTCTCATTTAAAGAAATTCGGATGTTTAGCGTACGTTGGAGTGCCCAAACAGATTAGAAGGAAGCTTGATATGCAAGCTAAACTGGGAATCATGTGCGGGTATACTCAATCAACGAAGGGCTATAGAATCTGGTTAATTGATGAAAATAAAATTGTAGAAACTATTAATGTAAGATTTGATGAAACAAAAAGGGGGGTTGATGTAGTTTCAAAATTTAACGAACAAAAATTTAATTTTTCACTTTTTGATCTTCCAGAAGACGGAGATATTTTTTATGAATCTGAGAATACATCTCAATTGGGGAGTGTGGCTGTTAAAGTAAAAGATCCAGAAGTTTCGGAGCAGGAAATTTTAAAACCTTGTGCATCAATTCCATGGACCCGTAAAGCAGTGCCCCGAAAAACCGGAAATCAAACAGACATTTACTATGGCATAGAAGGAACCAACACTAGAATTAGGTCTTTTAATGAATTAATAAAATATTGTAAGGAAAATAAAATAGAATGTGATAAAAATTTATTTGATTTTAGTTCTAAAAATAAAGAATCCGGTAAAGTTTTAAATTTAAATGTAAATGAAGCAAATTTAACTGAAATCAAAATTCCTCAAAGTTACAATCAAGCCATTAAAAGCCCAGAAGCATCAAATTGGAGGGACGCAATGAACCACGAAATCGACATCATGTATGAACGAAAAGTATGGGATCTTGTGACACCACCAAAAGATGCTAAAGTTTTAGGAAACCGCTGGGTATTTACCGTTAAAAGAAACGAGAAAAATGAAATTGTAAGGTACAAGGCAAGATTGGTAGCGAAGGGGTTTAATCAAATAAAAGGGGAAAATTACGAAGAAGTTTTTAGTCCGGTTGTCAGTTTTACAATAATTAGGTTGTTCTTTGCCATATTTTCATGTCTGTTTAAATGGAGAAATGTCCAGGTAGATGTCAACAATGCTTACCTTTATTCTAATCTGGATGAGACTGTATACATGCACCAACCTGAGGGTTTTGTTAAGGATAAAGATAAAATTTGTAAGTTAAATAAAGCCATTTACGGTCTCCACCAGAGTGGTAGACAATGGGTTTTCGAGATGGATGATGTTTTATCCAAACTTGAGTTTTAAAAACTAGATTGGTGCAATTGTGTATACATGTTTCAGACCAGATTGGTTCTTTTACTTTATGTTGACGACATAGTTCTTTTTGGTAAAACTAAAGATGATTTGGATTTTGCGATAGAATTACTGCAAAAACATTTTAATTTAAAAATCTTGGGGTCAACTAAAAAGCTATTGGGTATAGAGTTTGAAGAAACAGGAAATAGTCTTTTTATGCACCAAACTTCATACATTGAAAAAGTTTGTGAAATGTTTTCAGAATTTAAATTTCCTTTAAGTACTTTACCTATGCCCAAGGGTTTAGTTTTATCAAAGCAAGACTCGCCTTCCACTAAGGAAGATATTGAAATGATGTCAAAGTTTCCTTACAGAAATCTTATAGGCTGCTTATCTTTTATAGCTGGAAGGACTAGACCAGATATTATGTATGCAGTTAATTTGTTATCCCAATTTCAATCAAACCCTGGAATTTCTCATTGGAATAGTTTATTAAAATTGTTAGGTTATCTTAAATATACTAAACATTATAAACTTGAGTTATCCAGAATTAGTGAGTTAAATCTTTCATGCTATTCAGACTCAGACTTTGCTGCAAACAGAGACGATCGAGTTTCCATAGGTGGCTATATTTTGTTTCTAGATGAAACGCCCATTTCGTGGAAGACTTTTAAACAGAAATGTATAAGTCTTTCAACTATGGAGGCCGAATACGTCAGTTTAACTGAAGCTGCTAAAGAATTAATCTGGGTCAAAAATGTTTTACAAAATGAGATTCTAAATTTAAACTTGAAAGATTGCACACTATTCTGTGATAACCAAGCAGCAATAGCCTTTTCAAATTCTCCTTTTGAAAATCAGAAAACAAAACATATTCATATAAAATATCATTTTCTTAGAAATTTAGTATATGATCAGGTCTTTAAACTTAAATATATTGCTAGTAAATTTAACTTGGCTGACAGTTTCACAAAACCCCAAATTAGAGAGCAGTTGTTGAAATTTTGTAAAAGGATTTTTGATATTTAAAGTTTTAAGGGGGGTTATAATTTTTCTTACAATGTAATCACTCTGGTCAATGCCTTGCCAATAAAGTCTTATATGACCTGACATTGACCAGACTGTTGTTTTTGAATATTAAAGTGTAATTTAATTTTATTGAACTTTTTGAAGTTCTGAATTTTTAAAGTTTTTGAAATTTTTGATATTTGTAATTTTTGTATTTTTATAACTTTTTCAGAGTTTTTTGTAATGCTCTGGAGATGACGAAAAAGGAGGCCGTTTGTTACGCATCTATACGTTTCTTAAGTTTAAATAAGCATTAGAAGTTTAAAAGAAACGAGTTTAAAATAGAAATAAAAAGTATTTACTAAGATAGATGCACGTATAGTTTTTCGTCATCTCCCGAGCACGTTTGTCTCGACGTTTGTTTACAATATCTGAGAGCTGGCTTTTCCGATCTGCTTTTACTGAGTAATGTTACTGCGTAACAGCCAAGTAACAGTGATTTTAGCGATCACGTCACTTGCCGTTAACGGCAAAGGTTTTTGACGTCATACCGCGTGGCCAATAGCATCTCGGATATGTGTTGCAGATAAATCTCTATGTATTGTTAAAAAGAGTTTGTAGGTACAGTGGCAACAGATATATGCAAAACAAGTCCTTCAGAATCTATATATTAAAACGAAAGGGAGAAAAAGTAATCGTGGTTTAATTGCGTCTCTACGCATCGATACTTGCGCCGGTCTCTGAGAGTCTCCTCCTATTGGTTAATCGGAGGAGGGTAGTTACTGTCTGTAAGAGCATTTGCAAAGCGCGTTTGTAAATATGGGATAAGAACGCTGACACTGTTTAATGCAATGCTATAATAATTAATTTTTTAACTTTATGATTGGAATACATTGTTTTTTTTCACTTTACGTAAGTTAATTAATTTATTTCCATCTGTATTCTTTTTTTGCAATGTTATTGCCGGCAATCTTAGGCTTAATTGTGGAGATGTTTCATATGAAATTGAAACATTCAATAAGTTAATGATTAAAGTGTTTATTTACGTTCTTGGCCGATAAATCATTTTCTATATTGTAATTTTCAAATTTATTTATTAGTATATGTAAAAAAAAAAAGGCTGGAAATCACATTGTTTTTTGTTTCGTGTTTTGATGGTGCGATTTTCGACGGATAGTTTGACTTCATGGATGTAAACAGATTCGCAAATCACTATTTATTTTTTGCTTCAGTTTCTTATTATACTCATGTCAAAAAACGGTGATTTTTTTCCCACTTATAATTTCATTTTTGAGCAAATTCATAACGTTTAGGAAGTATTTACATTACATCTCATAGTCTCGCCGAATAATAGAAAATTGCATATGAAATGAAAATAATCCCAGTTATAAACAGCTTTGTAAATCATTAATATTTCTTTAATGTTTCACTTTTTTTTGAGTACACTTTTTTTAAAAAGTGTTCCCGTGACAAAATTTGCTGAGTTTTTTTGGGGAGAAGGAGGAGGGAATATTTTGATGAAATTTGCGATTTTTTTTTTTTTTTTTAATCGCTTGATCTTGATCTCTCAACAATGTTTTTTCAGAAATATGAAGATCATTATAATCAACAAAGAAAAATAAAATTATCAGAAGAGATCCCTCTTTTTGCATAGCTTTCAATCATGATAAAGCAGTCTTTATGTACCATATTCATTGCTTGCTGGTTTTTTTTATGATTATTTGGCAAAATTTGCCTTTTTTGTGGTACCTAGACGATTTGAAAATTACAATATAGAAAATGCTTTATCGGCCAAGAACGTAAATAAACACTTGGAAATAAAATAACTTATGTAAAGTGAAAAAACCAATGTATTTCAATCAGTATAAGATAAGTAAAGAAAAAAAATATAATTATCATAGCATTGCATTAAACAGTGATAGCAAAAATGCAGTCTCTCTGTGTTGTTTTCTCACAATCTGTTTACCAATATTTGCGTTTTTTGAAGTACCTAGACAAATTTAAAGTATTTTTTCAAGATCTTTTGACGAAATTCACATCTTTTCTGGTACCAGGAAAAAATTATTTGTTTTCTTAGGGATTTTCGGTGAAATTTGTCATTTTTTTCTCGCTATCTTTCGATGTAATTTGCCATTTTATCAAATTTATGCTTTTTTCATGATTTTTTTTTAAATTTGTCGTTTTTTTTCGTTATTTTCAGAAATTAGTCATATTTTCGCTTTTGTTTCTTTGCAAAAATTACCTGTTTTGCGATCTTTTGATGAAATGTGCCTCTTTTTTTCAACTTTTGACAAAATGTGTTGTTTTCTCACAATCTGTTTACCAATATTTGCGTTTTTTGAAGTACCTAGACAAATTTAAAGTATTTTCAAGATCTTTTGACGAAATTCACATCTTTTATGGTACCAGGAAAAATTTATTTGTTTTCTCAGGGATTTTCGGTGAAATTTGTCGTTTTTTTCTCGCTATCTTTCGATGTAATTTGCCGTTTTATCGAATTTATGCTTTTTTTGTTAAATTTGTCTTTTTTTTTTTTTGTTATTTTCAGAAATTTATCATATTTTCGCTTTTTTTTCTTTGAAAAAAATTACCTGTTTTGCAATTTTTTCTTGAAATGTGCCTCTTTTTCATCTTTTGACAAAATGTGTTGTTTTCTCACAATCTGTTTACCAATATTTGCGTTTTTTGAAGTACCTAGACAAATTTAAAGTATTTTCAAGATCTTTTGATGAAATTCACATCTTTTATGGTACCAGGACAAATTTATTTGTTTTCTCAGGGATTTTCGGTGAAATTTGTCGTTTTTTTCTCGCTATCTTTCGATGTAATTTGCCGTTTTATCGAATTTATGCTTTTTTTGTTAAATTTGTCGTTTTTTTTTGTTATTTTCAGAAATTTATCATATTTTCGCTTTTTTTTTCTTTGAAAAAAATTACCTGTTTTGAAATTTTTTCTTGAAATGTGCCTCTTTTTCATCTTTTGACAAAATGTGTTGTTTTCTCACAATCTGTTTACCAATATTTGCGTTTTTTGAAGTACCTAGACAAATTTAAAGTATTTTCAAGATCTTTTGACGAAATTCACATCTTTTATGGTACCAGGATAAAATTATTTGTTTTCTCGGGGATTTTCGGTGAAATTTGTCATTTTTTCTCACTATCTTTTGATGTAATTTGCTGTTTTATCGAATTTATCCTTTTTTCGTGATTTTTGTTTGTGAAATTGTTCTTTGTTATTTTTTTTTAGAAATTTGTCGTTTTTTTCCAGTATTTTTAGCTAAATTTACCATTTTTTGCGATTACCTGGATAAATTTTATGTGCTTTTTGAGATCTTTGGGCGAAATTCACATCTTTTATGATAACTGGATGAAATTTGTCATCTTGAGGTCTTTCGGCAAAGTTTATCGTTTTTCTCGATTTCTTTTGATGACAGTTGTCGTGTTGTCATGATTTTTCGATGTAATTTGCCGTTTATTGAAGATCTTTTTGCAAAATTTATCTTTTTTGTGATTATTTGATAAAATTTGCTTTTTTTTTCAATCCTTTGACGAAAATTGTTGTTTACTCATAATCATTTGTCGAAATTTGTTGTTTTCTCACAATATTTTGAATTTTTTTTCATAATATGTTTACAAATTTGCCATTTTTTAGGGATTTTTTTTGTCAAAATTTGCCATTTTTTTAGACGTTTTGGCAAAATTTTTATTTTTGTGCTATACTTTTGCGAAATTTGTTTTATTTGGGATATCTAGACAATTTTTTTTTTGCAGTTTTTTGACAAATTTTTTAGAGATCTTTTGAAGAAATTTGTTGTTTCTTGCAATCTGTTGACGAAATTTGCTGTTTTATTTTCCCACATCTATTTATAAAATTTCCGGGCAATGTTTTTTTTTTTTTGGGGGGGGGGGGGGGGAGTATTTTGATGAATTTTTCTAATTTTTGTGATTATTTGCCAGAATTTGTGTTTTTTATGGTACCTAGACAAACTTTGGTACATAGCAAATGATTTCTAGCATTTTTTTAAAAAAACTTAAACAGTTGAAAAATAATCTGCAAACATTTTCAAGTCTGTGACGTGTGTCGCAGCGTTGCACCAATTCTGCACCCGGGATCATGTCATGTTGGTGTTACGTTGGTAAATGGAAAAGCATATTGAAATTTTTAATAAATATTAATTTTTAAAAAAAAATTTTCTTTGAAAATTTTTTTATAGTGGCAAAATACTTTTTTTTCTTTGATTCTTTCATATTGTTGCTGTCAAGTTTTGACGGGCTTCACCTAGCCAGAATAAATATTATCATTAATTTTTTTAATATGTGAAATTTACATGTATTTTTGATTTATGAAAACGTAATAGAAAAGTAGTTGAAAATGCAAATGTTTATTTGTTGAATGGGGTGGGTAATGTAACAACAAATTAACCACGGAGAGGATCATTGTTATAGTTGTTGCTAAATGGCAAACTATAAATTCAGTCTTATTCTGCTGCGAAGTAAGTGAAAAATGTATATTTTGTATGAAATGAGTGATGACAGTAATTTATGATTTATTCATGTTATGTACAATTTATTGGTGTTGTATTTGTAAATGAAAAATTATCAAATGAGAGAGATTCTAATTCTATGACAGCATGTTTGAATGTAACTCGGCCAATTGCGGGTCATTTGCCTGGATGTAAAATGCAGGTTGTTCTTTTATTTATTGAAATTTTTGCTGAAGATTAGTCGTTAAAAAATCCTTTAATAGCTGGAAAATACCTTTTTCCTTCTTCGGTGCCGTCAAGTTTTGACGGGTTCCATCTAGTTTCATATAAATAGTTTGTATTGCGGTGGCTTGTTGCTCTCTCTATCTCTATTTTTTTTCCAAATGTTGCTTAAGCACATAATCATGTAACTTAATCCATTTTTATTTTTAGTTCTCTTAAGTTTACGGCAAAGTAATGTCGTACTTTTGTTTACATTTGTAAATATGTCATCTTAGTCAATAATAAAAGTTTTGGTCATGTAAAACTGTTGTTGTTAATCAAGCCTTCCACAAAACCACTGCAAATACTCTGCTCGGCCCATTTTAAATGGCCGTCAAGAAGGAAGGCAAAGAAAGGATTTTCCTCGATTTCAGTTGAACGTGGGCAGAATTAACGAGTGCTCGCAGCTAGGTGCTAAGGCTGGGAACACACACACAACTGCTTTTGGCGGTTAGAAGTTATCTTCTTTCTGGTGAGAGAATATCTTCTTTTTATTTTTGTTCCTATTTCCTTCTACTATTCTATTTTTGTACAATTTTCGAAGAATGGCAGGTTCTTTTTTCTGTAAACTAAAAATTAAATAATTAATAAAAAATAATAGTATAAATAAATAAAACTAAATATTAAAAATTAGTTTCATTAAAAAAATTAATATTTTTTTAACTGATAGTAAATTAATTTAAAAAAATTGTATAAATAAATGTTAAAAATTAGTTTCACTGTCAAGAACTATGTAAAATGATAATATTTTAATTATTCATAGTAAATAAAAAAATAAATGTACGAATAATCAAAATTAAATACTGAAAATATTTATTTAAAAAATGATAATATTTTATCAACTCTATATTTAATATTTTATTCTGTTTTAAATTATATATCCATTATTTACTAAGCTTTTATATTAACGAGGTGGGACCCGTCGAAATTCGACGAAAGAAAATGTTTAAGAAGGAACTGCATCATTGATTTATAATAAATCTACAAAATTACTTACAGTAAGAAATGCATCTTATATTGATCAGTCTACCTCCCAAACAAATATTATAAAAAATACATCTTATATTGATCAGTCTAACTCTAAAACAAATATTATTTTAAGCTAAAATTAACAAAACACTATAAAACTCAGTTGTCCAAATTTTTAAAATTAAACTTCAATCGCCTACTTTAATCAGTAAAATATAATAAAGATCTGCTATTATGATGAATTTAACGATTGAGACTCTTGTGTTTGGTATAAATGCGAATAAAAAAATAAAATTTATTCCAAATTGACATGATCATAGAATTCCACGCGAAATTAAAAACCGTCATAATTTTCATCTTCTCAAAATTTAAACACTTACTTCTTATATCCCTATTCACTTAAGTTTAAAAAAAAATGATACTTTAATTTGATCATTTTAAAATCACTAACTCAAAACTTGAAGTTATTTAACCAATGACTAAAAACGAAATCACGGAGTTTTATAACAGACGATATTTTTTTGCAAAATATACGCGTTTTAATTTCTATTTTTTTTTTCCAATTTTAAGAGAAAATGGAGCGATTCTGTTTCCACAATTTTAAAATTGGGACTAAAAACTATAAAAAAATTAATATCTCTAAAACAAATTGAGATACAGCTTTTAAACAAATTGCATTTAAAAGTACATTTTTTTTCTTTTATACAACGATGTAAAAATCGGAAATATACAATGGTTAGAAGTATAAAATTTGCAGTAGCGAAAAATGCAAAACTGAAATTGCATGGGAAAGTGTTGCCATTCGCAAAATGACGTATGCGTTACGCACAGATACGTTTGGCCTTTATAATATAGATATTAATGTTAAATTATAATTTTTAAATTGTACATTAAATCAAATATTAATATTTTATTACATTTAAATATTTTTTGTTATTTTATTATTACTGATTTTAATTTATTTTTTTTAATATTATTTATTTTTTTATGTTTATTAAACTTATATATAACTGATAAATAATAACTGATAGTAAATAAATAAAACTAAATATTAAAAATTAGTTTCGTTAAAAAAATTCATTAAAAAATTAATATTTTTTTAACTGATAGTAAATTAATTTTTAAATTGTACATTAAATCATAATATCATATCATAATATAACATCATAATATAACATTTATCATAATATAAAATACTTAATATTAATATATATTAAATAGTATAAATATAATATTATTTTTGTTTTAAATTTATACTTTTAAAATGTTTATAATTTTAACTATATAAAACAATTTATTATTATTATTATTATTACTATTTTTATAACATTATGCATTAATATTTTATCATATTTTATATAAAATTTATATTTACATATTATATTTATACATTACAGCATATGGAGCTAATATAATTATTAATGTATTAATATAATAAAATGATTAATTTAACATAATAAAAATATCTAATACTACAAAATAAATATAACATGTAGTATATATTTATTATATATATATTTATTATTATAATAATACATAATAATAATAATAATAATAATTTTTTTTTTCATTTGTGATTATCTTTTCTCAATCATATAATAAATCTATAAAAATTACATTATCATTTCTAATAATTTTGTGATTTAAGACATTATTGTCACATACTCTCAGCTGACCCGCAACATATCCCCAAGGGTACACATACCCCTGGTTGGGAATTGCTGGCTTACGAGAATGATATAATTTAGAATTTGTTATCACTTTAGTTTTTATTATTTATCGACAAGTTCAATATTTATCAATTCCTTGTCACTTTTTTTATTATCACTATTTTTTCGGTTACTTTTTTCTGCTCTTGTTTTTTCTGTCACTTTTTTCCCGTTTATTTGAAAAGAGAAAAAACTTTTTAAAAGTTATGAATTTAATAATATTGATAAATGGAAAGAAAAGGTTTATAAGATTAACTGTTTATAATTCAAATATTTTAGAAAAACATGTTTTTAAACTTTTTATAAGAATCGTTTCATAAGTGAGTTTTGAAGAATTTAAATAAATACAACAGGTCCTTAAACAGGTTATAGTTTGTATCCCCTTAATCTTGTAAAATAATTAAAAATAAAATTTTCAATGAATAGTTGCAGCTTTCCACTACAATACCATTCTGAATTTCCGCAACCATATGTGTAAAAATTTACTTCTCTGTTAAAAATAACATTTAATGGTATGAAATTCAGCGTAATACGCAAAACACAGTTAGGTACACTTTAAAACGCGTACCACAACAAAAACGCATATAGAGTTTTTCATGCATTCTATGCAAGAAAGGATTTTCCTCGATTTCAGTTGAACATGGGCAGAATCATTGGCGCACCCACGGGGGGAGCTAAGAGGGCTGAAGCCCCTCCCAGAACGAAAAAATGAAACTAATTATTCAAAATTTTCTAAAATTTTCAAGTTCAATTTTTATTATTTTTAATAGATTCTGCAAAAGAGAAATTTTGAAAAATAGTAATCTTTTCATAATTTTTTTAATTCATAATTTTTTATGAAATTTGAAATATCAGTATTTTTTAATATTCACCATTTAAGAGAATATCTTCTTTTTATTTATCAAAGCGGTTTAAGCCTTCAGAATTAGTCCCATCAAAAGTATTAGAGCCCTTCCCCCTGGTTTCACTGATTTCCCCGCCCCCAGTCCTTTAACTACCCAATCTTCATTCTATATCAAGCCAATAGAAAAATGGATACTGCTTGGTTATTCCGTTGACCAATTTTGCTATATTATACAAATCGCCAAATTATACACATTGACTTAATTTTTTTTTTAAACAATTAACGAAAAAACAAATAATTAGTAGAATAATTATAAAAATACAATTAAAAAGTCGAAATAAAAGTCACTTAATGATGTTTTAAACACGTTAATATCATTGAATGTGACATTTACGATCATCCATTATTGGGATTTAATCTTATAGTTTGGCGATCATTTTTTTGGTCAACGGGATAACCAAATAGTACCAAAAAATGTATGCCTGGGAACTTCTCGTCTTTTTTAAATACAATGTTTTTAAAAAAATCAGACCCAGCTCGTCTGACATTTCGGGCTAGACCAGATCTGTAGACCTCTAAAATATGCTAGCCCCCTCCAAAGCTTATTCCTGGGTGCACCACTGGGCAGAATTAATGAGTGCTCGGAGCCTAAGGCTGAGAAAGTACTTTTTTGCAGTTAGAAGTCAACGTGTTTCGAAAGTACTTTTTGCGGTTAGAAGTTAAGATCTAACTTCTTCACAATGAATTCTTCACAATGCTTGCCTTTAAAAAGTTTCAAATTCTTAGTAAATTTTATTCTTATTTTTTTAGATTCTTGTTTAAAGATTACAAGAATAATACCGTATTTACTCGTGCATACTGCACACGCGTGCATAAGGCCTCAAGGTATTGCGGAATCTGAAGTTTGGTGAAATTCTGTGCATTAGTTCTTGAGATATAGCTATCATGAAAATCATAAAAGACGTGGCATAGCAGCGCCACCTGCAGGCCAATTTACACCAAAAACCAATAGGCACTAATTCATATCAAAGTCTAACTCAATATAAAACTTTATGAAATTTCGAGCATTAGTTTTTGAGATAGAGTGCCCACAAATTTTTTGTCACAGACAGACATTTTCTAAAAATAGTCAAAACGTGTTCAGGACCTTCTAAAACGTATAAATCCGTCGAAAACCGGAAGTCGAAAATTTTCATGAATCCAATACTTTCTTCTTGTAAAGATAGAAGAAAGTAAAAAAGTGTTTTAAAACGATTGCAAGACTTATCCTATACTACGTATAATTCGTAAGTAATCACTTAATTATTATAAAATTATCTAACGTATAACACAACATTTTGACTTTGACGTTTTGAACGTCCTATTCATCTTTATATGTGTCTGCTTGTATAATGGAAAAAATTAATATTTTTTTAACTGACTTAATTAAAAAAATTTGTATAAATAAATAAAATTAAATGCTAAAAATTAGTTTCACTGTCAAGAATTGATTTAAAAATGATACTACAGTCTTCCCCATTTAAACGAATAATGATGGTTCCAGAAAAAATATTCGATTAAGCGGGGTATTTGATTAAACAGGGAATACAGAAATGTAATATTTAATGAGCAATAAAAAGGCAAAACAACAATCTACAACATAATTAATTAATAGTACAATAAAATCGTTAATATAATAACATAAATTAGTAAAATAAATTCAAATACAGTAAGTACATAATAATTTAATATAAGTTCATATAACACTATGATTTACATTATACTTAATGAAGTTCATTGGAATTTGGTTAAAATTTTGCTACTTGTAATTTACGTTATTTACACAGGTTTAAAAACGTTGTTTAATGTGGTTTGTTTACGTGAAATTTACGCGTTTACTGTAATTATGCACAAAAAACGTGAAAACGTTTTTGTGCGTTATCACACGCTTTCTGCATAATGATACCGCCATTTATTAACAAAAATTTCGCTTTTTTTCGCTAAATCCATTCCAGCGTATATTGACCAATGTATGAAAACTGGGATTATGTTTCCTTTCACAATCCCAATTTCCATTTATCTTTTTCCTTTTTGATTTTTTTTTTTTTTTTGGGGGGGGGGGGGTAGACGGTAAGTGCTAGATTCGAACCCATTCACGTCCATTGGCCTAATCGTTCGGAGTTTTTTGTGGTTTTGCTTCGAACCTTAGATTTCCTTGCATAAATACCGCTTAGGTTACCTTAAAAAGACCCCTACGGAGGCACCCCACCCGTTAAGGCTTATATCCCACAGTGTAGATAATTAGCCAACATAAATACAAACAAACTTTTTGCATTTTTTTGGCATTGCATTTATATTGGAAACTTACACTTCTGACTTGGACTTCTGTTTTCTTATTTAATGCTTCAAAAACTGTAGTTTTTCAAAAAGGTTTGAAGTTTTCCATTTAAAATTCATAACAACGTCTTTTTCCTAACAGAAACGCGACTAAATTTACAAAATGTAAAAATAATCCACATTGGCCAACTTATTTTAATCATTCATCAGAAAAAGAAGGGGAGATCATTTGACTTGTCCATTACACACTGGTCGGCCGAAATCATTGCAAGAAGAACTGATAATTTGTCTTTGATGTAAATGAGCCGAAAATGACAAAAGGTGAAGAAATATTCAAGATGAAATGTGTTTTTCGCGCCTGTTTTCAAACATAGGTCACCCAGATGGTATTCAAATAAGCGGGGAGGTTTGCAAAATTTATTCGTTTTAAGCGGGTAAAAGTAAACATAGATCCAATGACGATAAATTCGGTTCCGGAGAGTTCTATTCGAATAAGCGGGGTATTCGATTATCCGTTACCCGATTAAGTGGGGAGGACTGTATTTTAATTATTCATAGTAAATAAAAAAATAAATGTACGAATACAAAATTAAATATTGAAAATATTTATTTAAAAAATGATAATATTTTATAAACTCTATATTTAATATTTTATTCTGTTTTAAATTATATATCCATTATTTACTAAGCTTTTGTATTAATATTAATGTTAAATTATAATTAATATTTTATTACATTTAAATATTTTTTGTTATTTTGTTATTACTGATTTTAATTTATTTTTTTAATATTATATATTTTTTATATTTATTAAATATATTAAATACTAGCAAAAGCCATGCTTTGTTTGGATTCGCGAAGCATTATTTTATAAAACAGATATTTGAAAGTAACAATATTTTTTTTTATTATTATTTTTGCATCTTTATTAAACAAAAACGTTATTTTATGTTTTGGCGCATTTTAATTTTTTATTTATGATGTAAAACTAACATAATAAGATATTTTCGAAGCAAACTTTTAAAATTTTTTTTTAAATTTTCAACTAAAAGCTCTTTTAAAGATGTTTTTACAATTTCAAGTAGCCACTGGTGTTTTTTAATTGTTTGAAATATGCATGTTTCCAATCTTTGTAATCAACATCCGATAATCTTTGATAGCTATTTTAGAATAATATATTTGAAGAAAGCTTGAAGAAAGTTACTTCTTCAAAATCCTATTTTCTGGAAAAAACATTTGAAATCTGCTTTCGTTGATACTATGAATTTTTAACTGTAAAACATTTTATTTTAATTTCTTCGTTTTTATACATGTTAGCGTATGAGAATTGCTGTAATTCTCTCCGCTTGGGAGAACTTTTTACTTTCTGCGAATGGCAACTCAATTAATGGAATTACCTTTTAACGAAGCGCTCTCTCATTCTCGCAGTGACGTTTTCACGAATAATTATTGTTGTGTTTGCGAACTTATTAAAGTCTTATTTTTCTATAAAATCCTTCTGATTAATGAGTCGATATTATTTAGCTACAACACGACCTTCGCAAAAATATTTATAAAGAGCTTGAACCAACAACTTCAAGCAGATCTTTTAATTTTTCATTTATATAACAAATTTAAGAATTAATTTTATTTGTTTACAATTATTTTGTTGCCAGTTTACAAAAAAAAAAAATCCATAATACAATTCTTTTGAAATGTTTAAGTGTCATCTGTGCAAACGATTTTGCGGGATAATGAAAACATGTTTTATTTAATAAATTAATCATGATTCTATCTATAATTATTTACTCCATGATTTAAACTTTTTTTTCTGAAAATATACGCGTTTCATTTTTTATTTATTTGGTAAAATGCGTCCGTATTGGAAATGCATGTAAAATAAATTAATTAAAATAATAATTTTTTAACGTTTTACTGTAAAAAAAAATTATATTCTGCAAATCTACAGATCATAATTTATTTTTGTGTTTAATTTGAAGTTAAAATATTGAATAGTTTTTTTGTAAAGCGTATGACAAATTGTAATTTGAGTGGACTAGTAGAGGATTCGCTTCGCTCATCCTAATAAAATACTAATATAAAATACTTAATATATATTAAATAGTATAAATATAATATTATTTTTATGTTTTAAATTTACACTTTTAAAATGTTTATAATTTTAACTATATAAAACAATTTATTTAGTTTTTTTTTCACATGTGTTATTTTATTATTATTATTATTACTATTTTTAAAACATTTATGCATTAATATTTTATCATATTTTATATTATATTTATATTTACATATTTTATTATTATTATTACTATTTTTATAACATTATGCATTAATATTTTATCATATTTTATATTATATTTATATGTTACAGCACATGTAGCTAATATTAAATCAAATATTACTTAGTAAATTGTATTGTAAGATAACCTCTGGAAATGTAAGTTCACTAGATTAAAACATGTTTTTGTTTTAATTAAATCATAGCTAAATAGTGGCATAACCTTATGCAAAAATAGTAGACAAAATACAGGGCTGTACAAAAGAATTAAAATTTTCTATCGTCTATTGGGTATAAAATTCTAAAAGTCAAATTTCAACCTATTAGTCATTTTAATACTTTACAACATTGTTGAAAATGCTTAAGAATACAGTTTGTTTGTCCGTATTCTAACTTGCGTTAATAGTTGGATTGCTCTGTAATTGATACATGTATTAAGGCAATATTTTAATTCATAACCCAAATTATGACTAATACAATATAATAATTTATAAAAAAGAAACTTAACAACACATTTTAACAGGAAACTTTTTGAAATTGAATAAAAACAAAAGTGAAATGCATAAAAAAAATTTTAAACAGAAAATTTTAATTAGAGCCACTTTTATGAAAATAACGTGCATTTAACTTTCAAATCTAGTATTCTATAAATAAACGGAAAACAACATCTGCGTGCAAAAAATTCACCTGCAGATGATCACAAGAGTTGGTCTTTGGAATAAAGAACGTTCAGCGTGCTCGGATATATTGTTCTTTTATAAACGTATATAGTTCTCATGAATTTTAAAACTTTTACAAAAATGTTACAAGAATGCAGCCAAAGGATATTTTACATAACAGTCCGAAAAAGGTAATGTGTCAGTAATGTAGTTAAAAAGAACTCATTAATGTCATTGTACTGGATTCGGACATAATTCTATGAAAGAATCTGCGTATTTCTATTTGGATTATCCCAATTTAACACAGAGGAAGGTCATTGATAAGAAATAGGTAAGAAAAAAATATTTTCTCAGCTTTCTCTTTTAGTTAATAGTTTCAGTTTTAGTTAATTTCACATAAACATTTTATAAAAGCAATGACTAACATTAATTTAACTTTTATCAATTCAATAAACTTTAGTAAATTTAATTTTTATTTTGTTGAAATAAAAGGCCGCATGCCAACGAATTATTCATTTAAATCAGATTTTTTTTTCCTTTTTAAAACTATGCGGTTAAAATTATGTTTCATTAAATTTTAAAAGTTTTGGGTTTTAAAAATAATTTAACCAATAGTTAACATAATTACCAAACATGTATTATCACATCTCAATAGTTTCTACTTTAAACAGCGATTTAACTCATATATGAATCATATCACATTATAAAATGTATGAATATGAAATATATGATATGTATAACATGCATATGAGGTTATAGGCTAGATGGGAAGGTAATAGACAAGTTTCAATATTTTTGGTTAATAAAAAATACTTATTAACAATTTAATTTATATATGTATATTTCATTAATTCATCTCTACATGATTTAAAATCTAAATTTTTTTTTATGCTCCTAATCAAGACACAGAAAATAATATTTCAAAGTTCCATCGATTTTAAGGAAAATTTGAATGAATTTGCTAAGAGTTGATTTCATTTAAAAAAGTAATACTGTCATTTTTCTTTCCTTGCAAAATTTGCATGTGTTTACGTTTCGTTAGAAAGAAAATTTTGAATTTTATGCACTTATGACTATTTGCAAAATTTCATTTGTTTTTAAGAATTTAAGAAGCGTGTGTTATTGAGGACGGGGGCGCTCAATTAAATCTAATAATTCCCATTTAAATAAAAACAATTAAGTTACAGAAATTGTTAAAAATCAATTGTATTCTGAAAAATTAACTGCATCTATTGTACCGCATCTGTTGCCGGAGACTGAGTGTACTGTAAAAATATGCCCTGAATTTTAGAGGTGTTACTCTGTGAATTTTTCTTGATTTAGCTGAACATTTCCGTTTTAGAAAAAACCTGGAACTTTTCCTTTAAATATCGGAAATTTTTATTCCTGGACAGTCGTCTAATTTAAAATTTCCGTTAAAAAAAAAATCTGCAACTATTCCTGGAATTACCGGAATTGTTTATTCTAGGGCAGTCGACTAACTTTACGTTTCCATTTAGGGGAGTAGAACGGAAAATCCTCAGCTCGGTTTTTTCTTCGACGCCTTAGGTCGAAGATAAAATCAGTCCGAGTTTCCGAGTACATTAACAAATTTGCATGAAAACTGTAAACACAAACGCAACACATGCATTACTTATAATATTTACTTTGAAGACCGAATTTGTTATACAGAAAAGAGGTTAGTTATTCAATTATAACTTTTTATAATGAATATTATAAGTATTTTAAATAAACATTGGTTTAAATAAAAATTCTTAAATGCGGTTATTATGCGTTAGGTGTACTGAAATTTTGAAATACATATACTATATAATCAAAATGATTATTGTAAAATAGGATTAAGATGACTAATTCTAAGATTCAGAAGTTAAAACTGATTTTCTGCCGATTTGTAGACAGAAATGCCCAAATGCAAAATATAAAACTAATTTAATGTTTTAGTCACTTGTAAAGGGTTTTTAACAAAAATTTTGAAAATATTTTTCGGAGACATTCATGAAAAAATATCAAAATTTATATTTAGGTTTCCCTTTCCGACTTTAAGATATTGATTTAAGATATATTGATGTTGAATATAGGGGGTGTCCGGGGGGGGGGGGGCATTCCCCCGAGGAACAATAAGATGTGTCGCTTGGAAGATTTGAGATTTTGTGATTTTAATCTCAAATGTGCAATCCCCAGGAACTCTATAATACCCCTCCTTCCAAAGCCGCTAAAATCCCTCCCGGAGAAAAGTGTCTGAATTCTCCACTGGAGTATATTTATTTTTCCTTTATATGTATTAACTGCAAATTCTCTGTTAAAAAGAAAGAACTGGAGAGTGGAGTGGACTTTGACAGAGAGAGGCAGATACTTTGACAGTAGAAGTGTTGAATTCAAACACTTACAGACACTTTCAGACTTTTGTGTCTTCGGGGGGAAGGGGGGGGGAGGGGATTTGCCCTTTTGGATCATTAAAAACCCAAAATCTCAATTTTTCTGGGGGGAGGAATTTCATTGCTCTGGGGGGATGTTCCCCCTGGGCGATTCCCTTGAATTTAACACTGAACAGTAGTATTTTTTTTTTATTTTGTCATTCTAAGCATTTCATCAATCGCACACAAGATGAAACAATGGTAGCCGAATCTTCAGATGAAAAAACATTGGTATGTATAAGCTTGCAATAGTCTAAAAGAAAAGAATATTTCAAAAAACAAGAATAAATTTGCTTCATATACTTTTTATACATTTTGTATATAATGACTTATTTATGCTTAGATGTATTCGTTTTCCTATTTATGAAACATCATACTGTAAATTATCCATTTTTTAAAATAAGTCTAAAATCAACATTTTTGTTTATACAAAAAGTGTAACATAAAACATGGAAGTGATGAGGAATAGGACATGTCAAATTCTTTCTTTTTCTTTTTTAATAAGATGAATTTTCATTCCAGTCATGAAGATACTGGAATTTTACATTATGATACATACTACATAATAACCTGCAATCTGTTTGATTGTGTATCTAGCCGACACTATACTATTTGTGCCTTATAGCATTGTTTTATTCCTATACCATACCTTCCTGTACGTGGGGAGGAATGGGACACATTTTGAAACGTGCACTTTCTTTAATTATAAAATAGCTTGACGCTTGCTATGTTTCTATGTTGTTCAGGGATTTTAAAAAGTGTTTTACCTTGCACTCTATAAATAGAAATTTTTGTTTTTGTATCAAACAAAGTTTATTATCTTACTTTATAAAAAGTGTCCCATACCACCCCACTCTCCATTATATTATTAACTAAACATGCTAAAATATATTTATTTCTGACAATTGCTCAAGTCTTCCTAATAAAAATTTAACCCATAACTAATGTTAGCGGTCTGACCGCAGAGTTTTTAAAGTTTCGCAGTTTAACTCATAATTTTTAGTTTAATTATCAATACTGGTCGAATTTTGTTTTGTTTGGAGCCTTATTACTATTTCTAGAGACTTTTAAATAGCTGAATTTTATTTATAATAGTCAGATACACAAAGTTTAATACCTAAATAGTATTCTGAGAATTAATGTAACATTTCATTCATCTTTAAATTAAGCGGTCTGACAGACCGCTCACAGTAATTATGTGACAAATCTTGTCACAGCAGTTAACAGTTAATATTTTTGAAGTAAAATTTCTTAAGTTGTATTTTCTCAAATGTTTGTATGAATATTTCGAATCAAAATTAAATTTTCGAATTGCTATTTCTTGAAAGTAAAATTTATAAATTATTGTTATCGTTATTTTAAATGAATTGGAACTGAAAATTGAATTTTCTATTTAGTTTTCAGAAAACGGTTAGATTTATTTATTTATTTATTTTCCCTAGTGGCTTTTTAATTATTGTTGAATAAACTTAAAATTAAATATTTTTAAATAGTTTCTAAACATATTTATATATATATTTATTTATTTTATAACACTGATTATATTTTTGTTTAGAGAATTGTTTTTTCTAGTCACCATATGGCTTTAATGTTCTGAGATCTATAAAAATGTTTATTGCAGAAGTATTAAAACCCTGCTACTGTATAAAATCACTGTTTTAGAGGATCCATAACTTTTCATGGCTTCCAATGATGTTTGGGACACAGGAAGAGTAACACATAGTTGATGGTGCTCTTCCTTGGCCAACAATAAATGTCATGGAGTATCAGACTGGTTTACGTTGATGCTGGGTAACATGTTGAGAATTAGGGTTTTTCAGAGCTTATACTTCAAGACGACTTGCTGCACGGCATGTAAATTTTGTAGTGCTTATATTATTACATATTATTTTATTACATATTTTTTATGTTACATATTATTTTATTACAAACTTTGTTTATTTTCATTTTTCAGAATCTTTGCTGACGTAAATCGAGATACAGGAGGCAAAATATCCAGGATAAATAGAAAAATAATGGTACAGTTGCAAACCGCCAATAAATCTAGTTAATATACATAGTTTATGAAATGTATTTTAATTTGTGATGTTTTAGCAATAAAGCATTTTTGATATTACATTTAGTTTTGCTTTTTTATTCATGCTTTTTTTTATATTTTCAACAAAAATTCTATTGTCTTTAAAATATGTAATATGGATTTACTTAAGTAATCATGATTGCTAATTGATATCAATAGTTTGATCACAATTGCGATTGTTAATCGGTAAAAGACGGAGGGATTTATGACGACATTGACATGAATTACTGTCAGGATTTTTTTCTAGCTGAATGTATTGAAATAGTTGCATTTTTAATTAAATCCTATTTTATTTTGGGGGGAATTCACAAGAATTCACAATATGCTCACTCCACCTCCCCCCCCCCCTAAAAGCATAGGAGGGGGGTGGAATGAGCATATTGTGAATTCTTTTTCAGAATTTTGAAGATCTGGGAAAAATTTTATTGAATGGGTGATATCCTCTTGATTTTCAGCAAAATGTTTGTCATTTACTGGGATATTTCGAAAACAAGTCAATTAATTAAAAATCTGAGAACAGTCCTTAGTAACAGGTTAGTTGTTGCCATGTTTAATACGATTGATATTTCATTGCGTAAATGGTGGGTGTAAAACTGCAATTTTCGATGAACATAGATTTTTTTCAGTGATATTTTTTGTTTTGAAATATACATGTAAATAAAATGCTTTATTTTACATGTTTACTTAGATTGGTAACAAGAATTACTATTGAAGTTTTACAGTGTGCAAAGGTAGAATTATTAATCGTGAATAATTAGGAAAAATGTTAAACTTCTGAATTTCCTGTAAAGAAAATACTCCTAATTTTAGAGGTTTTGTCAAAAAAGAGAAGTAAGTGTTAAATGTTATTTTCAAGGTTCTATGTAGTTGCTAATCTTTTTGTCCTTTTTCAAGTTACCTAGCTTGAAAGCTATAATGAAAGTGGAAGTGAGTTAAATGAAATGTTTCTAATTTGTATATTATTATTGACATTTTTTAAATGAAAATTATCTTCATCTATTTTTTAAAAAATAAAAAGATTGGCAGCTAGATATTTTTATGTGAAGTTTTAAATTACATGACACAAAGGGCATGTCTAAAATATCATTATGGCGCATACTAAAAAAAATATTTAAACGGATTATCACATTGCAACGATAAATATTCTTCCCTCCAAGATTAAATAAAAGGAACAAAAACAATAGCCTACATATAAATATATAAAGAAAAAGTCTTTATTATCATCAAGTTTGTAAAAGTTAAATAACTCGGATGTTTTAAGCTTATATGGGTGATTCTCAAAATAGGGGACAATTTATGTCTTTCGGCATACAAAAAAAAAAAATTGAGAGGTTTTCTGTCATGTTTTTATATTTAGATATGTTTGTTTTAATATTATTCATTATTTGCACTCAATAATTACTCACTTTTTAGTTAAAAACACCTTAAAATAACAGAATAAATGTTCAAAATGTCATTAGCATGGATGTCCACAGCAGCTGTGCCTTGTATATACTAGCTTTTTCAAGAGTTAATATCATGTTTATAAAATAAAACAAATGTTATTCTTTCTTTAAATTAATCAAGGAAAGGATTTATCCAATAAATTTCTTTTTAAAAATAAAATTATAGTATATAAAAAATAATTAAAGTTTGTCCTCCATATTCTATTTTCAAAAGAAGGTCATACTATAACAGCTGGTTATTAATCAAAATTTCATTTTCACATATGACAATAGTTTGAAAATATAAAGTTTCTCCATGGCAACAAGTAGCCATTTTATCCCAGCCTGAAAATAGAATGTGCATAAATGTAACCATTGCTTATATTGTATCTTTTATAAAGTTTAATTTTACATATAAATTTAGGTATTACATTTATTATCCCTAAAATATGCATTAAATCTGTCAGAAAATCACTAAGACAGCTTCTTACATTGTTAGTGTCAGAATGTTGCTCATGTAAACAAAGTTTGCTCTTTGGTAATGTTTTTATTCTCCTTATATGTATATATGTAAAAATGGAAACTATTTGCTGAAAAGGAAGGCTAATAAATATAGAAAAAAATATTTAAACAGGAAGAAAATAAAAATTTCTTAATATATTTATTCTATGCAATTTTTTTTGTCATTAGCATGGCTCAGAAAATACTAATTATTTTTTTTAAAGTTAATTTTTAAATATTTAGCTCTGCTGACTACATGTAAAGTATACCTAATACTATATTAACAACACCTATTTTTTTCAGAAATTTTGCTAACAGTAATTTTTTTAAGATTTCACTTTTGAAATTGTCCCTTATTTTGAGAATCACCCATATACACAAATTCTATAGACATTTAAGAAGTACAACTTTTGCAACATAAATAGTGATTCATTATTAAATTAAAGACTTGAAAATTTAAAGATTTGTGCATAAAAAGGTAAATTTATAGTCAGAAGTGATGATATATTGATTTTCAGAGCTATTAGGGGGTATTAAATGTCTTACTTTCTACCTGGCAGTGCAACTTAGCAATAATGCAACATTTATTTTTTTCTCGATCTTTATAAAAAAAAAAAAAAAAAAAAAAAAAAAAAAAAAAAAAAGAAAGAAAAAAAATGCATACAATTTTTAATGTAGACAACCTAATTTCTTTTCTATGTAAAATAATTTTTTTTAACATTCCATACTGAAATTTTATTTTTTTATGTTTTAAGTTTGATTAAAGTAAATGTAAAATTGTTTTTTCAGTTTCATTCACATAACTATTTGTTCAAGAGCCACCAAAAACATTGATAATGATGTAAAAGTAATGTAGTTTGAACATACATTTTATTTGTAAGCTATCTCTTTATCTATTGACAGTTTAAATTTAAACTATAAAAAATTAATTAAAATTTAATTTTTTATTGAAAATTGACTAATTTTTAATAAAGATATTATAAATTGCTTACAAATGAAGTATACATTCAAGATAAATTAGTTAAACATTATTATCCATATTTTTTTTTTTCGGGAGGGGGGGGGGGTTGAACCAATAGTTTTGCTACAGTCTTGCTCGCAGTGGATGCAAGTCAAAAACCAATTTTCAAATTTTTACCTTAAGGGGTTATGGAGCGCACAGCACTTTTGAAAATGAAAAAAAAAAAAAAACTGACATCAATGTATCTTTTTTTTCTTGAAAATTATTGAAGCAATTTAATGTATATCATTTTATTATATTGGCAGCAATTATAAACATAAATATTTGTTTATTTAATTAGCATTATTAAAATTTCAGTAAATAGGAAAGACCTAAATATAGCAAATTATAATAACGCAAAAAATATTACCAGTAACAAGTGATAAACCAGTATCAAGTGGAATGCAAATCACATCTCTAATTCCCTCATCAATGTTAAACATATCCGTGTGCAGTACTTATCTCCATAGGTAATGCATATTTTACAGTGTGCAAAGTTAGTTCTTCAAGCATCAATTTTTTGTGTGAAAATATTTGTTAAATATATATTTAATTTTATTTCTTACTTTGTTTTGCAAAGTACCAACACTTAAATTATATTAAGTATACATTTTAGAATTATTTTGATAACTAAAAAACAAATCATATAACAGTACGCAGAAAAAATGAATTAAAAATAATAGTTTGCTATTTTTAAAAATATATGTAGGTATTAATCCTCTCCCCTCCTCCTACATATAACATTAGAATTTGAGATTTCACTATCTCAGTGCGAGACAAATTTTGAACGGATAATTGAATATGGCTGAAAATAACCGGGATAAAACTGAAGATACCAGTTTGCAAAATGAAAAAAACCTATGTTTAAACCTGAAAGCAACAGTTTCTAAAATGGAACATTTCAGTTTCTAAAACGAAACATTTCAATTTTCAAAACAGAATAATTTGGTTTTCAAAACGGTATATTTCAGTTTCCAAAACGGAACATTTCAGTTTCCAAAACGGAACATTTCAGATTCCATAATGGAACATTTCAGTTTCTATAACGTAGCATTTCAATTTCCAAAATAGAGCATTTCAATTTTCAAAACGGAATACTTCATTTTCCAAAAACGGAACACTCCCAGTTACTCCTGTTTGCAAAAAAAAAAAACTCCAAACAAATGAATCGATTACGATAAACCAATAAGAGGCAAGTAAATATTCATCGAGCAACATAGATGATGAAAACAATGTGCTCCTGTTTATTTAATTGTACAATTACGTAAATGTTTAAATATTTCATCAGCCATTCTATTAATGAATGGCTGATTGAACCAATTTCGACAAATTATATAAAATGCCAAATTACTCAAGCAGTACTGAATTGCGAAATAGAAACATCCTTATAACTACAAAAATAATAATCCTATTAACTAACAGTTTATTGCGTCAGATTATGTGTCTCATTTCTAATTAAAATATATCTTTGAATTGAAATTTGAAGGAAATATAGGTTCATGGAAGGGAAGGAAATATAGGGCCATGGTTGCTGAGATTCTCAGCAACTCTCAACAATCAATATCTCAGCAACTAATAGTCTGATCAACTTCATTTTTTATGCAAAATTTCTGTTATTTTATTGCCTTTTATGTACTCAAAATAAAAAAAAATAAAAAAATTTTTATATACTTTTCATCAAAACAAATTTTTTGAGAGTCCAAAAAAAAAAAAAAAAAAAAAAAAGTTCCAGATTATCTGGAGTCACTGAGGTCACTGATATTAAATAGGCTTCTTCCATTCTTACATACTAAGTACCTACAAAATTTCAAGTCTCTATCTCAATTTGTTCAGGAGACATTTACAGACAGACAACATTTTTTATTTTTTTTTCAGAATTTGCAGTGTCCAAAACGTGTTAGAAAAAAAAAAAAAGTTTTTCAAAACGATTGCAACGATCCTATACTATGTATCATTCGTAAGTAATCACTGAATTATTATAAAATTATCTAATTTTAAAATATGGTATAGCACGACATTTTGACATTCCTACTCATCTTTATATGTGTACGCTTGTAAAATGGAAGTTTGATAAACCATATGTGAAGTATATTTGAAATATTAAATGTTTTATCATTAATTTTTGCCGTTTTGCTCGCATATTGACTTTCACGCAACATCAAGCAACAAGATTAATTTAATTGACTTACTTCCGCTAGATGGCAGCATAGAAACTTTTTTTTAATCGATCCATTATTTTTGCTATTTTCATATCGAAAACATAATCCGCCGCCAGCGTAGATAGTAGTCTGTTGATCAATGCATCTACAATGCTTTCCAATATATAAAGCAATCATTTGGAGGAGTACATATATGCAAACATAATGCCTCCAAATGAACCAAAATGCAATAGGATGATGACATACTTGCAATAGGTCTGCAAATACTCATGCATTTGTAACGCTTGCAAGTAATTACTCCCAGTTAATCCTGTTTGCATGTTGCAAAAAAAAGCTCCAAACAAATGAATCGATTACGATAAATAATAAACCAATAAGAGGCAAGTAAATATTCATTGAGCAACATTGATGATGAAAACAACATGCTCCTGTTTATTTCATCCGAGTTCACTGCAGTCTTGCATACTTTTTCATTTTACTATTCTGATAGTTGTTTCTTTTAAAATATGGCACAAGCAAAAAATTTATCAGAAGAAATAAATTTTATATTAATTTGCCTCAAACAGAAGCCGGATTTAGTATCGGGGCAGTTGGGAAAATAATTAAAAACTCACGCCCATGATAGAGATGCATAGGGAAAAAATTGGAAATGTGTTCTTCATGCAGTTGGGAAACTGTAAGAAAAGGAACTGATGTTAAAAACAAATAAAAAAAATTTAAATGTCGCCAAAAAAAAAAAAAAAAAAAAAAAAAAAAGATGCCATGCCAAAAAATGCCTTAACAATAACTAGTAGTGTACCAAGCAGTACTTTAGCAGAGTACCGAGTGCCAAGTAGTTGTGTAATAAGAAAACAAAACCACTTATGTGTGCATAATGTGAGCTTAGGTGTACATATATATAAATATACTTGTGTACATATATCTATACCTGTGTGTACATATAATATAATATACACATATAGTATATATAAATTAACTCATTAAAAAATAAACAAAAAAAGAACAAAAATTTTGTGAAAACAGAATCACAAGGATATTGAAAATGGAATCCAAGATAATTTTGATTGTTTTATAGCAACTGCTGTTGATCCTCGCTATAAACTAACCTTTTTCAATAAAAATTATAAGTGTTTGCTTAAAGAAAGTCTTAAAAAGCAAGCTCTAGAACTTGAAAATCCACCAAAGAAACAAAAAATACATCATGAGAATTGTAATGTAGACGAACCAAAAGTAGAGGATGCCAGCAAAAAGTTCAGCTATTTTCTGAAATCGTTTTGAGTAAATTGCGAATGAGCAAAAAGATTGTGACACTAATACTAGTTTAAAATCTCCACATGAAGAATTAGCACAAAAAGAGATACAGGCTTTCTTAACAGAAGACTTGTGTAAAACTGACACTCCATTTGCGTGGTGGTAAAAGAAAAAAAAAATTCCGATTATGTGCAATCTTGCAAAAAAATTCTTATGTGCACTTACAACAATTGTTTATTCTAAATGTATATTTTCAGAGGCAGGCCAAATTTAAAATAGTAAAAGAAATGCCCTGTCTATTGATAATGTAAAACATTTGGTGTTTTTGCATCATAATTTGAAATATAATAAATTTAATTATTATTTTTTTATTGTATTTTCAGTATCTTTCTCCAAAATAATAGTCTTTTCTGTTTTCCTATATATCAAAAAAGTATTTATTTTTATTTGTATAAATGTGAAACTAAATTTTAATCTAGAGTTTTTTATGAGGTCTTTTGTTCTTAACTTTTTCTAGATTTTGCTGACATGTTGTTAAATACAGAGTAAATAGTTTTATGAATTACTGCATATATTATATATTGATATTTAAATAACATTTTACAGATCAGTTATAAATTTACATGCTTAAAAAACGAAATTCTTACAACTACTCGGTATTGGCCAAGTACAGAGTACTCAACAAATTGGTCAGATACAGAGTATTTACTGAGTACTCGGAACAGCTCTAACAATAACAGGAAACCGTAAAAAAAAAATCTCCTGATTGACTGATTTTCTTTTAAGATTTGGGAAGAACAGTCCCTTGGTCTTCTAGGAGGAGAAAAATCAGTGGAAGGTGTACTTCCTATACTCTGAGAATTATAGCCAGAGATCTAACTGCACATCAGGTATGTTTCTTTAATGTATTCTATTCATGTTTAACGACTCATAAAAAAGTATCTATAAAAAGTATTGGTATGAAAATTTTTATTTGACAAACTTACATATTTATTTATCTTATTCACTTCAAAAAATTAATTTTAATAGTGATTTTGTGTTAAATCAGCCATTGTTTCTGAAAGTTATGTGACCGAAAAACCCGGTTAAGCTGCTTAAAGGGTTAATGTTTGTATTTCATTAATCAATTCTGGCTAAAGATTAATATTGAAATAAATAGTATTAAAAAAATATTGAAGCATATCTGCTACCTGAAAAATATCGAGAGAGTTCAGAAGCTGAATTATAGATTTAAATTTTTTTATTATACAATAGGATCATTAGGGGGTTTTTTATGCAATTAATGTCATGTGATTTATTGGTTTGATGACTGATTAATTGTATTTGCTTTTATCTTTCTAAAATTTCATAACTGTGGATGTGGTTGATAATTTTATATTGTAAAATTGTAAATTTTTGTTCAGTATTTTTCGGTTAACCGGACACCAGTGTTAAGTGAGTATGCATGTACCAAAAAAATTATATACATATGCAAATATTATATGTGTATATATAACATTGCTACCCAGCTAACCGAAAAGTACATTTTTTATTTAATTAAATTGATTGAAATCCGCAAAATAATTTTGAAATTCCCTAGTTGTTTTTTATTTATTTCAAAAAGTTTCCTTTCGAACCTGTCATGAAAACTTATATTGGGCTGAGTTTGAGCTGAACTTTTCACAGCCTAAATGCTGAACCTGCATTTTATTATTTCCAGGCCATGTTGATCAATATTGTTTTCCTCTTATTGATAATGTAACCAGGGCCTGACTAAAGCAGGGGCATGCGGGGCAGTTGCCCCGGGCCCCCCGGTTTGAGGGGGCCCCCCAAGGAGAGAAAAGTTTCTTGTTAAAAGAGGGCCAAATGATATAAAATAACAAAATATTACCAAAATTCTTTTTTTTTTTTTTCAATTTTAAATGGCCTTTTTTTTTCTCTTACCCCCTTTGTTTCCAAGCCCCACGTTCCCTTTAAGTAATAGTTACATCATAAAAAAATTAATAGTTAAAATTATCTATCTTCGGTTATTATGTATAAAGATGTGAAATATGAATACTGAAATCAGTACTTGGTGCGAAATTTATGCATACATACAATAGGTTTATATTTTAATTTTAGTCACTTGAGTATAATTGACAATTTTAAGATATAAGGGGGCCCCCTAATAATGTTTGCCCCAGGGCCCCCCACTGTCTAAGTCGGGCCCTGAATGTAACAGTTATTTTTTCCGTTTCTTCATTCATTAGTGGAGAATGTGAATGACAAAACATACCTCTGTTTACATTTCCAAAATATTCTTATATGCTGGTTAATGACACAAAAAATAAGGGATTGTACTAAGTACACAGTAGACCACCCCTAGTATTTTATTGAGAATTTTTTTTTTTTTTTATATATATAAAGGTAAAATTTTGATTTAATACTACAGTTAATATGCTAAAAAGAAAGCTTTAAATATTAATTTTACAAGAATGTATTGAATTTAAACATGGGGCACCATGGGGGCACCCCATGGGGACCAACTGGACATGGGGGCACCCCATGGGGACCAACTGGACATGGGGGCACACATGGGGACCAACAAGTTCTGGGATACAATCCATCCATCCATCGAGTGGTCCACAATCCGTCCTATTATTGTAATGCAGAATTTTCAAAATATTTGATAAATGCTTATTCTCTACAGATAAATACTGTTTTAAAGTAGTTATTAACTGTAAGATAAAGTAAACAAAGAAAAATATCTATGTATCATAGTAAAAAATATTTTGGTTTGTATTTACTGCTTTTAAAACAATACAAGTGTTTTACTATTAACAGTAAAATAATTAAACTAAAACACTTTCTGACAAATTCTGAAATTTCATTAATCATTTTAGATGTAACATAAAACAAATTTGGAATCAAAACTTTATGATTACTAATTTGTTTGTATCAGTGTTATCGTAAAATCACCCACATATCCAAATTATTATCCATAATTATTTCAGGAATATTTGAGGCTCCTAAGTATTTTGGAGTTTCATTTTCAAATTTTCATGAGGATGAGTTTATTTTATTTAATTACTTCATCTTATTTTCAATTGTCTCTGTATCAATCTGTTGTTATTTAAAAAGTATAATAATCTTAAAATCTTTTTATATTTTTTCTATTTTGTACATATTTTATTTGAAATTTTTATTTGAAAAAAATTGCATTATTATGTTATTTTTGGGGGTAAAAGAGAAATAAAGAGTATTTAAATCAATAAAAAATAAACTTACTGAGTTTCAAATAATACTTAATAGTGGACTCAGGGCTGTAGCCAAGGTGGTGATATAGGCGGCTCACCCTCTCACCCCCTCCCTCCTAAAACATTTTGAGCCTCACCTGGAAAACATTCCAAAGTCACTAAATGAATTTATGTTACATTACATCATCATGAATGTAAATAATGAAAATTTTAATTCAGATGTAGGTTCAAAGTTACATTATTATATCAATCTGTGCATACTTTAAATGTAATCTTTTTACCAAATACATTTATGTATTAATCAAGCTTTTTTGGTTATTAAGGAACTTAATTAAACTTGAAATGAAATTATTTTATGATTTTGATGTGAATCAGTAGGATCTTTTGAGACAAGTTGCAGTGAAAAATTTAAGAAATGTATCTTTATTGTGCATATTCAAATATGTTATTTAAATTATTTGCTTGACATTAATTTGTAATAACTTCATGGTTTTTAAAATAATCTTAAATTTTATTCTTTTAGTTTATTACTTTATTTTTTTTTTTTAAATATTTTACGGTATATTGTAAGCACTCATTATAATTTTGATTTAAACATTCAGTTTATAATTAAATTAAATAAACAAATTAATAACCAGACATCCACAAATTCTAAAATTCCTACAACCTATGGAGTAAGCAACACAGATTTCAGGGAGTCTATGAACTATCTTTAATATTAGTTGCTTAATTATGAATAAAAATCATATGCATTACATATCAGCCATAATATTTACATTGTTACTTTTAATTTTATTCTCTAGATTTTTCCTGCTAGCAGTTTAGGATTGAATTTAAGTAAGTTTACTAATTTTTTTTTTTTATGTTACATATGATCTAGCTAATAAATCTTTATAAAATTGGCTATTTGCCTGCAAATTAACTTAGCAATGAAGCAACGATTTGTAGATCTTTTAGGATTTGTTGTAAATTGTCTGTATACGAATTTCAGGTGTAATGTGATATAAAACATGGTCAAATTAATGTCTACCTAGTATGAAATAATGTATTTAAAAAAAAATGCTTCAAGATACATCATTTAAGACTACCTCTGTGCTAAGCATAGCCCTAATATAAGAAACAAGAATTTGAGACTGATAATAAATGTTTAAATATCAATTACATTTCTGTAAAAAGCTTTCAGGTTCATTAAAAGCTATTTTTTCTAGAGAAATGCAAAACAAGCAAACTGTTTTATTTTGAAATTGAATGGAATAAATTTTTGACTGTTTAAAATGAAATGTTGCATTAAATCTTCTGTCTTTAGATAAAAGCAATCATAAAGCAAATTAATATTTTTATAAAATTTAGAAAATTTACTGTGCCTAGTTAAGCCAGACATTACGGCTTCTTGTGAAGTCCAAATCATTGCTCATATGCGACAAGCACTTATGACATTCAATTAGGGTTGCCAAAATGCTGTATACTTTTGAAAAATGTGCCAACTTTTTCCCGGCAAAAATGTTAATATAATGTTGTAATTTTTCAAAATCAAATTCATAGATTCTTGAAGGAATTTTTAATTTTTTTTTCAATATTTTATATTATTTATTGACTAACTTTTATTAAAAAATACCTTAGAAAAAAATATTATTATTAAGCTTGGCCAAACTTGAAAAAAAAAATCCTTATTTTATGAATTTGATGTGAATGAGTAACTTTATGAGGCAAGTTTTCTTGAATAATTTTGGAAAAATAGATTTAATCTTTATAATGAATATTTAATCATACTCTATTGATTATTAACTTGACCTTTCCTATTAGAATTTTAAACATTTTAAAAATTATCGATTTTTTTATTATTTTAGTTTATTACTTATTTTAATATTTTATTATATTGTAAGCATTCATTATAGTTCCGATTGCACTATTAATTGCACTCAAACTACTGTTTAAAAAATGTAAACAAAGCAGTGACCAGAAATCTGCACAATCTCTGGTCCCAAGCTGTGTGGATTTGAGGGAGTATTTTTCTCTCCTTTATTGTTTAGAATTCAATAGATGCAGATCATGCACAACCTTCAGGTAAGGGTTGATTTGTCAACATTAGCATTATTACTATTATTTAGAAAACATGAATGAAAATCATTAAAACTTCTTTTGCTAGGTTCAGACACTATGTCAAATATGCCACAAACTTTAATAGCTAGTACGCCAGACTTTATCAGCTAGTATGCCACAAGCACAGAAAAGAAAGAGTATGAACATATTAATATTTTCTTTAAATTAAAGCTACATTTTTGTGTGCTACATGAAAGTGTGCTACATTTTGTGTGCTACACACACAAAAAATAAATAATTTTATTTTTTTCTTTCTCATAGAAACTGGATCATCAACACTTACAGCAAGAAAACTGAAAGAGAAGTGCAGAGAAGAGGAATTAAAAGAAATCGAAACAGTGACAAACAAAAGTATGCAAAGACTACGCAAACTGAAATAAGAAACTTTCAAACTTTCTAGAATCCATCGATGCAGAGAAATAATGATATACAAAGAACAATAGTAGCGACAATAAGTGCTCAGGTACAAGGAGTACAAATTTTTAATACTGATCAATAAAAGTATTTTTAACCAGCATTGTCATTTTCTCCTGTGTAAATATTTAATCCAATCAAGGTATACTTAAAAATAAAATAATAAATAAAAATAAAAATATACTTGAAAAATTGGAAATTAATGAAATAAACATTCCAACTTAGAAAGATACATTTTTAGCGTATAGACCGGGAAACGGCAGTAGAGACATTGTATGCGTGTGTATCACTCGAGTTCACGGATAAAATTCTAGAATAAATCAAATCTCGATTCATATATTAAATCGCATTTGGTCTGCCAAGTCATATCTTGGTGGAAAACACCTAAAAATCTAATTTTAGCGATTAATTCAGATTTACCATTGTGCCTTCCTGCATCTAAAAGTATTAAAACATGAAGAACTGGGAGCAAGAAAACACAATGTTAAACCTACGAGTAAACTCCTAAAATCAGGGTGTTAGGTGTTTTCCACCAAGATATGACTTGGCAGACTAATTGTGTCTTAATATGCAAATTGAGATTTAACTAATTGTGAAATTTCAACCATGAACTTGATGGGGTGATTGTCTGTGATGACACCTGCCAGTCTATTATGTTTTGTGAATTTATGAGACTTAAAATATTTAAATATATATTAATAATAATATTATATATAATATATTAATAATAATAAATATTTAAATATATTAATATTTAACTTTTACAATTTTTTTTTTTTTTTTTTTTTTTTTCTAAGAAAGTACAAGAAATTAGAAAAATGGGTATTTTTATATTGGGTTCAAGGAGGTAAAAATTTAATTTTTGTACTGATCGACTGACATTTACAACTTTCTGAAGTAGTAAAGTTAAAATGTATTGTGCATGTCTTCGTTACCATTATCATCAAATTTGTATTTAGCCATGCTCTAAACGTTTCTCCCTATTCTTTATGCAATGGAATACTTTTGCATGGATAAATTAATAAGAAATATTTTTTGCACCACAGATTGTATATTTAAGTAATGCATATCAATTTTATTATATCCAAATGAGTGTAACATAAAACTAATTTTTGATACTTTTTGGTTAGCTGGGTGCCAGTGTTATATAAACATTTATATGTATATGCAACACTGGTGCCCGGCTAACTGAAAATTACTTTTTTTTCCATTTTAGTTTATTACTTTATATATTTTGTCTATTGTATGTATTAGGAATGTGATTTTCGCATTTTTGCACATATTTTGCTATTTAACAGCACATTTTCTCTAACAAAATTCTGGTGTATAAAAATGTAGAAATATCATCCTTGATATATATATCTACACCCGCAAGATTTACAAGTATCTTGCATGTATTTTTTATACAGAATAAAAGGTCTACGATTTTTGACAGTTTTCATGCATATAAATTTGAAATACTCTGATATTTACAAGAAATATTTCAATGTAACTAAGAAGAAAAGATTTTCTCCATAAGTTCGTACTTACAAAATTTTGAAAAAAAAATTCAGAATATGAATATATTTCAGGATGTGAGTTTCAAAACTTTCTTATTCGAAGGTTCATACAGAGTTTGCTAAATGAAAATTAAGGACTTTGTAAAGACTTTGTAAGGAGTCTTTAAGGACTTAAGGTTTGTATGAACCCTGTTTTTAGGAAATCATGTTAAACTTATGTCCATTAGTTTTATTGTAAATCAAAATTTTACTAAGCCAGATATTTTTTTTTTAATCTGATTATAATGCATTTTGATGCAGCTTAAACAATAGAACAGATGATACAGAAACTTTACTTTTAAAATTATGAATAAGGCAAGTTTTGAAAGCTGCATTGACATACATTCTAAAAAAAAATTCTCATAGAATCTATGCATTGTTTGTAAGGGGAAAAAATTAGTTGGATGTGCCAATGCCAGAACTTTTTTCAATCTCATACGTATATTGAAAATTTAAAAAAGGAGTTATGCTAATATTTTTATATAATTATTTCAATACTATACCAACTTTGATTTTCATTTAGAATTTCTACTTCTGTCAATTAATTATAGTAAAAACAAATGTGTACAAACAACGAGCTGTTAATTCCCAAACTATCTTAATCCTAATTAAACTAACTTTCATGTATTATATAGAAAAATGGAAAATCTGTATTTTTTAATATTCCAATACAGTAAAATCTCTGAATACCATAAACCTCATTGAATAGATTCTTATATCGGGCCCAGTTGGTCTTAAATTTTTTTAGCACCAGTTTGAACCTACATCACTACCACCAGTTTTAGCCAATCAGATTGCTGAGCTCAGCTGGTCCAGTTGGGGAATTAACGTCTCGTGTTAATGTGGATCATGATATTAATTAAAATCAAGTTTTCCGTTATCTGTTATCATCAGCTGTTTGCAAATAGCCAGCTTAGCAGGACCAGGGGCGTGCCAACTTTGTAAAGCGCCTGTGTGCAGAACTACAGTTGGCGCCCTATATACCCCCCCCCCCCCCGAAAAAAAAAGAAAAAATTTCCAAGTTCGTTTGGAAAAATATAAAAAGGTACAATATTTCATTTGTGGCATATTTAAAGTTATTTTCATCGGCACGAGCAAAACATTTTTTCATAAATCTATATTTTTCTGTTTATATTACAGCCATTATTGTAGTTCCTAACTTTGAAGGAATTCGCAATTTTCCGAGGTTCTTTGTCAAAATTCACGTTTTTTCGCGATCCTTTGACAAAATTTGCGCTTTTTCTCGAGAACTTTTCAAGAAATTATCTCTGTTCCCGCCACACTTTGGCAAAATTCACGGTTTTTTTTCCGCTTATCTTTCACAAAATTTGCGTTTTTTTCACGATCCTTTGACGAAATTCGCGTTTTCCGCTGTCCTCTGTCGAAATTCGCGTTTTTTCCTCGATGTTTTGACAAATTTTGCTCTTTCTCCGCGAACTCTTGATTATATTTGCACTTTTTCTGCGATCTTTTAAAGAAAATCGCGTTTTTCCTTCCTCCCTTTGATGAAATTCGCGTTTTTCCTTCCTCCCTTTGATGAAATTCGCGTTTTTTTTACGATTCTTTGCCAAAATCGCGGTTTTTCGGGCCATCCTTTGACGAAATTCGCATTTTTCCGCGACCGTTCGACAAAATTCGTGCTATTTTCGTGACCTTTTTACAAAATTCGCGTTTTTTCCTCGACCTCTTGACGAAATTAACGCTTTTTCCACGGTTTTTTGAAGGAAATTGCGCTTTTCCGCAATTTTGATTAAATCCGTTCTTTTTTTGACGAAATTCGCGCTTTTTTACGCGACCCTTTTCGTTCCGTTTTCATCGCCACTTTTGTTAAACCTGGAAATTTTCAGGGATACAGACAGCAATGACGTCAAATGGCAATTCAAGTTAAGTTTCAAAAAAAAAAAAAAAAAAAAAAAATTAATAAGTAAAACGGCGATTTTGCGCAGCTCTTACACCCCCTGTAATTGTTTTAAACGAAACTTTGGTACAACTTTAGCCTCTGCTGAGGGCCCCTGACTGGTTGGGGCCTGAACGCTGCAGTCCCCTTAGCCCTCCTTTTTAATCCGGCTATGGTTTACACTGCACAATAACAAGTAATCAACAATATAATTTTTACAATTCTTTTCAAAGTTTTCAGAATTAATAATGACTACTTTTTACGCTGAAAAAAATCTGTAATTTTTGTAGAAAAAAAGTATTTTATTCAGAGAAAACTGTAAAAAAACATTTGTTCCTGTTTAAAAAAATGTTAAAACTGATTCATTTTTTTCTGTTTAAAACAAGTTGGAAATTGCACGTAAAGCGTAGCAAATAAGGTGCGTTCGTTGATAATGAAGTTTTAAAATATTCAGATCTTGCTGATATAGTAGAGCGTACTTTGGATACAGTATAGTGGTCGAAATCTTTGTGTTCCTGTAAATATGCAAGGAGTAATTTTTATTATACTTCATTAACGTATATCTTATTCCTAAAATGTGAAGTAGTTTAATATAATTATACCACCCCCCAAACAATGTTTCCCTGTATAACATTATTTAGTGGAATACATTTGTGTGGCCCTGTAATTTAATAATAAATATTCTTTGCATCACAGATTGTACAAAATGTATTTTTTAGTATATATTTCATAGATTCATGTCAATTCTGTTATATTCAAATGAGTGTAACACCATTAAAATGCATTTGAAACTTTTTTCCCCATTGACCGTAATGTAACGGAATACTTTTGATTGTCCCTGTAATTGATCTATCCATACGATTTTCATAAAATTTAAAATGACTCGACAAAATTATGTAATAAATATACGTTTTAAATTTCAAACGATTAAAATGCATTTGAAACTTTTTTCCCCATTGACCGTAATGTAACGGAATCCTTTTGATTGTCCCTGTAATTGATCTATCCATCCGATTTTCATAAAATTTGAAACGACTCGACAAAATTATGTAATAAATATGTATTTTAAATTTCAAACGACTCGGTTGGGTAGTTTTTGCGTTGTTATATGCGGACAGACAGACAGACTGACGGACTGAGCGACAACAATAGGTGCTTACGTATTTACATAACTACGAACGCACCTAAAAATGCGGGTTGTATAATTTTTACAGAAAAAAAATATATATACTATTTACAGAAAAAAAAATTGTTTTAATGAAAAATTACAGACTTTTTTCTGTAAATTGTACAGTTTTCCGCATTGCTGCCAAAGTTGATATGTTATTTCTATCAATTTGATATATTCTTTTTTTTTCAATGTAGCTTATAATCATAGAAAAAAAAATTGCCAGTTGAGCACATTTTAAGCAGTATCAATAAAAGAAGTTATTAATTTCTCGTGATAACAAATCAGAACAAATGAGAAGAAAGACAGACGCCAAAAGGAAAAAAAAAAAAAAGAAAAGAAAAAAGAAAACTGAGTTATTCTATGCATTTCGGGTTAAAGGATGCTTTAATTAAAATTGGTATTATTTAAATGGGTTTCTTTTTAATTCTTGCCAATAACCACTATTTAGTGTTAATCATTGAATATTATTAATTTGTTATTTGGCGATTAAGGTTTCTGACCCCTTTGAAAACCTTTTGAGATAGGTTGCCCCTCTGAAAAATCTCATTTCAAATTTACTGTGATTTATATTATTTCTGCAAATTATTTTTACGAAGAGTTTTGAGTCGTATAGGGACTTATGGCTATTACAATAGGATGTATGCGGATCGTGTAACGTAACGTAACGTAAAACGCTTGGGACGCATAAGTCTACCCAGTGTTCTCGCTGTCGCTCGCCAATGCGCCAAATTACGACTAAATTCTTCATTTGGCGAATAAACAAGCGATTAGATTCGCCAAATTGCTAGTGCTCATTTTTTTCTTTTTCTTTTTTCATACATACAGCGGCGCCAACTTTTGAAAAATATTGGTTGGACTCAAAAAATTTTTGAACAAATACAAAAATATTGGATGGGCTCAATTAATAATGGGGTGAATGAAGATATCAAATTATTGGGTGGGCTCGCACCCCATGGGCCCAATGCATATATATTTAATGTATACCTATTTTTTATATTTGTAGCGGATAGTTGAAATTAGATTAATAACAATCGCTGTCACAGTTATAAAAACTTGGTTTTTTTTTATAACATATTGAAAAAAAAAATGCATTAAAAGATTTACTTTTTTTTTGGGGGGGGGGGAGCTACACGGCGAATTTATTTTGCTAATACTTTTCTCATTTGGCGAATGTTTTTTATTTTTAATTAGCCAAATTACTAACGTAGGTCAAATGTCAGCGAGAACACTGAGTCTACCCTATTTTTACGGCCTGATTTTTGCAGGGAAGGCTTTTACCAATATTTCCAAATAATAAATGTTATCTTATTTATGACAGAAATTCTGCAGTAAGTCGATGATCGTTATTTAAAAATAAAGTGCCGCGACGCCGGAAGATGGTCAAATTGGCTCCGTTGAGGGCGCTGTGGCGGCCTTGTTCGTAGCACCATGTAATGGCCAGTATTGGCTGCGAACATGTATAAATTAAGATTTAAAAATAATTAAAAAGAATATTGCCCAGTTAAACTGATGGTATTGAGCTCACAGGCTATGCATACTAATTGTACATTACAGCCTTATATATTCAAGGGTTAGTGCCGTTCGAAAAACAAATTAATTGGGGAAAATACCTACCCTCATTTCCTCTTTTTATACTTAATCATTGAACCCCCTAAATTAATCAGAGATATGTTTTATCATATGAAACAACTATATCCAAAATTCAGAGCAAATCGGATCATTCTTCATAAAAACACATTTATGTAATTTAAGGAGAGTTATCCCCTTCCTTTATACTTAATCATTAAACATTCAAATCTATTCAGAGATTTGCCTTATCAGAGAGAACCTACATCCAAAATTTAAAGGAAATCGGACAATTCTGCATAAAAACCCATTTATAAAATTTGACAGGAGGCATAATTGCCCGTATCCCCTTTATATTTAAAAAAGAACCCCACGGCGAATTAGGGAAGCATCTTATCACTATGAACCTGTATTTAAAAATTGAAGCAAATCTATTAATTCTGCAAGAAAAACCATTAACCTAGAGGGGTAGTCCCACGGATACCCCATTTATACTTATCCAAAGAATTCCCAAAACAAATCAGGGAAGCACCTTATTAGAATGAATCTACATCTGAAATTTGAAGCAAATCTGTAATTTCTGCGTGCAAAACCCATTAACCTAAATTAAGGGGATGGGCGGTTACCTCCCATTTCTCCCCTTTTAGACTTATCCAATGAACTCAAAACACTAATCTTGGATTTGTCCTGATGAGAATGATCCTATGTCTAAAATTTGAATGAAATCTGATAATTCTACACGAAAATCCCATTTATCTAAAATAAAGACGGGTTTACAGCCCCGTCCCGCTCTTTATACTTATTCAATGAACTCTCAAAACCAAACATGGTGGTGCCCTCATCAGAATGATCCTATAATTTGAATTAAATCTGATAAATCTGCATGAAAAACACATTTATCGAAATTAAGGGTAGGGAATCAGACCCCCGTTGCCCTTCTTTATACTTATCCAGTGAACACCTAATACTCACGGAGGCGCCTCATCAGAATGATCCTATATCTAAATTTTGAGCGAAAACTGATAATTCTGCATGAAAAACCCATTTATATAAATTAAGGGAAGGTGCATTAGCCCCCGTTCCCCTTTTATATTTATCGAATGAACTGCCATAACTAATCAGGGAAGCGCCTTATCAGAATATACCTATATCCAAAATTTCAATTTACTCGGATATTTTTATCATGGGTTATAGAATTACGCACGCACATACAGAATTGGCAGACACATAAGCTCTCAGGCTTTGATAGTCTGCGGACTAAAAACAGGTGGAATTAAGTTTTTGCGGTATACTACGCTCTAACATATCTGCAGTGAGTTAATAGTGCTGTACGTTTTCAGCCATAAGAATTTTGGCGCCTTTCATAGTGTGCATCTACATGAAATGCGTCTCTGTTTAAAAAAGTTGAACAGGTCTGCGTCTAAATCACTAATCAAGGTACTTAGTAAAAGCATAAACAGAATCTATGTATATATTTTTCAGTTGAATATTTATAAGCAAGTTTGTCTCAGGTAGATCTAAGGAAAACAGTTGAGATGTCAAGAAAATGCGACAAATTTTATAATAATTAAGTTAAAGATTTTTTTTTTAAATATTTGTTTTAACTGAAATTTTTGGCGCCTTTACTACTTCGGCGCCTGTGTGCGCCGCACACTTCGCACACTGGGTCGGCACGCCCCTGAGCAGGACATGAGTTTCTGTCTCTATATGAGCTGACGGACAATAGAACGGCAGAGAATTGAGAAAATAATATAAAGAGCATTGTGTTATCACAATGCTCCTTTTTCACAGAATATTTCCAAATTCAAGTAAGATCTCTCGACCATAACCAAAAACATATACAAAAAATTTTGTTCCATTTCATACACTTTTTGATGGTAGAATGGCAACTTACAAACACAAGGACAGACAGACATTTTTTGAAAATATTTTTTTTTGGAATCTCTGAACCCTAAAACAGGTAAATATGGGGTCATTCCATGTCAAATCAACACAGCCCACAACCCGACCCTCTCTGAATTGGATGAAATTTTTTTTATTTGTTGCACTAATAGAGAAATGAATAAATCCGGAGTTTTTAGTTCATATTGCAATTAGTTTTTTAAATATTTAAATTTAAATTTGGTCAAATTTATCAAATTTTAGCAATTCTTACAACACAAAATAGGCTCTAACTTCTTTTCTAATTAACGTAGAGTTTTGATTTTGATGTCGTTGGAAAGCATATGAATTGTACTTTCATATGATATACTACATGACTAAATTTAAGAAAAATTTAATTTCAAGGTCATCAAGTTTAAAATTTAAATTTAAAAATTTTAAAGTTGTAATTTTTAAAATTCTCTAAAAAAATTATATATTATTTTTCAACTTATTGTAAACATAATCTGAAAGTTTTAGCCTGGGACCGCAATGGGTTCATGAGTTATAAATTCTAGAAAATTGGTAGTATCATGTTTCAACCATAACAAAAAAAAAAAAGAAAAAAAAAGCCACCACTTCATATATATATATATATATGTGTGTATAAAGCTGCATATTGAGCACCAGGAAGAAGGTCTTATAGTTGATTAACTGTTTTCTAAAATGTCTTTACTATGTGTGTGGGTAAAAAAGATTGGTATTTACACCCCCCCCCCCAATTTCTTTTTTAAGAATTAATATTTTCATAATTTTGAAAAAAAGGTATATTTAAAATTGAATAAAGATCTGGAGAAGCAAGTTGCTTTTAAAATTTTAAAGTTGTAGTTTTTAAAATGCTCTAAAAAATTATATATTATTTTTCAACTTATTTTAAACATAATCTGAAAGTTTTAGCCTGGGACCGCAACGGGTTCATGAAAAATAAATTTTAAGAAAACTACTTGCATCTAAATTTGCTCATAACAAGTGACAAATTTTGCTACTTTTTTAAACTAAAATTTCATACTGAATATACTGAAAATAAACTTTTAACCATCAAAAAACAATATTAAAATAATACCATAATAGTTTATCCCAATTTCTATATTCTGGGAAATACCTGATTTTTTTAAAAAATGTTTTAGGAAAGTTGATACACATATAAAAGACAAAAGATTTTATAGAGGATAAGAAAAATAGATTTAAAAAACCATTTAATAAATATCTAACAATGCATTTCAAAATAAACTTTTAAAATTTAAATACTAATGATATACAAGGATGCATACTTGAAATCCAAAAAATGAATATGCATGACTTATAAATTATGTTAATTATATTAATTGAAAATACTAATCAGTTGTTGTGCACTTTTTTCTTAATTTTATTGATGCAGAATGCATTTCTTCTTCAGATAGCTTATATGTTCTACTATTGACAGTTCTAGGATCAACTTTTGTTAATATTGTGTTTACTGTCACTTGTAAAATATCAGGATGTTCTGGAAAATAAAATGATGATGATGGGCCGTGTGGATGCAGGAAGTTGATTTTAATTTCTTCTCTGTCATAATTTACGCTAAGTACGCAAGCTAACCACCATTTTTGATCATAAATGCATGTTACATAACCATTTATTTCTTCCAGTTCAATTTCCCCTTCTTTCTTTGTTACTTTTGCAATTTTTCCAGTATCAGAATTAGAATATATTTTGCATAAAAGAGTGTTATTGTTCTGGGGTATAAATGCATGTAACTTTTGTGTTCCTGGTATTGCACAAGAAGAAGAAAAACGTTCCTGTAAAAAAATATTTTCATTTTCATAATCCTGAGAAGTTACATAACAAAATTCTATGCCAGAAATATGAGTTGAAGCCCATTCATATAATGCTCGTGGCATCATAATTTGATCTGTATATACCTGTTGCAAACTTGCACGAGCAGCTAATCTTTTGACTGTACCCCCTACGCCATCTGATACTCCTTTCCCGTGGGCAGTGGCAAAGAAGTGCCATTCAGCAGGTATGCCAAAGTCCTTTTTGTGACAGCATAAATTTAAAAAGTTCTTGCGGTTTTTATAGTGAGCCGCTGCACCATCAGAAAAGTATGTAAATTTTAGGGGAGACTCATCAGATTTTTCTTTTAAAAACTTAACTAGTTTTTTCTGAAATGCATATACAGCTGTGGTATCATGCGAAAGACAGTCAGAAATAACAACAAAACTAATATTTTCTATGTGGTTGTCTCTATTATAGTATATAACAAATGGGTGGAATGTTGCCTGCGCGTTATTCCAATGAAACCCTTGAGCTTCGTCTTGAAGAATGAATGAGTAATTTTCTGAAAAATCAGACACTATAGCATACTCCCCAAATTTAAGATTACTTTTTGTAACCTTAAAGAATGAGGATTGTTGTTGGGCTATAAATGAATGTCGGATAAGCACAGAAAGTTTATCAATAAATGATTCAATGAATTCCTCATATGAATTTGTTAAAGTTTGTAGAATGGAACGATCCACATTTAACCATTGTTTGTATTCAATTGTTTCAATACTGTTTTCACAAAATAGTTTGTCCAGATAAATTTTAAATTCTTCAAATTTGGGACAGTTTTTGCATTCATTGAGATAACAAGTAGGATGTGCTGGATTGCATAGAAGCAAAGCTATACAAGTTTTATAAGACGAAATTGGAATGTTTTCTTCTGAAGTTAGCTCCTTCAAATTACTTCCAATAATCATTAATTTTACATTCTGATGAATATGGCAAACACAAACTGTATGTGTCCCACTTGCACCAGCTAAAATACAGTTTTTCGGTCTTAGTTCAGCGAATTTTGAAAATCCAATTTTTAAGTGTGGATATCCATCTTTAAATTCTTTAAAAGCCTCATATAAATTGCATAACACCAGTCTTTTTTGGACTTGAATCTTTTTACCTTGACTAACCATGGATACAAAGTCTTTTTTGCCAGGCATAACTCTGCTTATTTGGTCACTATTATAAAAATCTCTCACACTATTTACTATATCCTGACTTAGATTTTTGCCAGGTTTGGGGTTTGGAGTTGAAAGAATTCCCTTTTCTTTCACCAATTTTTTGGCTTTTCTAACCATGTAATTAGGGAAGCAGAGAAAAATGTTGAAAGAAAAAAAATTGCTTGTTGATTAAAAAAATAAAATATATAACACAAAATGTTTTTTCAGAAAACACACAAAATTTTTAAGCAACTTGCTTCTGCAGATCTTTATTCAATTTTAAATATACCTTTTTTCAAAATTATGAAAATATTAATTCTTAAAAAAGAAATTGGGGGGGGGGGTGTAAATACCAATCTTTTTTACCCACACACATAGTAAAGACATTTTAGAAAACAGTTAATCAACTATAAGACCTTCTTCCTGGTGCTCAATATGCAGCTTTATATATATATATATATATATATATATGAAGTGGTGGCCTTTTTTTTTTTTTTTTTGTAATGGTTGAAACATGATACTACCAATTTTCTAGAATTTATAACTCATGAACCCATTGCGGTCCCAGGCTAAAACTTTCAGATTATGTTTACAATAAATTAAAAAATAATATATAATTTTTTTAGAGAATTTTAAAGATTACAACTTTAAAATTTTAAAATTTAAATTTTAAACTTGATGACCTTGAAATTAAATTTTTCTTAAATCTAGTCATGTAGTATATCATATGAAAGTGCAATTCATATACTTTCCAACGATATCAAAATCAAAACTCTACGTTAATTAGGAAAGAAGTTAGAGCCTATTTTGTGTTGTAAGAATTGCTAAAATTTGATAAATTTGACCAAATTTAAATTTAAATATTTAAAAAACTAATTGCAATATGAACTAAAAACTCCGGATTTATTCATTTCTCTATTAGTGCAACAAATAAAAAAAATTTCATCCAATTCAGAGAGGGTCGGGTTGAAAATGACCCTTTTTTGTGTTGATTTGACATGGAATGACCCTATGTTGAAAACTGGAAATTGAAAAAAATTTTGATTACAATACTTCCTTCTATTGATGATACAAGAAAAAAAATAATGAAACATTAATTTTTGAGGTGATTTATTACCAGTTAGTCAAGATTTGCCAATGCACAAATTCCTATACATTTAAGGCAACAGATGGTGATGTTGGCCTAGATGTCTCAAATAATGAAGAGAATGTATCATAAGTTTGAAATTTTTTAACTATTTATGCATACTTAAAAAATATTAATAGAATGGGTAGGGTATGTATTTATTTAATTTACTACCGTCCTCACAAAGGCATGCAAATGTAATAATGTTTTATACCCCCCCCCCCGCCCCCGAAAAAATAAAAATGAAAATACATGAATAATGCATTATATACAGATTTTTTTTAAATTTAAGATAGTTTTTAAATATCCATTTTTAAAGAAGGATGCAGAGAATGTAAAATTTTGTGCAATCAAAGTCTCAATAACATGGTAGAAAATTATAGATAATGGTGGGTGCATGGTAGAAAATTATAGATATTTTAAAAGTTGATTGTAGTGTTGTTAGAAATGAAAATTTTCTATGACTTAACAAGTTTCACCTTTAAAGAAAAAATTATCTGAATCAGCAGTTCCCAGTAGTCGCAGAACAATCAAGGTTTGCATCAAAAAAGGAGGTAGCTCCATTTTTGCACTTTTGGAAAAGTTAAAAACTAAACCTTTTTATTATTTAAATTTTAAAGTTTTGTCAAAAGTATTTTTTCTACTCATGTATTACCATATGCACTTATAAACATATTGCCAACAACAATGTCCAAAAATATCTTTTTTATCTGTTTAAAAACTATACCAATTTCAACAGCAAATAATATTTTAAGTGTTAATCCAAAACTTTCTAGTTGATGAGCAAAGGAGCAAAATATACAGATTTATCTAAATCAGCTCTTAATCATTTCATGGCCTAGAACAAAATTTAAACTGATTAAAATCATATTACTCAAAATTCTGCTTCGGAGCACTATTCGATTTTTATATCGTTACGGTTGTATTTATGAATAAGTTTGAGTGAGAGTCATGGGCGTAATCTGGTGGGGGCATATGCCCCCAGTTTTTCAAGTGCAGGGGCAAGATACGGATTTTGCCCCTCCAGTTTTTTGTCTTGTTTTCTAGTTAAAAAACATTTTAGTATTTTTTTTTCACCCCTATAATTTATGTACTACCTTGCATAAATTTAAAAAAAAAAATCAGAAATAATATTTGAAGTGATTACATAAGTAATTTCCATTAAAAACTTCCTGCCATAGTAACATTTGCCGTAAAAATATTCTTCCTCTCCTCTTTTTCGCTTTGTACAAAGTAGAAAGACTTTATTTCCCCTTTTTATCAAGCAGGGATGTTTGTTTGGATACAAGCGTGAGAGAACATACCATGATTACTGTGTCCTTGACTTTGACCATTGTCCTTTTCCTTAGGATAATATAATTTTTACGACATTTTAACTTCCTGACCCCCCAGGTCTCTCGAATGTATCGAGTTTTCCTTGAATATACCCATAGCGCCAACACGTCTGAAGAAATTGTCCGGGGTGTGTGATTTTGAACCTTGTTGCCCATTGTCACAAAAAGTGAGACATGCTAAAGGAGGAACAGTAGCTTGTAAATCGGAAGATAAAAATTACAATAATCCGTATACAAATGTATCCGCTTATAACGGAAAATATTAATATTTCTTACAAAAGAAATAGTTTACAAATATGCCTGGTAAGAAGGATAATTGTCTAAAACTGAATTTTTCTTTGGTCACTTACACTTGAAATTTCGTCTTATAGCATTTTACTGAATTAAATAAGCACAGTAATCTTATATAGTAAAATGCGTGTAAGCGAGATCGCTAAAATAGGATATATAGTGATATTTGAGTAAAACCTTGATATTCGGATTTTTTTTTTTTTTTTTTTTTTTTTTTTTTTTTTTTTTTTCTGTGTCTTTTGACTTGGATATGGATATATCGAAATCTACTTGTATTTTTTTTACTGTTGGAAAGTTTTTAGTTTAATTTCGAAATTTTAAGATATACTGATCGAAGTGAAGAAACTTCTATTTTTTTAATCTAAACTTTAAATTTAATTAGAAATATGTATCACAGAATTTAGGTTGTATACGATGAAAATTCCATTTATACAAATACAGATATTTGGTATTTTTTCATATCAAAATCTGGATATTTTCCATTCTATTCAAATTTTACCTTTAATTGAAAATAATTATAGTCTCATTTTTTCCTACTATCTAAATTCGTGTTTTCTTTTTATTTTATTAAAAAAAATAATAATAAAGGCGAAATTGTTTATACTTACTTTTTTGCGTACTTTTTGACTGATTTAAAAGATTGTTTAAGAAATTTATATGATACAGAATGAAAATTGAAAATACCCAAATACTTTGAATTTTCATCTCGAAATAATCTGGATATTTTACAGCCTATACGAGTTTATTTCTCTCAGAAGTAATACTTTCGTTAGCTTTTTCCTCAGTCAATTATATTAAATTTTTTAAATATTTTTATTGTTACTATCACATTTTGTTTAGTCAGAAAAATGAGTTGTAACACCAAATTGTTACTCTGCTTTTAAGTTTGTCGTTAGAAAGAATTAAAACTTTTATTAAGAAATCCCGTATTTTTGACAATTTTTTGTCTCTGAAATATTGCCCAAGCAAACAAATTTCAATTTTACTTAAAAAAAAAAAAAACGCTAAAGAGATTTTAGCTGAATGCTAAAAAATAGAAAGATAAAACATTGTTTTCTCTTTAACGTAAAGCTTGGGCACCTAAATGGCTGGACGTTGCACCTCCCGCCCTATGTGTCAGTTACAAAACAAACTGCGCCTGCATTAACTCTTTGTTTAAACCGTTAGTATTCTGGCTCATAGTACGAAATCATTCAATTAAAAAGTGTTGATGGGAGAATATTTTGGTATATAGTTACTAGTTCAATATTTTTTTTTTATCAGTTATGCCCCCACCTAATGTAAGAGACGACAAAAAGTGCAATGTGGGTTATGTAATTATATTTTCGATAGTGATTACAGGAACACACTTAATAAGCAAAAGCATGCTGATAAAATTTCAGCCGTTTTGCATTTGTTGGAGCTCTAAAAAATCCTTTTGAAGTAAGCTAGCTATTTTATTACAGAAAATTTTAGATGTGTAAATAACTGAACTGTTTTCATATTTAAAAATGAATTATTTTATTTTATTTTATTTATTTATTATTATTTTATTATTTATTTATTTATTGAGGGGGCAGATAAATTTAATAACTTGTAAAAATGTACTGTTATTCGATATATATAAATGTTTTTAACAGTTAGTATCGCAATTCCCTAACTATTTGCTAGTTTTGTTACAAACTGGAGATGACAAGTTAGTTGTTATTTAAATTTCATGAAATTATCATTTTTAACTATATATTTTTTCTTTCAATATCATCTTTTTTGCCAACTATTTTACAATTTGCAATTGCAAGTCAATGTATATATTAGTATTATACACAAAGTTAAAATTGTATTATAAATCTTTTTATATTTTATCAATTTTATTTCATCATTATTTAAGAGTAATGTAGTATTTTAATAAATTTTTGCCTACATGGCTTTTCATTTTTATTATCTCAAGGTTCAACAACTAAGAAAGTTCGTTTATTTTTTGAAATTCAAATGTCAATATATGTAACATAATTCTATATTTTTAAAACTTTGTTATGGTACAAGTAAAAATAATTTTGTCTCCCTGCATAACAATACTTTGATTATTATTTTATGGATAGATGTTTTTGTGTGTGTGTGTGTGTATAGATAAGAATCAAAATTTAATCATTTGAAACTTGAAAATAATTTTAGCCCTTGGGGGAGGATAAAACAGCGCAACTTTTGACTGTTTAAAGCTAATTGATGATTAAATGGATCTTTAAACCTCTTTTGCAATTTGAAATTTTAAAAAGGCATTTCAACTTTACTGGTACATTTTTTGTGCCTGATGTGCCTGTGTGTGTGTGTGTGTGTGGGGGGGGGGGGGGGTAGATGAAAAAGGAACCAGAATTTTACTTTTGGCTTATGTATTTCTTTTATTTGTTTGGTATTTGTTTTTCTCAAGGAGTCAGAAAAACTATGTACAATTGCCTTGTTTATTAAAAAATTTGAGTATAATTTGAAAACCCTTTGAATTCGCTCCTAAAAATTTACATACTCTGCTTTAATAATTTATTTGTTATTTATCTATATATTGCATCTAATATATTTATATGATGTATGTAATTATATATTTTATCTAATGCTAGTAGAGATAGCTATAAATATATAAAATAGTTTGTCCTGACAGAGTGATAATCAATGCACATCCCAAACTACTGAATCTAGAACCATGAAAATTGGAGAGAAAGTACTTATGATGTAAGCATGCACTAAGATGGAAATTTTGAAATTACCCCCCTTAAGAGGGACAAGCGGGGGAGGTAAAAAATTCTAAAACAAATTGCCATATCTCAGCAAACATTTAAGGTAGGAGCGTAAAATTCCAGAAAATAAATCTACTAAAAAAATTATTAAACACATAATCCAGTGATTTTAGAAATCTCAACATAAGGGGTTAAAAGGGGGGAGTCGAACAATTTAGAACATTTGGCACATCTCAACAGTCTTTTCAAATAAGAACGTGAAACAGCAGAAAACAATTTTTTTTAAACTAATTAAATATGTGTTTCAGCGATATTTTAAAATTTCCACCCCCGAGGAGTTTAAATGGGGGTGGGAAAATTCCATACTTTTTTGGCCATATCATAGGGAAGCCCTCAAATCACTCTTTCATATAATAAATCTTTCTCCCTCTCCCCCCGCCCCTCTTATCCTCTATTGGGGACAATTTTCGATCTTTTTTGAAATTGTAACGTTTTATCATTTTAGACCGGATTTTTTTTTTTTTTTTTTTTTTGGGGGGGGGGAGGCCTCCGTTAAATATTACTTATAATATATGAAAAATTTATAGTTAGGGGAAGGGTCTATTCTGGGAGGGAGGACAATTTCCTAAATTTGGAATACATCTCTCGTGTGATATATCGTTGGATTCTTATTTTGCCCTCACGGGCAACCACTTTTCTAATTTTAGCGATACCTTTCATGTGATATATTGCTGGAAAGCCCCTTGACTGCTTATTCGTATTATGCATGACTCGTGTCCCTCTCGGGTGGAACGGTTATTGTATATAGTGATCACTGTATATCCTAAATTGGTTTTATTTTTCTTATCAGAAACTGCAAGCGGAAATAAATCCGACTGAGAATAAAATTTTATAGGTTTTCTTCGATCTAACTTGTTTTTTTTTCATCAGGAGATCGCCTAATAATGGAGAAAATATATTATATAAGACTAATAACATAATATAAGATTATTTGACTATCTCGATACACTAAGTCATAATTATCTTGCGAATTATGATATATATATATATATATATATATATGTATATTAGTCTTCATGTTGGCCATAGTACTCGGAAATTTTCCTTCTTGGAGTCGGAAATTTTTGAGCCGACACCCCCCTACGCGATTAGGGTGGTTTACGCCCCTGCCTTGACCACATATCAATAAAAAGAACCAATTAAATTAAATGTACCTCCCAAATTCACAACTCTGCCCTCTGCTGGAAAATATTACAATCCCCAACATATTACCTAGAACACGTGCGAAAAACAGGGGACTTTGCAGTTTTGAGGTGCCTGCCTAACCTACAGCCATGTAAACTTTCGTAATCACTGTAAATGGTTCGGGTGACCTCCAACCGGACTCGCGAATTCCATCTGTAAGATGTGCGGCTAAATAAACGTGTTCGATCCAACAAGAGGTTTCCGAGTCCACTTTTTATGCCACGACACGACTAACACCTGAAGATGTTACATTATTAAAAGTCGGTAAGACAGTCACCTGATGTGGAAAAAAAAAAAAAAAAAAAACCCTCTGCCTTGCCACCAAGCCGTGAACATTCAAAAGTGCACGAGAATTCCTCTCCCTTGGAAACCCTTTTTACCGTCAACCAAAAAAAGGTTAATCCAGAGAAAGGATTACTTCCCCATGAACTATGTCGGTGAGAAAGAGAGAAATTATCCTCGTTTCAAATAATCTTAGAACAATCGTCAAAAGAAAGAAAGAAAAAAAAAAACATTAAGTCTGTTGTGAAAAATTTATCACTTATGCGTACTAACACTTAATGTTCTTCATTTGGACTTTTTTCCCTACTCAGCTGCAGGAGGAATTGCAGAATTCAAAAAATGATTCACTCACAAACAAAGCAAGAATGGATATTCTAAAGCGATACCTATTTCTCTTCTCCAAGACGAAACTTATTACACAAATTTGCAAAAGGGACCAAACTTTATGTCGCGGAGCCATGTGTTTTCAAAAAGAGCAAAGGTCGAGAAGATCTTCTATCTCTGTATCGCCGTACAGATGATTCACTCAAGAGTTTGCACGTAGAAAACTTTTTTATTTATTTATTTTTTAGCGGACAAATGATAAACTTAGCGGATGAACTAAGGCCAGGACAATGTCTTAGTTCTTAATCGTTAAAATTTACTTGAAATGGAAAAAAAAAAAAAAAAAAAAAAAAGTAATTCAGTAGTTTTTAAATATTAATTTTTGTTTCTTAAAATAGAAAAACAAAACTTGGATAATCTTATTTACAGGTATGATTCTTTTTCTTTATTTTTAGTTCAGATTGATGTTTTTTTCAGCTTAAAAGTACAGATAATTTTAATAATAATAAAAAAAGTTATTGTACAGATTATGTATTTATTTTTCCTTTAACCTTTGTTACTAACTTTAGTAAAAATGGAGATTCTTCATTTCTATCATTTATTTTCTAAAATATTCCCATTAAAAAATTGTTTTATTTCACATTAAACAATGTTTTTATTTTTATTTTATGTTGACTATGAATGTATTATTACCAAAAGTAGCAATGTATGGAAGTGTTTGTGTGAATGAAAAGTATTTAATAATGAAAAGGAGAAAATAATAATAATAATAATAATAAATAAATAAATAAATAAAAATTAAAAAAAAACTGTGATTAGAATGAAAATTTTAAATTTTTGACAGTGTTCATGGAATTCTAAACCTCTGTGGGGTTTAGAATTTGCTAATACCTTACACGGTTTAGGATAAATAATGTAAATAGACTTTAATATATTATTTTTCTTTATTTTCACATTTATTTCAATATTTTTATTATATTTAATATTTATATCTTCTTTTATTACATAGACTATATTTAAATTATTGTTAAAGTTCAAAATTCTTCAAAAATGCATGTAATAATAATAAATAAATAAATATTATAATTAGGCTGTAATTTTGTTTCTAAAAACTTATTTTAATAAATTAAGTATAAAATTCATATTATAGTAAATTAATTTCTTATATGCATTCAAATAAATCTTCTATTATACTAACTGAAAAACAATCAATAAGATTAAATATAAACTGATTTATAAAACTATTCATTGAAACAATGCGAGTTTTGCATCTTTAAAAAATGTGGAAAGTATAAATTTATGCAAAAAATAAACCCCTTCAAACATTGCTCCCTCTTTCATATATTTTGCAAGCTGCATAAATTCTGAGAAATTTATAAATTCCAAACATATCCCCTCGCTTTCCTAATTTCACCTATCTATTTCACAAAAGTACTAATTATAAGCATCCTCTTTAAAATTATTAGAATTTCCTGCCTGCTCAAAAGATATTTGTTCTTTTTCAATTTGTTGATGGTCTCCTATTGAATTTTGGACAAAAATCTTCATGAAAATATATGACTTGTACTATTTTTTTACATAACTGGAGTTTCAGAATAATTCCTTATGTATATTTCTAGATATTTAACAAAACATTTAAAAATGCAAGTGTCAAGATTTTTTTTTTTTTTCTTGCGGTGACTGTATAATAGAAATGATTATTATGGAAAATATCTCTCATATGAGTTTTTAATGCAGATTTTCCCTTATTCTCTAATTTTCAAGTAACACAGCATAGCTTAAATGCATTGAAATAAGTATGCATTGAAGCAGTACTTAATTGCATATCAATTGATATGCAATTTGGTACTGCTTTGAAGTAATGCTTGTATTTTTCTTATTCCATCCACAGTTTATTGAAAGCACACTTTCTTGATATCGTTATGATATATATCTCAAAAAATAATTAAAGGCAGATGAAAAACTATTTGTTACAAAGACCAGAGTATGTGCATGTGCACATATATCAACTGATCAAGTTCAGTATATGAGAACAAAGCAAAATACAAATGCCTGTACTATGATCTCCAGAAACGAAAATTTCAGAACAAATATTTTTGCCTGATTAATTAATCTTTTCCAACACTTGGAACTTTTATTGTATTTTGAACATCTGAATAAGAAAAATTAAGCACCTATAAAAACAAATATATAACAAAAATCAAGCACTTTCATTAAAATTTAAATAAATTCAAGCACTTTCAAGGACTTTTTTTCTCTCATAAAAATTCAAGGTCTTTCAAGTACTTTCAAGCACAGTATGAACCACGCATCCAGCACCCCCCCCCCCTTTTTCAAATTTGCAAAATGCACTCTGCCCTTTTTAAAAGTAGTAAAATGCACCACTGCTTTTACCCAGAGATTTTTAATAAATATTTTTTTTATTCCATAGAATTTCTAAATTTGTGTGCCTAAAAATGATAGAATTTTTTCATTTCCTTTGGAAAAAGAACATGACACTCTTCAAATCATGTTTTAATTTAATTGTTTTTTTAATTTTTATGACATAAAATCATTCAAAATTAATGTTACTTGATTTATTATATTTAGAAATTATATATTTTGCCGCTTTCTTTTTTCCGCTTCTAAAAGCGATAAAAAAAATTTTTTTTCTTGCAAAAGTGCCCTTTTTAGTGAATAGCACCATGCTTTTTTTATTTCTAGAGTGAACACTAAGTAATGATGCAACTGGTAATATTTCTTATGAAATCTACCAAAAAATTATGTTTGTAAAAGGGGGGGGGGAAAGAGAAAGAACTTAATAATAGGATTCATTTAAACATGATATTGTTTAGAGGCACATTAAAAGATGAAAAAAAGGCATACATACTTTCTTCTCCGATGAAAGTGATTTCAAAGTTTTTACACCAGTCACCGACTCCAAAGCTCTTTGTTTCTTCAAAAGACTGCAGAGAGAGAGAAAAATAACACCATAAGTAACACCAAGATAAAACATTTCTAAAAACTTAAAAGCCTACAGAATTTAGGAACAATTTCATTTCAAAATACAGGGTGAGTCCGTGTAAATCCTAACAAGAAAGGTCTCCATACTGAACATATTCAGGATTTTTTGAAAAAAAATACTAATTAAACTACAGTAGAACCCCCGTAATTCGGATTAATTGGGACCAGGCCCAATCTAAACTGTCGATAATCCAGATTATCTGGTGAATGTGAACAAATGAAATAAATTAAAACATACTCAAAGAAAATCACCTTTATACTGTACATATTCAATAATTCAATATTTACAGACAGTAGAAAAAAAAAACTTTTTAAGCAAGCCGCATGGTCATACATTCTTTTTAGCATTCTTGTTTATTCCTATTTTTATTTCGATTTTATGCAAGTGATTTCTAGAAGGGTTTTGTCACAAAGACTAGGAAACAGTCCCAAAAGGACCTATGGACTGGCTGACAAAGATAGGATCGCGATCCTTATCAGTCAATGTGTCTATATGAACTATTTTACTTTCCTTTCTTGCAATGCTCTAACTAAAAATTTATTAAGCAGAGAGCTTTAGTTGACATTTCCAAATGGATTACATAGAAAACTGGAATTGGTAAAACATAAATGATGTATAGTTGTTCCTTTAATAGATAACATTAAAGAGTTTAAATACGGAAGCTTGAGGTATTTTTCTGAAAAGATTTCAGAAAATATTTATTCATTCAGAAAATACTTATTCATTCAGAATATTAGGCTGAAATAAATCTATTTTATGAAAATTTGCCAATCACTTTGTTGGGTTCTTTTTATTAAACTTCTGCTACAGATCATTACTTTAATTAATTGCAACTTCTACTCAGCAAATTAAACTTAGTTATTATGGATCAATAAATATTCTTCAGCTTTATTAAAGAATTTAATGAGATTTGGGTCAAATTTCCAATCACATGAATCTTGTTGTTGATTTAATTAATTAAATTAGGTGCTTATATAAAAAAAATGAAATAATTAAATTAAGAATACACCAGTTAACATTAAGAAATCACTAAAATAAATAAACTAAAAGACAAATTAAAAGGGTAAAAAGGATAAACACAAATATTATTCAAGATTCTTTAAAATTTAATGAATACAAGTAAATAAGAAAAAACACAACAAGTTTCTCAATCTGACCCAGTCTCAAGTATTAAACCTTGATCTGCAGTAGAACCCAACATTTATCAACGTTGATTCCTGAGATATTAAACTCATACTAATAATTTAAAAATACAAGATTCAATCTAACATTACAAAAGAGAAAAGAAAGACCCTGAAATCCTTATTTTCAAGAAGGCAAAGAAAGATATAATTTTGAAAAAAATTAAAACACTAGAAAAAATAAAAATAAACACCCCAGAAATCAACAATGATATTTTGGCCAAATTCGTATAGTGATTAGTGTTAAAAAATATAGTCTTGTAAATTCGTTTATGTAGAGATAGATATAATCCTTATAAAATTACTTTAAATTTATGAGTAAGAAATCAAATGAAATATTTACTTTTCTTATAAACATTTAGAAGAATCACCACAATTTCAAAAATTATCACATAATTATACTAAACCAATCCTGTATTTAGAAATTTAAAACTTTAATTAAAAAAAACTATTTTATTCAAGACTAAATGAAACTAGGATTTAACTTTGAGTTAAATTATCACTTAAAAACTTAACTTCACCTCAACATTTTAATAGTGAAAAGAAAACTAATAAGAAGGTCTAGTCAAATCTAACATGAATTTCTAAATAAAACAACATGAAGTATACATTTTCTTCCTCTCTTTTTTTTTTTTTTTTTTTTTTAATTTCTACTAAACAGGGTGAGAGTATAAGACATGTTGAAATGGTATGTATCAATAACAACTTGTTTTCACATAAAAAAAATCCCTTTTATTTAATTAAATAATACTCACTCTCACTTCGATGAAAATACAATGTACGTTGAAGTGAGATTTACTAACAACTATTTCTTTTCCATATTAGATCGACAGTAATTAAATTGAATGCATTTAGTGATGGACAAGAGCATTTGTAAATGACTATCATTCTTAGGGATGTATAACATCCGATAATAGGTACACTTATTTACAAAAACATAACTTATTATGCACTATACTCAGTTACTTAACAACACATTGAGGGTAGCTTACCTCCGAGCTCCAAGTAGTATATATTTCAGTGTCACAATAACTCTAGATAGCCTTGGGAATAGTCGATACTACAGCAAACCAGTTCTTTAAAATCACTATTCTGATCTCTTTTCAAAAATAGCGACACTGGCTTGACACATGAGACTAGTTCCAAGCACACAGATGAATAATGATTCCTATTAACACTCTATAGTTTCTCTGGAGTACCCGCGTCTACCAGTCGATGACAAGATTTCGGTTGCATAGCGCAAATACCACTTGCCTCGACTTCTTATTCCTCCTAGAGGGCACGGGGCTGAAAGAAAATTCGCTGAGACTTGAGTTTGGAACTTGACTTCATGTCAGGAAAAGGCAGGACAGCGACGTATTAAGAACTAATAGGTTTCTCTTCACCCGATTCCTTCTATTATAATGGGCTAGGGAGCCACATTCTCCAATCTTTGAGCTCTGCTTCTTTCGCTCCGTAGACTTTCACGTCTTCTCAAGTTCTGTTTTTTCTGCCGAAAACTCCCCTCACCCCGATAGAAATCACAAAAAATGGGGGAGGGGGTGAAGGACGGGACTATTTCTTTTCACATCCTCTTCGTTAGATTGCTAGCAGGGAACTACCTCATCTCCAAACCGAATTGCATGCTCCTCTGCAATCAAAAAAGGGGCACCAAATACCAGGAAGACTACTGCTTCCCCCTTTCTCTCCCACTACTAGGGTCCATCTCATTGGGCAATGCAACAGTTACCCTTTCTCATGACCAAATATGGTCATCGCTCGCGTCCCCTCCTCTCAATCACGTGGTCAGATAGCAGGGACAGCTGTTTCTAAATTTTGCACCTGCTTGCAAACCAGTGCCCGCCGATAACCGTGAATTGGCACTTTTATCTCAGATCGGTCATAAAATAACTTTAAGGGTCTGGGAAATATCTACTCCGCCTCAAATGACAGTCAACGTTTGTCATGGGTTATAAAATTTTAGGGTACTATTCATTCACGTACGCAAGCAATAAACTATGCGTGTGGGCCAATTTTTAACAAGGCTGAATATATGCCCTTTACAAGCAAGCCAGAAGCTACTCTTCTTCGAAAAAATCAACAAAGGACCACTTTACTCAAATAGTACAATTATTCCAGGACAGTAAAAGCATTCGTACGAACGGGTGTTATTTACGCTAGATAAGGGAATGGGAAGCTTTCACTTTCTTTCACACCAATGCCTATACACTCGTGAGAACGATCAAAAAATAAATAGAAAAAAGGAAATGTCCAGGGTTTTCGCTACTAAGAAAAAAAAGAAGAATAATTTTAAATATGAGATACATAAAGCATTATAAAAAGCCTTATTAAAAATATCTTAACAAGAATTCTTTTTAAATTTGGAATATTAAAATAATTTATAAAAAAAAAATATTACCAAAAAAAATATTACTAATAAAACTAAATAACAAGAGCTCCCCCTCATTGAAAAAAAAATAAACATTATTAGTTTTGAACAAAAACAAGAATTTTATTTTTTTTAGCTAAATGACCACATAAGGTCAGTTAAAGAAAGTCTTAAAAAAAATCTAAAATTAAATCCAAAATGAAAGAAAAGATTAAATGAAAAAACAATGCAGTACCCCGGTTGAATAGTAGGATAAAGATAATCGCCTAGAACAGATCAGACGACGACCCGAAAAGTTGATAACCTCACCCTACTAAGCTACCACACCAACTCTGCACACCGGAAATGCTAAGTTGAAGCTTGGGCAAAACATCTAGAAGTTAAACATATACTAGGGCCTAAGATGCTATTAAAATCTACACTATATACCTGGCATACTTAATTAAATCTCCACATCTGCTATACCGTCAAGAATACCAACACACTGGGATATCCCTATCTGCTAACACCTCTGTAAAAAAAGAAAAAAAATCCCTAAAAAAAATTTCCACAAGTCGAATGCAAGGAAGAGTTGTCCAGTGAATAAAAAAAATTAAAAATTTTTTTAAAATTTTGAATCCTGTGAGCAGGATAGAGCCAAAGGACCGAAACAATCAATTTCTGAAAAAATACAAAAGATATACTACTTGCCAGCTGTAGGTATCACAGATATATACATATAATAGCACGATAACATTTTGTATACACATAAACAAAAAAAAATAAAAATAGCAATAACCTTTCAGTACATACATAGGGTACACATAAAAAAAATAGCACTAATATCTGTTTATATTCAGTGGCATAACATGTGCATATAAACAAAAAAAACAGTTCAATGACTCGTATCGGTGACACAGTATTACATAAGTGTATGGGCATTTTATATCACAGCATTATAATTATATAGGTTACCTTGTGTAGCCTAGACTGATAATTGTCTGCCTTAGTTATTATCAATGGGTAAATATTCCATATACTAATAGTAACTAAAAAAAATTCATAAAATGCTACACATAATACTTAAAATGAACTGATAATTTTACAAGAGAGTTCGCCAATTTCATTGACAAGTACCACTAATTTTTTTAAAATACCCAATTTACACAAACAATGGGTATATTGTTAGAAAAATCACATGAAATAACAAAACAGACTATATGAACAAAATATCTACATATATAATACACATAAACCAGATAATATATCTGTGGGCTGTGGGGTGTACACTACCTGTATCTTAAATCCCCACTTCCCAAATAGAGAACTAATATCAAAAATATCCAAAAAAAAAATACAAAGTTAAAAGAAATGCAAAAAAAAATAAAAATAAAAATAAAAGATGAACTACATTCCTAACAGTACCTATACTATATACAAAAAGGGGGCAGTAGGAATACGCAAGCATCACATGTACTGCTACCAAATCTCTACTCCAAAATTTCCTGACCCGAAATCTCTCTAAGTCCCCAAAATTAGCGCTAAAACCCGCTAAAAAAAAAAATACATATAGGGGGCGGAGCACTTACACGGTCCTAATCTATCGAAATAATCCATAAATCACCGAGAGAAAATACGGAACTGGCGGAAATCCACATTAAATAACAGCGGAACCAAATCAAAACAAACGATATCGAGGCTCGAAAATTACTTAAATTTTAGCTAACTCGCGCATAAAACCTTCCTAAAATAACTAATATTACAAGTATTTATATACAATCTAAAAAAATAAAGTTAAACCGCCCTAAAATGTATAATTCGGTCGCGAATCCCTTTTTCGAAACGCATACTCAGTTCTCGGAATCGAATACGATTTGTTTTGCCTAGATAAACAGACGCCATTACGATCTCGCGAACGACTCACGCGCCCCGAATCATTCGGCGTTCCTACCTGCCTTACTCCCTCACAGCTATCAGCGCTCGTTACTATTTCCGTATTTTCCCGTGCTTCTGAGAGCAACCCACCAACCGTTTCCTCGCTACGCTCTTGTCGTCTGCTCGTAGATTGCACTGCAGGTTGGCTGGTTCCTTGACATGGAATGGGAGGGGGAAATCTATTTATGAATCGATTTCTTTTCCTTCGCGTAGTGAAATCGAATTGAGAATGATTCGAATCATTCGTAGTTGAAATAAGAGTTTGGCGTTTGTTTTGGTCTACAATATCGTCTCCATTTTGGTCATTTACACCTGAAATATGCCTATCTTTAAATAAAGTGAGGCGGTCTACATGGACAACTTGAGTTTTAGAAGGATTAGCAATTAATGCTATCTTAAAATTAACTTCACTGAGCTTCTCAATTATAGTAAATGGTCCGTTATTTAATTTTGACAATTTTTTCGTATTGCCAGCAGTGATGGATGGGTTAAATAACCACACTCTATCGCCTACCTTTAAATCCTTAACGACTGCAGTTTTTTCTCTGTACCTTTCCTGGCTTTCAGACACCTTAACTAAATTATCATACACCTCAGCATATACCTTTTGGAGTGCGGGTATTAATAATTCACAAAAAGATGGGGCGTCGTTATAGGTAAACCTCGGCGACTGCGAAAATAGATTATATGGTAGATTTAAGTTTCTGCCATATAAAACTGCTGCGGGAGTTAATTTAGTCGAAGAATGCACAGCCGAACGCATCGCCAAAAGGGCAAATTTTAGTTTAGTATCCCAGTCTGACTGGTTCTCATTTACAATGTGACTGAGTGCGTTTTTTAAAGTTTTATTCTGCCGTTCAATCTGTCCATTCGAGGTCGGATGAAAGGCAGATGTAGTTATATGTTTAATACCAAACATTTTATATACATGCTCAATCGCTTCTGATATTAAATTTCTTCCATTATCTGTCGCAATATACACAGGAGCGCCATAGCGTGAAATGAAATCGGCAAGAGTATCTGCGATAACATCAGACGTGGTAGAGCTAACAGCATAGGCCTCTGGCCATTTAGTAAACGAGTCTATATACGTAACAATATGGGTGTTACCAGAAAACGTGACCGGTAATGGGCCAATTAGGTCTAGGTGAACTTTGTTCATGGGAAATTCAGGTGTAGGCATCCGTTGAAGGGGTGCCTGCTGATCTGGTTTATACGCTCTCTTCTGCTGGCAACTAATACAAGACTCTACTAGATGCTTGACATCGGCCGACATTCCGGGCCAGTAAAAGTGCTCCCGGATGCGGTCAATCGTTTTCTTAAACCCTTGATGACAAGCCGCTAGAGAATCGTGTGTTAGAGCGAACACTTGCTCAATCATATCCCTAGGAACTACTAACTTAATAGGATTATTTATTACACTTGAATCTCTGGTGTCCTCACATACAAGAATATCATCTCTAAAAAAAAACTTCATGTATTTAGGTGCTATATCTATATTTTTGTCTAATTTTCTAGCTATTTCACAACATTTCTTATCAATTTTTTGTAATTCACTAATTTTCTCAATTAAATTTGAATGGGGAACAAAAGTAGTTTCTTTTTTTACTTGAATACAAAAATTACTCTTACTAATCTCAGGTGTTTCATCAATTTTAGCAAATCTAGATAGAAAGTCTGCTACACTATTGCACTTGCCTTTTATATATTTAATGGTAAAGTCAAAATCAGATAGAGTACATACCCATTTGGCTATACGTGAAGTGGGGTCATGAATTTTTAACATAAAAGTAAGGGGGGCATGGTCTGTAAAAATGGTAAAATGGGTGTTAGCTAGGTAACACTTAAAATGACTAGTCGCCCAAACCAGAGCGAGAAGTTCTCTCTCAGTGGCAGAATATCTTGTCTCTGCACCTTTTAGTCGCCTACTGGCAAACGCCACTGGATGAATTTTATTCTCTTCATCCAACTGTGACAGAACTGCACCCAACGCTTCTCCACTCGCATCTGTATATAGATAAAATTCTTTAGTAAAATCAGGCAATACTAGGCACGGTTTAGATATTAAAGCCTTTTTTAAATCTTCAAATTCCTCCTGGGCTTCTTTTGTCCAGGCAAAATGTCCAGTTTCCTTAGTCAAATCGATTAAATTTACTGCCCTTTTTGTGAAATCAGGTATGAAACGCCTATAGAATGATAGGGTTCCAATAAAAGACCTGACACCTTTACGATTAGTAGGTGGTTGCAATTTTTCTATTATCTCAATATTTTTATTAACCGGGGATATTTGCCCGCTATTAATTTCAAAGCCAAGATACTGTATTTTATTTGAAAGAAAATTACATTTACTGGGCTTAAGTTTCAGTTTATGTTGTCTTAGTCTATCAAATACTAATTTAAGTTTTTCAAAATGGGATTCTACATCAGAAGAAGCAATGACAATATCATCTATATACACTAAAATTCCTAGATTTCCTAAATCTCCAAAAATGGCATTCATTAGCCTCTGAAAACTATTGCCTGAATTGGACAACCCAAAACAATTTCTATTCCACTCAAAAAGACCTTTATGCGTGATAATAGCAGTTTTATGCCTGTCTTCGGGTCTTATGACCTGTTGAAAAAAGCCACTAGTTAAATCTAGTGTTGAAAAAAATTTAGCTCCACTTAACGCATCAACAGAGTCAGTAATGTTTGGGATAGGATATGCATCTTTGACAAGATTCTTGTTAAGTTTACGAAAATCAACAGCTAACCTATAAGAACCATCTGCTTTTTCTACAAGAATAACTGGTGAAGCAAATTCAGACATAGACGGGGAAATAATTTCAGCTTGCAGTAAAATATTAAGTTGATCTTCCATTTCCTGGCGTAATTTATATGGGACTCTATAAGCTTTGGATTTTACAGGTTTATCAGAGGTTAAGTTTACAACATGGGGTATGGTATTACAGCCTGGTAAGTCTAGGACAGAAGCTGCAAACACATCTTTATTTTGGTCTAAAAATTCTTGCATTTTAGATTTTAAGGGGGGGTCTAGATGGCTTAAATCAATATCAGATCTCCAAGTGAGATCAGCGTGATCAAAGTCAGCTATTGGAGTGGTTAAATTTACATTACAAGTTATATTATTATTATTTAAGGATATATTAGATTTATCTACACATTTCTGAATTTTAGCAACATAAGTATTTTTTCCTAGCTTAACAGTTTTATTCGAAAAATTAGCAAGCGAAACAAAAAGGCCATGTTCTGGAGTACAAATGGCTCGAGAAATAAGAAGCCCTTGGCTTAAATTCTTCGCTAAAGGTTCTAATATTAGTACATCATTATCTTTTATAAAATTATTTCTATTACATTTAACTTCAGCTATTAATTTTGACTGGGGGGGAACAGAAATTCTCTCGCATAAAATAGCTAAGGAAGTACTTTCACTATTCCTGTTATTATTATTATCAATAATGCCTAACTCATTGGTCTGATTTGCTCTATTTACTAACTCATTTTCATTATCCTCAGATATGTAAAAATTTTCATGAACATAGATTGAATTTTCCTGTACAATTTGACTCGCTGATTGCTGGCTAAGGTCTAAAGGCACATTATTCTCATTAATTTCACACACATTAGTACTTGAGTTACTCCCTGGTATACTTTGCAAACAAAAACCCTGAGCAATTTCACTTTCTGACTCTTTCGCATTAAATGTTATGCTTGAGTCTACCCTTTCCTCCATAAAGGGATACATATTACCCTGAACCGTCTCATTTCCACTACCCAGATTCCCAAATTTTTCTTTTACACATTCCTTACTCTTTTTGTTTACACTTTTCCTAGGATTACTCTTATTACTACACTTACTTCTCTGTTCACTATCAGAACTTTGCCTGCCTTTAGATTGCACATTACAAGTATTTACATAATTATTCTCTAAACCTATACTATTTACACTGATACTATTTACAACATTTTTTTCTCTAGAATTTTTCACAGGTGAAACATTTGACATATGACTCTCTACTATTTGCTTACACTGCGTTTCAGTAGTAACATCTAAGACCACATTGTTATTTTTACAATTAATTACAGCCTGATATTTACTTAAAAAGGGCATCCCCAAAATTACACTAAACTCATCGGCCAACTTACCGTGGACAATAAAAAACTCAGACTGACATAATAAATTATTAAATTTAAAATTTAAGGAAATTTTATGGTTTAAAAGCACTCTCTCGCCAGTCACCATTAAAATAGGGGTATTGCACTCTACAATTTCATAAGAATCCAAATCATTAAGTATTGTATTACTTAAAATATTTATAGCAGATCCTGTATCACACAGCGCATTAAAAAACACATTATTTACATTTATGAAGACAGTAGGTAAATGATAAGACTGGGGTGAAAACATACTAAAAATAATTGGGAGGTCTAGAGGCCTTGATGGAGACGATTCGACCAAATCGACACCAGCCCTTACCTGTTTAAAGAATTGTTTTGATTATTCCCTTCACTAATTGAGCTTTGAACATTCTCGCTTTCTATATTTACACCATTATCATTATTTCTATCCCCTCTACCTCTGTAATTGTTATATCCTCCCCTGCGATTTTGGTGGGACTGAGAATAACTACCCCTACCTCTTCCTCTAAAATTCTGAAAGTTCCCTCTATTAGCATTTTGGTTTTGTGGGCAAAATCTGGCTATGTGCCCTGTTTGGGAACACACATAACAGATTAATTCTCTATACTGAGGCCTCTCAGTAGTGTGAAAGTCTCTTTGCTGATTGCTACCCTCTAAAAATCTCTCTAATTTACTAGTAAGAGCTTCTACCTGCTCCCGCAGTTTACTAACCTCCTGCTCTGACTGATTAGGGTGACTTGGCTGGATAGCAGCACATGCAACACTTTGCTGGGCAATTTGGGGGAAAAAAGGGTTGCTATTCTCTACCTGCATGTTATAGAAAGGATTAACACTCTTTAATGCTTTTTCCTCAAGGAGGGCAAATTCTAAAATTTCAACAGGTGTCTTAGGGCACCTAGTTATAACTCCTCTTCTTATCTCAGGAACTAAATTACTTAATAACATAGAATGCAGTAGAGCTTCCCTGCTTTTATCAGCAACATTCTGTTCTACACCTTCGACTACTAATGCTTTAAGGGACAAATCATATGCTCTGTCATAAAATTCCTGAACAGGCATATGGGGATTTTGTTTAAAATTCAAAAATTGGGTCAAAGCAATATCAGGGGCTAGCTCTTGCGTATATCTCTCTTTAAGTACTTTAATTATTTCTACAGTTCCCTTAGTGCGGTGCAATTTATATATCCTAGCAGCATTCCCACTTAATCTACTTAGTAGGGCAAATTTTTTCTCATCCTCTGACCAACTAAAGAACCCGGACAACTGCTCATACTTTTCCAAAAATTCAGTAAATGAGCAAGAGTTGCCTTCGCCACTAAAAGGGGGAATAAGACTGACATTTTCGATTAAAGCACTCTTTTTCTGAATAAGAGCGAGCTCCTTGAAATGCTGGTTTTCTGTCATTTTTAGGCAAAACTTCACACCGAATTAAAAATAAAATAATAGAAAATAAAGTAATTTAACTGCTACTTAATTCTCAGATGCCCAAGAAAGAGAAAAAAAAATAAATAAAAAATACATAAATACATAAGTTATATTGGCATATAATTTACTCAGTAAGCCCAAACACTCATTTAAATGTAAATATAACCGTAAAAATTTCAAATTAAATAGTTTTTTGAAAACTCGGTAAAATTGCCTAACTAAAAAAAAGCATTTGAAATTATTAAGCTATGTACACTCCTATTGTTTATGCATAACATACACTAAAATAATCAAACATAATACACAATAAAATCACAAAACACATATATTTTCATTTCGTTTCACTCTTAATATAGTAAATATATATCAAAATTCAGGCTATTGTTGTAATAAATAGGCTCTACTTCATAGTACTATTTTTATACTTATTGTGCCATAATAATCAGGCTTTTCACACAGGGCACCATTTATGTTGTTGGGTTCTTTTTATTAAACTTCTGCTACAGATCATTACTTTAATTAATTGCAACTTCTACTCAGCAAATTAAACTTAGTTATTATGGATCAATAAATATTCTTCAGCTTTATTAAAGAATTTAATGAGATTTGGGTCAAATTTCCAATCACATGAATCTTGTTGTTGATTTAATTAATTAAATTAGGTGCTTATATAAAAAAATGAAATAATTAAATTAAGAATACACCAGTTAACATTAAGAAATCACTAAAATAAATAAACTAAAAGACAAATTAAAAGGGTAAAAAGGATAAACACAAATATTATTCAAGATTCTTTAAAATTTAATGAATACAAGTAAATAAGAAAAAACACAACAAGTTTCTCAATCTGACCCAGTCTCAAGTATTAAACCTTGATCTGCAGTAGAACCCAACATTTATCAACGTTGATTCCTGAGATATTAAACTCATACTAATAATTTAAAAATACAAGATTCAATCTAACATTACAAAAGAGAAAAGAAAGACCCTGAAATCCTTCTTATTTTCAAGAAGGCAAAGAAAGATATAATTTTGAAAAAAATTAAAACACTAGAAAAAATAAAAATAAACACCCCAGAAATCAACAATGATATTTTGGCCAAATTCTTATAGTGATTAGTGTTAAAAAATATAGTCTTGTAAATTCGTTTATGTAGAGATAGATATAATCCTTATAAAATTACTTTAAATTTATGAGTAAGAAATCAAATGAAATATTTACTTTTCTTATAAACATTTAGAAGAATCACCACAATTTCAAAAATTATCACATAATTATACTAAACCAATCCTGTATTTAGAAATTTAAAACTTTAATTAAAAAAAACTATTTTATTCAAGACTAAATGAAACTAGGATTTAACTTTGAGTTAAATTATCACTTAAAAACTTAACTTCACCTCAACATTTTAATAGTGAAAAGAAAACTAATAAGAAGGTCTAGTCAAATCTAACATGAATTTCTAAATAAAACAACATGAAGTATACATTTTCTTCCTCTCTTTTTTTTTTTTTTTTTTTTTTTTTTTTTTTTTTAATTTCTACTAAACAGGGTGAGAGTATAAGACATGTTGAAATGGTATGTATCAATAACAACTTGTTTTCACATAAAAAAAATCCCTTTTATTTAATTAAATAATACTCACTCTCACTTCGATGAAAATACAATGTACGTTGAAGTGAGATTTACTAACAACTATTTCTTTTCCATATTAGATCGACAGTAATCAAATTGAATGCATTTAGTGATGGACAAGAGCATTTGTAAATGACTATCATTCTTAGGGATGTATAACATCCGATAATAGGTACACTTATTTACAAAAACATAACAACTTATTATGCACTATACTCAGTTACTTAACAACACATTGAGGGTAGCTTACCTCCGAGCTCCAAGTAGTATATATTTCAGTGTCACAATAACTCTAGATAGCCTTGGGAATAGTCGATACTACAGCAAACCAGTTCTTTAAAATCACTATTCTGATCTCTTTTCAAAAATAGCGACACTGGCTTGACACATGAGACTAGTTCCAAGCACACAGATGAATAATGATTCCTATTAACACTCTATAGTTTCTCTGGAGTACCCGCGTCTACCAGTCGATGACAAGATTTCGGTTGCATAGCGCAAATACCACTTGCCTCGACTTCTTATTCCTCCTAGAGGGCACGGGGCTGAAAGAAAATTCGCTGAGACTTGAGTTTGGAACTTGACTTCATGTCAGGAAAAGGCAGGACAGCGACGTATTAAGAACTAATAGGTTTCTCTTCACCCGATTCCTTCTATTATAATGGGCTAGGGAGCCACATTCTCCAATCTTTGAGCTCTGCTTCTTTCGCTCCGTAGACTTTCACGTCTTCTCAAGTTCTGTTTTTTCTGCCGAAAACTCCCCTCACCCCGATAGAAATCACAAAAAATGGGGGAGGGGGTGAAGGACGGGACTATTTCTTTTCACATCCTCTTCGTTAGATTGCTAGCAGGGAACTACCTCATCTCCAAACCGAATTGCATGCTCCTCTGCAATCAAAAAAGGGGCACCAAATACCAGGAAGACTACTGCTTCCCCCTTTCTCTCCCACTACTAGGGTCCATCTCATTGGGCAATGCAACAGTCACCCTTTCTCATGACCAAATATGGTCATCGCTCGCGTCCCCTCCTCTCAATCACGTGGTCAGATAGCAGGGACAGCTGTTTCTAAATTTTGCACCTGCTTGCAAACCAGTACCCGCCGATAACCGTGAATTGGCACTTTTATCTCAGATCGGTCATAAAATAACTTTAAGGGTCTGGGAAATATCTACTCCGCCTCAAATGACAGTCAACGTTTGTCATGGGTTATAAAATTTTAGGGTACTATTCATTCACGTACGCAAGCAATAAACTATGCGTGTGGGCCATTTTTTAACAAGGCTGAATATATGCCCTTTACAAGCAAGCCAGAAGCTACTCTTCTTCGAAAAAATCAACAAAGGACCACTTTACTCAAATAGTACAATTATTCCAGGACAGTAAAAGCATTCGTACGAACGGGTGTTATTTACGCTAGATAAGGGAATGGGAAGCTTTCACTTTCTTTCACACCAATGCCTATACACTCGTGAGAACGATCAAAAAATAAATAGAAAAAAGGAAATGTCCAGGGTTTTCGCTACTAAGAAAAAAAAGAAGAATAATTTTAAATATGAGATACATAAAGCATTATAAAAAGCCTTATTAAAAATATCTTAACAAGAATTCTTTTTAAATTTGGAATATTAAAATAATTTATACAAAAAAAATATTACTAAAAAAAAACATAACAACTTCTCAAACTTAAAAAAAACGATTAACGGGGATCCGAATTAGCGGGTTTCTACTATAGGTAATAATAGATCAGCCAAAATTAGTGGCAAAACTATGGTAGAAAACATGTAATAAATAAATAAATAAATAAATAAAGTACATTTGAATATTTGCATTAGAAGATGAAAGCGTCATGCGATTGGGCAAGCAGCACTTTTCGTCATCAAAAGGAAATGATTTTAATGCAACTCAAAACTATTGGATTTTTAGAATGCATGTAAATGGTATTTAATGAATTTAAACATGAACAATTGAGAGATTTAATATGTTGTATTACTTATATATATTGCTTGTTGCGGTAATTATTTAATTTATTAGGATGAGCAAAGCGATTCCTCTACTAGTCTACACAAATTACATTTTGTCGTACACTTTACAAAAAAACTATTCAATATTTTGACTTGAAATTAAACATAAACATAAATTATGATCTGCAGATTTGCACAACATAATTTTTTTTTTTTTTTTTTTTTTTTACAGAATAACCTTAAAATGAATTATTTTAATTATTTTATTTTACATGTTTTTCTATTATGGATGCATTTTTTCAAATAAAAAATGAAACATGTACATTTTCAGAAGAAAATATAAATCATGGAGTCAGTAATTATAGATATAATCATGATTTATTAAATAAATAAAATATATATTTTTATTAAATATATATAGGACAGTTGCACCATAAAATATAACTTATAATAACACATTGCTCAGTGGTGCACAAAACAGGAACATCCTGAACAGGAACAGGAATTCCTGTTTTGTGCACCACTGAGCAATGTGTTATTATTAGTTATATTTTTATTATTTTGACAAAATATCTCAAAAACTGCTTTCCGATTTTCAAACTATGCTCATTCCTTTAAACCATATAATAGTTTCACAATTTATTTTATGAAATTTTTAAAATAACTTTTTTGAGGATAATTAGCATATTTTTAATGAATTAAATTTTTGTGAAAATTCAAATATTTAAATTCAATTATAAAAGTATTTTTCAGTTTAAAGAATTAAAATACACAATTTATTCTTATTTTGTAAAATGATTTATGCAGACAATAATGCATTTTAAAAGAATTATATCATGATTTTTTTTTTCTTTTGTAAAGTGGCAATAAAAGAATTGTAAATGAATTAATATTTTGTATAGTTTTGCCTTGAAAATATTTTTATTTATACCAGTCTTAAATCATAAATAAAAAATTCCGAGGAAATTCTTAATTATTTAGCTGAATTTACATTTCTAAAATTAAAATATGCCGAAACATAAAATAACATTTTTGCTTAATAAAGATGCAAAAGAATATATTGTCACTTTCAAATATTTTTCTTATGAAATAATACTTTGCAAATCCAAACAAAGCATGGCTTTTGTTAGTCATTGAAAAAAATATTTTCATATATAAAAAATATTCTTATTGAGAAAAATAATTTTCATGCATTTAAGCATATTCAAAAATAAAAGCCAGATGTTTTGTTAGTAAAAAAATTGAATCAACAATTCTCAATGGGACTTTGAACTTGAAATAGTTTTAATTAATTTAAATTACGAGCTTTGTTTTAAGTTGCAAATGTTGATGGTTAAATTTGAATATAAATACAGATAAATATTGATATTAAAAAATTACACTTAAACTAAAACTGACAAAATTATAGTTATTTAAATTAAATTTAAATAAACAAATTCAACATGAAACTTTTTATTCCCCTTAAAGTGTATTTTGAGTACTTTTTGAAATTCCAATGAATAAAAAATTGCTAAATAACAAATTGTTCATTTTTTTTTTTTTTTTATGGATGCTGTATGGAGGTACCGCCATATATATAAATATATACAGGGTGTATCTAAACTACTGGGCAAAACTTTTAAGGGGTGATAGTACACATGAAGACAAATAATATTAAATGGGAAACTAAGAGTCCCAAACGTGTTCCGAAGGAGATAGGGGCCATCAAAGTTTAGGGTCCAAAATTTGAAATGATTATAAAAAACGGAAAAATTGGTTGATTCGTTTGCGGTTTTCACAAAAACTATTCTTAATGCCAGTATTGTCTTGAAAATAAATTATAAAGAGAAATTTCAAAAAATGCCGATAGAGGGCGCTTTACACTTTGGAGTAATGAACAACTATTTTTTACCGTTATTTTTTGCATCTCATTAATTTTTTTAGAAATTTAGACATAAACTTAAATTTTGAGCTCAAAATTTGTGTTTAAGTAGCGCAAACTGAACTGTGTTCAATGTGAGTGGGTAGGTTCAAATTTCAAATAATTATAAAAAACAGGATAATTGGTCAATTGATTTGCAGTTTTCACTAAAACTATCCTTTATGTCAGTATTGTCTTAAAAATAAATTATAAACATAAATTTCAAAAAATGTCGATAGAAGGCGCTTTAGACTTTGGAGAAACGTGCAACTATTTTTTACCGCTATTTTTCGCATCTCATTAAATTTTTTTGAAGCTTAGACATAAACTTAAATTTGTGCGGAAAATCTGAATCGTTGAGAGTGGTTAAGTAGCGCTAGCTGAACTGTGTTCAATGGGGGTGGGAAGGTTCAAATTTCAAATGATTATACAAAACAAAAAAATTGGTCGTTCGTTTGCGGTTTTCTCTAAAATCATTCTTTATCTCAGTATTACCTTGAAAATAAATTTTAAAAATAAATTTCAAAAAATTCCGTTAGAGGGCGCCTTATACTTTAGAGTAGCCAACAACAATTTTTAACTGTTATTTTTTGTATCTAATTAAATGCTTGTAAAAACTTAGACTTAAATTTTGAACTCAAATTCTGAATCGTTGGGAGGGGTTAAGAAGCACAAACTGAAATTCAGGAGTTGAAATGTTACCCTGCCCACCCTACGAACACTGTTCAATTTTTCGCTACTGAATTGCTCCCAACGATTCAGGTTTTGAGATCAAAATTTAAGTATAAGCTTTTAAAACATTTATTTAGATTTAAAAAAATAATATTAACGGTTAAAAATAGTTGTTGGTTACTCTAAAGTTTAAGGTGCCCTTTAACAGAATTTTTTCATATTTATCTTTAAAATTTATTTTCAAGGAAATACTGACATAAAGAATGATTTTAGAGAAAACTGCAAACGAATAGACCAATTTTTCCGTTTTTTATAATCATTTGAAATTTGAGCCTCCCCACTCCCATTGAACACAGTTCAGTTTGCGCTAATTAACCACTCTCAACGATTCGGATTTTCAGCTCAAAATTTAAGTTTATGTTTAAACTTCTAAAAAAATTTAATGAGATGCAAAAAATAACAGTAAAAAATAGTTTTACTTTACTCCAAAGTCTAAAGCGCCCTCTATCGACATTTTAAAAAATTTATCTGTATAATTTATTTTCAAGACAATACTGACATAAAATATTATTTTAGTGAAAACCGCAAATCAATTGACCAATTTTTCTGTTTTTTATAATCATTTGAAATTTGAACCTACCCACTCCCATTGAACACATTTCAGTTTGCGCTATTTAACCACAGATTTTGAGCTCAAAATTTAAGTTTATGTCTAAACTTCTAAAAAAAATTAATGAGATGCAAAAAATAGCGGTAAAAAATAGTTGTTCGTTACTCCAAAATCTAAAGCGCCCTCTATCGGCATTTTTTGAAATTTATCTTTATAATTTATTTTCAAGACAATACTGACATAAAGAATAGTTTTAGTGAAAACCGCAAATGAATCGACCAATTTTTCCGTTTTTTATAATCATTTCAAATTTTGGACCCTAAACTTTGATGGCCCCTATCTCCTTCGGAAGACGTTTGGGATCCTTACTTTCCCATTTAATATTATTTGTCTTGATGTGTACTATCACCCCTTAGAGTTTTGCCCAATAGTTTAGATACACCCTGTATATTGTTTCTGTTTTATATAAACATATATATTTTCATGAGAAGAACATTCTGCAATTTTTTTTCAGATTTTTCGGAGTATGCCCCTATGGAGACCTTCCTTGTAAGCGAGTCCCTAAATCAAAGGACATTTTAAAAATTAACTAGAAAATCAACACATTATTGTATTGGAATGCAGCTCACTAATAGCACCATTATTTTAAAAAATAAAATAGGGTGGCTACAGAAATGATAAAAAAAAGTTCCCTGATTTTTCCATGATTCCCTGATTATCTGCATCAGATTTCCCTAATTTTTATTATTGAAGAACATATATGGTATTTTTTAAACATATGCTTCTTTCACGTATACCACAGTTTTTATTTAATTAGAAAAGGTATTATGATTTATCTGTAATTATTACAAATCCATAATTATCCATGATTATTATACAACAAAAGTTACAGCAGGGCTTCAGATAAAAAAAATTTTAATTCCATTAAAGGATTACTTGAAGTAATGCTAATTTCGATATAAAATCGTGGAAAAAACATGAAGTTTTTGTCAAAACATAAGGAAAAGCACAAAATTAGTCCTAAAGATCTAAAAAAAAATGCAATTTTCATTCAAGGTTTGCATAAAAAAATTAATTTCATGAAAGGTTTGTGTAAATTAGAGATTTTAGTCTAAAGATTGTGAAAAACGCTAAAGATTTTCATCTAAAGATTATGAAAAATCGTGCAATTTTAATCTTAATGTCACACAAAATAAAGCACAAATCTTGTTTAAAAATCGCAAAAACGTACAAAATGTGTCAAAAAAGTGCAAATTTCATCAAAAGATCCACAAAAATGTTTAAATTTTGTCAAAAAATTGTGAAAAACACACAAACTTTGTGAAAAAATATGAAAAACATGCAAATTTCGTCGAGAACTCGAGAAAACGTGTGCATTTCGTAAAGAAATCTAAAAAAAAACATGCAAATTTCTTCAATAGACCCCAAATGAACTAACTTTAGAAAATTTGGGTTTATGAAACAATTTGGCTTTTATGAAGACGGATATTGCTTGGCAACAGTACGGCTTTATGCCTCTTTATCACATCTTATTATTGGTTTAAATGTAGCCTGTTTAGCAATGAATCAATGTTGTTGGTAAGGGGAAAACAAAAATATTTTCGCATAGAGAAAAATTTCCCTGATTTTTGAGTATTTTTTATAAAGTTCCCTGATACTTCCCTGATTTTTCCAAATTGATAAACTTCCCTGATTCCATGATTTCCAGAATCTGTAGCCACCCTGTAAAAATTTTGCTGTACATCTTTCTTGTAAATGTTGTCAAAACATATATCAAAGATTTTTTGTTTTGAGAAAGTGGAAAGCAAGATTGAAATAAAACTGCGGCAGTCCTGTACTTGTCAAATTTGTGGTAAAGCAAAAAACAGAATGGCTAAGCTGATCTCAGATCGCACAGAGAATTTTGTTTAATATTCCTTTCAGAGCAACTTATCCTTTCATTAATACATTCAAATTTAGAATTATTAAATTCTTACATTTCAATATAAACTGTTTTTCAAAAAATTTCAACAACTGTTATTGATACCTTAATTTTCAAAATAATAATCTATATATATATATTATGCTAACGTATGTGGCATAGAAATCATGATTATTTGTTATAATTTAATGACAATGCAAAGAAAAAAAAAAAAAGCATCTCATTGATTATTCTGTAAATGTCTTTTGGCAGGATTTAGGCTGAGTAAATTGGGTTTATTTACGTTTTGCTCTTTCCCTGCTAGCTTCAAAATAACTTAGATATATAGAGCTGCTTCAAATATATAGCAGGCTTATAGAGCTAGAAGACTGCTATAAAGCTTCTAAATAACTTTTTTTTTTTTTTTTTTTTTTTTTTTTACAAAATTATTTATTTTATTTTTTACAAAATTAAATAAATAAGTCATGAATTTTAAATGTTTCAGTTTAAAATTAAAGTCATGTATTATTAGAGATGTAAATTTTCCGGAAAAATATAAGTGGTGGAAAAAAACTGGTTTTTTACCATTTTTTTTCGAAAAAAACCCCGGAAAAATTGATTTTCCATGACTGTTTCTCCCAAATAAATAATATTTTCTTAGAGAATATTAAATAAACATTTTTTCCCATTTATTTGCATTAAATGAAAATTATTTTCACTTTATATTACAAAATAAAAAGAAAATAGCAAAACCTGCTTTTAAAAGTTTTTTTTTTTTTTTTTTTTTTTTTTTTTTTCCACAGCCTAAGAATTTTTATTAAATGCTATTGTTTGTTATACCATATCTCTGTTGGAATGATTTTTCAATTACATGTTTAACAGTTTAACTACCAATTGACTTAATGTAAAAACCTGAACCAATATGTCTGCAGTTTGGAATGAAATAAATTATGCATTCCATTTACATAAGTATAGTTTTTAAGTAAATGATACTAGTTTAAAGAAATTATTGCAGTTTTGTCATTATTATGAATACCAGTATTCAAAAATTCCATTGTTTGTTTAAAAAATGTATATTTTTACATTATTACTATATTTTACATTATTAGTTTTATAACCTAAATTCAAACAAAATTAAGTTTTACTTTGGCTTACTCAGGTCTGCAACTAAAAAACAGCGTAGGATTTATTGACTGTTAGATTTTTACTCACTGAAACCAGAAATATATATATATATATATATATGTGTGTGGGGGATATTGAGTGATTAACTTATGATTTAAGCAAAACAAATATTCTTGATAAGATAAAAAGGTTTAATAGACATAAAATATATACATAGCATTCAAAAATAACAGTAGAACTGAATAATATTCAGTATAAATAAGCTTCCCTGAGCTTTGGATTAAAAATCCATCAAACTCGCCATCGCTGAAATCTATAGAACACCTCGTTCTTTTTACGCATCATCACACAAGTCTCATTTTGGATATCACGTTCATTAAATCATTGAGTTTATTATCTTTTATTGCTGAATACTTCATTCTTTAATCCCACATATATATATATACAGGGTTGTTATAATTAAAGTTTGCCTATTCAGAAGGCTCTAGAGCCGGTTCTATGGTTCCAAAAGAAAAGAAATTTCACTAGTACGTAGTTGAAGAGATGTGCTCAACGAAAATCGAAAAAAAATTAGTTAAAATTTTTGTCAATAGGTGGCCCTGCGGCAATATTTAAGGCGATGTTTGCAGATTCATTATATCAATTTCTGTCAATCCAGACAAAGCTCACAAATTTAAAAGTTTCAACAAAATTCGATGAACTGCGAATTATTATTGTATGATGCGGCGATGCGTATTAACTTAATTAATAAACTCACATACTTTAGTAGACTGTATCCTTTATTTTTATAGCGAAAGCGTTGCTTACTCTTAGCAAATCAAAACAACAACAAACAAAAAACAAACGAATTGCGTTTCTATAGTTACACTTATGTGATGCCACATTTCAAAGATAAATCACAAATAACTCTAACATACCCCCCGACATTGAAGGGTCAACTTCAATAAATTATACAATACAAATATTAACATTACAAATGCTTAAGTAATATGATACAATACAATTTTCTTTTAACAATGAAAAATACAATTATGAACATATAATAATAGGAAAACTAAAAATAAAAATACATAACAAAACCTTTTTTACATTTCGTAATTAATTTTCCGAGACTTGTTGTGGCAATAACGCAATTTTTGAAATACTTCTTTTAAGTATTCCCCTAGCGGTTTTAACTTCGACGACCCTAATCTTACCATCTGCACCAGGGAAAATATTTATAATGCGTCCTAGTAAGTATTTATTTGTGGGGAGGTCATCTTTCTTTATCAACACTAGGGTTCCTATGCTAACATTATTTTTTTCAAACTGCCACTTGGAGCGTTGTTGGAGCGTATTTAAATATTCCTTATTCCAACGATTCCATATCAATTGAATGTATTTTGAAATTCTATGCCATCTAGATAGTCTATTTTCGTTAACATTAATTAATTCTGGTTCAACGATGGCTGTCATAGGCCTTCCGATTAAGAAATGGCCTGGTGTTAAGGCCTCCAAATCATTCACGTCTGAAGACAATGGAGTGATTGGCCGTGAATTTAATATAGACTCTATTTGAGCAATTACAGTTAATAATTCTTCGAACGTTAGCCTTGCATTACCTACCGTTCGCTTTAGATGATATTTTACCGATTTTATTCCTGCCTCCCACAACCCGCCAAAATTAGGTGCTCTGGGTGGAATAAATTTCCAAATAATATTCTCGTCTGACAAATAATTCGCTAACTTCTCCTCAGGATGTCTTAGTAAATTATGGAGTCTCTGTAACTCGGCGTTAGCACCAACAAAATTTTTTGAATTATCTGAAAAGATTATTGCGCACCTTCCGCGCCTAGCAATGAACCTTTTTAAGGTGGCAATGAATGCATCTGCAGTCAATTCTGACACTAGTTCGAGATGCACTGCTTTAGTTACAAAGCAAACAAAGATTGCCAAATACACCTTATTAAGAATTCCCTTTCTCTGTCCCTTATATTTTATGAAAAAGGGGCCACCAAAATCTGTTCCCACGTAATTAAATGGTGCGCTAGGACGTACTCTCTCAGTGGGTAGGGAACCCATGATTTGTTGTATGGTTATGGGGTTGCTTTTACTACAAGTTACACACTCATGCGTTATTTTTCTAGCTAAATTTCTTCCCCGTAGAGGCCAGTATTTTTGCCTCAAGTGGCATAACAATGCTTGTGCACCTATATGAAGATATTTTTTATGATAGTAAATTGCAATTAGGCTACACAATTTACCCTTAGCTGGCAGAATATATTGATGTTTTTGAGCAAATTTTAGGTCTGCATTATCTAAACGCCCTCCTACTCTTAGCACATTATCTGCATCTAAAAAGGGGTTTAACAATCGCAATTTACTTTTTTTAGAAATTTGCTTACCTTCTAACAATGCAGTATATTCTGCCTTAAATTCAAGTTTTTGGATTTCCCGAATTAAAAATATTTCTGCTCGTGATAATTCTTCCATACTTACGTGTCCCTTTCTTTTTTCATCTAATTTTCTTGTGTTATCTAAGAACCTGAAAATATAACTTAAAACACGTAATATTTTAGTATAATTATTGCTGATACTTAAAATTTCATTTACAAATTCACTAGAATTTAAACTTAATAATGCTGTACTGTTTTTCAATTTTAATTCTGATGAAAAGTCTATATTGTTTTTCACTTGTTCTAAATCAATGCTGTGTTTGGATTCACTGTCTCTTTCTCTCAAGAAGAGAGGGCCATGCCACCAAAGTTCATAATCAATTAATTTGTCAAAGGATAGTCCTCGAAACACAAGGTCTGCTGGGTGTTTGATGGTATTTACAGCATTCATTGGGTACATTAATTGAGTAGTATAGGCAAATCCTGGAGAAGCAGAATCAGCTTTGAAAAGAGCAGAATTTGAACTTTCTATATCAACCTGTGGCTCCCCAGAATTTTGTAACTGTCTTGTTAAGGGTGTCTTGAGATTCGAATCCGTTGGTGATGGTGTTTTTAGATTCGGAGGGGTCGGTACTTTGAATTCAGGTTGAGAATTTTTCGGAGAAGATATCACAGGCGAATGCGAAATTTTGTTGGCTTGAATGCATACTGGAGATTTTTTACTAATATTGCCTTTATTTTGAAAATCGTTGATTTGAATATGTTGAATTTTTTCTCCATGAGCGATCATTTTCTTAGGCGTGATAATTTCAGTATTCTTTCCAGAATCAATCTTCGATACAACTGCTGCTTGTAGGATGTTTGTATTGAGAAGATTATGTAATTCATGTTGTTTACTTGCATCACCCACTGTATAATTATCAAAAGGCTCAACCTTACCGTCAATAAACATTTTATTATCATCAACCTGATGTTGAACTGGTGCTTCTCTTTGTATTTCACCGGAATTTGAATTCAGATACTTATGGTCAATTTTCTTTTCATTTAATGTATGTGAAAAAGTACTTGCTTCATTACTTCTTAAAGGTGATTTATTTTCCGTTAAACGATTTGCTATCAACAATGATCTGTCCATATTTGTATTTTGATACTGGATAGTTTTCTTTTCTTTTAAAACAAAGGAATAAATATTCTGTTCCTTTCGTTCTAAAGATAATATGATTTCCGCTTCAGGATTTGTTTGTGGTAATGAACTATTCACGTTCATATTTTGAAACTTATCGATAGTTTTCTTGTTATTTGATTCAAATGAATAGAGACTGTTTCCATTTCGGTCTATAGATTGAGCAATTTTCTTTTCACGATTTGCTTGCAACAGCAAACTACCCATTTCAGAATTTTCCACAATTACTTCATCATCATCTCTTCTATCTCTTCTAGTATGTGTACGCAGGAAATGTTCCTCACAATACTGCTCTTCTTTAATTTTTATTGGGTTTTTATCATGGACCGCTTCAATTTCCCAAAATTTTTGCATAGCGTTGGATAAATCATCCACAGATCGAACAAGACCACAATAATTATTAAAATTCTGTTGGGGCATAGACGTAGAACCACTGGCAACATAGCCAAAAACAGTTTCTTGAAAAACCAAATTTTGCATATTTATTTTATTTTGTCCGATTAATTTAAAAAATACTTCGTTTGATAATAAAACATGTATTGGACCTGGTTTATCAAATTGTGGATCAGCTAACTGAAAAGTTTGTAAATGCTTAATAGGCATGATGTTTAGATATGTAGCTGGTGTTATGCGTGTAATTTTAGGAACAACAAAAAATTGCAATGTTTCATTAAAACTCCTGTTTTTATTTGCTATGGTTGTTACAATACTTTCCTTTATATTCATAACCGAACCATTTAGCCCTGAAACTGATGCGTTTATTTTCCTTCCTTTCAAGAACAATAACTCAGAACATTCCTTCGTTATAAAGTTATTTTGCGATCCTGAATCTAACAATGCTCTAAGAGGAACTAATTCTCGTCTAGCATTTTGTACATATATTATCGCAGTTGAAAGCAATACTTGTTTACTAGAAGAGGACATCATACTCATTACAGTATTGTTAATAGTTGAATGCGTGTTATCAAATGAATGTGTATTTTTACCCAAAGCGGTAACAGACATCGGATTATTTGTGTAACTATGAGGAGTAAATGCGTTTGCGGTTGGCGATAAATTACTACTAATATTATTTTCATCTTGGATTGCTATAGTCTGATTAGTATCAATATTTTCCTCACCGCGTTCCAGGTGGATCAGTGTGTGGTGACGTTTGTTGCATTTTCTGCACGTGCTTGAACTTTTGCACTGGCTAATGTTATGAACTGATGATAAACAGTTGAAGCATAATTTTTTCATTTTAACAATATTAAACCTTTTTTTTGCAGGTAAATTTAAGAATTGGGAACATCTCATTAAAATGTGATTGCCTTTACACATTGAACAAATGTGTGGACTTTCTGCTAACAAAGTCAATGACTTAGAATTAAATGAACGTTTCTGATCCTTACTGAAAGGTTTAACAGACGTGACTGTATGAATATTTTCCAAATATTGAGATCGTTTTTCTAAAAATAAAAGCAATTCATCTAACTTCGGAACTTCTTTTGAACTTATCGTCATTTCATAATTTTTTCGGGTATCTCTATCTAACTTTTGGAGAATGATGTTCAATATTAAAACATCTGAAAGATTATTTCTATTATAATTCAAAATCTTCAAGGCGCGAATGCTTTTTTTTACATTATCGACTAGATTTCGAAGATCTTTAGCGGAAGGCTGTGTAAGTTTATCTGCGTTTAAGAGTGAATTGATGTGTATTTCTGTTACTATTCTATCATTTTCATATCTGTCTTTTAATGCTTGAAATAAAGATGAAAAAGTGTCTTCTGTGCTAATCAAAGCTCTTGCATCACTTATTAATGCCGCTGATAAATAATGCAACTTTTGCGCATCTGATAGTTGCTCATTTGAAGTTATTAAGTTGTTAAATTGTAATTTAAATAGACCCCATTCTTCTGGTTTTCCGGAGAATTTCGGAAGAGATATATCAGGTAATTTAATATTTATCGCGTTGTTTATTTGAGTAGAATTTGGTTGAATTTCATTGGAAACTTTACTTTGTTCTAAATGTTTAAGTTGCTTTTTAATTTGAAATTTGGCCTTTATAATTTTTTCCTGGTATTCTTCGCTAGCACTAATGTCAATTTCATATTCTTTTTCTAAACTAATACCAGATTCTATTTCTTCATTTAGGTTTTTTAGAGTTTGTTCTCTGTCATTTAATTGTTCCGAAATTTCTAAATAACTATCAATATCACTATTTTTATCTTTTATTAATGTTTCTAATTTACTAATTAATTTCGTAATTGAAGTGCGTAATGTTGTACGCTTCTTTTTTAATTTTTCAATGTTTTCCATGTTCAAAAACTTATAGTAAGAGCAAAAGGAATAAAAAATAATTCATTACCTTGATTGCTGCGGCAGACGATTTTCTTTCTTTCTTTTTTTTTTTTTTTTTTTTTTTTTTTTTTTCACCAGTCCAGCTTGTAAAATAATGTTCTAATAAAATTCAAGGATGAAAACAGTTCATTATTTTCGAACTTTTCTTTTCGAAGTGAAGAAAAAAATATATATAGACTCCGGCTCGACGGACCAGATGTATGATGCGGCGATGCGTATTAACTTAATTAATAAACTCACATACTTTAGTAGACTGTATCCTTTATTTTTAGTTATAGCGAAAGCGTTGTTTACTCTTAGCAAATCAAAACAACAAACAAAAAACAAACGAATTGCGTTTCTATAGTTACACTTATGTGATGCCACATTTCAAAGATAAATCACAAATAACTCTAACAATTATAATTAAATATCACCTAATCAGACAGCTGTAGAGGCCGATGACTCTAAACAATACAAAAAAAAAGTGAATATCATTTCATTTGATTTAATCTGCATCAACGAAAACAAAACATGTCGCTCGGCAGCGAAGAAATAACGAAGAATAACACTACGCATGCTCAATGAATCCTCCATCATTTTCAATAACGCATTCCATTCTCAGAATTGTGCTTTCTATAGCATAGCGTAAACTGTCCAATGAGATTAAGCGAATGCGAAGTCTAATACTGTCTTTCAGATAAGAGATTGTCTGACAGCTGTCTTTAGATACAGAATCTTCCAAAAATCCCCACAAACAAAAATTGCATGGTATTGGCGCTTAAATACTGGCGCAGCGCCACCTACTGACAAAAATTTGAACTAATTTTTTATTCGATTTTCACAGAGTGCATCTCTTCAACTACGTACTAGTGAAGTTCTGCTTCGTTTGGAGCCATAGAACCGGCTCTAGAGCTTTCTGAATAGGCAAACTTTAATTATAACAACCCTGTATATATATACATATATATTTAAGTTTAATTAAATGTAATTTTTTTCTTTTTACCCTGAAATCTGGTATTATATTCTTGAGTAAGAAACCATATTCAATAATGTTTCCACATGGTAATTTTATATTTCTAAGAGAGGAACTCAAAAGTTATGAAAACAGAACACTACAAATAGAAAATGCTCACTATTTGAGGAATTAACAAAAGCAGTTACATACAGAGATACTGTACTTTAGAAAACTACAAAAATTCAAAGTTTAATCAAGAGGAAAAGTATAATTTGGAACATAGTTACTTGTAATAAAATATGGGGTTTTTTTTTTTTTATTGCAGTTGTACTTTTCTAATGCAAACTGCCCATGTTTTTGCAACATTACTGTACATTATGGAGGTAAAATGGAGGTCAATTTTAGATTCAACACCTTGAAAAATGCAACATAGTAGTGCCACCTATAGGGCAATTTACACTAAAAATTAAACAACATTAATATATATCAGAAACTGTCTGAAGCTGTAGTTTGATTTAAAAAAAAAAAAAAAATGTTCTTGAGGTAAAGCTATTGTGATAATCATGAATAATTACAGCATAGCAGCATCATCTGATGAGCAATTCACACCAAAAAGTAATGAGCATGAAGTTATGTTAAAGATTAACTTATAGCATAGTAGTGCCACCTATAGGGCAATTTACACTAAAAATTAAACAACATTAATATATATCAGAAACTGTCAAAAGCTGTAGTTTGATTTAAAAAAAAAAAAAAATTGTCCTTGAGGTAAAGCTATTGTGATAATCATGAATAATACAGCATAGCAGCGTCATCTGTTGAGCAATTTACACCAAAAAGTAATGAGCACGGAGTTATGTTAAAGATTAACTTAATCTGAAATTTTATAAAAATACATACATTAGTTTGAGATAGAACTATTGTGGAAATTATGAATAATGCAGCATAGCAGTGCCATCGGTTTGGCGATATACACTAATAACTAAACATCTCGAGTTTATATCAAAGTGTAGCTGGATCTAAAGTTTTGTGAAATTATGTGCATCAGTTCTTGAGATAGAGTGCCTATAAAATTTGTCACATACAGACTACAGACAGAGTGACAGATATTTTCCAAAAACCATCAAAATGTGTTCAGGACCTTCTAAAACGTTTAAATACACCAAAAACTGAAAGTCAAATTTTTCACGAATTCAATACTTACTTCTTGAAAAGATAGATTAAAGTAATAAATGCACAGAGTTTCCCCCAGGTTTAAAAAAGGGCAGGGCGCTACTGTTCTGAAAAGGGCACTTTTTAAATTTTTCAGGGCACTTTTTAATTTATAAGGGCAGAGTTGAATATAGAATCTAGCGGTTCAAAAAGTAGTGAAAAAAAAAAAAAAAAAAAAACAGAAATTTCATTAAAAAATTCTGTTAAAAGATCGAGAAAAAACAGCAAATATTGTTAAAACCGTGAAAAAACGGCAAATTTTATTAAAAGATCGCAAAAAACGGTATGTTTTGCTAAAAAAAAACGCAAAAAAAGATAAGTCTTGTGAAAGTATCGTGAAAAAAAAATGGAACTTTTCACAGAATTTTTTGTTTTATTGCGATTTTTGGACGAAATTTGCCTTTTTTGCAAATCTTTTGACGAAATCTGCCGTTTTATCGCTATTTTCGACAAAAGTTGCTATTTTCGCGACTCATTTGACAAAATTTTCCGTTTTATTGCGATTTTTGAAAGAAATTTGTTGTTTTTGCACAATTTTTTGAGAAAATCTGCCGATTTGTGAAATTTTGTGAGGAAACTAGCCTTTTTTTTTTTAGAATCTTGCCGGAAATTAGTCATTTTGCGATTTTTAACAGAACTTGCCGGGTTTTTTAGCGATTCTTTGACAAATTATCCGTTCCACGGGAGGCATATAAGGCTATTTTTCGGATCACTGCTGGAGGGCTGCGTTTTTTGAAATGTGGGGCAAGAAGGGCACTATTTTTTTGAATGAATGACAAGAGGGGTGCTAGTTTTTGGATGAGGGGCAGAAGGGGCGGAGTGCCCTCCTGAAACCCTCTGGAGGAACTCTGAGTGCATACTTCAAAATTTTATGTTGAATTTTTAATTTTATCATTTCCATTAATCGGCGTATTATTGCAAAAAAAAGAGAAGTTGCATTTAATTACATATTTAGATTTTTTTCATGTAATCAAGTTTTTGTGAAATTGTGAATTTTTATATATACTTGTACAAAATATATTCAGAATTTTTGAATAAGAAATTATTACTATATTTAGGTTCCTATTTAGACATTTTTAATAAGGTTATTTACATATGCAACTTAATAAAATTCAGTTGCTGTATGGCATGAGATTTTTTTCTTCTTCAATCATTGCACTTGCGAAAGATTCAATTTGTTGATTAATCTTTTTCTGAAATGTCTACTTTCAAGAGAAATTTTGCAAAGGGTATTGTGTTTCAAACAAGAAAAAAATGTGAAGGATCCTTTCAAGTATTCTCAAACAGATTTCTGCTCAGAGATCAGAATTTTCATGTGAGACACTCAACATAAAAATAAATAAAATAAAAAGTATGAGAATGTAACTATTACAAAATTTTTACTATATATTATTTCATAAATGAAATTTCAATTTTTCCAGTTCGGAAAAATTGAAAAATAAGCCTTTGGAAAAAACAGACAAAAACCAGTTTTTTCCCCAATTTTTCCGGGTTTTTTTCGAGCATTCCCATCTCTATGTATTATAAATGAAATGAGTGAAAGGATTATATTTCAAATAATGAAATTTATGAAACACAAAAAAATGTCACAGACACAATGTTTAGCAATTTATTACCTGCACTGACCTAATATGCTGAGTTCTTGATTTGTCAACCAGAATCTTCCGATTTGACAAAGAAATGAGCAAGTAAATTATGTGGAACAGTTTTGCCTCCTGTTCCAATTAGCCCGATTGGCAAAGGAATCGAAAGTAGCCCAAAAACTTTTTTAGCTTCTTATGAAATTTTTTTCATTATGAAGAAAAACATGCTTTTTTTAAAAAAAATAATTATAAACATATAATTATTGGTACTACTTGGTTATCGAAACTACCAAAAAATTATTGCCGAACTATAAGATTAAATGACAATCTATGCTAATAAAAGAACAAAGCGCTTTGTCTGCATGTATGTGTGTCTGCGATGGCTAACAAAATCTACAGCATGTACAAGGCTCAAACTTTTTTTGAGAGTAGCCCCAAATCTCTCCTGATACACATGAGCTTCAAAATTTCAATATTCCAATTATTAACAGAGTAATTAATTAAAACCCGGAACTCACTCTCATAAAAAAAAAAATGCCTTTTTTCCACTTTTTTATCACTTCGCTTGCTTTGGGTTGGTTGGTTGCATAATGATTTTTCAGAAGTAATCAGATAAGCCAGTGTAACAATGACATTGGAGTATTTGATGTTTCAAGACGATGACCATGGGGGAATGAGGCAGGTGGAGGTGAAGTAAGCCTGAAAAAAGGTTTGAAATATGAAACCATTTATTGCTCAAATTTTAATGTTCCAAACAAAAGGACTTGGAAGGGATTTTGTATTATAAGACGAATTGAAAGAAATGATTTACAACTAAAGCATATTTTAAGCAGAAATAGCAAATTTTTAAAATTGTCTTTGTTCTATTATTATTTATTAAAATAAATGTCAGCTTTTAAAATAAAAGAAACTTGAAAATTAGCAATAATTAAATGTCAAATTGAAATTAAATAAGACATTGAAAACATTTTAAATATAATTTAAATTCTCATTTTCAATAATATTAATGATATACATATATTTTAATCTCAGAAATGTTTTTTTATCACAAAGTTGCAAAGTACTCATGCATTCAATTTGTCTGTCCATACCGTAAATCCTGTAAATATACTCAATTAATAAAGCTTATTTAGGATCACTAAAACATGTATGGTATTGCATATGAAATATGTACGAATATTGATTCATTTACAGAGACACTCAAAAGAAATCGATTACATTACGGCATAGACGGAAAATTTTTTTGATGAGTATTTTAATGAGATCACGCTATTTCAAATGTATTGAAATGAATATAAATCACCTGCTTTCACTACGATTAAATTAAACACACAAATCATAGCAATTTTTATTAATTTACAGGAACACACAAAAGAAATCAGCAAAGTACTGTATTTGCATAATAATTGCTGGAGAGTACGTTTTAAAATTCGGTAAGTACTTTTAAATTTAATTAGTTTTTTGCATAATACTCTTTGTATATAAAATCAATATTTGATATACAGGGCTGCACAAAAACAGTCGCATACCATTTTCTTTATTAGAGGAAACTGCTGAAGGCTAATTTTCAGAAATATATATACCACTTAAATGGATTAAATTTTGAAATGCATATTGCATTACAAATCTCTATATCATATACAGGGTTCCTAAAAAAATCATATAATTTTCCAAATGTAAATGGGAACAGCTGAAATTCGGCTTTGAAATGCTTTATATATTAAATAAACTGTAAATGAAAAATAAATTGTTTTCGAATGTTTCTAAAGATAAAGGAGCATTGGTGACTTGGAAGCGGTTATCGAGAACTTTTACATAGTGATTATAGTAAATTATCGTGGCTTAAGAAACATGTGTCTTTTTAACCGACTTCAAAAAGGAGAGGAGGTTATCAATTCGACGCGTATGTATTTTTTTTTTTTATGTATGTACACCGATTACTCCGAAACTATGCAGCCTATTAATTTGGTTTTGGTGTTAAATTAAAGAGCTTACTCTCGGATTGGTACCACTTCCATTTCATAGAAATTGGTTCAGTAGTTTTTTAGTAATTAAGCAAAAACTATTAAAATTAGTGTTTTTTCGCTAATTAAAACTGTTGAATTAGTTCCAACAATTGAGTGAAGTCAGGATGGCCGAGCGGTTTAAAGCGCCTGATTTAAGCTCTGGTTCTCGAAAGTGACAATGGGTTCGAACCCCACTCCTGACATACGTGTGTGCAATAATTTTCCGTATTATAATTTTTACATATATATTTTACAAATTAAATACTAATTATGCTATTAAAAATATTTTATATTTAACCGTTAGCACAGAGTATCAGAGATCTTTTATCAATTCAATACTTTATCAGTGAAAGAGTGCTAAAATAATTGACTTGCAAAAAGTAACACGACATTGAATAAGTTTCCGAACCTATTCCGTATTATAATTTTTACAAATTAAATACTAATTATGCTATTAAGAATATTTTTAACCGACTTCAAGAAGGAGAGGAGGTTATCAATTCATCGCGTATGTATTTTTTTAATGTATGTTCACCGATTACGCCGAAACTATCCAACTGATTAATTTGGTTTTGGTGTTAAATTAAAGAGCTTTCTCTCGGATTGGTACCACTTCCATTTCATAGAAAATGGTTCAGTAATTTTTTAGTAAACAGGCAAAAACTAATATAATTAGTGATTTTTCGCTAATCAAAACTGTTGAATGAGTTCCTACCATGGAGTGCAGTCAGGATGGCCGAGCGGTCTAAGGCGCCTGATTTAAATTCTAGTTCTCGCAAGATAGCGTGGGTTCGAACCCCACAAGAATATTTTGTATTTAACCGTTAGCACAGAGTATCAGAGATATTTTACCAACTCAATACTTTATCAGTGAAAGAGTGCTAAATTAATAGACTTGCGAAAAATAACATCAACTTGAATAAGTTCCCTGAGTTGATTGCAATCAGGATAGCCGAGCGGTGTAATGCGCTTGGTTTAAGCTCTGGCTATCGAAAGAGAACGTGGGTTCGAACCCCACTCCTGACATACATATATACAAAAACCTTTACCGTATTATTCTTTTTAGAAATTAAATACTAATTATGCTATTAAGAATATTTTGTTTTTAACCGTTAGTACAGAGTATCAGAGATCTTTTACCAACTCAGTACTTTATCAGTGAAAGTGTGCTAAAATAATAGACTTGCGAAAAGTCACATGGCGTTGTTCACCGTTTAGATTGCAGTTAGGATAGCCGAGCGGTCTAAGGCGCCCGATTTAAGCTCTGGTTCTCGAAAGAGATCGTGGGTTCGAACCCCATTCCTGACATCCATGTATAACATACAGTATTTTTTCCGTATTATAATTTATTTAACTGACTTAAAAAAGGAGAGAAGGTTATCATCAATTCGACCGCGCATGTACTTTTTTTTTATATATATGTTCACCGATTACACCGCAACTATCCAACCGATTAAACTAGTATTGGTGTTAAATGAAAGAGGTTAACGAAAGAAACCGTGGGTTCAAACTCCCCTCCTGACGTACGTGTGTACAATACTCTTTTCCGTATTATAATTTGTATACATATATTTTACAAATTAAATACTAATAATTATTAACCGACTTCAAAAAACGAGGAGGAGATTATCAATTCGGCGCGTATGTATTTTTTTTTATATATGTTCACTGATTACTATGAAACTATCCCCCCAATTTATATTATTTTGATTTATTGAAAGATGTTGCTCTTGAATAGTTACCATTTCCGTTTCATCGAAATTGGTTCAGTACTTTTTAAGTAACGAAGCAAAAACTAATAAAATTAATGATTTCTCGCGAATTAATATTGATTTTTTCCGTTTTCTCAATCATAAGCTAATATAAATCTATGCATTTATATGCGTTACCGTCAAGTTGTTGCCAAGCGTGGCGCCATTTTTTAAAATATTGCCAATTTTGGCGACTAAAATTTCACCCTAAATAAGTATAATTTAATTTAAATGACTGTTACCGGCCGGCACCCAGATTGATTTTTTGCTGTCTCCATTATTAACCGACTTCAAAAAGGAGAGGAGGTTATCAATTCGACGCGTATGTATTTTTTTTTTTTATGTATGTACACCGATTACTCCGAAACTATGCAGCCTATTAATTTGGTTTTGGTGTTAAATTAAAGAGCTTACTCTCGGATTGGTACCACTTCCATTTCATAGAAATTGGTTCAGTAGTTTTTTAGTAATTAAGCAAAAACTATTAAAATTAGTGTTTTTTCGCTAATTAAAACTGTTGAATTAGTTCCAACAATTGAGTGAAGTCAGGATGGCCGAGCGGTTTAAAGCGCCTGATTTAAGCTCTGGTTCTCGAAAGTGACAATGGGTTCGAACCCCACTCCTGACATACGTGTGTGCAATAATTTTCCGTATTATAATTTCTACATATATATTTTACAAATTAAATACTAATTATGCTATTAAAAATATTTTATATTTAACCGTTAGCACAGAGTATCAGAGATCTTTTATCAATTCAATACTTTATCAGTGAAAGAGTGCTAAAATAATTGACTTGCAAAAAGTAACACGACATTGAATAAGTTTCCGAACCTATTCCGTATTATAATTTTTACAAATTAAATACTAATTATGCTATTAAGAATATTTTTAACCGACTTCAAGAAGGAGAGGAGGTTATCAATTCATCGCGTATGTATTTTTTTAATGTATGTTCACCGATTACGCCGAAACTATCCAACTGATTAATTTGGTTTTGGTGTTAAATTAAAGAGCTTTCTCTCGGATTGGTACCACTTCCATTTCATAGAAAATGGTTCAGTAATTTTTTAGTAAACAGGCAAAAACTAATATAATTAGTGATTTTTCGCTAATCAAAACTGTTGAATGAGTTCCTACCATGGAGTGCAGTCAGGATGGCCGAGCGGTCTAAGGCGCCTGATTTAAATTCTAGTTCTCGCAAGATAGCGTGGGTTCGAACCCCACTGCCGACATACTTGTATACAACAACCTATTCCGTATTATAATTTTTACACATATATTTTGCAAATTAAATACTAATTATGCTATTAAGAATATTTTGTATTTAACCGTTAGCACAGAGTATCAGAGATATTTTACCAACTCAATACTTTATCAGTGAAAGAGTGCTAAATTAATAGACTTGCGAAAAATAACATCAACTTGAATAAGTTCCCTGAGTTGATTGCAATCAGGATAGCCGAGCGGTGTAATGCGCTTGGTTTAAGCTCTGGCTATCGAAAGAGAACGTGGGTTCGAACCCCACTCCTGACATACATATATACAAAAACCTTTACCGTATTATTCTTTTTAGAAATTAAATACTAATTATGCTATTAAGAATATTTTGTTTTTAACCGTTAGTACAGAGTATCAGAGATCTTTTACCAACTCAGTACTTTATCAGTGAAAGTGTGCTAAAATAATAGACTTGCGAAAAGTCACATGGCGTTGTTCACCGTTTAGATTGCAGTTAGGATAGCCGAGCGGTCTAAGGCGCCCGATTTAAGCTCTGGTTCTCGAAAGAGATCGTGGGTTCGAACCCCATTCCTGACATCCATGTATAACATGCAGTATTTTTTCCGTATTATAATTTATTTAACTGACTTAAAAAAGGAGAGAAGGTTATCATCAATTCGACCGCGCATGTACTTTTTTTTTATATATATGTTCACCGATTACACCGCAACTATCCAACCGATTAAACTAGTATTGGTGTTAAATGAAAGAGGTTAACGAAAGAAACCGTGGGTTCAAACTCCCCTCCTGACGTACGTGTGTACAATACTCTTTTCCGTATTATAATTTGTATACATATATTTTACAAATTAAATACTAATAATTATTAACCGACTTCAAAAAACGAGGAGGAGATTATCAATTCGGCGCGTATGTATTTTTTTTTATATATGTTCACTGATTACTATGAAACTATCCCCCCAATTTATATTATTTTGATTTATTGAAAGATGTTGCTCTTGAATAGTTACCATTTCCGTTTCATCGAAATTGGTTCAGTACTTTTTAAGTAACGAAGCAAAAACTAATAAAATTAATGATTTCTCGCGAATTAATATTGATTTTTTCCGTTTTCTCAATCATAAGCTAATATAAATCTATGCATTTATATGCGTTACCGTCAAGTTGTTGCCAAGCGTGGCGCCATTTTTTAAAATATTGCCAATTTTGGCGACTAAAATTTCACCCTAAATAAGTATAATTTAATTTAAATGACTGTTACCGGCCGGCACCCAGATTGATTTTTTGCTGTCTCCATTAGTCAATAAACTGCAAAGAGCCATCATATATCAGTACACATAATTACGAGGCTAACGAAAAAGGCAGGTTACGGCGGTGCATCCCAAATGACTTTTTTAATAACCACTAGAATGACGTGAGGTTCTTTTTGGACACCTTTTTCGAAGCATTCGAGCATCACGCACTTCAGCGGTCTGTAAAAAACATACTAGAAATGTACCGCGGTAGCCTGTCTTTTTCGTTAGCCTCGACATAATTCAGTATTACGGTATAAATAACTAAAAAGTAAGAAATAAAATAAACTTTTTCAAAAAAAAAAAAAAAAAATATAACCGACTTCAATCAACGCTCTAAAAAGAGTTAAATAATTCTTTAAAATACCCTAATGATGAATTGTTATCTAATAACCACACATCAGATATCATGTACCGACAAAAAAATGGTTATAAGTGTAACACATAGAATTTAATATCCAGCAAACATGGTTTTTCGACAGAATATTTTTTACAAGAGATTAATTTACATATTTTTGATTTAATTTATGAATATATACATATAAAAAGTAATGAATTACTTTTTGAAGTTGGTGCCAAACAATCACAATCAATAATGATTTTTACCATTTTATTTATGGTATTAGGTATAATATAACCACAATTCTTACTATACTTACAATAGTTTGGCACCAACTTCAAAAAGTAATTCATTACTTTTTATATGTATATATTCATAAATTAAATCAAAAATATGTAAATTAATCTCTTGTAAAAAATATTCTGTCGAAAAACCATGTTTGCTGGATATTAAATTCTATGTGTTACACTTATAACCATTTTTTTGTCGGTACATGATATCTGATGTGTGGTTATTAGATAACAATTCATCATTAGGGTATTTTAAAGAATTATTTAACTCTTTTTAGAGCGTTGATTGAAGTCGGTTATATTTTTTTTTTTTTTTGAAAAAGTTTATTTTATTTTTAGCTCTTTCCAAGAAAACTGAAAAGTGCTTATGCATTTGGTTTGTCGGTCCGTCTGTCCACGCTCTAACTCCCGCATTTGGTGACCCTAAATAAGCCTTATCAATTGCATGAAAATCAGACTATATTTATAGTCTGATTTCCATGCAACTGATAAGGCTTATTTAGGGTCACCAGAGCATGTTTGGTATTTCATATGAAGTATGTATGACTAATGATTCATTTACAGGGATATTCAAAAGAGTTAGATTACATTATGATATATGGGTAAAAATCGTTTGGAGTATACTTTAATGACATTTCGCTATTTCTAATGTATTCAAACTAATATAAATCAATTAATTTAATTACGGTTACGTTACAACAGAGCATTTATAGCATTTTTAAATAAAATTACAGGGACACACAAAAGAAATGATTACAAAACTGTCTTTACTTAATAATTGCTGGAGAGTATGTTTTAAAATTCGGTATACACTTTTAAATGTAATTACTTTTTTAATTACTTTTTTTTCTTTACGTATAAATTCTATACATCATATACAGGGCAGCACAAAAGTATTTGCCTACCATTCTCTTCATTAAAAGATATTGCTGAAGGGAAATTTTCAGTTGAAATATGTGTATCACTTAAATGAATTAAATTTTGAAATGCATGTTGTTAATATGTACCTATCAATGTATCATACTCAGGGCTGCTAAAATTCTCTGATCATTTTCCGAATGTAGATGGAAAAAGCTGAAATTTGGTTTTGAAATGCTTAATATATTTTCACATGGTGAAATGAGACACAATATCTTAATTTTTTAAACGGTGCAGTTTTTAAAATTATTCTGAATGTGTGTGATAGTGTTTCATAATATGTACTTGATACATGACTTTTTATTTTCAAACACATTTTTCCATTGTTCTTTTTTTTTCGCTTTTAAATACTAAAAATTGTTCAGAGTTTAATGCACACCTGCCATACAGTGCTGCAGGTAGTGGGAATCTGTGTAGGATATTTGTACAGAACATATTTCATCCTTAATTTATAAGTAGTGGTTATTTCCGAACAATAATTTCACTAAATTTCTTAAATTCTTATTGGATTTTCCTACCCTCTCAACTAATATATGTTTGAATAAGTTTAATACTAGAGTTTCCTTCTGATATAGGTTTATTAAGGAATTAGTGAGCTCCTGGAGGTAAAAAGTAGAGCATACAGAGAAAAGTAGAACATATTTTACAGAGCATGCAGCAGCAGTGTAGGAGATTCTTATTGATTAATATTGAACTCTTAATTACATGATGGTTATCATTATTTCTGAATAGAAATTTCAACAAATTTCATAAATTGCTATTTTTATCCCCATCCCGTTGAGTAATATATCTACTGAAAGAATGAAAATCGGATTATCATTCGGATTTAGGTTTGTTTGCGAAAAAATGCCTTTCTGGTGATGGAAAGTGAAACTATAGCATTCTACAAATTGTGCATTGCACGCTTATTATATCCGACCGCATGTGGCAGTGATCCATATCGGATTTTCGTACAAAACATACTGCGCCCCGTAGCGGTGAAAAGTGGAACTAAAGTACTTTGTAACACAAACGCGGTTAGAATTGTTAGCTTATAGTTAGTGTTAATTTTAGAATTTGGCTACGGTTAGGTAACAGTTAGGTTGCATTTGGGTTATAGACAGGTTGCAATTAGGTTGTTAATTATATTTCGGTTAGTCTTGTGTTATATTTAAATTCCAGTTATGTTATAGTTAAGTTATGATTAAGTTACAATTAGGTTAAGGTAAGTTGAAGTTAGGTTACAACCAGAAAATTGATAAGTTATGATAAGGTGACGGTTAGATTACATTTATGATGTATTTAAGTTTGGCTCAGATTAAGTTGCAGTTAGGCTACAGATAGGTTGCGATTGCAGTACAATTAGGTTAAGGTTAGGATTTCATCCACAGGTTGAATATTACACATGTTTTGATTGAAATATACTTAATTTTGTTCTATGATTCTGAAACTACATTACTATATATTAACCTTTTACCTAATCATTGATTATAGATTTTAATCAAGGTATAGTCGGATCTAGGAGTGATATAATTTGTTTGAAAAACACAATGTTACACTTAGGATTTTGAGGTGAAAAAACAAAAAGTTACGTGACTGAACAGTGATATTTACGGATAAAATCAGCATTTTAACACGAAAATTGCACAATTGTTGAACACATATTTCCTCGTCAGTTTCCCATTGAAGTTGTTTTAAATATTTGTTAATTTAAATTCAGTTGCTTATTTTTTTAAACCGATTTTTCTCACAGTCAGTGGCCACGTATTTCGACTTAGAAATAAAATCACAAATTTCAGGTTCATTTGATATTATTATCACGGACCCGGGCAACGCCGGACAGGTTAGCTAGTAATGGATAAATGTGAAGGTGATTTTCAATGATATTAAACATGATACACATGTTTAAAACATCATCAAGTGGTTTTTAATTCCTTTTTTTATTTGTATTTTTATTCATATTTTACTAATTTATTTGTTCTTTTGTTATTTAAAATAAAAATTATGTCAACATGTATAACTTGGCTATTAGCTTGGCGATTTTTATAATTTGGCGAAAATGGTCGATGGAATAACCAAGTAGTACCGAATTTTATTGTGGTATTTTATTTAACAAATGTTATATTTGCTGAAACATCAGTGAAGGCTTACTTTGGAGACACGAAATTTTTTTTTGTTTATGTCTATCTGTCAGTCTGTCTGTTCCGCGATAACTGACATAAAAAGCATTCGATTGACTTGAAATTAAGTGGGTATGTTAGTGAGGCACTGGGATTAAGCTGTATAGTTTTCTGTTAGGTTTGATTCATTCGTTCGGAAAATATAGAATATTTTATTTTCTGCAATAATGCTTTTTTATGGCAAATACAATGATTTTCAATTTATTTTTTTTTTCTTGAGAGAAAATGACACATTTGATTAATGGAATTTAACGATAAATGGATACTGAAATTTACCGGCTAATTTATTCGTATTGTTTTGAAATTTTGTCTACGCATTTGTCAGATTTTTTAAATTATTACTGTAAATTTTAAAGATTTTTTATAAATGTGTTCTAATAATATGGACTAATTTGTTTTAGAGATTTACTTATTTCACATGTATTTATTTCATTTTCTTTATTTTTTCATATTGGTTGCTAAGCAACCATTCATACTAATTCTTATCCGTAATTTGAAAGCGTGTATGAAAATTTAAATGAAGTCAACATCAAAACTGATGAATTAATTACTGTCTTTGTATCTTTGCGTATAAATATAACATAGACCAGAAAATAACGTAGGTTATGTTTTAATTTTATTCAAATATTTTCCTTAATAATTCAAAATTTCATTCTTTTTCACACACAATCAATAGAGACTTTTTAGATACAATTTAACCAATTTCCTTTATCGTTGCCAAAAAAATTAAAATCTGGAATAATTATTTTTCAACAGCAAAAAGTTTCAATTGAGAAATTTCCATTCGAGAAATTAAACTAAGAAAAAGTAAATAAATATGACGTAAGAATTAAAATAAAAATAGATATAGTACTTTTTGTTAAACATTAAACACGGGTATTTGTTTCGTTAATAAGAATTTTTCTGAATAAAAAAGAATTATATTTTAAACAAACAATTCACTTGGTAAAATATGGCTCCATAATTGAAATAAAACATGTATTTTATAGTAGGTTTTAAAAATACAAGAAACATGGATATCAATAACACCTGCATAATGATGTCATTGCTGAAACTTCAGTGAAGTTTCAGCAATGACTTCAGCAACTTTGGTGACTCGAAATTTATTGTTCATGAAATTGTTCGAAATTTATTGTTTATTCTGTCTGTCAGTCTGTTCCGCGATAACTGCTGCAAAATGCAATCAAACTTTTGTTTTCGGAAAAAAAATTTAAAACTCTAGATTACTAATTTTACACTTTAAAAAGTTCCTTATACATCAGATTCAAGTGTTTGTGGTTGGCAGGCATGTAGAAGTATGAGGTTAATGAAAAATGCTTGTTCAAACTGTTACTTATCCTTATAAATCAAAATGTATAAAGAAATGCAAGATAATATTATACACCATAAGCACAATTAATAGAAAGTTGAAAACTTAAATTTAATGAGACTACGGGAGCCCCCCTGAAGAGATCTACTGTGTTATAATACAAAAACAAAAATAATAGATCATGAAAATTTCAGAATTTCCTAACATAACAAAAATTTTAATTTAATGGATTTGATTGCTGAAAACTCCTTATTCTTATTTTATTCTTATAAATAATTATGTAATTTGAAAATTTTAAATTACAGTTTCCAGAAAGTTGAATTTTGCCCAAAGTGTGTTATAAAAAAAATGATGTAAAAAGCTGACGTTGAGGCTCCTGATCTGCAGATTTACTAGTTATTTATATTTCTATTTATTTAATTCTATTTAGTTCTATTTATTTAATAAATGTCATAAAAAAACAATGTAACCAAAAAAATAAAAAACATCTCAGAACATAGGAAAAAAGTTCATTCCAGTATTATATAAAAGCAACCCCAAAAACTGAACAACAGCCACATTAAAACATTTATTAAAAAAAGAAAAAAAAAAAAAAACTGGAACAGGATATGGAACTCTTCCCAAATTATGAATAAAATAATATGATACAATGTTTAGCATACATTTAAAGGAGACCAAACTGGTCGCCGAATTTTTTTCTGCGAAAAAAATTCAATCTTAAAAAGTAGTTATTAGTTATATAACAAATATAAAATATAATATACAAGTTCAATTTTCAAGGAGATTTTCTTCAATAAATTCTGTATTTTTCTCAATGAAAAAGTAGAGTATGTATTATTCATAGTTTGTATTATGAAAAGATTATTTATTATGCATTGCATAAAGATTATTTATTATTTATTTTGCATTGCAAACACAATGCAAATTGAGTAAGGCATAACGTTTCATAGTTGTTGAAGATTAAAAAATGTGTACATTACTATAGGACAAACAGAAATAATATGCAAAAAGATCTTTTGACAAAGAAAACTATTTTTAAACACAATTTTCAGTTAAAATCTGTTCTGTTATAATAATTATCTTCCCATAAAAATATATAAACGCCGAAGTTTATATTTTTTTTATGCACATCCCAATTAATTGTATAAATATTAATTATTATGTGCTTTGAGTCGTACATAAAATGAAGCTGGGTCACATGTAGCCTGCAGGACACAAGTTGAGTATGGCTGAGTCATTTAATTTTGGCAGTGCAACTTTAAAAACGTCCGAATTATTTCGGGGTTGAGTGCCAAACTGTTTAGTAACTGCAAAAACTATTTTTTTTAATGAAATTTCAATGTAAGCTGTTTTTCAAAAGATTTTTGATACCTCAATTTTCAAAATAATAATGCTTTAAATGAAAATGACTCGAGCAAGAAATATAAAATTGAACAAACCTAAAGTACTTCTAATTGCATTAATAAGAAAAAATAATAGACAACAACTCACCAATTGTAATAACTTTTCTCTGGCTATTTTAAGGACTAATTTATCGTGGAAGTGATTCTGGTGGTATTTTCAGACTTTGTGATTAAAAAAATCTTGCTTATCCTTAGATGTTTCAGAGCCACCTGAAATAAATAACAAACATTTAAGAATAAAGAAAAAGTTGAGAACAATCAGGCATAATTTTTTTAAAACTCAACTAAGGAAAAGTTATGCCTTTTGTATATTCCTTATATCAGTCAAATGAAAAGACCCGTTTGCTCATGCTAATCCTATGTTAGAAATTTAAACTCGCCGGCATATTTCAGTATTTTTAAAGCTTTTTTTTTTTGTACTGTATCGACGAGCCTGATCTGAATGCAATGATTTTAACTGAATGATCTGTCTATTATTTGTTTTTTACTTTTTTGATTTGGGCTGCAGATATTTTTTTTTATGGGGGTGCTTTTGCTTTCCAAACCAGTTCCGAAAACGAATGTGTCCTCATAAAAAAGATCTGTAAACAAAACCAAAAAAGTAAAAAAACAACCTGCATTCAGATCAATCTCAGCTATCCAATGCAAAAAATTAAAATGCAGCCGAAATATCTTTATAAATTTCTTCCATTGGATTAACATTAGCAAATTGGTTTTTTCATTTAAATGAAGTAGCCTTTTAACTCGTTCCACTGCATTCTAATGTTAAAATGTTCCATTTATGGCATTTATTTTAAAGTTTCTTTATTTTTCAATATTCACATGTTAATATATATTACAACTGAAAAGTGATTATAAATTTTATTTTGGCTTTGTTAAATCTGGCAATGGTGGGTAATAATTAGCTATTTCAAACAATGAATTATATACATATAAATCTGTATTTAGATAATAAAATTTTAAATAAATAATAAGAAACAACATATTACAAAATATTAAAATTATTGTACATTGTACAACTCAATAGAGTCACATATGTAATTGCGAAAGATTATAAAATGGCTGGTTATGTGTAGTTTGTGATTCTATAAAACTTATGTAATTGAGCTGCGTTTACAGATTTCAACATTAAATGGCGTTTAAAGATCCTGCTCCTGGCCAATGAAGTGCTTGCAAGCAAAAAACCACAAATTTTCTCAAAGAAATAAAAAAAAAAAGGAATGAAAAACTGCAAATCTCATCAAGAGATCACAGAAGGACTACAAGTTTTGTCAATATCATCCAATAATCAAGAGATTTAGTCAAAAAATCTCAAAACAACTGTAAATTTCACCATAGATAGTAAATAACAGTAAATTTACTCAAAACATAGCAAATAATTGCAAATTTCATGAAAACATGGTGAAATAACTGCACAATGTGTCAAAAGATCACAAAACAGCAATTTTCATCAAATGGTCGAAAAACAACCACGAATTTCATTAAAAAAAGCAAATTAACCACAAATTTTACCAAAACGGGCAAAATAACAAAATTGTTTTTCAAAAAACCACAAAATAACAGCAAATTTTGCAAATCGATTGCAAACCATTTGCAAAGAAAGTAAAATAACAGCAAATTTCATCAAAAGACAGAAAATAATCACGAATTGTGTTGAAAAAGAAAGTGAAATTACCGTAAAATGCATCAATAGATCGTGAAATAGCTGCAAATTTTACCAAAAGATCACTAAAAAGCATATTTTATCAAAAAGCCACAAAAAAACACATAGTAGCTGGAAGTGGATTTTCCAGACTTTGCTGTAACTTTTTAAAAGATCTGCAGTAAATTTCAGTTTTTTTTTTTTTTTTCAAATTTTTTAATTACTTCTGCCATATATACACGCACATAAATTGAAAAACTTTGGAAAAATTTTGGGGAAATTTTCAAATGGATTGGGGGAAATGTTGAGAGTAAAACATTTTCTGCATCCCTGTATAAATATATATTTAAAATAAAAGAACAAATAAATAGCATACAATAAAATAAAGCTTAATTTAAACTGCAGGTATGGAATTTTAAATTAACATTCCAGTAAACAGTTCATCTTATGAACCTTACGAGATGTGAGTGTAAATATTGTTAACAAATGCCTCAATGCCAAATGATGTTTTACTACATCTTTTGTCTTAATCTTACATACAATTTTATGACAACTCCCTCTTCAAGAGCTAACTGGTAAATAGTAAAATCTGTTTCATCATTAGTGAGAAACATCTATATATAAACTCTTATGCAAAAATGCAAGCAAACAAAATTTGGTATGATTATATATCTTCAACTCAGTAATACAAAAATAATAGGACATAATCAACATGAAAAACCTAGAATCATTGCATATCATGGGATATCGTAAAAATATGTAACTCATTTGTAAACCACTCATGGATGCAAGTTTGAAATTTTGACAAGACTGAAAATACACTAAATCTCCCTCCCCCCCCCCCCCCCCCCCCACTGAGCCTGAGTGAGTACATACGCAATGTAATTTGCATTTTTTCCCTCGATCCTTTAACGAAATTATTTTTTTTACCCAATCTTTATCCAAAATTGGCAGCTTTTCTGCACTTTTTCCATGGTCTTTAGCCGAAATCCAAGTATTTTATATGATCTTTTAACAAAATTCATGCCTTTTCCACGATCCTTTGACAGAAATTGTGCCTTTTTTACAATTTTTGGGTAATTTTTTTTTTAGGGGGGGTGCAGTCCTTTGAGGAAAATAGTGTTTTTTTTTATTTGCGATTACACTGATAAACAAGGTTTCTGTTTCTAACTAAGTATGTGGTGACTTTTATATTTTAGGTAGTGCTGTGAAAGAATATGTTATTAAAAAGTTTCCATCACCCACAGATTTTTAAAAAATTCAAAATCTTGAAAATCTGAATTTTGTAGTATTTATTCAACACATATACCTTACAAAATTTATCATTTGGTATTTTAGTAATGACAAACTTTTAAATAAACATTTATGTTATAAAGCTTAAAATTAATATTTAAAACACTGAAAGTATGCATTGTTTATAAAGTTTCAGAAAAATATAGAACAATTTTTGTAAAAAGAAATGATATTAATAAGAAATTTCATACTTTATGTAGCAGTAAATGTCTTATCTGTGGCTGCTCTCTTAGAGGTCATTGTTCCAATATATATTGACAATTTAAAGCAGACATTAAGTCATTTATATCATTACAAGAGCATAAATTATCTTTTCTTGAAAAAATTGTTGAATATTTCTTATGTCAATCTCGATAAATACATATCATTGTATTGTTTTTTAGGAGATTCCAACCTTGCAATCTTGATCCAAGTAATTCTGGGTTTTTCTTTGATAAATTTAAGTCATCACAAAATCATTTAATTATTTTTGAGTAATTAGGTGTGGTTCTTTATTTATGCCAGGAGAATAGTTCATATCAGATGTAGAGTTCAGTTTCATCAATTTCCATTTCTACTGCTACATCATCATATGTAAAATTCTCTGGAGGTTTCGGTATTTGTAAATCACCATTATGTAATGCTAATCACATTGCTGAATTTAAGTTCGGGTACTTAATTTTATGTTTACTTCTTGCAGAGAATCCTTTAATTTTTGCATTACATTAGTAGCAGTCAGTTATATGATCCTTCGGCATGCACCATATCATGGGTATAGCAAAGGACATACACTTTTTTGTACCTTTCATCCATGCCCAGAGGTTTGTAGCACATTGTGTACAAAATGAGGTGCCCATTTCTTATCTTGTTAAGCTACTTTTTATCTAAAGTACATATAATAGGCAGTCTTTATTAACGGTGTGAAAGCACATCGATGTTTTTTCAAAATTAGCTCCCCGCACACATAGCAAAAAGAATCGGGTTCGTTAACGCATCCTCTAGACATGTTTTACATATTGTAGAGGAAAATAGGATAATTATAATCAAAATTTAGTTAAAAAGTCTTATAGAACAAATAAATAGCAGTACACTCGCCCCAAAAGTTTCAACTGTCATGGATTTACGTTAAAGTCGAACACTGTGGGGGTGGCTAGAGCTGTTTGTTCAAGGTCGCTAACATAAAATTTATTAGGGGGACATATGTTTCTACTCTCTTACTGAATCTACTATCATTGTAATAAGAAAAAGGAATGTTTGTGTGAATCAAATACATGAAAGAGAATAATGTAATATAATTATAATGCCTATATGATGCCTACATACTCCAAAATGTATAAATGAAATTTCTCAAAATTGGAAGGTGACAGAAAATTTTTACAAACGTATTCTTTTTCAGCAGCTTGAAATCTATAAGAAACACCCAACATATATACAAAAACAGAAAATTCGTTAAAATTTGTTTATCAGTGTTATTTGACAAAAGGTGGGTCTTTTTCGTGATCTGTTTCCATCCTCAGGAATTTTTAAAAAACTGAATTTGGTCTGTGGGCAGAAAACTTTCATCCATGAAACCACTCTTAAGCTATTAATTATAAATAGAAGTTTTCTTATACGTCCATTAAAAACACAAGGCAGAACCCGTCAAATTTTGACGAAAGAAAATGTTTAAGAAGGAACTGTTTCATTAAATTATAATAAACCTACAAAATTAATTATAGTAAAAAATGCATTTTATATTGGTACGTCTAACTCTTAAACAAACGATATTTATCGTCAAACTAACAAAATACTATTATGGAGATTCTTCTTATAAAAGTTCTTTCGAACACATAAGTAAATAAACTCGGAGGTAAATTAAATTCTGACACCGTTTTTAAACTTTTAAATGACTTATATTAAACATTAATATTTACAAAAAAGATATTTACATATTAATATTTACAATTCGAACATTCAAAAGGAAACTTTAATTAAAACATCTTAATCGCGTCATCTTAATCAACATTCTTCTAAAGTCAACCCCAACTCTCTCCACATTCCATCCAACGATCTCCTCCGTTCATTTCTTTTTTCTTCGGCTTTTCGTCTGAATGGAGTTTTTTCAGAAAATCGTCTGCTTTCTAAAGACCTTTTCTATCAGAGTTTCGATATGAAGAACCTTACAAGACATGATACTTGGCTGTTGGAGAAAGAATCGCTCCCACAACGGCCGTCCTGACTAGGCTTTCGTCCTCGAATGCTCGTCCCTTTGGAGGCAGCAGCAGTTGGGTCATCTGGAAAGATAAAGAAAAAAAAAACACAGCAGCATCCAAAGTCTTAATTGAAAAAAAGAAGTCATTATTCAAATTGTTTATCAAAGCTTAGATTATTTCTTGAAAAAATTCATATATTTTTTTTTTCGTGTCTTTTCGTCTTCTCTTTCTTACGTCCTTTCATCTTCTTTTATCTTACGTCCTTTCGTCTTCTTCTTTCATACGTCTTTTCATCTTCTATTACCATACGTCTTTTCGTCTTTTCTTTCTTACGTCTTCCGTCTTCTTTTATCTTACGTCTTTTCGTCTTCTTTCATACGTCTTTTCATCTTCTTTTACCTTACGTCTTTTTGTCTTTTCGAGAATAAAGTTAAAATTCTATTAGTTGTCAGTCCAGAGGTTTGTCATAGTTGGTATAGTGTCACAATCGGTGAAATTCTTTTTTTTTTTTCAAGCTTCGTCCGTCCATGGCTTCATGTACTCTGCACATGTACTGGTGACCATGGGTCCTTCGTTGAATCCAAGTTTCTTTACATCGTAGGTGTCATTATTTTTTACTTTTATGACTTTGTACGGACCTAAATATTTTGGTTTTAACTTCAAACCTGGACCTTGTTGTGTGCGTTTTATAGCAACCACATCATTAATCTTAAATTTGTTAGCTTTCTTTCGTCTGAGGTTGTAAGTTTTACGGTTCTCTTCTTGGACTTTTAAAATCTGTTTTTTAGCATTTTTTCTCATATCTTCGCGATTATTTGTAAAATCAGATTGTATTTCAGCATTCAGAAGACTAGTAATTTCAATGTTATTTTTTAGTTTCATTTTAGTACCAAACATCAATTCAAAAGGAGTTGTGCTTATACTTCTCTGAAAAGTCGAATTTATCACCTGTTGGACGTTGCTTACATGTGTATACCATTTTCTAGGATTATCGACAGACAATTTAGACAGAACAGATATTATGACAGAATTTAGACGCTCAACTTGGCCGTTAGACCTGGGTAATCCAGTGGTAATCGGGATATGTTTAATATTTTCATTGATGCAATAATCTTCAAAAGCTTTAGAGGTAAATGCAGGACCTTTATCTGATATAATTCGAACTGGATTTCCAAAGATAGATTTTTGGATTTCTAATTTAGAAATTACTTCGGCAGCATCGGTAGATTTTGTGGGATACAACCAAACAAATTTTGTGAATGCGTCAATCACCGAAAGGATATGTTTGTAATTTTTATTAGTGCTTTCTAATGGACCTAAGTGATCAACATGGTACGTATGTAATGGAGTTTCTTCTTTTTCTATTGGGTGAAGTAAGCCTTCTTGTTTACCACATTTTCTATTAACTAAAATACAGGGAACACAATTTGCTATACATTTCTCAATTTTTTGTTTAACTTTAGGGATGTAAAAATCATTTTCTAAACTTTTCTCTGTTCTTGCAACTGCGTAATGACCTTTTTCGTGAGCGGCCTTGATTATATTCATTTGCATGTCTTCCGGTACAACTAATAAATCATTACTATTAACACATTTATAAAAAACATCATTTTTAACTAGATAATCATCATAAGATTTCACCTTTAGGATTTCTTTTATTGTTTTAATATGGTCATCGGTTTCTTGAGCTTGGATAATTTTTAAAGTTAAGCTATCTTGGATTACCATACAAATAGGATACCTACTTAATGCATCGACATGTCTCATACTGCTACCCTGTCTATGTTCAATAACATAATCAAAATCGGATAACATTATTGCCCATCTAGCTATTTTTGTACTCATTTCTTTTTTATCCATAGTCATTTTAAATGCATTACAATCGGTTACAATTTTAAATGGGATACCTAGCACATATACTCTAAACTTTTTCAGGGCTTCAATTACAGCTAAAACTTCTAATTCGTAACTAGTGTACTTCCGTTCAGCTTCGGTGGTTTTTTTACTTGCGAAATAAACTGGATGAAATTGATTATCTACTGGAGATTGTTGCATTAAAACAGCTCCATAGCCATCAATACTGGCATCACAATGGATTTCGGTCGCACTTTTAGGATTGTAAATTAAAAGTACTGGTTCTGACGACAAAATACGTTTGAGTTCATTAAAAGCTCTTTGTTCTTCTATATCGAATTTAAATTTTGAATCTTTTCTTAGCAGGTCACTTAACGGTTTAGCTATAACCGAATAATTTCTTATAAATTTTCGAAAGTATCCTGTCAATCCTAAATAACTTTCAACATCTTTGGTACACTTTGGTTCGGGAAAATTTATTACTGCTTTAGTCTTCAGTGGAGAGGGATACAATTTACCATTTATGATTCTATACCCCAAGAAATCAATTTCACGCTTCAAAAAATTGCATTTTTTAAGATTTAATTCTAATCCATATTCCGATGCAGTTTCGAGTACAAGTTTTAATTTTTCTAGACCTTCAGCTTCGTTTTTAGCAGGTATTATTAAATCATCCATATAAATGACAACAATGTGATCTTTTAATAGGTTTCGAAATACATTATAAATATACTTTTGAAAAACACTAGGGCTATTGGTCAACCCGAATGGACATTTCAAAAATTCGTATTGTCCTTCATGAGTAACAAACGAGGTGTATTTCCGCGAGTCTTCTTCAACATCTACATGAAAGAAACCGTTTTTCAAATCTATGGTGGTAAATACTTCGGCAGAATGTAATTGGTCTATTACATCATCAATAACTGGCAAGGGGAAATGCTCACGTACTGTCTTTTTGTTAAGACATCTGTAATCAACACAAAGTCTCATTGTGTTATCTTTTTTCTTGACTAACACAACCGGCGAAGAAAAATTAGAAGAACTTTCTCGAATTATTCCCTGAGCTAGCCACTCCTCAATTTGGTTTTCGACTATTTTTTTCTCGCATGGCGGTAATCTTCGAGGAGAAGAACAAACTGGGATTTCGTCAGTTAAATTAATTTTCATTTTAACATCTACTGTTGTTAAAATGAATATCTAATAATTCTAATTAAAATGAATACTATCATTTAGTTTTAATTGGTACATAATTTTCAATTAAAGAGTATAACTCTGAACGTAATTTTTTGTCAGCAATGTGAGTTAAATCAATTTTAGGCTCATCCAAAACATTTACAATATTAACTAAAAAGTCATTAGGCTGAACTTCAGCTTTAAACAGTTTCACTTTATTCTCAGAAATAGTTAATGTACCTTGATGAATAACATCAGTGCCAATAATTAAATCGAAATTAATGCAACTGTCCTTAACGACAAAAATAGTAACTTTAAATTTTGAACCATCTACTTCGATTTCTGAATTGAAACAACCTTCTGGTTTAATTGAGGCTTTTCCTAGACCGGTCAAAGAGATACTCGTAGGTTTTAATTCTACAAAGTTCTTCAAATTATCATAAATACTTTTCTTTAACAAAGTCTTTTGGCTACCAGTATCTATTAAAGAGATTAAACGCAAAGAATAAAGCTTTATCTCTTTCAGAATTAAATCTTGGGATGTAATAACGTTTACTTGTGACTGAGCATTTTTAACACTTGTATCTTTAGATTTATTACATTGAAATGATTTATGACCATAAGCGTTACAAGCAAAACAAAGCGGCCCTTTATCTTTATTTACACAGTTAATACTCTTATGATTATTCCCGCCACAATTAAAACAACGCATATTTGGCTTTACAGGCTTAAATTTGTTCTTAACTTCAACTTCGGATTTAATTTTAGGCTTAGCTCCTTCATATTTATGAAATTTTGCATTTTCATACTCCGATCTTATTTTTTCATAAATCTTTAATTTTTGTTTAAATTCAGCAATATTGGGACAACCATATAAAAAAGATTTTTTAGAAATGGGGTCATTAATTCCATTTATTACATACTGAATAAGGGCAGAATCTTCAATATTGCCTTTTGAGCATAATTGTTTCATATTTAAAAAATATTCATCTAACGATTCATGTGGTCTAATTTTTCTTTTGGACAGCAATTCGTGTAATTCAGCTGAATTGCACGTTTGACCAAATTCAGATATGAGTAGGGCTTTTAATTTAGACCACGAATTAATATTTGTTTCACTTTCAAGAAATAATTTTGCTTTGCCTGTCATACGGCGTTTAGCCAAAATCAATTTGTGCAAATCACTAACGTTAAATAATGAAACAATATCTTCAAAATCGGCAATCCATTTATTAATATTTTGTACTTGAGTACGTTCAAACATTGTAATCATACTTTCAATATCATTAATAGAAATGCTTGGTTTAATAACATAATCAGGAATTAGAATTTTCTGATTTTCATTACTTTCACAATTAGAACTACCAGAATCATTTCTCATATTATTCTCAAAAACAGTTGAAATATTTTTAGTTTTATCTTGTAAATCATCATTAAATTCATCAACACTTTCGTCATCACTAAGAGTACCTACATCGGCTATCATATTAATTTTTAAAATATTAAAATCACATAAACTAGAAATTATTCTGGCAGCAATTTCATCAAAAGTTCCCGAATTATTTATACACAAAACATTGCAAATGGTAATTAAGTCGTTAACAGAAAAATTATCTTTAATTTCTTTGAATTTAGTTTGATATTCATCGGAATCTACTTCAAACGTAAACCCAGTAAAATTCCGAATTCTACGTCGATTATTTCTGTCACCGATTTCTCTAAAAATTAATATGTGCAATATCTTAATACTAGCTGATTTTTCAGTTTTCAAAGAAAACTCTAATTCCTTTAAATCAACTAATTTTTCCATTATTGAAAAGAAAAATGAAATAATAAACTCACTTCATAATCAGATGCTCAGCTTCACACATTTAAACAGCATTGTTGTCGCAGTATCCAACAGCTTCATATCATTAAACATATATTCAAAAAAGATTTCCTCATAATAATTTCCAGCAAGGATTCCATCACAATTCTAAATAATAACGGCTTCCAGATTATTTAAAGTATATATATATTTCTTCTCTATAGGCGTTCGTTTGTCTCGGTTCTGACACCAAAATTTATGGAGATTCTTCTTATAAAAGTTCTTTCGAACACATAAGTAAATAAACTCGGAGGTAAATTAAATTCTGACACCGTTTTTAAACTTTTAAATGACTTATATTAAACGTTAATATTTACAAAAAAAGATATTTACATATTAATATTTACAATTCGAACATTCAAAAGGAAACTTTAATTAAAACATCTTAATCGCGTCAACATTCTTCTAAAGTCAACACCAACTCTCCACACATTCCATCCAACGATCTCTTCCGTTCATTTCTTTTTTCTTCGGCTTTTCGTCTGAATGGAGTTTTTTCAGAAAATCGTCTGCTTTCTAAAGACCTTTTCTATCAGAGTTGCGATATGAAGAACCTTACAAGACATGATACTTGGCTGTTGGAGAAAGAATCGCTCCCACATTACGATTGATGATTTTCATTACACCACTAATGTTTATGTAGTACCAGATTATTCCATATCTTTTGATTTTATTATTGGTACAGATGTTATACAGCAAAGTATTTTAACAGTTTCTCAAAATAATATTTCGATGCAAAAAATCAAGCAAAATGAAGATATGTCAAATAATTTTCTGATTAATGTTGCTCAAGTATTAGACGATAGTAATCTTGATTTATCTCATATTACCGATAAAACTATACGTTCAAAAATTACGGAACTTATTCAAAATTATTTCCCCCGGAAAGTAAAGACTACCGATGTTACATTATCAATTCATCTGAAAGACGAAATTCCTGTCAATTGTCCTCCCAGACGCCTAGGTCCTATAGAGAAAGAATTTGTCGAAAAACAAATTTCTGAATGGCTTGAAAAGGGAATTATCCGAAAAAGCACCAGTAATTTTTCATCACCCACTGTCCTCGTAAAAAAGAAAGATGGCTCATATAGATTATGTGTTGATTATAGAAAGCTAAATGCTAAAACACATAAACAACGTTTTCCCCTCCCAGTAATCGATGACATTATTGATCAGTTGCACTCTGCAAAAGTATTTACAACTCTTGATCTTAAAAATGCATTTTTTCATGTCGAAGTAGAAGAAAATAGCCGAAAATACACTTCTTTTGTAACACATTCTGGTCAATTTGAATTTCTATACATGAATTATGGCCTTAGCGATGCTTCCTTAGTTTTTCAGAGATATATCTATAATGTTTTTCGCGATCTCATTAATGAAAAAGTACTTATCGTCTACATGGATGATTTTATAATACCGTCTGAAAACGAAGCCGAAGGACTCCAGAAATTACAACGCGTTCTTACAACTGCATCCGAATATGGCTTAGAACTGAATCTAAAAAAATGCCCATTTTTACAACGAGAAATTGATTTTCTGGGTTACCACATTAAAAATGGTCAACTACATCCATCTCCCTCCAAAACTAAAGCTGTTCTAAATTTTCCAGAACCTAAAAGTGTAAAAGATGTACATTCATTTGTCGGACTAACCTCATATTTTCGTCAATTTATTCAAGATTATTCTTTAATAGCTAAGCACTTAACAGATCTCCTTAGAAAGGACACTAAATTTCACTTCGGTGACCAACAGCGAAATGCATTTAATCAGTTGAAACACATTCTTGCTTCAGGTCCTGTTTTAAGCATTTATAACCCTAGTAATGAAACAGAAGTTCATTGCGATGCATCTATCGATGGTTACGAAGCAGTCCTCCTTCAAAAGTCTTCTATTGATAATCAATTTCACCCTGTCTACTTTATGAGCAAAAAAACCACAGATGCTGAGCGTAAATATTCGAGTTATGAACTAGAAGTTTTGGCTGTCATCGAGGCTCTTAAAAAATTTCGTGTTTATATTTTAGGTATTCCTTTCAAGATTGTCACAGATTGCAATGCATTTGCCCTAACTATGAATAAAAAAGATCTTTGCACCAAGATAGCTCGATGGGCTTTAATGTTAGCTGATTATAACTATACAATCGAACACAGACAAGGTACACGTATGCGTCACGTTGACGCTTTAAGCAGAAATCCCATATGTATGACCATTCAAGACAGTTTTACTTCCAAAATCATACAATCACAGAACACCGATGAACATATACAGGCCATCAAAGAAATTTTGAAAACAAAGCCATATGACAACTATTTCCTCAAAAATAACGTTCTTTATAAAAATTATAAAGGTTACGATCTGGTAGTTGTGCCGGATGAAATGCAGCTAAATGTCATTAAACACGTTCATGACAAAGGACACTTCGGACGCAAACGTTGTGAAGAACTCCTTAATGAAGAATTTTTTATCCCTAATATGGCAAATAAGATTGATAAAGTCATAGCAAATTGTGTAACATGCCTTTTATATAATCGGAAACGTGGAAAACAAGAAGGTGAGTTATATCCCTTACACAAAGAGGAGACTCCCCTCCAAACTTACCACATTGATCATCTAGGCCCTCTCGAATCAACTAACAAAAACTATAAACATATTTTGTCTTTAATAGATTCATTTACCAAATTCGTGTGGCTATATCCCTGTAAAACTACTTCTTCTGCCGAAGTCATTTCGAAACTGCAACAACAAAGTTATACTTTTGGCAACCCTTCCAAAATTATTAGCGATAAAGGTCCTGCATTTACAAGTAAAGAATTTGCTGATTATTGCCAAAATGAAAATATAAAACATGAGACAATAACAACTGGCCTTCCCCGTGCTAATGGTCAAGTGGAGCGACTTAATTCCATCATGATTTCAGTAATCTCTAAAATGTCCAAAGACGAACCGACCAAATGGTTTAAATATGTTCCTAAAGTTCAACAAGTCATTAATTCAACTTACCAACGAAGCATTAAGAGAACACCCTTTGAAATACTATTTGGCACAAAAATGAAACAGAAAGAAGATTTACAAATTATTGAACTCCTGAACAGTGCAGTCGAAGAACAATTCATGAAAGATAGAGAAGAACTCCGAAAAGAAGCTAAGAAGAATATCCTGGAAATTCAACAAGAAAATCGCAAGCATTATAATTTAAGACGTAAGAAACCCCGGAAATATAACCTTGGAGACCTCGTAGCAATTAAAAGAACCCAACAAGGACCAGGGTTAAAATTGAAGTCTAAATTCCTAGGTCCATATAAAGTAACCAAAGTGAAGTCTAACGACACCTACGACGTAGAGAAAATCTCATCAACTGAAGGACCGATCAGTACTAGTTCGTGTGCTGAATACATGAAGCCTTGGCATGACGATAACTGAAACTTTATTTTTTTTTCCTTATCTTTAATGTGTATGTCTGATCATTTTAAAAGTCAACGATTTTAAAGAACATTTTCATACGATGTTACACCATTTCAGAAAAACGACGACTGATCTTTTTTGGGTGCAAACGAACTCTATTTTTTTTTTTAGAACAGTTACTTTTTTTTGTTTTTGTTTTTGTTTCTTTTCAGATTTTATAAGATCACATGTCGCTGCGGCAGCTCCAGATGTCAGGACGGCCGCATGTGGGATATACTCTCGCATGGGCTACACTCTCTTTCTGTTGCACCTACATCGGACTATTTCCCTCCGCTACTCTCCGAAACGCTGGCTCGAGATTAAAGTAGAAACGGAAAACATCGAAGCTGTGTGGTCAGGATTGAGAGGAAGAAAATGTAAATAGAACATTTTCCGACGACGACAAACGACGTTGATTAAAAACCAAGAGGATATTTCGAAGAATAAAAATGACGATAGTTTTTACGACGAACTGTTAAGTGATTTTTAAAGTAGTATTTTGTAAAGTGACGAAGAATTTACCTGTTTTATTTTTTTGTTTATTTTGTGTCCTGTTCGTCTGTCAATAAATGTATGTGTCCGTTAGAAACCGCTTTTCTATTTTGAGTCAAGACTCGACCATCCTATATGTATGTGTGTATGTAAATATGAATATATGTATCTAAATATGAATATATGTATGTATGTAAATATGAATATATGTATGTATGTAAATATGAATATATGTATGTATGTAAATATGAATATATGTATGTATGTAAATATGAATATATGTATGTAAATACATATGTATGCATGTAAATGGGGAAATATGTAGGTAGGCATATATGTATGTATATAAGTGGGCATATATACATGAGCATATATGTATGCATGTAAATGGGAATATATGTATGTGTGTATGTAAATGAGAATATATGTATGTAAATGGGAATATATGCATGTAAATAGACATGTATGCATGTAAATAGGAATATATGTAAGTAGGCATATATGTATGCATATAAGTGGGCATGTACATATGTGAATGGGAATATTTGTTTCTGTGTATGTAAATGAGAATGTATATAAGCATGTAAATGGGAATATTTGTTTGTGTGTATGTAAATGAGAATGTATATAAGCATGTAAATGGGAATATTTGTAAGTGTGTATGTAAATATAAGCATGTAAATGGGAATATATGTATGTAAATAGACATAAATATGCATGTAAATGGGAATATATGTATGTAAATAGACATATATATGCATATAAATGGGAATATATGTATGTAAATAGACATATATATGCGTGTAAATGAGAATATATGTATGTAAATAGACATATATATGCATGTAAATGGGAATATATGTATGTAAATAGACATATATATGCATGTAAATGGGAATATATGTATGTAAATAGGCATATATGCATGTAAATGGGAATATATGTAAGTGGGCATATATGTATGTACATAAGTGAGCATATATATATATATGTAAATGGGAATATATGTATGAATGTATGTAAATGGGAATATATGTATGTATGTAAATGGGAATATATGTATGTGTGTATGTAAATGGGAATATATGTATGTAAATAGACATAAATATGCATGTAAATGGGAATATATGTATGTAAATAGACATATATATGCATGTAAATGGGAATATATGTATGTAAATAGACATTAATATTACAAATTTAAAATTTTTTCGCCAAAACTAACCTTTATACTATCTTAATTTTCTTATAATAATATTCCGTACTTACTTCAAATTATTAAATTAAAATCTTGTTTCTAAATCTAATCTGTTAATCTGTATGCAGACGATATAAATTCTTAATTTTCCTTAAAAAACATTATTCCAGTATGCGTAAATTTAAAAAGATGGCTCTAAATTAAAAATATTCTTAATTAAAACGTTATTTCTTAATATTCCAAATAAAACTGATTTCTTCTATGTTTTTATCAACCCTTTTTAAGAAAGTCTTATTAAATTTATTCCAAACCCATACCTTTAAAAAATATCATTATTTTATTTTATCTATTTATTTATTTTTCCGCCGTCAACGATAATTTGCATATTAATAAATTCATTTCTTTTCTTTTTCTCTTAAAATTAATCATGTATAAAAATCGTCTGCCTAAGATATTTAAAATTCTGAGTCAATTATAAATTGGTTAAATAATATTTTTTTTAAAAAATAAATTTATCGTCTGTTTAAAATAATCTCGTAGCTGGACAAGAATTCTGTTTACATAAAATAATGATGGTTAGAGATTACAGAATGTTCCAGAACTTTCTTTTTAGTTTAAAAGGGGGGGAAGTCTCGAGATGAAGAGAAGATTATTCTGTAGATTTCTTGGGTTGCTTCTTCGATGAGGACAGCTCGCTGAAATAATGATGGAATTTTTGCAAAAAGGAGCTTTTCCTTCCTCATTATCACGAATTTAATAAATGAATTTACAGCAGCCCATGACTAATTATTGGATCTTCTACATTTATTTATTATTTTTGTTTTTTCCCTCGCTTGCCATGACTGTGTGTTCTTTTTAACCAGTGGAAATAATTCGAGCTCTCCTGAAATCGTCACATATATATGCATGTAAATGGGAATATATGTATGTAAATAGACATATATATGCATGTAAATGGGAATATATGTATGTAAATAGACATATATGCATGTAAATGGGAATATATGCATGTAAATGGGAATATATGTAAGTGGGCATAAATGTATGTACATAAGTGAGCATATACATATATGTAAATGGGAATATATGTATGAATGCATGTAAATGGGGATATATGTATGTAAATGGGAATATATGTATGTATGTATGTAAATGGGAATATATGTATAAGTGTATGTAAATGAGAATATGTATGTGTGTATGTAAATGGGAATATATGTATGTATGTAAATATGAATATATGTATGTATGTAAATATGAATATATGTATGTATGTAAATATGAATATATGTATGTATGTAAATACATATGTATGCATGTAAATGGGGAAATATGTAGGTAGGCAATTATGTATGCATATAAGTGGGGATATATACATGAGCATATATGTATGCATGTAAATGGAAATACATGTATGTGTGTTTGTAAATGAGAATATATGTATGTAAATGGGACTATATGAATAGGAATATATGTAAGTAGGCATATAGTATGTATTTATGTATATAAGTGGGCATGTACATATGTAAATGGGAATATTTGTATGCGTGTAAATTGGAAGATTTGTATGTGTGTAAATGGGAATATTTGTATGTGTGTATGTAAATGAGAATGTATATATGGATGTAAATGGAAATTTATGTATGTAAATAGACATATCTTTGCATGTAAATGGGAATGTATGTAAGTGGGCATATATATATGTAAATGAGCATACATGTATGCATGTAAATGGGAATATATGTATGAGCATGTAAATGGGAATATATGTATGAGCATGTAAATGGGAATATATGTATATGTAGGTAAATGGGAATATGTATGTAAACAGACATATCTATGCATGTAAATGAGCATGTATAAATTTAAAGGAGTGTGTATAGATGAGTATGTATGTGTGAATACGACATATGAGTATATGCGTGCATATGAGCTTATATGTATGAGAGAATTGTATGTGTATAAATATGCATGCGTATGTAATGTAAATGAATATATGTATAACGTATGCATGTTTATTTCCATGTGTGTACATGTAAGGCTACATGTCTGAATGTATGCTGCTTGTATATGTATATATTATGTATACATGTACGTGTGTGGTTGTGTAAATATGTATACATCTATAAGAGTGTATATGCGAGTGAGGAGTGTCGATGTGTATAAGAATATGTATTTTTGCGCATGTGCGTATATGGAAGCATGTATGTGTGTATATAATAGTATACAGAGTATTCTCAGTTTGTGTATATAAGATGCCAATCAGTTTGTGTATATAAGATGCATCTTTGAGGATGTGTTTGTATATATGTATGTGTATATAAATGTATATATGTAATAAAATAAAAAAAAAATTACGCCATTTTTTTTGCTCTCTCTTAGCTTCAATTCTTAATTTGTGGAACATATTTCAATCTTAGTTTCGTAACTTGTAACAGCTAAAATTCTTTTTCTTACTTTAGTTATTAATAAATTATTTCTTGCTTCTCAAAAAGGCGGGAGGTATTTCGTAAGCTTTTTACTTTCTGGAATATTCCTGGGATTTTAATTTAATTTTTTATTTTTAACATCGCGTGATAGGTGTTACTACGCGTTGCTAAAGGGCTTGCTCTTTCGAGGAAAAAATATAGTTCTTGCCAAGGACCGCCTGCTACGACCAATTAGAATTGATCATTTTTGTCCGTTTGAGGCTCGAGTTTATCCTAATTGGTTTTTTAAAATGATTGACGCGGAGTAGGAGGGCGCTAGTTTTGTCGTGAAAATGATTTTTTCATTTGGTCTTTTAGGAGGTTAGAATGCATCTCTCCTTTAAACTACTCGGAAGCCATGTCATTTTTTCCGAGAACGTAGAACGCCGAGAGTGTTGCAGCTTAGTGGGCGAGGGCCGTAGTGATGGATGTGTGGAACGGTGATCTGTGGAGTAACTTAAGTTCGTGCTCTAAATAATAAAGAACTAAAAAACTGATTTCTTGCATTGTTATTGGAGAAACTCCTACGACAACAAATCCATGGCTTATCCACTTGCCAGAATGACTGCTCATCCCACTATTGAGTCTTAGTGAATAGTGGTGTTCTACAAGCTTATACACTATTATAGAGCATCGCCGTCGTTATTATTACATATATGCATATGTGTACGTATATTTCAGTGTATATGCAAGTAAACATGTAAATGAACATGTATGTAGGCGTGCATATATGCAACTGAGTTTATATAAATGAGTATGTACGTGTGATTAAAGTGTATATGTGTACATACGGGTTTATATGCATGCGCGCAGATGAGTGAATGCAAGTGTACAGAGGAGTGAAACGAGTGTATGTAAATAGATGAAAGTATATGCGTGTAGACGAAAGTATGTATGCAGATAAAATGTATGTGGGATGCGTATGTGTATAGATTGTGTAAGATGCAAGTATGTCTGCGTATGAGGATGTGTATGTGTGTCTATACGAGTGCATGTGTTAGATGTGTATGATATATGCATACATATACATTTATATATTTAAGCATAAATGTATGCATAAATCTATATGTATCCGTGTAACAGTGTGTGTGTGGTTGCCTGTGAAGGATTATATGTGTCTAAATATTCATGTATGCATATGAGTACGCTTGTATGCATATGAGCGTATATGTTTGTACATATGTGTGTGCGTAGATGAGAATATATGTGTGAAATAGATGTATGAGTATGTGTGTGTATTAGTATCTATAAGAGTATCGATATATGTGTGTATATGTGAGTGTATGAATATATGCATATGAGTATGAGACTGCGTATGCGTATGTATATGTCTATGAGTATGAATACATTTTGTATGCGTATATAGAAGCACATGCATATGAGTGTGTGCATATATTTCTTGTATCTATGCATGTGTAAGTATGTATATATTTCTGGATATGTGTATACAACTGTATATGTTTATGAATGTACATAAGTGTCCATGTAATATAAATGAATATTTATATACGTATGCATATTTGTATATGTGAGTGTTTCAAGTATTTTAACGTCTAAAAATCTCTCCAAATTAAGAAATAATTCCAAAATATATTTAAGTTAAAGTGCTTCAGAATATTTTCTAACTAATAAAGTTTGGAAAATATTACAAGTTAAAAAATTATTCACATGTTACACACACAAAAAAATCTTTCTTGATATATAATATTTATGTATATTTATTTATTTATATGTACGGAAACATATACACGTACATATGTATGTATGTACATATGTGAATGCATGCATGAATAAACATATAAACGCATATTATATGTATTCAATTTTTTTGTTGAATGTGTAAAGTTTTTTCCAAATTTTGATAATTTTCATTTTTTTTCCGAATTAATGCAGAAAGGTATGGTATCAGAAATTTGAGAAATCGTTCATAAAGTGATGGAAGGACCTAATATGTTATAAAAAAAAAGTTAGTGAATTTGGACCGTTTTCAAGGGGGCTATAACTAAAGGCCAGAGCAGGGCGCTAAAACATGTTAAGTGATCTTAGCACTTTATACATTCAATTAGTCAATGAATACGCATTAATTATTACACTAAAAATTTTATCAAATATATAAAAATTGATAGAAAAGCATAAAAGTAAGCTCTAGGGTCCTCGTAAAAATATGAGGGTGTTGGATCTGGGAAGAGCAGTCCAAGACTCATATTTAAAATTTTGTATGTGAATGTGAGAAAATTAGAAGATGAAAAATGAGCGTCGCAAAAACAGTTCAAGAGGCTTCGGATAGGCCCTACATGATCTTAAAGACTTCAGAATTTTAACTGGAATCTAGAAAAGGGTGAATAACTAGTGAAAAAGAGTTTCAAAATGAAGGTTAGATTTAGAGCAATTTATTAATATTTAATGTGCAAAAAATTCAGGGGCCGGTAACATTCTCCAAGGCACCAGAGTTTTAACTAGTATGTAGTTAGGTATAAAGATACTGTTTATTAGCTTTTAAAATAACATGAGGTCGCTTTGAAGATTGTATGCAGTTTGAATAATATTTTAAAAAGCTGCACCTAGGGCCCAAGACGACAATTACTACAGTAGACTCCCTCAAGTCCGCATAGCTTGGGACCAGTGGTTTTGCGGATTTTAGAATTCGAGATTTCTGGTCATTGCTTTGTTTATATATTTTTTAAACAGTCATTTGAATGTAATTAACAATGAAATTGAAACTATTATGAAGGATTACAATGTAATAAAACATTAAAACAAGTAATAAACTAAAATAATAAAAATTTGAATAATTTTTAACATGATCGAAATATTAAAAGCAAAAGTCAAATTAATAATAAATAATGTATGATTAAATATTTAATATAAATATTATCTATTGTAAAGATCCTATGAAATTTGCTTTATAAAGGTGTATTATTAATTCACATCAAAAACATAAAATAAGGAAATTTTATTGCAGGTTTAGCTAAACTTAATAACCAAAAAAGTTTTGCTAATACATAAATATATTTGGTAAAAAGATTGCGATTACCACTGATATCAATAATATCTTAATTTTTTACAAAATAAATATTTTTCCTTCATAAAAACACATGAATTCAGTAATATTACAAATTAAAAACACATAGAATCGATATAAAAATAAGAAAAATCAAATTTTGCTCCTACATCTGAACTGAATGTTTCATTGTTTTGATCTGTAAATTATGAGCGGATTTTAGAGAGTTAAGGATTCGAGGGAGTCTACTGTATTCAGATTTGGTGGTAGCTAAAGTCTGAAAAATGTTTTTGTCGTTCATGTAATAGCTAGAGGACCTAAGAAGTTGTTAGGCAAAAAAGAAAAGCTAGTGAATAGGACCATTTTTAAGGGAGCAATAAGAGCGAGTCCAAAGAATTTCCGCTTAAGGCTGTTTTCAACTGATCTGCTCATTTAAGCGCAAAACGTTTTGACACATTTAGAAATTTATTTTTTTTACAGAAAGGTATGAAATTGGAAGACTTCACTATGGAAGCGATTTCGAATCGAACTTAATTTTCCATTTTATGATAACTAAATTATCTATCGAGTTATAAGCAATTTCGATCACGTGATCACGCCTTTTTCTCCCGTTGTAAGGCGAGTTTTTCTGCTTTCGTCGGGAAATGTTTAAAACGTCAATTTTGATGGCTTTTTCTGAAATACCTTGTGCGTTTGCAAGAAAACGGAAAAATGAGTGCGATCAGATAGTTTCTGAATAACAACACCTGCTATTTTCATGCATTTCCGAACAAAAATAAATTAATACTTATGTCAAAAAGTTGCTCTTTTTGATTTAAGAACACCCTTAAAGATAAAAGGAACCTAACATGAACACATTAAATGGTCTTATTCTTGACACTTTAGATCTTCGGTTAGTCAAAATTAAGCATAGGTATGAATTAATCTTTAGGATTAACTTTTGGAAAAATATTAAAAAACAGGAGTCTCAGCAAAAAATATGAGGATGTTGGTGGGGGGGGAGGGAGGGGAATGCCAGAGTGAACTTTAAAGTTTCGCATTGAAAATACGAGAAAATTAGGATGTGAAAAAAGCATACCGCACAAAAGGTTTAAGAAGTCCTACATAATCGTAGGATGCCCAAGATTTTAACTGGAATCTAGAAACAGGAGAATAACGTAATGGAGCAGCGATCAAAAAATGAAGATACCATTGAGAGGAAGCAATTCTTTATCATTTTATGATGCAAAGACTTCAAGACATGCCCAGGCATTGGGGGCATGAGGTGCCAAGCTCTAAACTGGCATGTAGTTTGGTATAAGGATATTTTTTTAGCAATTTAAATTAAATGGAGGACGCTAAAACTATCTTAAAGAAAATTGTATGCAATTCAGATCATTTTTTAAAAAACTGCACCAATGACCCAAAGAAGGCAATTATTCAAAATTCGTGATAGCTAAAGTCTGATTTTTTTTTTTTTTTTTTTTTTGAATAATGTAGTAGCAGAAGGACCTAAGAAATCAAGACAAAACTGTCAAATTGGAACATTTTTAAGCGAGATATAATAGGGGCGCAAAAGGGGCCAAATGATAATTAAATACCGAGCACTAACATAAAAATATGTTAAAGTCTTAGTACTTGAAGTCTTGTACTCGCATTAACATGTTAGATTTAGATGACGAAAGTTTATCCGATTCAAGTTTACCTGATTCAGAATTCAGTTATTCTATGCAAATGGTCAGCTAATGGTTTAATAGTAGTAACATGTAAGGAATTCGTAACTCCGTTATTAGAGGGTCTCTCTCTCTATATTTTTTTAATGTGAAGGTGATGTGGTTTCTCGTCTATTTTTCTTCGCTTTTTTAACTACAATTTTTTACAAGAACGATGTGAAAATTGAAGTCTCGTTAATTAATGTATCTTCCTTCTAACGTTTTCTGTTTTTTAACATTTACATCTTTTTTTTTTTAAGGAAAGCGGCGATTAGCCTAAGGCTACTATCAATTAAGAAAATCAGATTATGCGAGTTGTTTTATTTTCAGTCTTAACTTTTCCTTTTAAATTTGTCCGGTTCCCCCCCCCCCCCCCCTCAACCTAGCTTCCGGGACGAGGCATGGGTCCGTATCTATGAACCCGGCTTCGGCTGGAGAATAGCAATAAGATAAGAAATGCTTCAAGATCAGAGACTTTAAAAGGGTAAAACAAGATTGAAATTGCACGTCAAACGCAGCAAACGAGGTGCGTTCGTAAATTAACGATGTTTTAAAATTATTCAGATCTTGGTGCAATAGTGTACAGAAATTCGGATAGTGCCTAAGTATCCGGAATCTTTTGTCTTTCCCTGTAAATATTTGCTTTCTATTACTCAAGAATGAACCTTTAGTAAACCAATAAAGCACCAATTTTCATAAAAAGTGAAATAGTTTAATACACTATATTGCCATTGATTATGGGACACTTGCGATTTTAGACATTTTACTAAATATCTAGAAAAATACATGAGGAATCATCTCGAAACTCTTAGTGTATAAAAATAACAGTATACGTCATACATCTCCGTGAAGATTTTTTTACCGAAACGCCATAGGGGACAGTCAACAAATTAAAAAAGAATGAATATCTTTTGAATAACTGTCAAAACTAATGTAGCAAAAGCGCTCAAACTCTAAAGTATGATTGAATGCCGTATTGTAATACACTGTGTTCATTTTTATGCAAATAGCATGCACACTCGCAGAGTAATTAAGGTTTTTTTTTTATAAAAATGGTCCCAAATTTTTCCAAGTTTTTCCATTATAATTTTCAGAGTTCTTAATATAAAATAATATTTTTTTCAGAAAATATGACAAACAACATTGCACACAGTACCCTGTAATCAGAATTAAAAAATAATAAAAATTGTATGAAAAATGAGTATGTTTACTATATAATTTTTTACTGCGCATTCGTCAAAGATATCAAAATTTCATTTGCATATTATGTTAGCTAAATGTATGCAGCAACTTTTGTAAAAGTCTCAAAATCATAGCTTGAAAATTCTGAAAATAATCGTCTATAGAAAAAGGACAAAATCCGTTGTTTCCAAAATGAAGCAAAAAAATGAGGGATTTTATCACATCCAATATTGTGTATTCTATATTGACGCTAATCAATGAATATATGGATACAACCCCTCTTGTTTTTGCTTCATTTTGAGAATAACGGATTTTCGACTTATTCAATTGACGATTATTGTCAGAATTTTCAAGTTATGATTTTGTGACTTTCACAAAAGTTGCTCTATACATTTAGCTAACATAATATGCAAATGAAATTTTGATATCGTTGACGCATGCGCAGTAAAAAATTATTTAGTAAACCAACTCACTTTTTATACAATTTTCATTATTTTTTAATTCTGATTACAGGGTACTATGTGCAATGTTGTTTGTCATATTTTCTGAAAAAAATAATATTTTATATTAAGAACTCTGAAAATTATAAGGATAAAAATTTTGAAAAATTTGGGATCATTTTTATAAAAACCTTAATTACTCTGAGAGTATGCATTCTATTTGCATAAAAATGAACAAAGCTTATTACAATAAGGCATTCAATTACAATCTAGAGTTTGAGCTCTTTTGCTACATTAGTTTTGACAGGGTTATTCAAAAGATATTCATTCTTTTTTAATTTGTTGACGGCCCCCTTTGGAGTTTCGGGAAAAAATTTTCACGGAGATGTATGACGTATACTATTATATTTATACACTAAGAGTTTCGAGATGATTCCTCATGTATTTTTCTAGATGTTTAAGTAAAATGTCTAAAATCGCAAGTGTCCCATAATCAATGGCAATATAGTGTATAAGTAAAATGCATCCCAAACAATGTTTCCTCTTATACCATTCTGTAATGAAACACGTTTGTCTGGCCTTATAAATTAATAAAAATATTATTTGCAGCACAGATTGTAGAAAATGTGTATTTTATTTTATACTTCATAGATGCATATCAATTTTATTATGTTTGAAACCATGCAACATCATTAAAATGCACTTGAAACATTTTTTTTCCCATTGGTGCTTTGTAACGGAATACTTTTGATTGTCTTTGTCATGGAACTATTCATCCGACTTTCATAAAATTTAAAAGGATTTGACAAAATCAAGCAGCAATTGTACATTTTAAATTTCAAACGATTCGGTAGTTTTTGCGCTGTTATATTCGGACGAGCTGGCTGAACAATGACTATAGGTGGTATGTATTTATATAATTACGAACGCACCTAAAAATAAAATGCGGACACCACAAAGGGAATTTTCGAACGTAAATCACAATAATTTTACAAATTTGTAAAAACAATGTCTTGATCTCTGACGCAGTGAAAACTAATCGAATATGGCAATCGTAAACTTTCTTCTATCTCACACCTGTTAACACTTCCTGAAAAATGCAGCGCCATCGGTAGATAAATTGATATCATATCTATTTAGGAGCAACTTATGTCATCTTCTAACTGAATGTAATGTTTGATGAAAATTCGGAGATTGATTCTTGAGATAATTATGAATAATGCTGTATAGAAACGCAAACTGTCGGGCGATTCACACCACAATGGAATCGCATATTTGCCAAAATTCCGCTCTTTTGAAATCAACAAAACATACTCTTGACCAGAAATTTTATTTAATTAATGAAATCATGTATGTTTCATTTAACTATCGTATAGAAAAAAGAAATATTTAATTGAATACATTTTCTACTTGAAAGTCAGTTTTTAGCTCACAGGCTATCATAGCCTGAGAGCTTATGTGCCCGCCCGTTCTGTATGTATGTGTGTACGTTCGTATGTACGTAACGCGATAACTCATGATAAAAATATCCCATCCACTTGAAATTTTGTATGTAGGTATATCCTGATAAGGCGCTTCCCTGATTAGTTTTTGGAGTTCATTCGATATGTATAAGAGGAGGAACGGGGGTCTCATGCCCCTCCCCTTAATTGATATAAATGGGTTTCTCATGCAGAAATATTAGCTTTTGCTCAAAATTTACATATAGGACTATTCTGATGAATCGCTTCCGTGATTGGTATTATGTATTCATTGGATAAATATAAACAGGGAGAAATGAGGGTTCTAATGCCCCTCCCCTTAATTTATATAAATGGGTTTTTCACGCAGAATTGCCAGATTTCATTCAAATCTCTGAATAGTTTTGGATTTTTAATGGTTAAGTATATAAAAGAGAAGGATAACTCAAATTACATAAATGGGTTTTTATTAAGAATCTTCCGATTTGCTCTAAATTTTGGATATGGATTTTTTATATGATAAAGCATGTCCCTGATCAGTTTAGAGGGTTCAATGATCAAGTATAAAAAGGGGAAAGGGGGGAGCTGATCCTTCCTCCTTAATATTATTTTTCGATCGGAATTAACCCTTGAAAATATGAGGCTGTAATGTACAATTAGTATGCGTAGAGTGCGAGCTCAATGCCATCAGTTTAACTGGGTAATATTCTTTTTATTACTTATCTATCACACGTAGTGTAGGGTAAGTCTTGCAATCGTTTTGAAATTCGAAAAGAAAAAATATTGACGGAATTACACGTTTCAGATAGTGAAGATTCCAAAAAACATTTTTTTTTTGCCGTCCGTCTGTCTGTGTGTGTCTGTAAACGCTCTATCTCACGAACAAATGGAGATAGAGACTTTTGTATGTACATAGAAGATTGTATGTACTTGTAACAATGGGACGAAGCCTATTTAATATCAGTAACTTCGATTATCGGGAACTGTTTTTTTCGGACTCTCGAAAAATTCATTCTGATGAAAGGTATACAAAAATTTTCGAATTTTTTTATTTTAAGAAAGGGACTTAAAAGACAATACAAATTTTGCATAAAAATCGAAGTTGATCGGATTATTAGTTGTCGAGATATGTGTAACTCTGTTTTCCACATTCTTCAATTTTTCATGACCCTGTATTTCATTCAAATTTCAATTTAGAGATATATTTTAATTGGAAATGAGACGTTTAATTTAACGAAGTAAATTTTTAGTCAATATGGTTATTATTTTTCGGAGCTATAAGGATGTTTCTTTTACGCAGTTTGGTACTACTTGAGTAGTTTGGCATGTTATATAATTTGTCGCAGTTGGTTCATCAGCAATTCATTAATATAGCATTACTATGTATATTAACAATATTTAAATATACGTTTAAATTTTATTTTGGAATTACGATGCATTCTATAAATAGTCACACGCATTTTATTTTCATATTTTATATTATGCATGTCCACGATGAGTAAGTATTACGGGGGCCTCCAACGACTAGTTTCGTTTAAAAGGCGGCAAGAGTTTGGCAAGTATGTAATCAGTATCATGTTAATGACTAAAGTTTTATGAAAATCCATTCAATAGTTCTTGAGATATAGCTATTGTTGAAATTGCAAAATAAAAAGAATGTTGCCCAGTTAAACTGATGGCATTGAGCTCACAGGCTCCGCATACTAATTGTACATTACAGCCTTATATTTTCAAGGGTTAATTCCGTTCGAAAAAAAATTAAGAAGGGGAAACAGCTCTCCCCTTTCATCTTTTTTATACTTGATCAGTGAACCTTCTAAACTATCAAAGACATGCTTTATCATAAAAAATCTATATCCAAAATTCAGAGCAAATCAGATAATTCTTAATAAAAACCTATTTAGCATTTATATAATTTAAGAGGAGCATTTAGCATTTATATAATTTAAGATCCCCCTCTTTTATACTTAACCATTAAACTTCCAAAACTATTCAGAGATTTGAACGAAATCTGACAATTTTGCTTGAAAAACCCATGTATATAAATTAAGGGGAGGGGCATTAGAACCCCCGTTCCCCCTGTTTATACTTATTCAATGAATAACCTAATAACAGTCACGGAATCGCCTCATCAGAATGATCCTATATCTAAATTTCGAACGAAAACTGTTAATTCTGCATGAAAAACCCATTTATATCAATTAAGGGGAGGGTCATGAGCCCCCCGTTCCCTCTCTTATACATATCGAATGAACTCCAAAAACTAATCAGGGAAGCGCCTTGTCAGGATATACCTATATACAAAATTTCAAGTGGATCGGATATTTTTATTATGAGTTATCGCGTTACGCACGTACGAGCATACATACAGAACGGGCGGGCACATAAGCTCTCAGGCGATGATAGCCTGTGAGCTAAAAATATGCATAGCCGTACCGTATGTCGGGCGACTGATAACAAAAATAATCAGCACCCATTTATAACAAAGACTAACTGAATCTGAATTTCTAATTCCGTGCATTACAGAGCGCGCACAAAATTTTTGTCACACATAGCCATTTTCTAAAAAATTCTTTTTTTCTCTCCGTTTACAAGGTCTTCTAAAATGTAAACAGGGTCCGACTTGGACAGTGTGGGGGGGACAAACATTATTAGGGGGCGGGGCTCTTTCATCTTAAAACTTTTCGTAAATTATACTGAAGTGACTAAAACTAAAATTCATACCTATTGTATGTGTGTACATAAATTCCATATCAAGTACTATTCACATCGATTTATATAACAGCAGAAAAAAGATAAAATTAAGAAACTATAGAACGCAATTTTTTTTCGGTTACAGGAATATAAGGATAAATGTGAGACCTTAAGGGGGCATTGGTCATAGAAATAGAGGGGGTACAAGAAGAGAGCCCCTTAAAACTAAAAGAATTTTGACCATTCTTTATCATTTGATACTCTTTTAACAAAAAACTAATAAACTTTTATGTGTCCTTGGGAGGGGGAGGCAATTGTCTCGCATGTTCCTGCGTATAAATCCATCGAAATAAACCGAAAGTCGAACATTTTTCCCGAATCCAATTATCTCCATATAATAAAACCCAGTGTAACGCATAGACCACCAAACCAGGTTTTCCCTCCAAACACTGTCTTTGGAATGGACGCTCCCTCCGAGAGATCGGTAAATTGCCTGTGTGCATAGAACTTGACAGCAGAAAAAGAAATTTGCCAACAAAAGGGAAAAATGAAAATCTTTTTTTCAGGGGGAAGGGACAAAAAACAATTTCAAAGTGCTATATTAAATAAAGTAATACTTACTAGTATTATTTCAATTCAATAGTTACAGAAGACTAATTACGTAGTTTTATTGCATATTTGTTAGAATTTTATTTTATTAAAACTCAATTTTGCTATGCTAGTTTATCCAGGAGTATTGTAAATGCTAATAGGGTGTTGTTATTTGAACATAAAGCAGATGAACTTTGCTCATCTACACATTTCCATATTTTCGTTTTTTTAATGTGAAAAACACAATTTTCACTCACTTTTACATCTTCATTTGTTGTAAAGGTAGAAGAAAGTAATAATACACATTGAGGTAAGTAATATTTCATAAAGAAAATCATGTACGTAACATTTGAGAATATTTCTACTATGCCACAGAAAGGAATTCAGATGTACAATGTTATGCGTTTTAAATCTTATTATTATTTTTAATTTTTTATATGCTTTGTACCTTAAATATATACAGAGTCACCGAAAACAATTCGAATATATACTTTATGGGCAGAATTTCATAAAAAGAAAAAAAAAAAAAAAAAAAAAGGATGATGAAAATTATTCAATGAATGAACTGTAAGCTACGAAAAAGTAATTTCTAATTTTTCCTAATTTTCGTAAAATATGAAATTCATATATTAACCAATTGGGGAATTAGTCAAATATATACTTTATAGTGCAATAATAATTTGTATGTGTCATTTTATCAGAATAACACTTCTAACTCATCATTTGAAAATTGTAAGGCTATCAATTTTTGAAAAAAAAAAATGTATTGTAAACGGCAATCAATATTCCAAAACAAGTTAATGTTATGCAAATGAAAAATATGTAGACCTTTACAATAATATGCCCTTATTGGATTAAACTATTTCTAACTTTTGATTAAATAAATTTAAATTTCACTTTAAAAAAAAGTATCGTTAAACTAGACTACAATGTTTACAAAAAGAAAAGCTAAGTATTTCTGGTCAGAACGCTATGCGAAGCAATTTTGAACCATATCAACGTAAAAAAGTGTGGTTTTTAAAATTTTAACAAGGCCGGTGGGGTACTAGAATTTTAACTTTTTCTGCAGGCTGATTGAACTTTTTTCTCTTCGAGTCGACTGGGGACCAGCCTGGATATTTCAACCCGTGCAAACCTCTTGCGCAGACTTCCCAGCATATTTTGAAAGCAAATTTAACGTAAAGTTATACACTGCTATTTTATGTCAAAAGCAGTACTGTCTTAAGTCGACTTTTAATTACCTACAATTTATAGTTGTTCTCCATCTTGCATTCGAAATAAGTCAATAATTCGTCAATTAATGGGATAGGTAGTTTTGGATTTTAATAATCAGCGAGTTTTGCAGATAAAAATTGTTTTATACTTTGTTCAGGAATCTAAAGAAAAAAAAAATCTAATTGAAAATTTTATTTTAAAAGAACCGTATATATATATTTTTTTTTCGAATTTTTTCAAATATACCTCGCATTGAGTTAAAATAAATTTTGTCCTTTATTTCGACTTTGTATATTTATTAATATTCTAATTATTTATTTCTCCGTTATCTAATATGAAAATTACGTCAATATGTATAATTTGGCAGCTAGTTTGGCGATTTGTATAATTTGGCGAAATCGGTCGACGGGATAACAGTAGTACCCTGCTTTTTCTCCATGTTTCTCTTTTCTTCACTTTCCTGTTTTAAAAATGCAAACGCTTTTTTTGTTTATTAGAAAAAGATTCCCATTTTTGTGTATGTTTTTTATTCTATAAGTGATGAATATGCGCATGGGATTAGTCTTCAAGTTTGTTATTTTTTTTAATAAAAAGTTTATGAAGATGTATTAGTTTCATATTTTTTCAATATCAAATCATTAAATGTAATACGAGACGTATCTAAAAATCCACGCGCAGTCTTGTGTCATGCATATTTTAAAGTATTAAACAACATTAAGCAAAAAATCAATATTTAAAATAGTGGGGACTAAAAACTTTTTTCACTTAAAAAAATCCCGCCCGCCTAAATTCACTGTTATTTGAGTACTGAAATGCAGTGACTTCACCCTTTGAACCCCATTTTTTAAAATTAACAAAATGGTTGAAAAATAGACTGTCCCCTTAACATTAACCAACAGCATTTATCAAATCGGCAAAGTTCCATCCATATAGATGAAATGTTTTAAAGTTTTATTAGCTAAAGAAACAATCGATAAATTTTAACGCGAAAAGTATTGTACAAACATTAAAAAATAGTGGCTTGAAAAAAATGTAACATGTAAAAATTTATGCTTCTAAATAATTTGAATAAATAATTAAAAAATTGTTTTCTGTTTTTTTTTATTATTTTTTTGCAAATTGTAAATATTACATTTCATAAAAAAATAAAATAAAGTTTCATTATAAATTTATAACTAAATTTTTTAAAATAAGAAAAATTTTAAAACTTCCTTATATTTACAGCTTTTGTTTAAAATGTATTTGTATAACTCTGTTTTATTTCAAATATTTGACAGACTCTATTCTTGTTAAATTTTGATAGCAATATTTTATACTAATAAAAGAATTTGAAGAAGAATTGTTTTTAATCTATCCCAGGGATCTGATCAGACTTCTCTCCCCCGGATCGTGTTTCTGTGTTTTTTTTACATTTGTGAATATAAAAAATTCGTGAATTTAAAAGGATCATAATATTGTTTTTTATATATATAAATTAAAAAATATATAGGTGTATAAAATACATGGAGTGGTGTGGGACACTTTTTACAAAAGTAAAAAAATCAACTTTGTTGGACACAAGAACAAAAATTTCAACTTATAGAGTACAAGGTGTAATATCCCTGAACAATACGGAAACAGAGGATGCAAAAACTATTTCACTATTAAAGAAATTGTAATTTTTAAAATGTGTTCCCTATATCCCCACTAACAGAAGATTATGCGACAGTCATAAAACAAAGCTAGAAGACACAAATAATCTAGTGTTGGCTAATCAAACAAAGATTGTAGGTTGATAATATATGTTGTCCAATACAAAATTCCAATACCTTCATGACTGGAATAAAAATTCAAGATTGGCAGACAGGTGATATTAAAAATCATCAATTCATTTGCATTTTGAAGCAAATGAATATATTATCAATGTTGTAGTTAATATATTATCTACTAAAAATGTTTGCAATTTACATTCAACTTATTATAAAAAAGGCTATCTGATATGTTCTATTCCTCCCCACTTCCTTGTTTTGTGTTAAACTTCTTGTATAAACAAAAATGCTGCTTTTAGGCTTTGTTTAAATTATGGATAATATAGAGTATAATGTTCAATAAATAGGGAAGCTACTACATCTTTGCATAAACAAGTCATTAATATACAGAGAGCATAAAAGTATCTGGAGCAAATTTACTTCTAATTCTTGAAATAATCTTTTACAGATCAACAATTTTTTTTCAATTGAAGATTAGGTTACGATTGCTTCATTTTGTGTGTGAAGGATGAAATGTTTAGAATGATACACAAAGAAAAAAAAACCTACTGTCCCATTCCTCCCACTCTCCCATCCAATTTCTTAAAGCGACATTTCGGATTTTACTTTTAAATGATTAAATTTCTGAAAAGTTTAGTTTAGAAATTGAAAAAATTAATTTTTTTAGCGTATTTTTAAGAAAAAGAATTTTGTGAAGCGTCCTTTTTTAAACGTGAAAAAGATGTGAAGGATTTTTTAGTGGACTCGATTTCTTCCTAAGCAGGTCCCTGTTTTATTTTCCGACATCCATAAAGTTTTACTGACATTGCAAACTTTTAAAATTTTTATAAAAAAATCATTCTTTAAAATGAAAAATAATACATATTAATAGAATAAAATTTTCGAATTACCCAACAACGAAATTAAACAGCGTATAATTGATTTAAAAAAAATTCACTTCTCCCAAGTAGAAGTAAACATGAAATTTTACTCGTCTGTAGTCATCATCACTGGCTTGCTATATAAAATTTTATTAAGTGACCTTAAACCCTTTCAATGGTTGCCCCATCAACATACATCTTGGAAAATAAATCAAACTTCCTTTGCATAGTAAAATATAAAATTATAATATGCTAAATATTAAACAGTGTATAAATAAAAACTAAAATTATTAATTCGATATTTTATTTTCGATTATTTCAATTAGCTGTAAAGTTAAATGCAATTTTTATATACATAAAATAAAATTATGCGATTTTCGTTTGGTTGGAAAAATTTATGTTCGCCAATTACAGAGATAGGAGTTGAGAAGACCTGCTGAGCCCTAAATTTCTCCAATGAATTTTTCATGGTTTCGAACCTATGGACACCAAAGATTTTGATCGCTAAGCAAAAAAAGCTAATTTTTTTTAATATAAATTATTTATATACACATGCACTTACTTTTTTTCTGTTGCAAATGAATTCTTTTTAAAATAGTTGAGCTTCGTGCTTTTTTTGTTTTTCTCTTTCAAAATGTGATCTTTGCAAAACAATTTTGGAGAGAAAAATTTCCTTTGAAGAGACATATAAAATTAAGATTATAATATTAAGAAGTTTTAATAGATTATGAGATTTTAAGAGTTGAAATCCTATCATAAATCAAATAGGATTAAAGAGTTGAACAAGTCTCTACTTTATGTATTCTTAACTTTTAGTGAAGAGTGTGATAGTAGTGCGAGGTTTTTAATTAAACAGGAATATTTGAGTTTATTGTCTACTATAATTTTCATTCATTCATTTATAATAAACAAATTTTATTTTTAATCAACTTATTTTAACCCATCGGTGAAGATTTTTTTTTTCTAAATCATTTTTAATGATTTTTTAAAACTATATTGGAAGATTTATACAATCGTTTAATGAAATGTAGAAGGATTTTGCCAATTAAAACTAAATTTGTACTTATTGGGATTTTGTGCACTATTTATAACTCCACTTAAACTTTTAGCTTTATTTATGGTAGTTTATAGAATTAGGTTTATAGAAATAGACTCTTATAATAGGAATATAGAAATATTTCCGAACGGTACCTTTCCCACAGACACACACAATATTTCAACGTCAAAAAAGCTGAAAAGATGCAAATAAAAACAAAATCCGTTTATTTTTTTTATATATATAACGTGTAATATTTTAGAACACCACAAAATAAAAGTATTTCTAACTAATTCTAAACTGTATATTTGCTAATCGACATACTCTATAAATTTTGTAACAAGATATTTTAATGGTACTTTTAAAGTGACCGTCGGGGTATAAAGGGTTAAAGAATTAAGAGTGTTACTACGTCAAAAGCCTGTTCGTTCTGCGTACAACCATATGTAGGCTTGCATAACATTTATAGTCTTCCATTGCCTGGGAGTGACAATCGCTCTTTAGCGGTTATGCATACATAACGTTATTATTTTAGGGGGGGGGGAGAGGGGTCTGAAACATGATATCGTAAGATTTCTAGGGGTAGGAGGAGTTTGTCTTTTGATATCGATATTATTCTTGATCCAATCAAAATTGTCTCTTTTTATTTTTAACATGGTTTTTGGTTCACAATAGTATGTTATTCTTTTTTAATCTTATCTATATTTATGAAAATACGAAGTTATTATTAAACTCCCTAATTTATTATAAAACTACCAAATTCTAAAATGTGGGGCACCACAACGTTTGAAATTCCCATCTTCATTTGTGTACGCATAAATAATCACGGTTCGAGAAACTAAGTCATGCGAAGTTATATTTGAAATGAAGCTTGTGTTCCCTAATAAAACAAAAATAAAGTATGTTGCTCATTCCTACACCCCTCAGGGTAACTGCAACACGTCTTTATTACTGTTGAAAACATTATGTAACAAAAAACAATTACTAGGTCTTATTTGAATAGAGATACAGTAAAACCTCCATAACGGACACTACCGAATAGCGGACACCTCTATTTAACGGACAGTTTTCCAATCCCCACTCCCAAAACCTAAATTTTTGTATGTTTAACCTCCGAATAACGGACATTCCGAATAGCGGACACTATTTTCGCCGATAAAGGATCAAAAAGTATTTTTTAACAAGATAAAAATGAAAAAAAAAAGTTAAAAAGTCTAAATTTATCAGGGTAATGTGTTCCAAATTTTGTAATTACAGATAAATGTGGAGGGTGAGCTGAGGAAATTTCTCCTTCAAGTTCAATGTTGAATTCAGGGGGTTGCCTGGGAGGGACATCTCCCAGAACATTCAAATGTCTATATCCCCCCCGGAAGATTTTACGATGTTTTTAATTATCAAAAACGGTAATCTCCATCCCTGCTCGGAACTCTATAATGACCAATAACGTGACATTTAAAATCAAATTACATGCAATCGCAAGCATCAAATTACATGCAATCAAATTGCAAGCAAAACTTTTGTAACAATTTTTTTTAAATAAGAATGTTAATGAACAGCAGTAAAAGATATGTACAATTTTATTTAAGTTTTATTGTTTAAAAAATAATTTTAGTTTCTCATTAATCATATAATAGATGTTTTAGGACATATAAATGTCAATGAAATATTAAGCATTTCTTAGTGATTTTTTGTATCTCTGAGGTTTTCCCAATAGCGGACACCTCCGAATAGCGGACAATTTCTGCGTTACCGAGGTGTCCGTTATTTAGAGGTTTTACTGTATTTTATTGACTTCTCTACATTTTAATCAATAAATTATGCGAAAACAATAAATGATGTCAGTTTTCTATACTATTGAAAACAAAGAAATAAAAAAAAAAAAAAAAAAAAAAAATTACACTTTGATAACGATATTATTACATGAAGTGGGAGGATCGATGGATAACATATATCTGAAGGGGGGGGGGGCGGAGATCCAAAATTACAAGAAAATTGATAACGTTATATTTGTACATCCTATGAAAATAATATCGGTGATTCAAACTATTTTCCTTTTTGAACTGACTTTACTCTTCCTATTAACCCTTTAGTGTCCAATTCCCCCCCTCCCCCTCATTTGGAGAACAAAATTATTTTTACTTTAAAAACGTTAATCGTAGCTATTCGAATTAAACGTACCGATGTTTGAAAGATTAACACACTGTCTGAAATCTAAAGAAAGTACTTATTTTTGTGTACTGTTCAATTCATATTGATAGGATAATAGACTAAGGTTTGGAGAATATCTTATTACAAGAAGGTTTAACAGCTATTACAGCTTTCTAATGTTTTCAATTTTATCACACATAATTCGCTCAGAGAAGTAACCTACAATTTAAATTTCACGAGTGAAAAATATGTGTAAACTTAAATAATAAAAATAAAACAATTTAATTTTTATTATTATTGCTACTACCAAACGTTAAAACATATGAAGACATAAGAAAGATACGTTTAAAGTAACTACCGTATATACTCGCGTATAAGTCGAGAAGTTTTAGACAAAAAAAGAACTTCAAAGTGGGAGGGGGGGGGGCGGGTCGACTTATACGCGAGACCTAAAAAATCGGAAAATAGTTTGCTAGCTAATCGTTGCTGCAGTACCCCATTGTGTTTGTAGAGTACAAAATCCAAAACCCTTCTAACCTTGACGATAATGAATTTAAGATCATTTTTAATTTATTTTTCAAAACAATTATCTACCCTACCCTGTTGCAAAGAACAAAAAGTGTGTGTTTTATGTCATTTCGGAACGATTCAGAGGAGTATCTTTTTCGGAAGAGAAAGATTTGAGGTTTCTATTATTATTTTTGAAATGTAGAATTTATTTATAAGTCTAAAATTTTAGACTTTGAAAATATTTTTTCAAATAGTGTTTATAATTGGTATAATTACATTTTTTTTAAAATATTAGATGGAAACAAATCCTGAACTGTTTACGTTGTTTCTAAGTAAAAATGCATTAATCGTCTGAAATAGTTAAATTGATAAATTTAAAAAAAAGCTTACATATTTTAGAAATCAAATATTTAATGAAAAATTGACATTTTTCAAAAGAAACTGAATTTCAAAATCAAAATGGTTGCCGGAAGTGTATTTCTTTTAATTTGCAAAAATAAGCTTTAAATTCTTTATAAACTTTATTGAGACTTTTTTTCGTATAAGGGCTTTAGCTATTTTTAACAGAGCTTGGCTCTTCTTTAGAGAGTCAAATGATATAAACAAACATGCGTTGTCAAATGATATAAACAAACAAAAGACAGATGATATATTGATAGAAATTCTTGATAAATGCATTCAAAAAGTTGCACACACAAAAAAAAGTGCAAATAAACCAATTTGTTTCAATGGCTCATAACAATTCTGAGAAATATTCAAAAATGTAAAAATTGTCCTCACTCACTCACTTTTTCTAGATTCTAAATGGTAATAAATAATGGGTACACTTTAATTCCACATAACTTTTTCTTTTAACCCTTTATCTACCGCATTGGCAAATTTTACATTCTAAAGCATTTTACGTTAATTGATTAAACTAAATTAAGAGATTTGCATACTCAATTAACTGAAGGATTCATTAAGTTTGAATTTACAGGGATTAAGTGTAATATTTATTACCCCACTCCAATCTTATTTTAAATTGTTTTCTTTGTGTTTTGTAGAATTATAAAATCTACAAATAGGATGTTCTTACACTATAAATATAGAAATATTTCCGAATAGAGAAATCCCGAACCCCCTTCCTCAGCGCCACGAAAGCTGAAAAGATACAAAGGTAAAAGAAAAAATCTTCGTTCTAAAAATATTTCTGCTTTGTGTGTGACCAATAATGCTTTTGGAACAAAATAAAGTAATGTATCTTATGTTCTCATCCTATTATTTACAGTATTACTACTAATCGACGCAATAAAAGAGTTTTATAATAAGTTATTTTAATGTTACTTATAAGTACCGTCGATAAATAAGGGTTAAAATGAAACATTTTTTAAAAAAATTTGAAAACATTATAAAAACCTTTTTTTAGGTAAATAGGTTTTTTGCGATGTTGTATATTGTGGCTAAATAATATTGACTCATTAATCAGAAGGATTTTTATAGAAAAATAGACTAACTTCACAAACATAACAAATAATATTCGAGAAAACATCACTGCGAGAATGAGAGAGCGCTTCGTTAAAATGATAATTCCATTAATTGAGTTACCATTCGTTGAAAATAAAAAGTTCTCCCACGCGGAGAGAATTACAGCCAAGCTGGAGCTGAGCCGCTACAGAGTATGCCCCCAGTGACGTAGTCACGATTACATAAAAAGATAGTACTTGATACATATACATAAGATAGGTCTTAATACATATGATGCAGTATGAGTAAATATACATATGATGCAATATAGAACATATATATATGCAGTACATTAAGAAAAAACACAAATTGACAAGTAATTACTGTACACACATTACAAATATGCATACAAAATACTAGTGAAAAATGCTCCAAGGAGCAGTCCAAAAGCAGAATATGATTTTAATTGAGCATTAAAAAGTAATGGACAAGTGCTTCTGTTAATTACTGAGCATGAGGAAGGATAAGGGATCCCTTCTTGGCTACAACTCACTTCAATGCCAACTTTGAAAAAATCATATTTGCGCTTTTTCCATACAAAAGAAATTTGCGGTTCTTTAGTAGAATTTTCCACCGTGCTTTAGATGTTAACCAGGGGTGTAGTCATAAAAATAACATAAGATATATGCTCTAAGCAGAGGGATATTCTAGAATGTGTATACTATAAGCTTTCTTGAAAAACAGAGGGTATATGGTGTTCTATTAAAAAGTCCAGAAGGTGTACGGCGTATAGCCTGTACTACATCTCTGATGTTAACTGCACTGTTCACTCTGCACTATACTACAAATCAATTTTCTGTGCAATTATACACTTAGGGTATGCTTGGTGGCAGTACATGAATGTGATACCTGCAGGAACTAGGTATCTGGCATTATGTCGCCTTCCTTTACATTTTTGTCTAATTAAGCTGCATCTTTACTGGTTACGTCTTTACACTATACATTTTTATAGTAACTGCGACGGATTTGTTTTCACGGAAAAAGCGCAAATATGATTTTTTCAAAGTTGGCATTGAAGTGAGTTGTAGCCAAGAAGGGATCCCTTATCCTTCCTCATGCTCAGTAATTAACAGAAGCACTTGTCCATTACTTTTTAATGCTCAATTAAAATCATATTCTGCTTTTGCACTGCTCCTTGGAGCATTTTTCACTAGTCCTTCTATTTTTCCATATTCCATAGGGATATTGCACAACTTGTTTTGTATTTTATATATGGAAAACAAAATCTTATTTGTATTGAAATTAAAAAATGCTACATACTCTAATACTCTGGTATTACAAATTAAGAAAAATTTTTAAACAGGTTTTTCTATACCAAAATTTTACGGTGGTTTTCAAAAAAAAAAAAAAAAATCAGTTTTTTACTAAAGTGAATAAAATAATAAATCCTTTCAAAGAATAGATTTTTAATTCAAATATCCATTATTTTTGCCAAAAACAGGAACTTTTTTTATGCAAGAGTAAAGTTTGATACAAAAACCATGCTTCTTTTTTTTCTTAATCCGTATTTATTACGGACTTATTAAAAACGTACTCCACCGCTTTTATAGGAAACTATTGCTTTTCTGTGTTATGGAGCATTCTCATTGGCCATAAAGAGACATTCTATAAAAGCTGTGGAGTGACTCTGCAACAAATGGGTCAAATTTTTAACAGTGCACTGTTAAAAATCTGCTGCATTTTGCTGCAACGCCCTCCACCACTTGTATATAATATCTCTATTCCAACCAATAAAAAGCGCCATTTCACGGCCAAGTAACCGTTTTCTATACAAGCAGGGGAGTGCGTTGCAGCAAAATGCAGCAGATTTTTAACAGTGTGCATATCCTTGGCGCTATAGTTTACAGGAGTGGTACATTGTTCAAAATTTGAAACTTTTGCTGCATCGCCACTCCATCGCTTTGATAGAATATCTCTATTTTGATCGATGAGAATCCTCGATAATGCATTTAAGTAATCGTTTTCTACTTATCTACTATATCGTTTCCGTATATTTATTTTTTCAATCAGCACCAAGGTGCGCACTTTATTAGAAGACGCGCTCTATTAGAGGGCGCATTCTATTAGAATAAATACGGTATATACTTATAATAAATACACTTTTTTAAAGTACAGGGCCCCAATATTTGACAGGTATGCCAGGCATTTTTGCCATTGATGCCATTGTGCTAAAAACAAAATATAAATAAATGAAAAAAATGGATAAAATATAAATTTGGCATGGTGCAAAAAATTGCCTAATTTAAAATTAAAAATCAAATTTGACAGCCACCAGGGCTAGACACCGTGCATAATTATTCAGTAAATGATTCATTAACACTAGAACGTCCGGAAATTCTACTCAAGTTTGAAAATAATATTTCTCACCAGAATTTTTATTCAAAATTATTTAATTGATTTATTTAACGTAAATTTGCGTGGATTAGATTTAAATTATTTCAAGAAAATTTTTCTGGTTCGAATTGAAATTTAGTTACACTAGCTGTTACCCGTGACGTCGTTCACGTAGCATAAAAAAAAAAGATAAACGCTTTAATTAAGCAAAACATTTCATTAACAATAATTTAAAAAATATATAGCACATATCTTATACCAGGCTATGGAGTAGTTTATTTTATTATTATTATTATTTTTTTTATAGGGGACTTAAAGAACTCAGTCAAATAAATGGAAAATATGTTAGATAATATTAAGGATCGCGAAAATGAAATTGCAACCATTTATACTATAGAACACCTGTAACGCACCCCAATGTAACAGAAATCATGTTGTAGTGCATTTCAGAATTCCATATCACAGACTATGATATATTGAAATACTTTTGAGCTCACTGTACGCACACTATAAGTACTATACTTAACATATTCGATAGTAACCATGTTCTTGTGAACCTTAAAAATGCATGTAAATTTCATTACATTTAAAATTATGTAACATTATCAAAATACACCACAAATGATTTTTTCGCCGTATATTATAATGTAAAGTCTCCTTTTGAGAGCTCATGTGATTCAGCTATAATTGCTACCTGGTTCATTTTCAATGCCGCACATGCTATAGCAAATTTCAATAACGTATGTTATTTTCGTATGAATCCCACTATATTTACTCAAGTTGAAACACGGACAAACAGACGGCAGACCCCAGGCACTCGGCATCTGGTATACAGACAGGTTGAAGTCGTAAACACTTTTAGACCATGTTAGAAAGTGTCAAAAAGGGGGTAGTTTCCGTAAAACGAAAAAAAAAACAGAATTTTTGAAAATTTAAAAACTTATACTTTGTTTCAGATATGACGTTACATTGATATTTTTAAAATTCTTAATGGAAAGTATTCCTGTGACGTCACAATTGGTAAAAAGTTGAATTTTATAGCCTCGAACCGAAAGAAAGAAAAAGGTTCATTTTTATTACGGATTAATATCTGGAAAAACTACTAAAATATTCATATTCTTGTAAAGTGTGAAGTTATATTCTTGTGAAGTCTTCAAAGTGTAAAAGAAATTTTACATAATCGTCTGCGTGATATAAGACGAAAAACAGTATTCCTCTGACGTCACAATTGCTAAAATCGCGGTTTTTAACCTCGAACCGAAAACAGAATAGGGTCCATTTATTTATTTCATTTTCTTTTATCACGTGAAAATCTTTCAGTTGAAAATTAATTACAGAAGAGAAATAATTATTCCGGTTTTTTTATTTTTTGGCAACGAAAAAAGAAAGATGATTAAATATTATGAAATTTTTTTCAATTTATTCTGTATGAAAAATAGTGAAATGTTGAATTATTAAGAAAAATATTTGAATAAAATAAATAAAAATTAGCCTATGTTCATTTCAGACCAATAATCTAACTATATACAAAAATTCAAAGACATTAATCCATCCGTTTTGAAGCCAAGTTCATTCCAATTTTCGGACACACTTTCACATTTATAATATATATAAGGATGATTGGAGTCGAATCGACTCCATCCGGGCGTTCTAGTGTTAAAAAATGACAAAAATCAGCATGTCAAAAATTTCAAAAAAATTCATAATTCGTTAAAAAATTAAGTTAAAAATAAGAGAAAAAAAAGCATTCTGTATTTTTTTATGCTTAATCGAATGGTGTAACTGGTTTTTCTCTCCGATGATCACAAGTACCTTAGATTGATGACTGCCATTCTTTTATTTCATCTTGTAAAAAAACTGTTTAACGTAAAGCTATGAATTTTTGCAGGATTAATTAGCATCGCAAAATCTTTAAAATAAACTTTACCGCAACATTCTATCTGGAATAGAACGTTAGATATGCCCATTTATGACCAAGTTTGGAAAATACGCAATTTCAGAAAAACCGCCCAGCGAAATAACGTTTTCTCGATGACTACCTCGGGATAAAAAGTTTGTCTTTTGTTTAAAAAAAAAATTAAATTTTTATCTTTAGTAGTTTTCGAGAAAAGTGCTGGGACACAAAATTTTTGTCATATTTTCAGAATACTCTACAGTACACCTACAGTATGCCATAAAAAAAATAATTTTTGTGCTATGTTGTGCGTCTTGGTCAGACGAACATTTAAAAAAAAAATCATCAAAATTGGATAAGTATTTAGTTAGTTATTGCAAAAAGAAAAATTGAAAAATCCGTGTGCACCATCGCTCAATCATATTATTGTAGCGCGCTGCCGCGCGCACAATGATTTATACAACACAAAATACAATATATATTCAAAATATTATACAATATAATCAGTTACGAGATGTTGAGGAAAACGAACTTTGCGACCAGATTTCGTGGTAGGCTGTTTGACAGAAGGAGCATTTACGGGATCATGTTTTTGAGGTTGGGAAGATGGAAAAGAATCTGATAATTGATAAGCCGGTTTGATGCGATCAATTGATACAGTACAACGTTTCCCGTTTAATTCCAAGTCAAACGTTTTATTAGATCTGGCAATCACTTTATGGGGTCCTGAATAAGAGGGTGATAAAGGAGGATTCACTTTGTCTGATCTTAAAAATACATGAGATTATGTTTGCAATGAAGGATTTACATAGATTTTGGGGTTGCCGTGCCTTGTAGTGGATTTAATGCCCTCATTGTTTCAATCAACTCAGTCACATAGGTAAGAGTAAGTGGTTGATTTAAAGTCTCACTGTTAATGAGATCACAGGGTAGTCTGATATTTGTGCCATAAACAAGCTGAGCACAGGAAGATTGGATGTCGTTTTTAAGAGCTGTGCGCAAACCAAGTAAAACAATGGAGAGGGTTTCAGTCCATTGAGTTTGATTGTGCGCTGCAAGCGAACTCTTAAGATGACGGTGAAATCTCTCAATAAGACCGTTAGACTGTGGATGATATGACGTTGTTCTTATACATCTACAGCCTAATCTATTAGTAAGTTCTTTAAAAAGAGAAGACTCAAAATTCCTACCTTGATCAGTAGTAATAGTAACCGGGGTACCAAATCTGGATATCCAACCGTGTATTAGTGCACGAGCAGTTGTTTCTGCAGTCATGTCTGGTGTGGGTATAACTTCGGGCCATCTCGTAAACCTATCAATGATGGTCATGCAATACTGATTGCCATCGGAGGATGGTAAAGGTCCGATAAAATCAACGTGAATATGGGTAAAACGAGCATCAGGTTCAGAGAATGCCCCAATTGGCGGTTTGGTGTGTTGGAAGACTTTAGTTTTTTGACATTTCGTACAGCTGCGAACCATACATTTTATGTCCTTACACATGCCAGGCCATACAAATCGCTTCGAAATTAAATCTAATGAAGCTGAGAAACCTGGATACGAGAAATAATGTAAGGTGGAAAAAATAGATTCTCGCATGCTTTTAGGAACGAATGGTCTGGGATGTTTTTGTGACATATCGCAATATAAATGGACATCTTCGAGTGGAAAATAGTGTTTTTCTAATTTTAAAGAAGTGGTACCGAGTTCGAGAATTTGTTTAGCTCTTCATCATTTGTCTGAGCAGTGGCAAACTCTTTAAAATATAGCACATTAGGAGAAATGGAATCAATTTCAATTCGTGATAATACATCGGCCACGGTATTATCAGAGCCTTTAGTATATCGAATATTAGTAGAAAACTGTGAAATATAGTCTAAATGTCTCAAATGTCGAGGACTACATTTATTAGGATTCTGTTGAAATGCGTATATAAGGGGTTTTTGGTCAGTATAAATAATGAAATTATGACCTTCGAGCATATGTCTGAATTTTTATATAGAACTATAAATAGTAAATAATTCACGATCATAAGTAGACCAATTTCTCTGAGACTTATTTAATTTACGGGAATAAAATGCGATTGATTACCACTGTTTTTCGGAGAGTTGCATTAAAGAACCACCAATTGCGACATTGCTAGCATCGACCCATAAACTTAACTGGGCTCCAGGAATTGGATGCCGCAATAAGGTAGCTCGAGCTATAGCTTCTTTTGAAGCAGTGAAGGAAAGAATGGCTTCTTCGTTCCATTTTAATTGCTCAGTTTTGTTAGCCTTGGAACGGGGATGGGTTTTTTTTATTTTTGTGTCCTTCTAAAAATTTAACAAGTGGAGCTAAAATATCGGCAGCTTTGGGAATGCAGCGTCGATAAAAATTGAAAAGGCTTAAATAACGTCTTAGTTGAGTTAAGATAGAGGGCTGGGGGAAATCTAAGATGCATTGAACACGATCAGGTAAAGGCTCAATTCCTGCAGGTGAAAGTTTGAATCCTAGAAATTCAAGAGTGGATTGACCAAATTTACATTTATCAACATTGATACAAAGACCATACTCTTTAAGTTTAGAAAACAATAATTCAAGATATTTTAAATGTTCAGTTTCATTTTCAGAAGCAATAATCAAATCATCAGGAAATGCGTAAACAAATCCTAAGTCACGAATTATGCCATCAATAAATCTTTGAAATGTTGAGGAAGCATTGCAAAGGCCAAATTGCATTCGCGTGCTTTCATAAAGTCCGAAGGGAGTGAAAATTGCAGTTTTATGAACATCGTCAGGATTGATGGGAATCTGATGGTAGGCTTTTATTAGATCAATGTGACCGAAGATTTGTTTACCATGTAATTCCACAGTGAAATCTGCGATACAGGGTATAGGATATTTCTTTTTAACAGTTTGTGGATTTAGAGCACGATAATCACCAACAGGTCTCCAGTCGACAGATCCTTTCTTCGGCACCAGGTGCAAAGGTGAAGAGTAATTACTTTTAGAAGGTCTAATATGACCGAGCTGCAGCATGTGCTGAAATTCAGCTTTGGCAATTCTTAGTCGATCTGGAGCTAGCCGTCTAGGCTTAGCAGTCACTGGAGGCCCCTTAGTGTTTATGTAATGCACAGTGTTATGCTTAACCGGTTGGTTAGGATCAGGTAATTTTGTGATTTCAGGAAATTTAAGTAATAATTTACCATATATATTGGTAGTGGAATCAATAAGACGACGATTCCTTAAATCAAGCTTTAAATTAAAATTATGCAAAAAATCAGCTCCTAAAATGAAACATCACAAACATAAAATGAATAAGTAAAATTTCTACGCAAACTTAAGTTAACATTAATACTTTTTCGACCATATACATTAATTTTGGTGCCATTAGCAGCACGAAAAGTTTGGAGAATAGGTTTTGTTTTATCATTTTTATTCGCGGCCGCGATGGAAGCATCTGAACCACTATCAACGAGAAAACACATACCTGTATTTTTGTCTCTAACAAAAAGGCGACGTGAAAATGCTGGGGAGAATTCCGTCGCAGATATTCTTCCCGCTCCTAGTTTTCCGAGTAAGAACAAGGTGGCAGGCACTTTTCTGCTTTTTCACTAAATTTTTGGTGATACCAACACATTTCAGAATCTCTATGTTGGGAATGAGACCGATGCCGTTGATTATAATCACTTCTTGACACACTTCTTGAACGTCGAAGTTGAGCAACTTCTTGGCGCAACGCTTGGATTTCTTTCAGAAGCATCTCTATCGTTGGCGGTGTTGGCGAAGTTGGTCGGCTCGAAACTAAGCTGATGTTTGCAGGTGTTAAGTCCAAAATTCTATCTGAAATCTCAGCTGCTTTATCAGGAGTAATATTGTCAATGGAAGCTAGAATAGTTTGAACATTTGTTGGCATTTGCTGAGTGAAAAGCTCTAACAGAAGCTCATCACTGATATTATGGCTTTCAGCTCGCCGTTTCATTAATCGAAGTAATTCAGTCGGCTTTCTATCACCTAGGCTTTCTCCAGCTAGAAGTTTTCGGATTTCTAAGATACGGCTTTCACCACAACGTTCAATAACTTTAGATTTTAAAGTTTCATATGGATTAGATGGATCCGGAGTCATAATAATATCACGAACCATAGTAGCTGTAGCAGGCGGTAAATGAGATACAACGTAATTGTACTTAGTTTTCGATTCAGTTATTGGTTTAGGAGTAGCTAATTCAAAAGTAGATTCCAGCATGTGAAACCATAAGCTAGGATCGACAGAAATATACGGTGGAATGACCACTGCAGATGCTACAGGCAGAGCTGAGCCGCTACAGGTTACTTAAGGGGGATCCAGAACACAAAATTTTTTATATTTTCTAAAAACTTACTGCATTGAAATTTTATTTAATTTTCTGCGTAAAATGACGTTTAAATCATGTTTATAAAGTAAATATTTTCTCATTTTGGTTTGTTTTCAAAATAGCAAGCTTTCAAACAATGATTGTCATAAAAAAGAAACTTGTGAAAATGAGTTTTTTCTTACCATTTTTCTTATTTAAATTGTTATAAGTCAAGAACCATAAAAGATAAATGCTTCAAACTTGGAACAAGTCTTTTTCAATTGGATTACTTTAATTTTCATTCATCAAATTTTGGGAATATATATAAATATTCTTAGAATTATATATATTTTTTAATTTTTAGTTTATCATATAAATATTAATTTTTATTTAAAACGCTGAATAATGCTTAGTTATATAATAAACGCTTAATTTAAAACGCTGAATAGAATTAAAATTTATCTATTGAGTTTAATATGTAAACTATCACTTGCTAACAAAGCGTAGAACCAACAGGGCAAATTTATGTACGTTTATTTAAAAATGAAAAAAAAAAGTGAAATTCTACATATAACATTTCGAGTTATAACGATTTTAAATTACCTATTTTATTGAATTTTAATTTTTTAATAAAAAATAATTGAGAAGTTTTATCGTGCAATTTTGTTTACAAATAGGGTTAAAACAAATAATAATAATAATAATAATAATAATTCACCCAATAAACAAAAAAATTAAAATGCGTCTCAGACCCCCCCCCCCCCACCTAAAAATCTCGGTACTACTCTGTTATCCCGTCGACTAAAATACTATCGCCAAACTCTAAGATTAAATGCCAATAATGGAGGATCGTGAATGTCAATTCAATGACATTCAATACGATACACGTGTTTAAAATGTCATTAAATTATTTTTATTTCGAATTTTCATTTGTATTTTTATTAATATTCTGCTATTTATTTGTTTTTTTGTTATTTAAAATAAAAATTACGTCAATATGTATAATTTGGCTATTAGTTAGGCGATTTGTATAATTTGGTGAAATCGGTCGACGGGATAACAGAGTAGTACCAAAATCTCTTGCATAGCAATTACACAATACGATTTATCAGCCTATATATTTTGTATACAATAGGATAACTACTCCTTACAACAAGTCATTATCTCGGTAACATTTACGTTAATTTTTGAAAAAAAAAACTAACAAAGATTCATGGTACTTCTTGAAATTATTCCGTTGTCAACTTTCCATACAAAAATTTAAGAAAACTATCGCCTAACGAAATTCAATGAATAGAAAAATGTTGCCACTGGAATAATAATAAAAAAAGAATCCATTTATTAAAGTATCAGTTACCAGTAACTGTAATTTTTTTTTAATATTACATTTTAGAATATAAAATAAAGTATGACAAAGAACACCAACAATTTATAGGCAAAGGAAATAAAAACATTGCTAGAATTATTTTAATATGAATACAAGTATCGAACATTCATTCATAACTCTAATATATGGAGAAAAAAAATCTTATGAAAAAGAATTTTTTCAAAATAAAATTCGCTTTTTAAATAGTAGCAGAAAAATATATGTAGGACACACATTTAATCAGGACCGATGGGATACATTTTGTCCCACCTAATTAGAACAAGATTTGCGCCAGAATCCCTTAATCTCTTTTAATTTTATTCTTTTAACTTTGGGGAGAAAATGTTGAAAAACTGCATTTCCAAACTTTAATATATTTTTATTGTTCCGGTGAGAATCTAATATCACAGATACATAAATGCTCGACTCTCAGTGGGTTAAGGTACAGCTATTGCTCTAAATGAAATTTTTCAGAGTTAAATTTAACTTACTTATTCACTTTGTTTTACGTAAAAATCATATTTTGGGATTTAAATAAAAAAGATTTAGTACAAAGATTGAGTGAATCGAGGAATATACATGCATTGAACGCACAGCATTAAATGCTATGTATTCGTGTTTAGCATATTTTCACACGTTTCAAAAAATTTTGGTAATAAATTTATTATTTTTCATAAAAAAATATATATCACAAAAAATACTGATATTCTTTGTCATGTAGTGAATTTTTTTTTTTTTTTTGTAGTTTTCTACCTATATTATACACAGATTTTGGATCAGTTTATTTAAAGAAACATAAAACAAGTAATATTCAACTTTCCTCAATGTCTATATTTTATTTTCCCAATGTTTTCCAGATCTAAAAATTGACTAACTTTCACTTCTTTTTAAACCAATTGCGTGACATTTGAAAATTAAGATGTTAATGTTTGTGTTTTTATATTCTTTGACAAAGGCTGTGTTAACATTTGAAAGTACTAAAGTATAATTAAACACCGTTTTTAAATATTTCTTGTCACCTTTTTAAATAATTTACACATAGAGTAATTTTAACTTTCAAAAATATGTATTTTATCATTCATATTAGTAGAAATTGTAGACAATGACAGGACTACGGACATTTTAAAGTATAAATGCACTGTATTTATTTTCATGGTGATCAAATATATTTTGTTAAATATTACATTTTAAAATGTCAAAAAACTTTAAGTAAATACACACATGCTGTTTAAAAACAATTAACTATTAAAAGCACATTATCACTTGGCACATTATCACTATTATAAAAACTGTACATAAAAATTATCAAAAGTATTTTTTTTTTCTTGTGTATTTTGTTTTTGAAAATATTTGTAGTAATTAGAATGACAATATAATATAGCAAATAGAAGAATATCGCTTTCAGCCGTATGTATTGAGTGCTGTTAGCAATATATTGTATGAGTAAATTATTGTGCACATCCTAAAAATATTTTTTTTTTTTTGAACTATAAAATATAATTTTTAGAATATCGTTAAATAGACAATGCAACATATCAAATTATAAACAATATTAGCAGTGCACATATAATTAATGACTTTTTTTGCATTATTTTGCCTGCATAAAAAATTAAAGACATTTTTGACATACTATAAAAATGTAAAAATATTTAAAAAAAAAACATTTAAACTGACGACTAAAAAACTACGCAGTCAACTTGGTGATTATGTATGTGCTTTTCTGCACAGTGTTTCCCCCAGGAGAAGGGCGCACAGGCCTTCGGGGAAACGTCCACCGGTAAATGTTAGCAGAAGGTTTTTTCTTATTTAAATTCTTAAAGATACAGAATTAATGCCAAAAATAAGGGGAACATTTCTTTTCAAAAATTTACTGGTGGAAGATCAAAAATTTACTGGTCGAAGGGCCTGTGCGCCCTTGTCCTGGGGGAAACACTGTCTGCAGATTACTTTTTTTTGCACTATCCCAGTTTTTATATATTTATTTATTTTTTGCTAGCGTGTGTGTATGGAGGGGGGGGGGGTTATAAGGGTAACAGTGCAGAGGGGATATTTGCTGCTATATTTGTTACAAGAAAAATATTCAGCAGCAGATTTCTTTAATGCAGCAGACTATTCAGCTGCAGTTTTTTTATGCAGCAGACTATTCAGCTGCAGTTTTTTTATGCAGCAGACTATTCAGCTGCAGATTTTTTTATGCAGCAGACTATTCAGCTGCAGATTTGTTTAATGCAGCAGACTATTCAGCTGCAGATTTTTTTAATGCAGCAGACTATTCAGCTGCAGATTTCTTTAATGCAGCAGACTATTCAGCTGCAGATTTTTTGGGAAAAAGGGGGTATTTGCAGATTCTTCCGCAAGTATTTTCTTATGGGAGCCTGTTTTTTTGCAGGCTACTTTTGCTGCTTCACTCTTTTATGGTGTTATTTTTTCAGCAAGTTTTTCTAGTTTACATTTGATCTAAATATAATAATGATATTAAGTTAATGATATTAAGTGTTTTTTCTTATTTGCTGGCTACTTTTATGGTTTTTTTTTTTTTTTTTTTTTTTTTTTTTTTTTTTTTTTTTTTTTGCTGCAAGCATTTTTAGTTTACAATTGATATTAATATAATAAAGAAATTAAGGTAATAATAATGCATAAACAACTACAGAATTGCTCGTTTAATAACATTCGTTTAAAATTACATATTGTACTCAAAAATATACACTGCTCAACATCTTAAAATTATATAATTATTTTTTTGGAATTATAAAATATAATTTTTTGAATAATAACTTTAAAATGATAATTCATCCTATCAAATTATAAACAGTTTTGGCAGCGTACGTATAACTCTGGACATTTTTGTTGTAATATTTTGTGTATTTTATGCATGCATAAATAAAGCAATTTTTTTTGGGGGGGGGGGCGGAGGTAAATGAACTTTGCAAATATATAAAGATATTTTAAAAAAATATTTAAACTGAAAATTGAAAGATTACGCAGTCAACTGCGTGATTACATATGTACATTTCTACAGAATATTTTTTTCTAATATTGTTTGTTTTTTCAGTTTTTTTTTGTGGGGGTGGGGGGGTGGCTGATAAGGGTAACAATGCAGAAGGGTTTTTTGCTGCTATATTTTTTATTAGAAAAATATTTTTCTGTAGATTTTTTGCAGCAGAACCTTTTATTGGAGTTTTTTTATGCAACGGACTGTGTACTTGCAGATATTTTTACAGCAGACTATGTAGCTGCATATATTTATGGTTAAGATTATTCAGCTGCAGATTTTTTATACAGCAGACTATATACCTGCAGATTCTTTTATGCAGCAGACTATGTACCTGCAGATTCTTTTATGCAGCAGACCATGTACCTGCAGTTTTTTTATGCACCAGACTATTCTGCTGCAGTTTTTTTTTATGCAGCAGAGTATTCAGCTGCAGATTTTTTTAATGCAGCAGACTATTCAGCTGCAGATTTTTTTTAATGCAGCAGACTATTCAGCTGCAGATTTTTTTAATGCAGCAGACTATTCAGCTGCAGATTTTTTTAATGCAGCAGACTATTCAGCTGCAGATTTTTTTAATGCAGCAGACTATTTAGCTGCAGATTTTTTTAATGCAGCAGACTATTCAGCTGCAGATTTTTTAATGCAGCAGACTATTCAGCTGCAGATTTTTTGGGGAAAAGGGGGTATTTGCAGATTCTTCTGCAAGTATTTTCTTATGGGAGCCTGTTTTTTTGCAGGCTACTTTTGCTGCTTCACTCTTTTATGGTGTTATTTTTTCAGCAAGTTTTTCTAGTTTACATTTGATCTAAATATAATAATGATATTAAGTTAACAATAAAGTATAAACAATAATAGAAGTGCTCATTTAATACCAATTGTTTAAAATTTTATAATATTTAATATATTTATACAATCATAAAAAATTTAAGTTATCATTTTTAGCCATACATATTGAATAATGTTAGATATTGTAGAGCAATATATTGCATGTGTATATTATTGAGTACATCCTTAAATTATATTGTTAATTTTTTAGTACTCTAAAATATTATTTTTTGTATGGTAACGTTAAATTGACAATTCAGCATAGGAAACTATAAACAGAATTAGTAATCAATGTACGTATGATTCTGGACATTTTTCTTGTATTATTGTGTGTTTATGCATGCATAAAAAAATTAAAGCATATAAATATTTTATAATGAATACAGCATAAATACAGATATTTTTAAAGTACAATTTATTCCAATTGATCCATTGGAAAATTACACAGTCAACTTCGTGATTATATGTACACATTCCTGCAGATTTGTTTCATCACTGTTTTTCGTGTATGCGTGGGTGGGTGATGACGGTAACACTGCAGAGGGATTTTTTGCTGCTATATTTTTTAATAGAAAAATATCTGGCTGCAGATTTTTATACAGCAGATCATTTGGCTGCAGATTTTTATGCAGCAGACCATTTGGCGGCAGATTTTTATGCAGCAGAGCATTTTACTGCAGATTTTTAAACAGCAGTCTATTTCACAGCAGATTTTTATGCAGCAGACCATTTGGCGGCAGATTTTTATGCAGCAGAGCATTTTACTGCAGTTTTTTAAACAGCAGTCTATTTCACAGCAGATTTTTATGCAGCAGACCATTTGGCTGCAGATTTTTATGCAGCAGACCATTTGGCGGCAGATTTATGTGCAGCAGAGCATTTTACTGCAGATTTTTAAACAGCAGTCTATTTCACAGCAGATTTTTATGCAGCAGACCATTTGGCTGCAAATTTTTATGCAGCAGACCATTTCGCTGCAGATTTATGTGCAGCAGACCATTTGGCTGCAGATTTTCATGCAGCAGACCATCTCGCTCCACATATTTTATACAGTTGACAGAATTTCATACAGAATATTATTTTGATGCAATTTTTGTTATCACAGAACATTTTACTGCAGAATTTTTTTTTAAATAGCGGACTATTTTGATGCAAATTTATTTTAATAGCAGATTTTTTTTTTTTTTTTTTTTTTTTGCAAATCTGATTAAGCAGGCTTTTTAAGCTGCATGTTCTTTTTTCTTTTGTGTGTGTGTGGGGGGGGGGGGGGGATTTCCATACTTTTCTGTGGGTGTTTGTTTTTTGTAACATTTTTTTCTTATTTGCTGGCTACCTTTTTTTTTTTTTTGCTGCAAGCATTTTTAGTTTACAATTGATATTAATATAATAAAAAAATTAAGGTAATATTAATGCATAAACAACTACAGAATTGCTCGTTTAATAACATTTTCAAATTGCATATTGTACTCAATAATATACACTGCTCAACATCTTAAAATTATATAATTATTTTTTTGGAATTATAAAATATAATTTTTTTAATAATAACTTTAAATTGATAATTCATCCTATCAAATTATAAACAGTTTTGGCAGCGTACGTATAATTCTGGACTTTTTTGTTGTATTATTTTGCGTATTTTATGCATGCATAAATAAAGCAATTTTTTTTGGGGGGGGGGGGCGGAGGTAAATGAACACTGCATATATACAGATATTCTAAAAAATATATTTAAACTGAAGATTGAAAGATTACGCAGTCAACTGCGTGATTACAAATGTACATTTCTACAGAATTTTTTTTCTATTATTGTTTGTTTTTTCAGTTTTTTTGTGGGGGGGGGGGGGTGGCTGATAAGGGTAGCAGTGCAGAAGGTTTTTTTGCTGCTATATTTTTTATTAGAAAAATATTTTTCTGTAGATTTTTTGCAGCAGACCCTTTTATTGCAGTTTTTTTATGCAGCGGACTATGTACTTGCAGATATTTATACAGCAGACTATGTAGCTGCATATATTTATGGTTAAGATTATTCAGCTGCAGATATTTATGCAGCAAACAATGTACCTGCAGATATTTATGCAGCAGACAATGTACCTGCAGATATGTATGCAGCAGACAATGTACCTGCAGATATGTATGCAGCAGCCAATGTACCTGCAGATATGTATGCAGCAGCCAATGTACCTGCAGATATGTATGCAGCAGACAATGTACCTGCAGATATGTATGCAGCAGACAATGTACCTGCAGATATGTATGCAGCAGACAAAGTAACCTGCAGATATGTATGCAGCAGACAAAGTAACCTGCAGATATGTATGCAGCAGACAAAGTAACCTGCAGATATGTATGCAGCATACAATGTACCTGCAGAAGGCGATTCAGCTGCAGATATTTTTGCAGCAGGCGATTCAGCTGCAGATATTTTTGCAGCAGACTATCCAGCTGCAAATTTTTTATACAGCAGTTTATTCAGCTGCAGATATTTTGTACAGATTATTTAACTGTATAAAATGACGGTGTTTTGATTTTTATACAGCAGGATATTTTGCTGTAGACTTTTCTTGTAGCGGTATTTTGCTGCAAATCTCTTTTATAGTAGAATTTTTTCTGCAATCTAAGCAGGCCTTTTTAGCTGCAGGTGTTTTTGAGTAGGTGAGTTAACGAGGGGGATATTTGTAGATTTTTCTGCTGGTTTTTTTGTAACAGATTTTTTCTTTCAGCAGCCTTTTTCATTTTTTTCAGTTTACTTTTAGGATTATACTCTTTCATGTTATTTTTTTGCTGAAAGCTTTTTTTTTGTTTTATATATAAAGTTAATAATGAAATTAACAATAAAACTATACTATACCAGTGCTCATTCAATACCAATTGTTAATTTTATAACTTTTATATTATATAATACATTTATACAGGCATAAAAAATTATAAATAATTAATTAAAATATTATAAAAAGTCTTTGTAAGTGTATTTAAAAAATACTGGCAGGTTAAAACTGATTATACAAATATTTTTTAAACAAATCTGTACACTATTATGCGAAAAATATTTTTTTTATACTTTTTGCTTAAAATGAATTTAGAAGTATTTTCTCAAGAAATGCCTTAAGGATTCTACTGTTATATAAAAAAAAGGCATTTTAGTTAATTCATTTTTCTTTAATTAAGAGTTGTATTCTTTGAGTAATAATGTTCGATGTTTAGAAGTTTAAAATTTTGCATTAACAAAAATTGCAAAAGTGAAAATGCATTTAAAATTTTAAAAGTGTTGCCATTCGCAAAAGGGTAGCACAGCGTATGCGTTACGCACAGATACATTTGGCCTTTATAATACAAATATTGTCTTTTGTAATGTGAGCCAAACATTAAGGATAATCAATGTAGCATTAAAAGGATGTTTCAGCAATTATATTATTGATCGACACGTTTAAACAAAAAATACATTAAAATCAAAAGTTATGACTTAATTTAGACTTTCTTCAATTATTATTTAATACAGGGTAATAAAATAAAAGAGCCGAAAAAGAAATGTTGCGTAGTGATTAATTGAATTTTTTCTTCAAGGAGTTCAGGGACAAATTTTAAAATTATTTATTTATTTATTTATTTATTTATTTTTGCGATGATTAATCATTATTTGGAAACAAAATCACATGATAAAACTTCTCATATATTTCTTTAAAGTTTAAAAGTTATTAAAAAAAGCGAGATAAAAATTATTATAACTCAAAATATTTGTAGAATTTTAAAATTTTTACATTTAAATAAGCAGAAGTATCTATATTTTAAATTTGATTTAGCATTTTTTTAAATATTAAATTAAAAAAAATTAAAAAAGCAACTTATTTTTAAGAAATATTTTCAAATTTGTAGAATCAAAATTTAAAGTAAAACAATAACGAAAATACATGCTAGAAGTATAAAGCACATTAAGAACAATGTTAATGTTTTAAACGCACAAGATTAAAAAATTAAATCTTTAATGGTTTTTGAGTTATAACAATTTAAATGCGATAAATGGTGAAAAAAACCATCCTGAAAAAAAAAAAAAACATTTTCAGAAGTAGTCATTTCCATGTGAAACATTACTTGGAAGCTACACTTTGAAAACAAATCAAAACGAAAAAACGATAGATAGATAAAAATCTCAATTGAGATAGAAACATAATTTAAACATCACTATAAACATGGGAAAAAAATAATGCAATTGTAAAACCATTTCTTTAACTATTTAAAAATTATATAATCAATAGAATCGGGAAAAAGTTGAACAGTATTGCATTTTTTGGTAACAGAACAAAACTATAGGCAGTGGATAAATTAATGGGAACACTTAATAAAAACTAGGGGAAACTTAACAGCCGAGTGTTATTCTACCTTGGTCTCAACCAGGATTTTTTTCCCGAGTATAATAATCAGATATAAACCATAACTATCAAATTAAACTTGTTGATTATGAAAACAGTTCATATGCAATAATTTTTTCCACACTATCTCAGTATCTGTGTACGTGACATTCTTTAATTCAAATTTTTGCTATGTTTAAAACATGATATTAAGAATCAAATTGGAGAAATGTTTTACGCCAGTATCTTTTAATTCCATGATTGGATACCGGCAAATGAGTACAACTAATATTCCGAATATATTCAACAAAATGCAACTGTTGAAGAGTTATAGGCCGAGGTTGGCGAACTTATGGCACGCGTGCCGAACCTGGCACTTAAGACAATTTCTTTGGCACACGGAAAAACTTAGACTATATTCAGTTTATACAGATCTTCGATCCATTTTTTTTTAAAGTAAAAAGTATAGCTTTGTGTAACAAATATATAATTTACTTTAAAATGATCTGTTTACTTTTGAAACAATTAAGGTATAAATTTCAGCTTGAAGAATCTTGAAGCATTTTTTTCTTGTCAAACCATTCAACATATAGCTATTTCACAAACAATTTTGTTCATCAAATTTCAAAAAGGTTTTAATTTTGAAAGTTAAATTTTTAGAAGATATATTTCATATTAATATATATCTAACTCATACGCTATGTATTTCAGATTGGGTTTATTTTATTTGAGTTTAAGGTTTGTTATTTTGGGTTTTATTATATTTATAGGTTTTAATTTTAAAAATTGAATTTTAAGCGTTAGTGTAAATAATTACGAATTTTTGAAAACTGATTCTACATAGAAAACTGAAAATGACCTGGAAGTATACAAACACAAGAGTTTCTTTTATTCGGAAGTATACAATAAAAGAAATACTTAATAGATTATTAATACGGAATTTCGTGATACATTGTTGAATAAGTAGCGCATAATAAATACGTTAGGATTAGGACACATTTAAGTAAAAATTCCATAAAAATTGTTGGATTTTATCTACTTTAAACTTCTCCTGGCACATTAGAATGTTGGCTCGTAAGAATTTTAAATTTTTGGCACCCATGCTCAAAAAAGGTTCGCCATCTCTGTTATAGGCCAATGTATTTCTGCCATTTATTGATTTTTCTAGGTCGCTACTTATGCAGGAAAGACTGTGTGGTAGAAAGGATAGCTTACGGTAAAGCTATGTAATATGATGTTTCCACTTTGAGGGGGCTGAAGCTATATTTCCTCTAGTAAGAAACAGAAGAGTGAATACATTTTTACAATCCCATATAACTAATTGGACTGCTCCGCCTTGGAGTATGCTTTAAAGAAAACAGGAATTAACTCCTCGCCCATTTTCCATGACATTCTTCGATATGCATTTCGAAAAGCTTTATTAAAAGATACGGATCCCGTATTTCGATCCGTTAAACAGGCATGCTTTTAACTTAACCAATGAAGTTCAAAATGAACACACTTTATCATAGGTGCCAACCTGTCATTAATCTTCCGCAATACGTACGTTAATTCAACCCTGGTTTAATGAATTTCATACCAGAATTTTTCAAATAAATGAAATTAAGTATGTTTTACTTAAAAACCTGAAATTATATAAATGAAGATTCATTAAATAAATTTTATGGTTCAAAATGAGGTTAACGTAGATCAAATTAATTCAGGTATTACGGAAAATTAATTGAAAGTCGGCAGCTATGCTTCATGAATAATTAATTTTCCCAAATTTGTAGTGTCTTAATTAGAGCGCTGATGCAATTTCATTGTCTTAAGTACACATGTTATTCTTCAGTTTGTTGTGATCTTTCAACGGTGCTAGATTGTAGGTTGAACCAAGGATAACAGTAGAAAATTGCGAAAACTACCTAAAAGGTAGAAAAGAGAGAATCAATAGGAAGTCTTTATGCATGCATTTTACATATAAGGGGCAGTCCACGATGCAGAGGATTCTGGTTCAGTTGCATGATCTCATGTCTTCACTTTGCAAGAAGAAAAATCTTACAACAGCGTGACTACATGAATGGTATAATCGAGGAAGTCACTATGAAGATTTTATAGGAGAAATATTCTTGTGAAAACAATAACTGATATCTTTCTCTTTAAACTGGTTGGATATTTACAGCAGTGTGAATTGGGCCGTGTATCCTTTTGGCATATCACTCAATCACCAAGAAATATCATTTAGATTATAAAAGCTTTCTCTCTTTGTATAAGAAGGCAGGACTGTCGCCTCAATAACACATCGTAAAGCAGCACAACTGTGGAGTTGTATCGGAAAATCCATAAGAATAACGACAAAATCGAAGTAGTCAAAATGAAGTTCTTATGCGGTGATGTGTCAATCGAGAAGATTGCTAAGTACACTGGTGTCCAAAAGTTAAGCATAATTGATAATTAAGTAAGTAATGAAAGAAATATAAATCGAAATGTGGTGAAACTCCAGGTGTGTAAACAAAATAGTACGCGTCATACATTTTCGCGAAGAGTTTTCCCCGAAATCCAACAGGGGACCGTCAACAAATTGAAAAAGAACGAAGATCTTTTGGATAACCCTGTCAAAACTAATGTAACAAAAGCGTTCAAACTGCACATTATGATTAAGTGGCTTATTGTAATGTACTGTGTTTATTTTTATAAGGATGTGTTTATTTTGATAGCATGTATACTCGTAGAGAAATTAAGGTTTTTATAAATTTTTTGAGAGTTCTTGGTATAAAATAATGTTCTTTTCTGAAAATATGACAAACATCATTGTACACAATACCCTGTCATCAGAATTTAAATAATAAAAATTGTTTGACAAATGAGCAAGTTTACTAAATAATTTTTTACTGCGCATGCGTGAACGCTATTAAAATTTCATATAAACTTTATGTAGAGGACTATAATTAAAACTCAGCTATTTAGAAATATAGTGATAGGGTTCGAAATGAAACAAAATTTAGACAGTATCAGTTAACCTGAAATTTTAAGTTGCGAAAATTGGAGGGGGGGGGGGTCAGCAGTGTGTGAGACCATTAACAAGAGTTAAGGGTTAACTGTTAAAATAATATTTCCGTACTAAGCCTTATGCTTCAAATGAAACAAAATTTCGCCAGTATGATACTTAACCTGAAAACTGCAAGTTGTGAAAACTGAAAAAAAGCAGCAGCCCGTGAGATTACTCTTATCAATTTAACTTTAGTTAGTGGGATATAAAATGTTACATAACTAGTGTTAACCGTGAACAGTCGAAATATGAATAAAACGCATGATAAACTTATAGGATGGTGTTTTTGTGCTAAACATTTTGTACAGGACTGTTAAAATTTAGATTCATCTATTTAAAGGTGATGGTACTAAAGTGTAATAAAATTAAAAATAAACAAAATTTTGGTAGTGTGTAGTTAAACTGAAAATTACAAATTAAACTATAAAAATTGAAAAAAAGCAGTGGTCTGTGAGACCGGTTACATCAGTTACGATCGTATTCACCGACTACTTCGACCCCGAGTTATACCGAAACCCTCGATCGGACGTTCACACGGTATTCACCTTCAATCCTGATTGGACGTTTCTTTGACACTGTCCAATCAAATGTTATCGAATTTCATTTGAGTGTTCGACCAAGGTTGAAGTAGATGATGAATACGAGCATTAAAGGATAAGGATTAACTCTTAAAATAATATACCTGTTCTAAATATTATGTACCGGACTATTTTCATTGAAAGTCAGATATTCAATAGTCTGGTGATAGGAATGAACTCTCAACCAGAAGGGGAGAGTAGGGTGGAATGGTAACAATAGGGTTTTTTTTTTCCGTTACGTACCATTCAAAACATTTCATCCATCACATCAATAGCCAAATCTTCTGTTCAGAAAAGTTGCTGATAAAAGTAAACTGAGATTTGTATAAAGAAAAAAGATTATTTTACGAATCAAAAGTAAAATTTTCTCCACATACTTTTAATGCTTGTTATATAAACCTTGTGCAGTTATAGTAGTTTCCCTATCTAGAAAACCTTGTACTATGTATTATCCATATTTTAAAAGGAACACTGTATATATAAGTAGTTTAACATAAAAGAAGGAAATGGGGAGGTATCGGACAATTCCCCCCCCCCTTTTTTTTTATAAGAAATATAAATTACTAATATTATGAAAATATTATAATAAAAAGAATTAAATTTGAAAAGATAACAAAGATTGAACAGAAAATACTTTAAAACTTAAGCCAGTCATAAAATAAGTAAGAAAAACCACTCGTTAAGAATAGATACTTACGGCGCAACACTAGACACTGAAAAATACCCGGATGATAATGTAAAGTCTATGGGAGCGTTCTTTTCAAATATTTCGGTCAAATTTTACTATTTTTACATGATTTTTTTGCACAAGATATAGCTGAGGACATCCACAACCGGCTTAGTTTTTACTTTTTCAATTTTGGTTTCAGATTTAAAAAAAATATATATATATTTCAAAATCGGTTTAAACCAATTCTGAAACAGAAACTATCGTAATATAAAAAATATATATAAGCAAAAACGAAAAAGTAAAAACTAGGCTGGTTGTGCAATGTCCTCAGCTATCCTATGCAAAATATGTAAAAATATTAAAATTTGAGTGAGATATTTGAAAAGAACGCTCCCATAGACTTTACATTATCATCCGGGTATTTTTCAGTGTCTTTTGTGAGGCCTTAACGCACTTTAAACACTTTTCAATACTTCCTGAACTCTCCATAAAAAATTCGTTATTTAGAGAAAAAAAGGTGTTACTGTCCATGGCCAAATATGCATTCCAATACTTTTAGATAGACCTGTATTTGATCTGTCGGTTGATATATATACTTATATAATCGGGAAATTTAAATTGGGAAGAAAATGATTAGCAGATTGAAATTTCTCTTTCAGGAATTTATTCTAATAGATGGAAATATATTTGAATGTTTTTGCTCAGCCCTGTATTTTATCTAGTATCTTTTTTTAATGCCAGCATTTTGCTAAAATTTAGTTCAAACATAAACACTCTTTAAACTACTGACATCATATTTCCAGAAATTATCATCCATACTAATCCAATTCTTTGCCTGTCCATGTATTTCATTTTATCTATATTGTACAAAAATTTATTAGTAAACTGAAAACAATTCAACGTAAAAATGCATAACTTATTTAAAAACCACATTTAAGTAAATTACGCTCATATTCAGTAATCTTTACAAGCTCTTTTATGTAACCCTGTATATAAACTATAGCATTTATACATAACAAATAATACACATACATTTATTGAAACTTAGAAGCGCATATCATAATTAAATATTCATTTCATCCATCCATCAGCCATCATCGATAATATAGTACTTCGCAGTTGTTTGGAATCTATTATATGCCCCTGTAAATGTCATGCAATTCAAAATTGAAGCTTAATAAGCTATATTAAGCCTCAGCGGCGTATATCAATTTTATTATGCATGAAATATTTAAAATATATCGCAAACAATTCCCCCTTTATTATTTTGTAACGGAATTTTTTTTGTGTGGCCCTGTAAATGGGATTATAACGATTATTTTCACTGCATATTTTACAGAATATATATGTTAGTTCACTTCGCAAATGCGTATAAATTTGAATACGTTTGACAGGGTGTAACATCTTTAAAATTCATTTAAACAATTCTGCTAGGGTAAATGTTATCGATATCCAAAAATTTCATTGGCAATTCGAGTATATTTACGAAAGTTAGAGCGCGGACAGATAGACAAACAGAAAGCATACACTTTTCAACTTTGTTAAAAAATGTTAAAAAGATTTCAAGAATCAAAAGGAAATTTGCTTGATATTCTTTACTGTACATTAAGGCTTATGTGTAGCTATAATAGTTTCCAGTTATGAAGATAGTGGAATTTGTTGCGAGACATTCAAATTTTTGGTATTATCATTACCACTGAAAATCAAAATATTTTGATGTAGGAAAGCAATTGGTCGAACATTCGAGTAAATGGATTTTCTTTTTCTCAAATATTATGCGAGGAAAGGAATAAAAGAAATAGGAATAACTCAAGCTGTAGAAAAAATTTTAGTTTTATTGTACAATTCATAAAAAAGATAACTGGAGATTTCAATTGAGATAAGTTATGTTGAAAAAACAGATCTTATGTTAAAAATGCCAGCTCCACAAATGATGGATCAGACAATCTAGTTACTATTTGCATTTCAAAACAGATATATCAACTCACAATCATTCTTAGAACGCATAAAGTAAACGGATACTTTGTTAAAATTCATAACTCTTATTTTGGCCTATTTGGAGAGAATCACCCATAAAAAAGAGTTTTGTCCTGTATAAAGGAGAAAAAAAGTACTTTATCAGTTAAAGGTATTCATTTAAAATTGACGGAGCTAAAAATTTTCTTCCATTTCTATCCAAGGGGCGAAAATATGCTAATTCATTTATGAGTGACCTTCAGTTCTATTTGAATAACGATGCAATTATTCAAAAGCCCCCCCCCCCCAATTTATATTTGCCCAGGGCCCCAATTAGTCACAATCGGATCCCGACCTGACTCCATCCTAAAGTACAATCCTTCCCATATTTTTTGCTAACAAGTTTCGGGTTATGGAAACAACCTCTTCCATTTGGCACTATTAAAATTTGACCCTTTTGCTGCATCCAACACTTTTATAGAAAACGATTACTTCACCGTATTATGCAACATTCTCATGGGTAAAAATAAATATATTCTACAAAAGCAGGGGAGTGCAGCAAAAGGGTCAAATTTTTTACAGTGTGTCTTTCCACTCTAGCAAATCACAAGGCAGCGGGCAGAATGTAGACGTGATCTTTTCATTTTAAAATTTGTTTCATGACCCTCAACATCACACTGCTTTAACACTGGAACAGCAGTGACGGGTCATTTTGACCCGTAGCAAATGAATAGATGTCTATTCCACCCAAAAAACCATTTAAAAAGTTTTAAATAAATATAGTCTGTACAAAAATAACAAATATATTAAATAGTTTTAAATAAAAATTCTGATGCGAAATATTTTCCTAAAACTTGAGTAAAAATCCCCGCGATTCTACTGTTAATCTTGTATTTACAATTATGCTGAAAATTACACGTTAATCTGTGAAAACTGAAAAAAAAAAAAAAAAAAAAAAAAAAAATCAACGGTCTGCAAGACCGCTAGAAGCAGCTCAAGGTTCATTACATAGGGCTGTGTATATTCGACGTCAAATGCTTCAGTTACAGGAAACACTATCTAAAATTTCTAGAGAAATTATAATATAGGGCAGAGCGGGAAAGAACGGGACAGTAGGTTATCTCTTTATGTATCATTCTAAACATTTCACCAATCGCATACACTACCTGGCCATTGATTATCGTTCACTTGCGATTTTAAACATTTTGTTAAATATTTAAAAAAATACATGAGGAATTATTTATACACTGAAACTCAGTGTATAAATATAATAGTACGGGTCATAACATTTCCGTGAAAATTTTTTCCCAAAACTCCATAGGGGACCGTCAACAAATTAAAAAAGAATGAATATCTTTTGAATAACCCTGTCAAAACTAAGGTAGCAAAAGCGCTCAAACTGTGGATTATGATTAATTTATGATATGGCTTACTGTAATAAACTGTGTTAATTTATATGTCGTAGAAAAATTAAGGTTTTTATAAAAAACAGTCCCAAATTTTCCAAAGTTTTTTGCTTATAATTTGTAGAGTTCTTAATATAAAGTAGCATTCGTTTCTGAAAATATGACAAATAATATTGCACACAATATCCTATAATGAGAATTAAAAAATAAAAATTTTATGAAAAATGAATAGGTTTACTAAATTTTTTACTGCGCATGCGTCAACGATATCAAAATTCCATTTGTATATTATGTTAGCTAAATGCAACTTTTGTAAAAGTCTCAAAACCGTAGCTTGAAAATTCTGAAAATAATCAATAGAATAAGTTGAAAATCCGTTGTTCCCAAAATGAAGCAAAACCCTTGTTTTTGCTTCATTCCTTCAGGGGTTGTATCCATATATTCATTAATTAGTGTCAACATAGAATGCACAATCTGGGACATGCTACTACATTTGGATAAAACCCTTCATTTTTTTGTCCTTTTTTTCATCAATAGATATTATATTCCAGCTTTTTTCATATTAATTTTTCAACAATATTTAACTAATCAAATAGTTGCATTTCCCAATAGAAATAAAAATTTAATTTTTAAAAAATAGAAATACGTCAAAACACCTAAAAGCCCAACAATGGACACCCTACGTTCCAGTAATGGACCACCATACAAAAAATAAGAGTTTTTCCAATTGTATTTAGCTCCAGAACTTAATAAAAGCATACTACTAGAAATATTAAAATTTAAGTTCGAAATGGTTCGAAATTTTAAGTTCCTTTGCATGCGTCAATTCTTTCATGCAGTCCTGTATAAAAATTTATCTAGAGCATGTAATAGTCAAACAGAGTTAAATTCAGGAATGCACCCATAACTCATAGTCTGCTCTGTGTCTGTAACTCAATTCTTTTCTCTGCCCCTGTAAATCTACATTAAAACAAGTTGGAAATTGCACGTGAACGTAGCAAATGAGTGCGTTCGTACGATAACGAAGTTTTAAAAATATTCAGATCTTGCTGTTATAGTATAGCGTACTCCGGATACAGTATAGTAGTCGAAATCTTTATGTTTCTGTAAATATGCAGGAAGTAATTTTAATCACACCTCTGCAACTTATATCTTATTCATAAAATGTAAAATAGTTTAATATAATTAAAAGACGTCCCAAACAATGTTTCCCCGTATAGCATTATGTAGTGGAATACTTTTGTGTGACCCTGTAATTTAATAATAAAAATTCTTTGCATCACAGATTGTACAGAATGCATATTTTGTATACATTTCATAGATTCATGCCAATTCTATTATGTTCGAATGAGTGTAACATCATTAAAATGCATTTGAAACTTTTTCCCCATTGACCGTAATGTAATGGAATACTTTTGATTGTCCTTGTAAATGATCTATGCATCCGACTTTCATAACATTTGAAATGACTCGACAAAATTACGTAATAATTATATTTTTAAATTTGAAACGATTAAAATGCATTTGAAATTGTTTTTCCCCATTGACCGTAATGTAACGGAATCCTTTTGGGCGTGTTCAGCAATGTCACCGGTAAGTAACCGGTAAGATTGGTTAGTTACCAATGCGTTCAGTGCTGTAACCGGTAAGCAACCAACGTCGTTCAGCACAAGTGACCGATGTGACCGGTAAGTGACCGAACTAACCGGAGAAAAATCTTTGTTAGTTGGGTCACATGATCGGTTACATGTTATTTAGTTAAAAATAAATGGCAACTTCAAATCAACAAGCAGTAGATTCGGTTTCGAATCTACCGAAAAATTAATTAATTCGAAGTTATTTTAATAAAAATTTTAATTTTACTTAAGAAAGGTGTTATAATAAAAATAAAATACATTGACATGTTTCGGAACCTTCAAATAAGTTCCCAGTCAATACAAATGACACGCGACAACGAGATATAAATAACAAAAAAACAGGCGCTCTATTGCAAAAAATTAAAATATAGACCATGATCTAAAATATAAATAAAATGTTTATATAAAAGGTGAATGTTTTAAAATCTGATGATTTAAAAAATCTTTTGGATTTAATTAACTTTTTATCATAATTCGAAGTTAGTTAATTCGAAATAGTTTGTAAATAAAACAATAATTACAGCAATGGAATATAGATGGCGCTACATGACATAACTAACCAGTGCGTCCAGAGAATCAGTCAATTGGAACTTGAACTTGTTGAGGCATGAAGGGACTTCCTAGTTGACAAACAACTCCACGTCCGGGCTAGGAGTGACTGGTTAGCACATCTTGAGGTACACCTTCAAAAAAGAGTAGGTGCAGAAAAATTCTGCAGGAAGAAAGTCTAGCCGTAGTGCTACATACGATAGAAGACTAAGGAATGTCGGCAGCTCCCGGAGCGCGAACTGCACGCCGTTGAGCTGGAGACTGAAATGAGAGGAAGAGGTTTAGGAAAGTGTATTTACGCGGGGTGGCTGCCGGAGCAGCCAATCCGTGAGAAGTAGGGCGGGGCAAGCCCGCGATAGAGGAAAAAGAGAAAAGTCTAGAGATAAGTAATTCAAGTTCAAAAGAACGGGGTAAAAGCTAAGGCGGCAAAGCAAAATCAAAACAAAGGCACTTTTCAGGAACCACATATTTTAAAATTACTAAATTAAAAATAAAAACACTACAAATAATAAAAGTTAAGATAAGTTAAGTTACAATAATTAAGAAATTAACTACGGTGTGTCATTTCGTTGACATCTTTTCATTTTTTTTTTTCAATTTTTCATTTAGATAACAGAATAACATAACAAATAAAAGATAAGTAACAATTAATAAGTTATTTTAAGTTATTGTTAGAGTTCACTAATAATTCACTGAAAGTTAATAATTTAGAAATCGGATCTTTTTTAAGTTTAATTTTCTCGTAGACGCTGTTGAGTTTTTGGGGAATTTCGTCAAAAGATTTGACTTGCAGTTCGGATTTGATAGCTTGTATGATTTCAAAAATCGAAGAAACATTATTAGTTAATTCTTGTAGCTCGTAAAGCTGCTGAGTTGGAGGACTAGGTTTAGAATTAGTTTTAGGAGTAATAACAGAATTTTGATTAATTTTAGTTTGGGGTTTAATTTCCGGTTTAGCAGTTATTTGGGCATAGGTTTTACGGTATTGGGGTTTTAGTGGATATGTAGAGCAACCTTTGTAATTAGAAGGATGATCAAGATTACAATTGGAACATTTAGGGGGCGGTTTAGGACCGTCCTTTATAAGTTTAATTTTGCAATCACTGGAAAGGTGGTCGCCACTGCAACCAACGCATTTGGGATTGTTGAAACATTGCGAGCTTACATGATTAAATTGCTGGCAACGAAAGCATTGCACAGCTTTCCTAGCAGGTCTAAATTTTTCAATATTAACTCTAAGATGGAATAGGTTATGAATACTAAGGATATCAAGAGTATTTCTTTTTTTGGGGAGTTCAACCAAATAAAGTGGAAGAATTTTGCCATCGCGTCTACTTTTCATTTGCGTTATTTTAGTGGCTGAAAAGCCCTTATTTTCGAGTTCAGTTTGTATGTCATCCGTATAGACGTTATTTTTCGGAAGGCCTCTAATTACGACTTTGATTATAGCTTCTCTATCAGAGACAAGATAATGCGGGACATTAATACTTTTTAGGTGCTCATGGAGAGCCAATTTATCTTCAATACTATCGGGCATAATTTTTAAATAATTACCGGCCAATTTGGCCAAGAAGTTAGGTTTGAGATTTGAGCTAAGTTGCTCAATGAGTTGAAGGCTATTAATATTACGATTATCTATCATAATAGGTTTAGGTTTTATTAATTTAGTTTCACTTAGAATAAAATACAGTCAATTGGTTAGCTACAGGTTACTTGCCATTCCGGAAAGTTACCGGTTACATTGATCTCTTTGGTAATTTCGTTGAACACGCCCTTTGATTGTCCCTGTATACTCCGGAATTTATTATTAAGATAAATAGTTTAGAAAGAACCTTTTTTCGATTTCTAATTTTTTGTTTGTACATGATTATACATTTAAAAGATTTTTGACAAACTTAAATGGCCGCCATTTTGAAACAAGATGGCGGATAAATTTGGCCCGTGAACTCGGTCAAGACAGTGGTATGTTCCATGTATACACGGAGTTATATCGAAATGAGTTTATAAATATGCGTATTATCCCGTGACAAATTTCAGACCGTTCCAAAATGTCAATCACTCTGGAAATTAAAAGTGCTAAAACTCAGCCATTTTTCAAGATAAAAATTAAAAAAAAATTCTGGAATTTTTGTATCAAGGTCAAAACACAAAAGAAAAATCTTTTTCAATTTTTTACATTTTTACACCTAATTTTAAAACTTAAATAAAGAAAATAATATTCCGACATTTTGAAACAAGACGGCGGTTGGAACTGGCCAACAAACTCGGTCCAGGCAACGGTATGTACTATCTACGCACCAAGTTTAATCTAAATTGATATATAAATACGCGTGTTATCAAGTTACGAAAATCAGATCATTTCAAAATGTGAGCAACACTAGAAATTAAAAGTTCTACAACTCAGCTATTTTAAGATACAGACGAAACAAAAAACGGTTTGGAATCTTTTTATCAAGGTCAAATCCATAAAAGAAAAATCTTTTTCGATTTCTCACTTGTTTGTACCCAATTTTAAATTTTAAATCTTTTAAAAAAATTTAAATGGCTACCATTTTGAAACAAGATGGCGGATGGAACTGGCTAACAAACTCGGTCCTGGCTTCATTATGTACAACGCACACACCAAGTTACATCCAAATCGATTCATAAATACGCGTGTTATCACGTGACAAAAATCAGATCATTTCAAAATGTCAGTCATGAGAAAAATTCAAAGTCAAATTCAATTCAACTCAATCATTTTTTAAGATATAGACAAAGTAGAAAGTGTTCTGGAATCGGTGTTTTAAGATCTAACACATAAAATAAAAATATTTTTTAACTTTTTTTTCACAATTAATTTTAAATTAAAAATTTTTTAAACATTTTTAAATCGCCGCCATTTTGAAACAAGATGGCGGATGATGCTGGCCAAGAAACTCGGTCAAGATATTTGTATGTACTACGTATATATCAAATTTCATTCAAATCGGTTCAAAAATATGTTAGTTATCGCATGACAGAAATCAGATATTATATATATGTTACAGGGTGTTTCCAAAATTATTTAAAATAAAAGAGGGGTGATAATACACACCACGACAAGCAATATTAAATAGGAGACCAAGGGTCCCAAACGTTTTCCAAGGGAGATAGCGGCCATTAAAGTTTAGGGACCAAAATTTCAAATAAACATAAAAATTTGCGGTTTTCATTAAAATTCTTCTTTAGGTCGGCATTTTCTTGAAATTTTTGCAAAATTTTCGCTCTTTGCAAAAATGCATGTTTCTCATTGGTCAATTATCATTTCGCTAAACAGAGAAAAATCTATTTGTATTCCGATCATCATAGGGTTATTGCCTATGAAGAAAACAAGAAGCCAATTTTTGGTGCAAAATGAATGTGACAAAAGAGAAATAAAGAATATTGCCCAGTTAAACTGATGGCATTGAGCTCACAGGCTACAAATACTAATTGTACATTAAAGCCTTATATTTTCAAGGGTTAATTCCGTTCGAAAAAAAAATTAAGAAGGGGAAACAGCTCTCCCCTTTCCTCTTTTTTTATACTTAACCATTAAACCTCCTATACTATCAAAGACATGCTTTATCATATAAAAAATCTATATCCAAAATTCAGAGCAAATTAGATAATTCTTAATAAAAACCCATTTAGCATTTATATAATTTAAAAGGAGTTATCCCCTTCTTTTATACTTAACCATTAAACTTCCAAAACTATTCAGAGATTTGAACGAAATCTGAAAATTCTGCTTGAAAAACCCATTTATATAAATTAAGGGGGGGGGCATTAGAACCCCTGTTCCCCCTATTTATACTTATACAATGAACACCTAATAACAGTCACTGAATCGCCTCATCAGAATGATCCTAATCTAAATTTTGAACGAAAACTTAATTCTGCATGAAAATCCCATTTATATCAACTAACGGGGGGGGGGCATTAGAACCCCTGTTCCCCCTATTTATACTTATTTAATGAACACCTAATGACAGTCACGGAATCGCCTCATCAGAATGATCCTAATCTAAATTTTGAACGAAAACTTAATTCTGCATGAAAATCCCATTTATATCAACTAACGGGGGGGGGGGATTAGAACCCCCGTTCCCCCTATTTATACTTATTCAATGAACACCTAATAACAGTCACGGAATCGCCTCATCAGAATGATCCTAATCTAAATTTTGAACGAAAACTTAATTCTGCATGAAAATCCCATTTATATCAACTAACGGGGGGGGGGCATTAGAACCCCTGTTCCCCCTATTTATACTTATTCAATGAACACCTAATAACAGTCACGGAATCGCCTTATCAGAATGATCCTAATCTAAATTTTAAACAAAAACTTAATTCTGCATGAAAATCCCATTTATATCAACTAACGGGGGGGGGCATTAGAACCCCTGTTCCCCCTATTTATACTTATTCAATGAACACCTAATAACGGTCACGGAATCGCCTCATCAGAATGATCCTAATCTAAATTTTGAACGAAAACTTAATTCTGCATGAAAATCCCATTTCTATAAATTAAGGGGGGCGGGGCATTAGAACCCCTGTTCCCCCTATTTATACTTATTCAATGAACACCTAATAACAGCCACGGAATCGTCTCATCAGAATGATCCTAATCTAAATTTTGAACGAAAACTTAATTCTGCATGAAAATCCCATTTATATCAACTAACGGGGGGGGGGGATTAGAACCCCTGTCCCCCCTATTTATACTTATTTAATGAACACCTAATAACGGTCACGGAATCGCCTCATCAGAATGATCCTAATCTAAATTTTGAACGAAAACTTAATTCTGCATGAAAATCCCATTTCTATAAATTAAGGGGGGCGGGGCATCAGAACCCCTGTCCCCCTATTTATACTTATTCAATGAACACCTAATAACAGTCACGGAATCGCCTCATCAGAATGATCCTAATCTAAATTTTGAACGAAAACTTAATTCTGCATGAAAATCCCATTTATATCAACTAACGGGGGGCATGAGCCCCCCGTTCCCCCTCTTATACATATCGAATGAACTCCAAAAACTAATCAGGGAAGCGCCTTGTCAGGATATACCTACATACAAAATTTCAAGTGGATCCGATATTTTTATCATGAGTTATCGCGTTACGCACATACGCACATACATACAGAACGGACGGGCACATAAGCTCTCAGGCTATGATAGCCTGTGAGCTAAAAATGCAAAAGCTTAAAAGAAATTTCAGTGAGAGAAAAGCGAATCACTCGGTAAATTGGGGAATGATGTCTTACTGGTTTCCCGCGAGGCTAACGAGAAAGACCAAGGTGCATTTCACGTATCATTTTTACAGACCGCTGGAGTCACGTGATGCTTGAATACATCAATGCGGGTGCAAGCAGGGCTACACTAGATACCGGGCTTGCTCATTCCTTATCACGACGTCACAAAAGGTGGCTGACCGCTAACTGTGATTGGTAAAAACAAGACTCAAAGTGACGCACCCATCGTTTTGTACCAATCGCTGGACGTCATTCAGCCACCTTTTGTGACGTCATGAAAGGAATGAACTGTTCCTCCCCGGCATCTAGTGTTGCCTTGGTGCAAGAATACAGCAGTACGTCATTCTAGCGATCTGTGAAAAAAAAAAAATACTTGAGATGCACCGCGGTAGCCTGTCTTTTTCGTTAGCTCGCTCTAAGTTCGGGTTAAAATGGCTCTGAACGATTTCGAGAAAAGTTACGGGTCATTTATTTACAACTAGCAGTTACCCGTGACTTCGTTCACATAACATTTAAAGAAGAAATAATTGATCAATCAAGCAAAAAATTTCGATGATGAAAAGAATATGTAATTAACTTTTTATCGCGAATTTATGGTAAAAGAACTTTTGATAATCCCTATTTGCTAATTTGTTTGCTGGTCAAAATTTTCTTTTCAGCGATTAATACTAATAGATAGAAACATTCTTGAATTCTTTTGTTCAGCCCTGTAGTTTTCCAAGTGCCTTTAATACACGAAAGTATCTTTCTAAAATTTATTTCAAACATAAAATATTTCTTATTACTACCTAAATTACATTTTCAGAAATTATCATCCGAAGACAACCTTGTATCCAGTTCTTTGCGGGACCCTGTTTATCATTTTATATATATACTACAAACATTTCTTAGTTTACTAAATGCAGTTCAAAATAAAAATGCATATTTTATTTAAAAACCACCTTTAAGTAAATTACGCTCATATTCAGTAACCTTTCCGAGATCTTTGTGTAACCCTGAATATCTAAATTTAACTATTTATACTATTACTATTTATACTCTCCATTTAATATGCATACATTTAGCGAAACTTAAAAGCACATATCATAATTCAAAATGCATTTCATCCATGCAACAGTCATTATCCATGATATACAGTACATCGGATAGAATATATAATATTTGAAATCTTTTGTGTGTCCCTATAAATGCTATGCACTTCGTATTATGCATGAAATAACTTACATTAAGCCTCAGCAACATATATAATTTGATTATACATGAAATCGTTTACCATAATTAAAATATGTCGGGAACTGTTCCTCCCTTTATTCCTATGCGATGGAATTCTTCTGTCTGACCCTGTAAATGAATAGTAAGTGCCCTTTTCACTACATAATTTACAAAATGCATATTTTAGTGCACTTTGTAAATGCATATAAATTTGAATATGTTCTACAGGCTGTAACATCGTTAAATTTAATTAAAACGATTTTTCCCCATAATGCCGTAATATAAGGAAATTTTTTGACTATCCCTGTAAATAAACTAATCATGGTAGAAACTTTATTTTCAATAGGTATTCGTTCTAGGTAAACGTTAAGAACGTCCAAAAATTTCATGGAAATCGGAGTATATTTACGAAAGTTAGAAAGCGACCAGACAGACAGACAAACCGAAAGCATAATAACTTTTCAACTTTGTTCGAAAGTGTTAAAAAAGCGAGCCAAAAATATATTAATCAGTGATTTTTTCCACCTTTTCCCCACAAAAAATTTCTTCCATTGATAATTATGAGTTTTGAATAAAAATATTCATTTGTATGTAACTTATAACTTATTAATTAGTATAAGTAAAAAATATTTCTGATTCATTTTAAATATGACGTCATTATTTATCTCGCTCCATTAGCTACTGATATTCATAAACCTTGTATTTTTAACGACTGCTATAAAGTACCTGTTTTATTTCAACTATGACGTCACATTTTCATGAGTGAACCATTTTATTAAAAATATAATTCTTTTTCATTCTTTTTACTTTTAATTTATGTCACCATATTTTACCATAGATATAGGAATAACTAGAAAAAGCATTCAATGTTATTCTCCCAATACCTTTTGATTCTGCTGCGACTCGGTGGCAACATCCATTAGAGTGGCAAAAAAGCAAGTGGAACTTGCGATTCTACCATAGTAATGCATAGCACCATGCGTTATTAAGTAATTCAAAAAATTGGATTCTGTTTTTCGTTCTTGTTATATCTTAAAATGGAAATGGACAAAAATGAACTATTAGCAATTTATGGCTGGGAAAGAAATGTTTTAAGTTTAGTGAGTAAGGAAAATTTGACACAATTTATTGTCATTGCAAAGAAACATGGGCAGAAAGGAAGGAGAAAAAACATTTTAAACGTCTGGAAATTTTGAAATACTGTGTGAAGAACAAAACAGAAGCCATTGAATATAAAGCGGAAGGTTAAAAGTTACAAACTGTGGAAGAATTTTCCTTTAAACATTATTATAAACTTTCTGGAAAAAGAAAAAATCATATAAAAGTGTACATCCATTTTTAAAAATTCTATTTTGCTTAGAGAAAAAAAAATAAAAACAAGTTGGGAATTGCACGTAAAGCATAGCAAATGAGGTTCGATCGTACGATAACGAAGTTTTAAAAATATTCAGATCTTGCTGTTATAGTAAACAGTACTTCGGATACAGTACAATGGTCAAAATCTTTTTTGTGTTCCTGTAAATATACAGAAAGTAACTTTTATTACACTTCAGCAACGTATATCATATTCATGAAATGTGAAATAGTTTAATATAATTAAAACACACCCCAAACAATTATGTATTTTAAATTTCAAATGATTAAAATGCATTTGAAACTTTTTTTTTTTCCATTGATCGTAATGTAACGTAATACTTTTGATTGTCCCTGTAATTGATCTATGCATCCGATTTTCATAAAATTTGAAAAGATGCGACAAAATTAAGTAATAATTATATATTTAAAATTTCAAACGATTCGGTTGGGCAGTTTTTGAGATGTTATATGCGCACGGACGGACAGACTGTACGACAACTGTAGATGTAGATGCTACGTATTTACATAATTACGAACGCACCAAAAAAAGATTCCAATTACTGATTTTGATGCGTATACTGTTTTGTTTAACTTCTAGGTGAAAAGGTACTTAAAGATAGTCGTTGAAAAATTCCATTATTCTTATTTATTTTATTCATAAAAATAAGTTTCGCGATAATAATAATAATAATAATAATAATTAAAAAAAAGAAAAAAAAACGAATTGGTGATTAAAAAACAGATATAAACTTTGAAATTTTCACGAACGCTTAAAATATGTATATGTATATAGAAATAAATGCATTTTAAAATGCACATTTTCATACATTGACCACTGGATCGCCGGCCATTTGCCACTCTAGTGGAGAAGAATCGTTCGTGCGCGGAGAATCAACTTTTCTCCCCGTGTGCGTACCTTTTATTTTTATTTCAAACATGACGTCATATTTATTTTCTTTTAAATTATTTTATTATAGTTCTTTGCGTGGAAGTTTTCTATTAAAAATTCATTGCCGCTGAAAAATTATTATTCCAATTTTTTATTTTCTTGGCAACAGGCAAGGAAAATGGTTAAATTTTATCTGAAAAATGCCTATTGATTTTGTATGAAAAATAATTAAATTTTGAATTATTAAGGAAAATATTTGAATAAAATAAATAAAAATTACCCTATTATTTAATCCGGACTTCTAACTTTACGTCTGCAAAATTTCAAAGCAATCGATTCAGTAGTTACGGCGTGAAAGCGGAACAAACAAACAAACTCACTTTCCGATTTATAATATTAGTAAGGATAACAAACATGGCGGCAGCTGGACTTTCGATAGCGAAATTGATAGTTCCTCCGGTGAGAACATTATGATATTTTCTCAATTATCACTCTTCTTACATAGGAAAGTGTTCCAAAAGTCAATTTTTATCTGTTTAGGGGAGGAAATAGCACAAAATAATTTTACAACACGAGAGAAATACAACCGAGGAGTCCACGCAAAAAGTATGTGCAATGAAGTCATTAAGACTGAAATTCACAACCTCCTACGCGTGCAAGCGATTAGCGGCGTAGATATTCCTAATTAACAGTCACATTTAAGCTGTCAAATAATAAACAAATCAGATTTCCCAGCCCCGTGATCACTTTATCCAACACAATTTCATAGGTAATGTGGGTTACCCGATGTCTGGATTATTTCCGGGTCTGAAAGCTATGGGGAAGGCAGAAAAAGTCACGTGGTGTCAGTCTCTGAATGCTTCGGGTTCCCCCAGGTGTAAACCTGCGTACACTGTAAAAAATATGACCCTTTTGCTGCATCGTCACTCCACCGCTTTTGTAGAAAACGACTACTTCAGGCTATCATGGAGCATTTTCATGGGTCAAAAGAGAGATATTCTATAAAAGCGGGGGAGTGACGATGCAGAAAAGGGTAACAGCAGAGAAATACAGTCAGGATCTTCTCAAAGAGTGTGCAGAGGAGCCAGTGGCAGTTGAACCCGCAGCCTATCTACCAAGACTCGTACAAAGCATCATTTCCATGTTCGTCAAAGTTGGCTTCCATGGTATAAACAAAATCTTTAGTGTGGATGTCCTGAAACTTGCGTAAATACGGGTTAGGTTCCCTTAGAAAGACCCCCACGGAGGGCACTCCCCCTGGTCCTATATCCCTAGCGTAGATAATCGGACGACAAAAATCAACCAAGTGTGGATGTCCTCCGTCTGAATGGCACTACTATCATATAGAGGCACGTTACCACTTATTGCGCCAATCTCTTAAATTCGCACCTTTGTCTGAGTAAGTATTTCTACGATGTGTAATATGGTTTGTAATACACTGAACAAATTAAAACATTAATACCTCATTCTGTGTAGATTAAGATGTATATTGTGACATGGCGTTATTAAAATTTATTAGTTACTGAAATTTTGAAAAAAAAATTGCAAAGAATTTTTAGAACATCGTATTATTACAAAGTTAATATTTATTATCTTGGGCATGTCCAGCGCAACATACCAGTCACTTACCGAAGTGAACCATCTTAATGGACCATTAACATTTCTGACATCGTTGAACGTCACGATGGATTCCAGCTAATCAGCTTTTCGGTTTACCCCACAACCGTTCACCAAAAGCCAATCAAGTACCGCAATGCTTGTGGGAAACATTGCGAACTCCGCCCAATGCTTGTGGTCAATTATCGATTGCAGGAGAGTATGAAATAAAAATCAATGCGATTTTTGAAGACAACTACAGCTCAACAGGATAGTTTTCGGTAGATGCCACAATTGGCGTATACTGTTAAAAATATCTTGAAAAATTACCTCTGTTTTTAAAGACCATCTATTTTCTGACCAATAAAAATTCGCCATAGGCGGTTATGTAGCGTTCTTATAGGTCATAAAATAGTCTTTAAAAACAAAAATAATATTTCAAGCTATTTTCAACAGTGTAGACTAATTTTGTGGCACCAATGAAAACTGTACTGTTGATTTATAGTTGGTGTCACAGTATGTCGAGCACACAAATCGGATGTATGTTGTTCAAATAAATAAATAAATGCTGTCACAATTAACGTTGATTTTCATTTCATACTTGCCTACAATCGTTCGACAACATTGGTCATTTCGGTAAGTTGAGCTGAATACGCTCCTTGTTTCACTCGTTAAACTAACCTCAGGCCGAGTTTAAGATACACTAAAAAATTTTCCTCTTTTGCTGCATCGTCACTCCACCGCTTTTATAGAAAACGATTACTTCACCCATGGAGATTTCTCATGAATCAAAAGAGAGATTCTACAAAAGCGGAGGAATGACGATGCAGCAAAAGGGTCAATTTTTTTTACAGTGTAGATTTTTCGCTGTTGAGCAAAACGCGATTGAACTATCAGAAGCCGGCATTTTCGCAAACTGCGAAAAATTATCAAAAATGAAAGCTTCATGTTTATGAATTCCGTTTCTCTAAACAACGAAAACTACTAAAACTACTAGAACAACGAAAAATCTAGTGCTGCAACGTCACTCCACCGCTTTTGGAGAATTTTTCGATACTGGCCAATGAGAATGTTCCATATTACAGTACACTGTTAAAAATTTGACCCTTTTGCTGCATGGTCACTTCACCGCTTTTATAGAAAACAATTATTTCAATCTATTATGGAGAATTCTCATGGGTCAAAAGAGAGATATTCTATAAAAGCGTGGGAGTGACGCTGCAACAAAAGGGTCAAATTTTTTACAGTGTAAGGTAATCTTTTTCTATAAAAGCGGTGGAGTGACGATGCAGCAAATGGTTCAAAATTTTAAGAATATAGGAGCAGTTTCAAATGACATCATTATATGTATCCTCATTGACAGTTAAAAATTTAAAACTTTTACTCCATCGTCACTGCTACTGCTTTTATAGAATATCTCTATTTCAACCAATGACAGTGTTCCATAATACTGCTAAGTAATTGTTTTCTAAACAGGCGGTGGAGTGACGATGCAGTAGAAGTTTAAATTTTTTAACAGTGCCCAACTTATATTGATAAAGATTACTTCACTATATTATGGAAAATTCTTATTGGTCAAAATAGAGATAGTCTATAAAAGTGCTGGAGTGGCTGTGCAATAAAAATTTCAAATTCTTAACAATGTACTTCTTGCACAGGACGAACACTGTAAAAATTATGACTATTTTGCTGCATCGTCACTCGACCGCTTTTGTAGAAAACGACTACTTCAGGCTATCATGGAGCATTGTCACTGCCAAAAGAGTGACATTCTATAAAAGCGGGGGAGTGACGAAGCAGCAAAAGGGTCATACTTTTCCCAGTGTAACTCAGGTTGCGGTCCGTGAAAGTGCTCACAGTGTGTGAAATTAAAACACGCCACATCTTTGCAAACACTTTGCGTTTCCCAGAATTCGCAGTTGAAAGGAGAACAAAGCTAGGCTTCACATTTCCTTTCTGAAATTGCAATTACTACTCCAATGCATTGTTAAAAATTTGACCGTTTTGCTGCATGGTCACTTCACCGCTTTTATAGAAAACAATTACATCAATCTATTATGGAGAATTGTCATGGGTCAAAAGAGAGATATTCTATAAAAGCGTGGGATTGACTATTCTATTCTATTTTCTATTCTATTCTATTTTCTATTCTATTCTATTCTATTTTCTATTCTATTCTATTCTATTTTCTATTCTATTCTATTTTATTTTTTTTTATTTTTTTTTTTATGTTGTTTATTTAAATGCTACCATCCACTTCATCTAAAACTGATTTCTTTCAGGGTTTTCTTTTTTAACGAATTGGCCTGTTTAAAGTGTTAAAACTTATGTATATTGTTCGATTCACTCTATTTTTTTTCACTCTTTATGTATCGGACTTACAAGAATGTAAAATAAATTCACTTTCTACTGTAATTTTACACATAATTTTTTATGTAATTTTTTATGTAATTTTTACACAAAATAAATTTAGTTTTTACTGTAATACAATAAAGGTCATAAAAATGTAAAATAAATTCAGTTCTTAATGTACTTTTTTACATGTAATTTTTACCCATTTATTTATTTTTTATCCCAAACTAATTAGCGTAGAATAAATCCGATACTTAAAACGATACAACATACTTCGAAGAATAGTTTAAAAAAAATAGCTCAAAATGTAAAATTGCGAGAAAAGATGCTTTTTAAAAATGTACTTAAATGTTTCAAATTTTGTCAGGTAAGTCGAACGATTCATAGATAGAATCCTTTTACTTCATGGAATCCTTTATTATTATGCCAAAAATGCATCTTAAAATGCCTAAATAAAAAAAAGCTGTTCAAGTTCAAAGGATATAGAGATAGAATCCTTAGGTTATTATAATTTCATCTAATTAAGATATTACTACAATCATAAATACGTCTTCACATATTTTAACTGGATTTTTTTAAAAATATTGCATAGACAATGATTGATATATATTATTAAAGTATAAAAATATTTGTAAAGCATTTATTTTTAATATAGTATCTATTAGCCTATTCTAACTTTCAGTTCAATTTCAACAGAGAATTAACCAATTCAAAACAATACATATTTTTATATTTAAGAATAATGGAATCTGCTGATATGAATGTTAATTTTTCAAAGTATTAACACTTACATCAGGACATTTGTTTCTAAACTCACCTTTTTTCCAGAAAATCAAATTTTTGGAAACTGCAAAAAGCTTCTCATAGAAAAAATTAAATGAAACCCCACGAAAAACATTTCATTTTAAACCAATATTTTACAATACCAGAAAAATTTGTTTATTTTATTTCATTTTTTTTTTTTGGGGGGGGGGGGGGATGTTGAAGTGTTTTTTCGGTTCAGGTTCACAAATAGTTATATTTAAAGAGAAAACACGATTTTTCAAATTTTGGATATTCCGTGTTTTTAAATTCACATCCTCGTACATCATCATGTAGCACAGTATTCCAGATTGCATACTTAAATTTAATGAAATATGGAATTATTTATTTGAATAGAACTTAATTCTTATTATATTTTTCTTTCGCTTAAATTTTACAAAGAGGATGTTTTTAAATGTTAAGAAAATCCCTACAAGAACATGTAGATTTCGAAATTAAGTACAAAGGGCATTCCATAGAAAAAGTTTTTTTACGTAGTGGCAACACTGCGAAGCTGAATTAAAACATGCTTTGAGTTCGAAAACTTTCAAAATATCCATTTTAGGATGATTTTAAACCTCCCTATTTCTACCCCCTTGTGTCGATTTTGCCCATCTGCAATCCCCGACGACAGATGCACCATCTCAAAATGTTTGGTAATCAAGTCCGCTTAAGACTTAGAAGTAGGGGAAGCCAGATGACACTAGCAGCCCCCCCCCCCCCCCGCATTGCTCTACCTATAAATCCCCCTTTCGTATATTTAAGTAATTTGGAATTTTAAGTTCAAGATTTCGAATAAATGGCATTTTTAATATTAAACTAAAACTGACTTTATTTTCCGATTTGTTTTTAAATTCATTTTTGCTCTCAAATGCATCCAACTGCCAAATTGTCTTATTTAGAAAGTACACCAGGTGCCGTGATTGTGTATTCTTTGATAAAAGAAGAAAATATTGCAAAAAAAGCAATCAAAAACGGCTTTTCGAACCGATTTTTCCGAAGCGGGAGATCTGGGAACTAAAAAAAGGGTCCTACTGAGAAGGTAATTGTTTATAAATCAAATTCTAATGAATGGAGCGTAAAAAGACATCACACGGCACCTTGTACGTCACTTCCAAAATCTCCTCAGCCAGTTTCATGTTTCTACTTTAAAAAATGAGTCTGAAATTGTATTAAAAAATTTCGAACTATTGAAGATGGAAAAGCGTTTTTTCGAATACACCCTTAAGTACGTAATTAGTTTTTAAAAACAAATACAGTTGCTTATATTTGCACTTCAAAATAAATTATGATTTACAAAATGTAGAATTATAAGAAAAAAAAATGCATTTTTTTTTTACCCTGATTTTTTTTTCTTTTAAAAATTAATTTTGAAAAGTAAATTTGGGGGTCCCTTTGTATTTTCATTGTGGAAGCATGGGTTTTCCGGGCCTATTCGGTAAACAGGCCCTGAATCAACATATCATGGCGATTTCCATCGTGCGGACAAAATTTAGTAAATACTAGGAGCGATCAAATGAAAAAGGTACGAAACGCCCTAACTACCAAACCGGTAGAAATTTGAATATGCCGCTTTGGAATAAAGTGGTGAGACATCGAGAGATGCGATTGGAGTATCCAGCGTAGTTGTGAACATGCGTAGGCGCATGTACATGAAGGAGGAGAGAAGCAGACAGCAAGTGAGTTCCGTCCAATTGACGCGGCAGTGCCTATGAGGCCGTCATGGCTTTATCATTGCAAAATCCGATGATTAAGAGAAACGATGTGTTATCAGGTTTCTCACTGCATCAGACTTTGATCAGACACCTTGCTGCTCTTTAATCATCGGATTTTGGGATGGGAAAGCCACGATGTCCTCACAGACACTGCTGCGTTAATTGGTCGGAACTCACTGTGTGCTTCTCTCCCCCTTCATGCACAAGCGCCTACGCATGTTCACAACTACACTGGATACTCCAATCGCATCTTTCGATGTCTCATTACTTTATTCCAAATCGACATATTCAAATTTCTACCGGTTTGGTGGTTAGGGCGTTTCGTACCTTTTCATTTGATCGCCTCTAGCACAATGCACAATTTTTTTTTATAGGTGGAGGTGGTTTTGGGTTGCTGTGGTTCTACAGTGAAAAGTTATGAAGGATTGTTCCAAAAGTCGCATCATGGTAAAGATTGTAATAGGTAATATTCCTTATGAAATACAGATTGAAACGTGGTTAAACATTTCATGTTTTTAACGTTCGTCTCGTACGCGTAATTGCATTTAATGTTCTCTAAAATTTCTGTCTAAAATCGATTATACTTCATTTATAATAACCTCATGCATGATTTAAACTTTAATTTTTTTTTTTTTTTTCAGTTTAATATTATAATAACTTTAAACGGTACTACTTTGCTATTCCGTCGACCATTTTCGCCAAATTATAAAAATCGCCAAACTAATAGTCAAATTATGCATGTTGATGTAATTTTTATTTTAAATAACTAAAGAGCAAGTAAATTAGTAAAACATGAATAAAAATACAAATAAAAAGTGGAATTAAAAACCACTTGATGACATTTTAAACATGAGTATTGTTTTTAATGTTACATCCATTATTGGCATTTAATCTTACAATTGGGCGATAGCTTTTTGGTCGACGGGATAACCAAGTAGTACCCTTTAAACTTTCATATAATTAATGAATATCAATCTATTAAAAACCACGTATTAGATAATGTGATTGCATGAGACAATTTACATGTCTTCAGTGTTATTGGCGAAATTATGCTGCACCAGGAATTGAAATGTATTATATAGAAAACAAAAAAGCGTGCATTCGCTGGTCCATAAAAACAATTTTTAGAGTTGTTTTCACACGAATGAAACTATTAAGAACAATTTTTGAAAAGGAATCTTATTTTTAGATTAATTTTAATCTTCGTTTTTTTTTCCATTTGGTTTTTTTAATTATCATTTTGAACAACTATTTTGAAATAAAGCCCATTTCAAATGAAATCATCCAATTTAGAAACTAAACCTTGTTTCTTGTTTGTTTTGTTCCACATTTTAATTAGTTACAATTCATTCTAATAATTTTATAGTATAGTTCCTACACTATTTGTTGTGCTGCACAGATCTCTTATTTTGAAGCAGAGATTAGTTCGGACCCTTTTTTCTCCAGCTCGAGTACGATACTGAAAGTATGCAACGGAAAATATCTTTTCATGATATTTAAAAAAGTTCTTTTAAGGTTATTCTTAAATCCAAAAAGGGCTATATGATATAATTTTGAATTTATTTTTGTTCAGAAATGCATGAAACAAAAGCGGGTGGTATTCAACAACTACGGAATCTAAATGTTTTTTTCTGTTTTTCTTTTTGCAAACGCAATAGATTTTTCAGAAAATACTGTCAAAGTGAGTGTTTTGAACCAAATTTCACCACGAAAGAATAATGAAGGGTAAAAAATTTGCTTGTCATGTGACTGCATGAGACCGTTTACATATTTTCATCTTCAGTGTCATTGACGAAATTATGCTGCACAAAAGAACAGAAATTTATTATGTAGAAAACATTAAAGCGGACATTCACTGATGCGTGAAAACATACCATTATATTAACATAATAATACTGATTGGTAAATTTATCATACGAATCGAAGTCAATTCGTAGCATAAAAAACATTTTTAGCATTATCTTACCGTTTCCAATTAATTTTTACACAAATGAAAATATTCAGAACATTTTTGAAAAAGAATTTTTAGATTAATTTCAATCGTGGTTTTTTATTCGACTTTGAATTATTTTGAACAACTATTTTGAAATAAATAAAGGCACTTCAAAAGACAGCACCCAGTTTTGAATTAAAGCTTGCTTCTTATGCATTTTCTTCCACATTTTAAATATTAAAACTTGCTGAAAATTGTTACAATTCATTCTAATAATTTTGAAGTTCCTACAATATTTGCTTTGCTGCGCAGAACTATTTGCAAGCAGAGATGAGTTCGGACTCTTTCCGCAGCCCGAGTCCCGAACTCGAAATATTTTGTGTCATCAGGGTCCGATACTGAAAGTAAGCAACAGGAAAAAAAAATATATATTTAAAAAAGTTGTTTTAACCTTTACGGGTCTGAAATTTTTTTCAGTTTAGAAAGATTACTTTTATGTTAATAACATTAACACAAGCTATACAAATAGATTAATTAGTAGATTAACTGTCTTAACGATAACGAATGTTATTGTTTTGTGCACTATTGAGTTTATATTTATGTGACAATAGACTAAGGAAGAATTTTTGGAGACATTTAGAAAATATGGTATTACAACAGGATTTAACTTATATCACAAATTTCTAATACTTTTAGTGCTTTATTACACAAGATTCTTTCAGGAAAACAACTTTAATTTTAAATTTAAAGATTGAAATATATGTTTAAAGTCAAAGAATCAAACGGCGCGAAGAGAAATAATTATTATTTTTGTTATTATTAAATATCTAAATATAAATGAAGCTATGTAGTAAATGCACGGACATAATACTAACATTATTTTAACCTCTTCAGTCCCTGAGTACCCAAATGGGTACATCAGTTTTGTCCCATTTTATTAATGATACTCAAATATAAATGAAATTTCGATATAAGAATAATATGTTTCGAATTCTAAGATTCGAGCTAATGAAAACAAAACAAAAATCTCGCTGTGAAGTCAAACGAGAGAAGAAATAATTCAGTAATAATTAATAATACTGTAATAATCGCCAGTAGCGAAGAGGTTAAATGGTAGCAAAAGTATTTCTTAAAAACAAAATATTATTCCATTAAAATACATGTACTATTAATAGTACAGCAGACCCGAAAGGGTTAAAATCAAAAGCGACACTATGATGTAAATTTCAATTTATTTTTGTTCGGAAATGAATGAAACAAGCGGATGGTGTTCAACTATGGAATCGAACCCCCTTTTTTGGAGGGGGGGGGAGGGAAATGCATTAGATTTTTTGGAAAATAGTATCAAAGTGAGTGTTTTAACCGAATTTCCACACGAAAGAAGATTAATCATTCAAGGAAGGGCGATAAACTTGTCATGTGACCATAATCACTTCTAACATCACTTCTTTTGGGATGAATGGATTAAAAAAAATAGAAATCAAAGTTCGAATCCAAATCGCTTCCGTAGTCAAATTTTCCAATTTTATATTTATCTGTTAAAAAATGAATTTGTAAATGTGTCAAAACGTTTTGCACTTTTCGAGAAGTGCAGTTGGGAACAGCCTTAAATGCAATAACTCCTGTTTAAATAATTTCTTACAAGAAGATAATTGCTGATACCTAGCATCTAATTTTACATACAATCCAAAGTTTAGTATAAAATAAAAATATAATTCTCTAAAAAGGACGCTCATAATTTTTCTTCCACAAATCGGATGGACACATTAATGAAGTGCGCTTTATGAATCAATGAAATTTGCAGAAATTGCTACTCTCATAATAGAAATTTTAACAACGTTTTTCTATTTCGTATAAAAGGTGTATACCTTAAATTATAATAGATTCTTTTCCCCATGAAAAAATTTGTAATTTTGGTGTCTTTGATTTAAACATTTGACACACCATTGTCCGAAAAATGTTGTCGCTGCCTCAATTGTTTCCATGCCACCTACGAATGAAGCCGAATACGAACCGCAGCATCAGCAGAGTTTATAACGAAAAATGGATAAAATCGCTAATAGTTATTTTCATATACAGAGCCATTATGAATCGCATACGGTAGAAGACTATAAATGTACCAACTTAAGCTAATACGGGTTGACTGACAAAAACAAATGAAAGTATTCATTTTGCATTGAATCTGTCAAACAAATAAACGTTACAATTAAAAGATATCCTAATGGCACCCTATTCCAATTGGCGCTCTATTAACTGGCTGTCAACTGACTTACAAGGAAGGTCTCCATACGGGCATACTCAGAAAAATCTGAAAAAATTACAGAATGTGGTTCTCATATAGTTATATATGTTTATAAAAAAAATTTCGGCGGAACCTCCTTATAACGTCTGTAAAAAAATAATAAAAATTTCGTTTATTTGGCGATTTATCTCCGGTTGGCGAAAAAACGAAATTTTGAAAAATACGCTTTTACGCTTCGAATACTTTTTAAAGAAAAAACTTTCTATGTTCAATTTATTTAAATAAGACTAGTTTAAGTAATTTTAGTTTTGCATTTTTACTTTACTTTAAGTGTAATTTTGTCATATACGTTTATATGTACTTATAACAAAATTAAATTAATATATTTTATCTTTTAAAACACAATTTAAATTGATTAAAATTGTTCCAAATTAAAAAATACACTGTTAAAAATCTGCTGCATTTTGTTGCAACGCACTCCCTTGCTTGTACAGGAAACGGTTACTTGACCGTGAAATGGAGCTTTCTCATTGGTTGGAATAGAGATATTATATACAAGCGGTGGAGTGCGTTGCAGCAAAATGCAGCAGAGATTTAACAGTGTTGCACAAGCTACAACACCGCTAAAAATCTGTACCATTTTCTGCAGCGTCACTCCACCGCTTTTATAGAAAACGGTTAATTCACCGTGCTATGGAGCATTCTCATTGGTCAGAAGAGAGATATTCAATAAAAGTAGTGGAGTGATGCTGCAGTAAATGTTGCAGCTTTTTAACAGTGAAGTCAATTAAAATCAATTTTCAGATTCGTTAAAATCGTCTGCTTTTGGCGAGGAAATACACTGCTCGCCAAATCCCGCGTCGCTTTCAGCTTTTCACGCCAATTATTCCAAACTATTTTATTTTTTTTTACATATCTAATAATGTAATTCCGCCGCTAATTTTCACTGATCTTTATTACCTACAAGAGTAGTTTAATTCGTATTTTTTTCAAAAAATTCTGAGTATGCCCCCAATGGAGACCTTCCTTGTTAGATACTTTGAATAAATTACGTAATTTACGTATTTAAATTGAAGTTTTCAAATTACTTGCTTTTTTCAGATTTTTAAAGCCTGCACATTTGTCAGCTTCAAAATTATCCTTAAATACGCTTTTCTTACTGATAATTAGTGTAGCATGTTACTATTTAAATTTAGCAGTGTATTCTATAAGTAATCGATGCAAGTAATCATTTTTAAAATTTCAAAATTAAAAAAGTTTACATAAAAATGCTTGGATTAAAATTACTTTGAAGAAAAGACTATATAAAGTCTTTTTTCCAAGTTTTGTTAATTGTATACAATTAACAAAAAAGATATATTATAAAAGGGTTTCAAAATCTTGAATTTATTTTTAAAAAATACTATTATAAAACTACATACAACAGGGTCAATCCATTTCAAGTGGTCCAGCACTGGTCGCTCAACTATTTTTAAAAAATCTGAAATTTTTTGTACAACAACCCTAACATGATGGAAGTTCAAAATGACCGTTATTTTAATTCTACTATTTTTTGTTTGTGCATGGCGGCCATCTTTGTTTCATCGTGTGCAGCGATTTTCTCAGATACTAGGATACACAAAATTGTAAATATCTCGTCTTCTATTTTCCCAATTGAAATGGGGTTTGCAGCATTTTGTTCATAATAAAATAGGCTAAATATACAGTGATAGAAAAATTTTGAAAAATAAATTTTTACAGGTGAAATTTTAGCACAAAGTTTACGATTTTTTCCAAAATCTATCCGTTTGCAAGAGGAAAATTTTCATGCAAGGGAAACTGTCAACCTTACACAATTTTTTCTATAAATAAGTCAAAAATGCGTGTACTCATACACCAAGTCCCAGATCTGGGAGTTAATTTCTTTTTCCGAAAAAAATTCCGAAATTCGTCAAAAATTTCAAAAATCGCACTTTTTAGGCTTTGATATCTCTGGTGGGGCACGAGATAAAAATCTGAAATTTTGGCCTATGATTGTATCGTGCAGTAGCGTTATGTACAAAAAATTTCAAGAAGGAGATTTGACTACAAGCTGAGATATGACATCGAAAATATGTGAAAACAATACTGCCAAACTATTGTAAACCTACTATGTAATTGTTCAAAAAGACTGTCAACCTTGCACATTTTTTTCTAAAAATAGGTCAAAAGTGCGTGTACTCATACACCAAGTCCCAGATCTGGGAAATGATTTCTCTTAGCGAAAAAAATTCCGAAATTCGTCGAAAATTTCAAAAATCGCCCTTTTTAGGCTTTGATATCTCTGGTGGAGCACGAGATAAAAATCTGAAATTCTGGATTTTGATAGTATAGTGTAATAAATTTATGTACAAAAAATTTCAAGAAGGAGATTTGACTACAAGCTGAGATATGACATGGACAATATGTGAAAACAATACTGCCAAACTATTGTAAACTACTATGTAATTGTTCATACTTCCAAAATTTTAAATTAATTATTTATGGTACAAAGTTAAATGTTAATTACAAATATCTTTTTCAAATGCTTCTGTTTGATTTAAACAATTCAGAATGTATGCTAAGCCAATACACTATTTGTCCAGATGAACAAATCCACTAGAAATGCTATTGCAACAATTTTACTCGGAACACATTTCAGGAAAAGTAAATTATAGACAATGGATTGCAACTGATCAAGTTGACAAGGCTTCAATTATTAAACCTAAAGAATTTCATTCAAGTTAACAAGGGATGACAAGACTTGGGGGGCTTCAAATAAAATTTTTAGAAAGAACAGCCTGATGGACTGACTACAGTAACTGGTCGAACTCATAACATCTCTCGTAAATATTGTTAAGCTCTTTGTTGAGCATACATAGTATTTTGTAAATTAAATGTTTATTATTTAACTGTTTTCAACAAACGATATTTTCTGTGTAAATATTGTAATAAAAGAGGCAAATCTTATTTCTCCTGATGTTCTCGTAATAGCATTTCTTAACATTTTTTTAGATCACCGTATCTCAGCTTGTAGTCAAATCTCCATCTTGACATTTTTTGTACATAACACTACTACACAATACTATCAAAGGCCAGAATTTCAGATTTTTATCTCGTGCTCCACCAGAGATATCAAAGCCCAAAAAGTGCGATTTTTGAAATTTTCGACGAATTTCGGAATTTTTTTCGCAAAGAGAAATCATTTCCCAGATATGGGACTTGGTGTATGAGTACACACACTACTGACCTAATTGTAGAAAAAATTGTGCAAGGTTGACAGTCTTGTTGAACAATTACATAGTAGGTTTACAATAGTTTGGCAGTATTGTTTTCACATATTTTCCATGTCATATCTCAGCTTGTAATAAAATCTCCTTTTTGAAATTTTTTGTGCATAACGCTACTACACAATACTATCATAGGCCAAAATTTCAGATTTTTATCTCGTGCCCCACCAGAGATATCAAATCCTAAAAAGTGCGATTTTTGAAATTTTTGACGAATTTCGGAATTTTTTTCGCAAAGAGAAATTAACTCCCAGATCTGGTACTTGGTATATGAGTACACGTACTTTTGACCTATTTGTAGAAAAAATTGTGTAAGGTTGACAATTCCCCTTGCATGAAAATTTTCCTCTTGCAAAAGGGTTAGATTTTGGAAAAAATCGTACATTTTGTGCTAAAATTTCACCTGTAAAAATTTATTTTTCAAAATTTTTCTATCACTGTATATTTAGCCTATTTTATTATGAACAAAATGCTGCAAACCCCATTTCAATTGGGAAAATAGAAGACGAGATATTTACAATTTTGTGTATCTTAGTATCTGAGAAAATCGCTGCACACGATGAAACAAAGATGGCCGCCATGCACAAACAAAAAATAGTAAAATTAAAAGAACGGTCATTTTGAACTTCCGTCATGTTAGGGTTGTTGTACAAAAAATTTCAGATTTTTTAAAAATGGTCGAGCGACCAACAAAATATTTTCTGGACCACTTGAAATGGATTGACCCAACATGATTAAAGTTTAGTTGTTCAACAATTTTTAATCCATATTAAAAATTTAATTATTCTGAGCCTTAAAGATTTCCTTTTTTTCCGGTTTGTGAATAATTTGATTGAAATCGAATATTTAAATTCAAAGTATCCCTGATTTCCTTAATAGTTTATAATTTGCTAAAAACTCTGCCAGTTCAATTTACAGGCACTGGTTCCTTTCAAAATTAAATATTCATTTCAACAACAAAAACTAAATAAAGATGCGAGAAATCCAATTTAACAATTTTACGAGCAATTTTTGACGTGTTTTTAATGTTATTTTTCTTTTAAAGTTGTTTTTATCAGAAATATACAACAGTTTTTTTCTACAACACATCCTTTTCTAGGGAGAGAGGGGGGGGGGGGGGGGTTGCAAGATTGGGTTCTACCAAAAAATTTATCAATAGAAAAGTTGTATTATAAATTATCAATACAAAAGATATGTAATAAATTTAAACGGATTCGATTCTTGTGAATTGCCGAAGTTCTGACTTTTTTTTCTTTTATGTTGTAAGAACGGGTTCAATCAAGAATTCGCCAATATAAAAATTGTGGATAAGATTTTAAAAAGTTGTTTTAAGTTTAAGTAGATTTGATATTTTGTGAAAGGGCGAAATTTTTTTTTTCTTAGAGCTTTATTTTTTTAGCTCTTTGAGCTCATTTATTTATATCAAAATCTATCTTACAACAATTTTCGCCTTTTTTCCTAAAAGTAATATCTTTAAATTGATTTGATGTGCATTATAATTAAGAAATTATGGCTTTTTTTTGGTTTTACCAAAAACCTCTCCCTATTTTCACCCTTTTCTGGGTTTTGTGCATCAGTTTGAAGAGATGTGCAGAATTATGGAAGTTTTAGTATATCCTTAAAAAAGTGATACATAAAGTTTTAAACTGGGTGTAATTCGGGGTTCTAGAGATCATAATCGTCGTAAACCTGCAAAAAAATTTCAAAAATTCCAACGTAGGAACGATTGTAATGGTCAATATGTCTTACGAAATCTACCTGAAAAGGATTTTTAAAAACATTAACTAATTTTT